>LR738711.1:807651812-807672715 GCA_902687465.1 Secale cereale | reverse complement strand
TGAAGAGGAGACGGGCAATGGGGTTCGGGGCGGCGCTGAAGCGGAGACGGGAACTGGGGTTTGGGGCGGCGCTGAAGCGGAGGCGGGCAGTGGGGTTTGGGGAGGCGCTGAAGCGGCGCGCGAGGAGAAGGAGGAGGAGAAGCGGGAGGTGGGGGAGAAGAAGAAGGGGAGGGCGGAAGGGGCGGGGCTGAGGAGGAGGAAGAGGGAGGAGAGGAGGATGAAGAGGGCGACGGAAATCGCGATGGGGCGCTTGCGATCGGAGAGGAAGGAGGAGATGGCCATTTCCTCTGCTTCCCGTGCGGGGACGGGAAGCCGGAGCTGCGGAAAATGAGCGGGAAGGGGCAGCGGGAGAAGGTATAGATCTCGGGGAACGCCGGGACGGCGGCCGTGGCCGGGGAAGGAGGTGCGGCGCTGCGGGGCGCGCGGTGGCGCGGGATGGTTTCAGTGAAGTGAGGGGGCCAGGCCAGGGAGATGACTAGTCTAGCCTAGTCGGCTCAGTTTGTTGCGATATTTTTGCATGCCGCTGTGTGGGAAGTTTTGGTTGGCCGTCAGGCCTGAACGGCTGGACCCAGCAGGAACTTCTCTGGGATTTTTTTTTAAAAAAAAAAACTGCTTATTATAGTACTGTCAACATCCCCTTCCGAATTTTTTTCGAGAAAACTTTCAATTTATTCATCAACTATCAAAGTAATAAAATAAAAACAAGAAGTAAAAAATTTCAAAAAAAAACAAGAAGTAAGAAATACATCCAGATCCGTAGACCACCCAGCGACGACTACAAGCACTGGAGCGTGCCGCCGTCATCGCCCTTCCCTCATCGAATGCGGGCAAACATTGTTGTACTAGACAATCAGCAAGTCGTCGTGCTAAGGCCCCATGGTACTAACGCACCAGAACAGCAACCGCCACCGATGAAGAGAATTTTATATCGGAAGAATCCAACATGCATGCACATAGACGCAGACGAACGAAGGTCGGATCCAAGCGGATCCACCAAAGACAAACGTTGATCGGATCCCACGACACCATAAGTTTCGTCCATGCCGTTGTCTCGGTCACACTCCTCTCCCAGGTCCATGGCCTCGTCGACGCCAAAAGTAGTGGAGACCCATCTATTTCGATTTTCTTTTCCTTAGTTTTTGTTTTCCTAACGACATTGATGAGGTGATGTCGACATATTTGAATAAGGTCTCTCCGACCTCTCACTACCTCGACAACATCCGATATGGCGTCGATGAAGGCCTTGTGTCATCAAAATTGTTGTCTCTTTTCAGATCTTGACAATTGGTTGGCTATTGGCGTGGGATGCCGACATCTTCTTTCATGTTGTTATGAGGCATAGTCTAGTTTCTCGAACTATTTGGATCGGTGGTGATGGATTGCAAGTCTGTATTGCATGGGGTGGTGCTGCAACCGACATTTCTTTATTGACTTCTAGATCTTATTTCAAGCAGTGAGTAGCTATTGCGGTCTTTAAAGCCTCTTATGGCAAAGGCATTTACAAGTGTCATTTTCCTTTATTGGTTGTTTGGTGATATTTCAATCTCCGGCAAAACACAATCAACCAGAGTAAAAAGAAGACTAGTATGATTTTCAACGTAAGTTTAGTTTTTACTGGTTGTTTCATCGTCCAATTATTTTTCCATTGCACTGCCTATTTCTTGGTAATTATGATGCCTTTGAGTGAATACATTTTTCTAATTTATTTATGAACCTTTTTTGCAAAGTGGACATGTGCCTTTGGACTGCATAATTTAAGAAGGGTGCTCTGTATTGAGCCCATGAGCCTCCCTATTTGGAGACTGAGAGCGTTGGTATGGAGCGGCTGTAAGTGCGGAGGTGATGGCATCAGGCTCAGTCAGACATGGCTGGCGCGAGAAGTGGCGCAGAAGCCCTGTCGTGAGCGGGAAGATTTAAGCGAGTGTTTTGGGTCGTGTTGTATGGCATGGGCCTTGGGCCTGGTTCGGTGTGTGTGTGGGCTTGCGGTTTATAAGCAAGCGGGGGCGAACTGTAGTCGGACAAGTTTTGAAATGAAATCATTCTGAGCCTCTCGTCTGTCTCTCTCCTACCCTGCTCTTATCCTCTCCCGAGCTGCCCTTTCCCCCTTTTCTCCTCGCCATGGCTGCGCTCTCCTGCTCCTCTCTGTAGCTACCTCCCGCCGGCGATCAGGTCCGACCCACGGTCGTGACAGTCTGGTATCAGAGTCGTCGATCCTCTCCGCCGCGCCGCGCTGCGAATTTTTTTTTCCCCGTCTCGTACCCAGCAAATCCGAGGCGACGGTAGCGGATCACCCTAGGGTTCGATCTGCATAAATCCTGACCTGAGGTGGGTTGATTCGGGGAAATTCGCAACGACGACGACCTTCAAGCCCAACCCGCAGACGCGCTTCATCGCGGACGAGATGGAGGCGTTCCAGGAGCGGATGCTCAAGGAGTTCGCCGAGCTGCGCGCGGCCCAGAGCAAGTGGGAAGCGGTGGACGGCATCTGTGCGCAACTCATCGCCCTCGACGCGAAGATCTCCGAGCAGTCAGCGCGGTTGGATCAGGTGCAGGTCAAGGTCGACCTCTCCTGCGACACACTGGGGCAGGTGCAGCAGACGCAGTTCCATGCGGTTCAGACGGGGAAGCAACACGCGATGGGTGAGAGCTCGTCGCCAACAGCATCAGAGGTGTCAGATGGCATACTGGGGGCTGCCCTTGGTTTCGTCAACTGTGCTCCGCCGCGTCCAGTTCAGGTACCGATCAAACCCGCCGGATTCCCTCCACCTGTGCTACACATAGAAGAGGAACATACAGCAAAGCGACCGTGGATGCCTAAGATGGATTTCCCTAGGTTTGACGGGTCTGATGTGCGGATTTGGCTTGATAAGTGTGAGGCGTTCTTCAGGCTGTACAATATACCTGACAGTTTCAAGGTTACGTCGGCCTCGCTGTATCTGACAGACAACGCCGCTCACTGGTACCAAGCTTTTAAGCAAACAGGTGCTCTGCACACTTGGTACCAATTCTGTGCAGCAATTTTGCAAGAGTTTGATGTGAATGTGTATCGTCAGAAGATGAAAGATTTGATGATGCTCAAACAGACTGCGACTGTGGAGGAGTACAAGCAGCAGTTCTTACAGTTGGTGTACACGGTCAAATTATATGAGCCCACTATCAGTGATACATTTCTTGTTACTAGGTTTATTATGGGTCTCAAGGAGGAGCTCAGGTCAGCAGTGGAGTTGCAAATTCCATCAAGTGTTCAACTGGCAGCTCTATATGCATCTGTACAGGAGGGTTTACTTCTGCAACAGAAATCCACCAAATCAAGTTTCATCAAGACATCATATGCCAAACCTGAAAACAAATCGAGCCTGGCTACTGGAGAATTGTGGAAAGCCAAACAGCTTAAGGAATATCGCAGAGCAAATGGCCTGTGTTATAAATGTGGTGAGAAATTTGCCCCTGGCCATATGTGCAATCAGGCTCCGGCTCCTGGAGCTCAACTCAAGGCAGCTGAGCTGGTGGATCCCCATGAAATAATCTCAGACGCTGTTCTTGATGCTTTAGTACAAGGTGACCATCAGGAGTGTGCAACAATTTCAGCTACTGCATTGTCAGGTGCTGCTCATCCAAAGACAATACAGTTGAGAGCTTTAGTGGGAAACAAAGTGGTATTGATTTTAGTGGACTCAGGCAGCACCCATACGTTTGTCGATCAGGCCTTACTGAGCAAGATTACTGTTCCAACTGAGAAATTACAGCATCCAATGCAAGTCAGAGTTGCTAATGGACATACTATTCAGTGTACTGAAGTGGCACCTAAAGTAACCTGGTGGATGCAGGGTCATAGCTTCACTAATGCTATGCAGGTGCTTCCTTTAGGAGGTCATGACATTATCCTGGGTATGGATTGGTTGGAACAGTGGGGTGTCATGCAGTGTCACTGGGCTAACAAATGGATTCAGTTCCAATATGAAGGAAAGACAGTGAGATTACAAGGAGTACTGCCTGTCAAACAAGAGGCAATTACAGAGGTGTCTGCTGATCAACTGCTAAAGTGGGAAAGAGGAAATGAGGTGTGGGCCACTGCCTTACTGAACAGAATAGTGATGGCACCTGCAACTGAGATCCCAACTGAAGTACAGCAAGTTCTGGACAGAAACAAAGAAGTGTTTCAAGAACCTACAAGTTTACCACCTCACAGAGTGTTTGATCACACTATCAACTTACTACCAAATATTGTGCCTGTAAATTGCAGACCTTACAGATACTCTCCTTTACAGAAGGATGATATTGAGAGGCAGGTGAAAGAGATGTTGGACAGTGGTCTGATCACACCCAGTATGAGTCCCTTTGCTGCTCCTGTGCTGTTGGTCAAGAAAAAGGATGGTACTTGGAGGTTTTGTGTAGATTACAGAAGACTGAATTCTGTAACAGTAAAAAACAAATTTCCTATGCCAGTCATTGATGAAATTCTTGATGAGTTAGGAGGTGCTAAGTGGTTTTCTAAGCTAGACCTGAGAGCTGGGTATCATCAAATAAGAATGAAAGAGGAGGATGAATTTAAAACAGCAGTCAAAACACATCATGGGCAGTTTCAGTTTAGAGTTATGCCATTTGGTTTGGCTACAGCTCCTGGCACTTTTCAGTGTGTCATGAATTTCATATTTGCTGGAGCAAACAGGAAATTTGTGCTGGTATTTATGGATGATATTCTAGTGTTCAGTTTTACACTGGAGGAACACCTAGAACATCTTCAGTCAGTGTTTGATATACTCAAGGAACAGCAGTTGTTTGTCAAAGAAAGCAAATGTGCTTTTGCCCAGCAGTCACTGGAATACTTGGGCCACATAATCTCTGACAAAGGAGTGGCTACAGATCCTGCTAAAACTGAGGCAATGTTACAGTGGCCTGTTCCTGCAAATGTGACCGAGCTCAGAGGATTTTTGGGTCTCACTGGATATTACAGGAAATTTGTCAGGAATTATGGTTTATTGGCCAAACCACTCACAGCCCTTTTGAAGAAACAAGCCTTTGCATGGTCTGATGCAGCTCAGCAAGCTTTCCAACTTCTCAAACAAGCTATGATTGACACACCAGTGCTAGCTCTGCCCAACTTCGAGAAAACATTTACTGTGGAGACAGATGCATGTAACACTGGTGTGGGTGCAGTGTTATCTCAGGAAGGACATCCTGTGGCATATTATAGCAAGGCTTTGGGGGTGACCAGTCAGAAGAAATCCATTTATGAGAAGGAATTTTTGGCAATTATGATGGCAATTGACAGGTGGAGATCATACCTGGTTAGAGCACCTTTTGTAATAAAAACAGACCATCAGAGTTTATGTCATCTGGGAGATCAAAACCTGACATATGATCTTCAGAGGAAGGCCATGACTAAACTGGTGGGTCTACAATTCTCTATACAGTACAGGAAAGGAGTGGAAAACACTGCTGCTGATGCATTGTCCAGGGTGGCACATCTGTTTGCTACTCAAAATGTAACAACAAGCAAACCTATGTGGGTGCAAGAAGTTCTTAACTCCTATTCTGTAGATCCAGTGGCCATCTCCATGTTGCAGAAACTTGCAGTGGATCCCAATGCTTGTCCTGGGTTTACTTTGCAGGAAGGACTGTTGAAACAAGACCACAAGATCTGGGTGGGAGCTAACGCTGGGTTACAAACTAAACTCATTCAGGCTTTCCATTCAACTCCTGTGGGTGGCCACTCTGGAATTTTGCCCACCTATCATAGAGTTAAGCAGCTGTTCAGTTGGACAAACATGAAGTCTGATGTGGAAAATTTTGTCAAACAGTGTGGCATTTGTCAGCAAGCAAAGCATGAGTTATGCAAAGTGCCAGGTCTGTTACAACCTTTGCCAGTGCCTGATAGTCCTTGGCAGTCTATAAGTATGGATTTTGTTGAAGGTCTTCCAAAATCTGATGGCTTCTCTGCTATTCTTGTGGTGGTCGATCGTTTCACTAAGGTGGGGCACTTTATCCCTTTGAAGCATTCGTTTACTGCAGCCTCTGTTGCAAAGGTGTTCCTGAACAATATAGTTAAACTGCATGGTTTGCCTCTGACAATTGTGTCTGACAGAGACAAAATTTTCACTAGTGCTTTCTGGAAGGAGCTCTTCAGAGTGTGGGGTACTGAGCTGCAAATGAGTACAGCTTATCACCCCCAGACAGATGGGCAAACAGAACGAGTTAATCAGTGCCTGGAGATGTATTTGAGATGTGCAGTACATGAATTTCCAGCAAAGTGGGCAGTCTGGCTCCCTCAGGCCGAATTTTGGTACAATACCTCATACCACTCTTCATTGGGATGTACACCTTACAAAGCTCTGTATGGTTATGCTCCTAACATGGGACAGTTGAGGGGACACCCAACTTCTCTCAACCCTGATGTTAATACGTGGCTGGCAGCTCACACTCAACATACAGCAGCACTCAGAGAACACTTGGCTAGAGCTCAGTGCAAATATAAACACTATGCTGACAAGAAACGATCTGAGAGGGAATTTACCACTGGAGAAATGGTGTACTTACGGTTACAACCCTACGCTCAGTCCACAGTGGTGAATCGTCCTTGTCGCAAGCTTGCACTGAAGTATTTCGGGCCTTACAAAATTCTGGAGAGAATTGGAGCAGCAGCTTATCGTTTGGAATTACCCCGAGGCAGCCAGATCCACCCAGTTTTCCATGTGTCGCAACTGAAGAATCATGTGCCTGATCATACGCCAGTGTTTGCATCATTGCCGGTCCCGATCGATCTTTCTGCTCCTGGGGTTTTTCCTGAAGAAATTATCGATCGCCGTCTGGTGAAGAAGGGCAACACCTCTCATTTGCAAGTGTTGATTAAGTGGGCCACGATACCTGCGGCTTCGGCCACCTGGGAGGATTATGAGGTGCTGAAGAAACGGTTTCCAGATGCACCAGCATGGGGACACGCTGGTTCTCCAGGGGCGGGTACTGTAAGTGCGGAGGTGATGGCATCAGGCTCAGTCAGAAATGGCTGGCGCGAGAAGTGGCGCAGAAGCCCTGTCGTGAGCGGGAAGATTTAAGCGAGTGTTTTGGGTCGTGTTGTATGGCATGGGCCTTGGGCCTGGTTCGGTGTGTGTGTGGGCTTGCGGTTTATAAGCAAGCGGGGGCGAACTGTAGTCGGACAAGTTTTGAAATGAAATCATTCTGAGCCTCTCGTCTGTCTCTCTCCTACCCTGCTCTTATCCTCTCCCGAGCTGCCCTTTCCCCCTTTTCTCCTCGCCATGGCTGCGCTCTCCTGCTCCTCTCTGTAGCTACCTCCCGCCGGCGATCAGGTCCGACCCACGGTCGTGACAGCGGCCTACATTCATAATTTCTCACATGAGAGGGAATGCGCAGCCTGGTCTCTTCCTCCCATGTGCAGCAATGGCGCTCCCGTTTAGGCCTCTCCCAATGCTCCACCTTGTACAGGTGTCAAGCCCGCCATGTAGGCAAACAAGATGATGTGGCAAGGTAATTAAGAGAAGAGAGATGGGTGTGATGACCTCAGGAAGAAACAATGCCAAGCACGGAAACCTGGGGAAAGCACTTAAATAAAAGAAGTCCACCAATGCATGGATAACTTTAGTTGCTAAATCATTAAATGGAGTACAACAAGTTAAGCACCTTTGCATTGGGAACTTTAGTTGCTTAGCTCTTAAATGGCTATCGTTATTGTGCCTTCCAATGTCACAACTGCTTACCGGGACCCGAGCGATGATTAGTGGCCGCAGCCGAGTTTCGCACATGCTTCGTGGAGCATGCCCATTCACGGGTATATAAAACCCTCATTGTCTGCATCGTCGTTGCCGCACCCTATCACCCTGTAAGTCGGACGCCACACTGCCTTTTCACTTCACCCTTCCTTGTTGCCACCACAATCACCCCCTCGACCTTGTCGGTATGGCCACGCCCTCCCCGTGAACGCCATGTGAAGTTTTTAGCGTATCGATGGTACACCATCCAGTACTCCGTCGCGAATTTTTGTGACGCGGTTGATCGGCTGGAAGCAATGTGGCTACTGCACGCAACAACCATGGAGAGCATAAGTTTCGCTTCTTCTTGCTCAACTTGTTGATTGATTCATTCTTTCATCCGATGTTGCTCTATAAGTTGTGTATCATGTACACACTGCTGTGATGTACCACATGGTAGAGCAGACCTTTCACACATACATTGTTGGATGAAGTTCAAGGGGCAGCATGTGAGGGACAACATGATACATTCATGGAAAACTTGTTGAACATCCAGTTAATCACGTTGGATTTGAACTATTTCTTGTTCAATTAACTATTGTTGTACTAGACTTATTTGCATGCTATGTATAGATGATTTGTGCTATTTTCTATCTGAACTTTGATGAATTTTGTCATGTTTGATGGAATTCATCCGGTTTGTTTAAACTTGTTTAAAAAAAATATGCAGATGGTTTTGGATAGCCGCCTCCCGCATCCATATCCTCGGAGTGGTCCTCCGATCCGCTTTGTGTCTACGGACTGGTACCCCGATCCGCAGACGGATGCGGTATCGGTTTTGCGGGTTTGGAGATGCCCTTAATGAAATGGACAGAGCGTCTGCCTTTCCCATATAAATGAAAGAAATACTATTTTAAGGGATGTACAATTTCCTGTTTCAGAATGGTGCTACTTCTATTTGTTAGTGGGCTATCTTGACCTGCCTCCGAAAAGTTCGGCTTGATCTTGATGAAGTAGCTCTTCAGAACCACAGAGCGACGCAAAAGGCAAGTACAATGGCCAGCTCTCTTGGATTCCTCTGTTATAACGACATGAAACCCAATCAGGCATGTCTCTCAATATAAACAATGTGAAGTGAAGTGCACAAAAACAGGAGAAGAAAAAAAACTAGGCTTCCATAGATCAGAAACAAATTCACGTTGCGCAAAGTCATAACGCATCAACGTCCATGTCATCGCAAAAACAAACGCAAAAAAAATGACGTTGCAGTTCTTCCCGTAGGCCAGCAGAAATGCAGCATCTCTTATACTGAAACAAAAAAGATTAGTTGGCAGTTCAGTTAACGGGGGCAAACCTTGTGTCCTCGGCTTGCTCTTGTGTGCTGAGCAACTTGCAGGTGCTTTCCCCTGCATGCCTCTGGAAGTTCACTCTCATAGGCATTGCAAATGTAGGCTTCGAAATTCGTGTAATCCTTTCAGAATGACGCATAGCGCTAAATTAGATCGGTATATTCAGGAAAGTTTTTAAGTGTGCGACGGTTTCTCCGAACCGATGAAAGTACTGTAAGCGCGGGGACTCACATCGCCAAGGGGTCTCCCGTTCACGACCACCCAGGGCACAAACTGGTGAGGGGGCTGCAGAGCATTCGTCTCTGCCGCGTACCGGAGTTCCAGCTGCAAGTTCAGTTGGTTTCATATCAGATGATTAGAAAGGATCGACTGCGATCGGCCAATGCGGCAGTCAACTCACCTGCCTGCCGTATCCTGAGTTGTAGCAGTCTATGACAGGCTGAGAGGGCAGACCAGTTTCGTGGAAGCATGACTGCCACGCGCCCCATTTCCGAGTCAGAGCCAAATGCTCGATGCAGTATATGAAAGGGAAATGCCGTTCCTGTATGTATTCAGGAGAAAGCATACTGGCACTTAGTGCACTGCCTTCAATTCAGTTGATCTGAGGGACAGATGATTTATCATAGATGGACGATTACTGAATTATGAGAACCATTTTCGTTTGGTTAATGCAAAAAGAAAAAAGAAAAACAGAGGGTATATGCATCAAGAGGCATTACCGCATCAGGCCAGACACTGATAGCGCAAGCTTGTATGGCGTTGAGTCTGCATTCATCCTCCCCATGCTGCAGAATTAAGAAACCCAGCAGAGGTAAATACTCCGAGGAGACAATCCATAAAACGAACTCGTAATTAAGGACAGGAAGCCTACGATGGAGAGCAGACCTGGCAGGTCATGGATCCGTCGGGCGAGACGCGCCCATTGCCGAAAGGGACGAGGCGGAGGTCGACATTGGAGGAGAGGCCGTTCCGGAAGATCCTGGCAAGGTCGTTCACGACGAAGCCGGAGCAGAACGGGCACAGAGTCTCGTAGTAGACGGCCACCGAGACCCTCCGGGCAGCGCAGGCCCGAGAGAGGCAGAGCAGCACGAGGAAGGGGACGAGGACCTGAGAAAGAAGAGGCAGGGAAGCCATGGCGGTGGACAAAACCCACAATCCACTGTAGTTTAAGATCGAGGCTAGGTATGCGTGTGGATGAATCTATTCTATCCGTGAGAGATGCTTTTCTTTGGAGCGGGTAGGAGAGGGAGGAGGAGATGCTCTCAAACTATTGGCAGGCAGCCTTTGTTGGAGCGGTTATCCTTTCTCCCAGTCCCAGGTTGCGCGGGAGGGAGGTTTTTATGAAGTGATGCTTCGGGTCAGGCCGGCGCATCAAATCAAGTGACCCAGCTTTGAAGCTTTTGCCAAGTTGCCAGTGTATTCTAGTACCCTTTTCTTTTTTTTGAGAGGAGTGCCCTTTTCTTTTGATGCTGTGGCATGTCATGTTGGGCTCAACGGTTCCAAGTTTCATATCTGTAGAGAATGATTTGGTGCATAAATAATTGATTGATCGTGCACTAGGCATATATATATATAGGTACAGGGGGTCCGACCGGTGTCTTGTCTCCCAAGATACAAGTAAATACAGAGGGAGAGAGACACACCAGGTACGGCATACAAAACCCAGACCTACGTACATGTACACATGTTCAACACCCCCCGCAGTCGAAGCGTCGCCGATGACGCAGAGACTGGACCGAAAGCCCTCAAACGTCGAGGTAGGTAGTCCCTTCGTCATGACATCGGCGAACTGCTGACCGGTGGGCACATGGAGAACTCGAACACGACCAAGTGCGACGTGCTCCCTGACGAAGTGGATGTCGAGCTCAATATGCTTCGTTCGCCAGTGATGGACATGGTTTGCGGCGAGATAGACCGCGGAGACGTTGTCACAGTAAACAAGCGTCGCCTTGGTGACCTCGCATAGCAACTCATGAAGTAGCTGTCGTAGCCAAGAGCACTCCGCGACGGCGTTGGCCACGGCCCTGTACTCAGCCTCGACGCTCGATCGTGAGACAGTGGGTTGTCGTTTAGACGACCACGAAACCAGAGAGGGCCCAAGGTAGACGCAGTAGCCGGAAGTGGAGCGTCGAGTGTCGGGACACCCAGCCCAGTCGGCGTCGGAGTAGGCGACAAGGCTGGTGTCAGGTGATGCCGTCAGCGTGAGACCCATAGCTGTGGTACCACGTATATACCGAAGAATACGTTTCACCAGAGCCCAGTGTGTATCACGAGGAGCATGCATATGAAGGCACACCTGCTGGACAGCGTACTGAATGTCCGGACGCGTCAGTGTGAGGTACTGAAGCGCACCGACGATGGAGCGGTAGAAGGGAGCGTCGGACGCCGGAGAGCCCTCGACGGCGGACACCTTAGCCTTCGTGTCGACAGGCGTGGGAGCAGGCTTGCAATTAAGCATGCCCGCTCGCTCCAGAAGCTCGTAGGCGTACTTCTGCTGATGCAGGAAGAAGCCAGTGGTCCGGCGGACAACCTCAATGCCGAGGAAGTAGTGGAGAGCCCCAAGTCCTTGAGGGCGAACTCGGTGCCGAGGCGAGCTGTGATCTGCTGAAGGAGCGCTGGCGAGGAGGCAGTCAGGATGATGTCGTCGACGTACAGGAGGAGGTACGCGGTGGCGGAACCCTGATGATAAACAAACATGGAGGCATCAGACCGTGTGGACCGGAACCCCTGCTGCTGAAGGAAGGCCGCGATCCGCTGGTACCAGGCCCGAGGTGCCCGCTTCAACCCATAAAGAGAACGGGAGAGCAAGCACACGTGGTCCGGATAGTCGGTGTCGACGAAACCAGTAGGCTGCTGACAGAACACCTGCTCGTCGAGATGGCCATGCAGAAAAGCATTAGACACATCGAGCTGGTGGACTGGCCAGGCGCGAGAGACAACAAGCTGGAGGACGGCGCGAATCGTGCTCAGTTTGACAACCGGGGCGAAGGTGTCGGTGAAGTCCACGCTGGTGCGCTGGCGAAAGCCGCGCACCACCCAACGCGCCTTGTAGCGCTCGAGAGAGCCGTCCGGGCGAGTCTTGTGGCGGAAGACCCACTTGCCAGTTATGACATTGGCACGGGGAGGCCGCGGGACAAGCTGCCACGTACGGTTGCGCTGCAGGGCGTTGAACTCCTCACGCATCGCAACAAGCCAGTTCGGATCCCGGAGGGCTGCGCGAGCAGAGGTGGGGAGTGGAGACGTTGCCGAGGTAGATGCAGCACACGCGTACTCGTCAGATGTGTAGCGCGTGCTAGGACGCAGTGTCCCAGTCCGAGCCCGAGTGACCACACCAGTGAGGGGTGCAGCCGCGACGACGGGGGCGGTCGAGGGACCCACCGAGGAGGCCGCGACGGGGGCCGGTGCCGCGGCGGGGGCAGCTGAGGAGGCCTCGGCGGGGGCCGCGACGGGGGCCGGGGCCGCGGCGGGGGCAGCCGAGGGGGCCTCGGCGGGGGTCGCGATAGGGGCGGCCGGGGGAGCCGCCGAGGGGGCCACAACGAGGGCCGCCGTGGGAGCCGCCGAGGGGGCATCGGCGTCAGGGGCGGCCGAGGAGGCCACGACGACGGGGGCCGCCGGCGTTGGGAGTGCGGGCACGGCGAGGGTGCCGCGGTGACGGGGGCCGCCGGCGCGGGGAGCGCGGGCAAGGCCGAGCCCAGTGCGTGGCCGGACGGTTCGCCAGAGGTGGAGGCAGGGGCGAACCGGGCCGGGAGACGCCGAGGGTGACGGTACCTGCTGAAACGGGAACACCAGCTCATCAAAGTACACATGCCGCGAAGTGAAAACGCGGTGGGACATTGGATCATAGCACCGGTAACCTTTGGTGTTGGGTGGATAACCGAGGAAGATACACGAAAGTGACCGGGGAGCGAGTTTGTGAGGAGTAGTGGACGCGGTGCTAGGATAACAGAGACACCCGAAGATGCGAAGGCCATCATAAGATGGAACCGCATCGAAGAGGAGCTGGTGAGGAGTGTAGTTCCAGCGTGAGCGACATGGGCGAATGTTAATAAGGAGGCTGGCGGTCGCGAGCGCGTCCGACCAGAACCGAGGAGGCACGTAGGAGTGGAATAGCAACGTGCGGACACAGTTGTTAAGAGTGTGAATGACGCGCTCTGTGCGACCATTCTGTTGGGACGTGTAGGGACAAGTGAGGCAAAAGATGGTGCCGTGCGACGCAAGAAGATTGTGGACGGCGACGTTGTCAAACTCCTTGCCGTTGTTATTTTGTAAAGCGAGAATAGGACGACCGAACTGTGTGGTGACATATGAATAAAAGGTTGTGACTGTGGCAAGAACGTCGGACTTGCGACGGAGAGGGAAGGTCCACACATAATGAGTAAAGTCATCCAATATCACCAGATAGTATAAAAAGCCCGTGTTGCTTGCAACCGGGGACGTCCAAACATCACTATGCAATAACTGAAACGGAAGGGTGGAAATATTTGTAGACTCGCTAAAGGAAAGACGAGCGTGCTTGCCAAGACGGCAAGCCTCACAAGTGTGGTTGTCAACCTTATTACATGAGAAAGAAAAACTCTGAAGAATCTGACGCATAACGGTGGAGTTGGGATGACCGAGGCGGGCGTGCCAAAGATCGACACTAGCGGCGAAGGCGGCGGGGCGACGGGTGGAGGTGGCGCCGGAGGGATGCACCGGATAAAGCTCGTCCGGGCTATCACATCGGTGGAGAACTATCCGTGTACGGGCGTCCTTCACAGAAAAACCGATATTGTCAAATTCAACAGTGATAGGATTGTCACGAGTAAGGCGACGAACAGAAATTAGATTGGTGACTAAGTTAGGAGACACAAGAACATTAGACATGTTAACAGGAGTAGAAGAAGAAGGAAAAGACATATGACCGACATGTGTAATGGGTAGAGAGGAACCGTTAGCAACGGTGATGCGAGTAGGAGTATGAATAGGGGTGGCAGGCATGAGGTTACCGGGATGAGCAGTCATGTGAGCGGTGGTGCCCGAGTACATGTACCAGTCACCACCGCCACCATAGGAACTGGGTGGCGGGGCGGAGTGCAGGGCAGCAAGGAGGGCCGGGTCCCATGGTGGCGGCACCTGAGGAGGGAAAGACCCGCCGTAGGCCGGCGCGGCGGCGGCGCCGTAGGCGGGCGCGGCCCCATAAGCAAGCGCTGGCAGTGACTGATGGGCCTCTAACCCCTCGTTGGTTACCCCAAGTGGAAGGTGTGAGATGCAGTGTTGTGGAAGTTTTTCCCTTAGCAAAGATGCCAAGGATCGAATCCCCAGAGCCTCCTAGGTTCAACAAGTAGGTGTCAACTGCTAACGGCGCCAGATATTAGCAATCAACGTGGACCTGCACACAGATACAAATAACTTTGCTCCCAACGAGTACAGAGAGGTTGTCAATCCCTCCGGCCTTGTAGTTCACAAAGGATTAAACGCAAATGATAGTAGTGATAGATAATGTTTGCAATAGTAAGTAAAAGCGAAAAGTAAATAGCGGATGTGATCAATGATGGTAATATGGATCGGAGTCTCATGATGTTCACTAGTGATGTCTCTCTCCCAAAAGCCGATAAAACAGCTATGTGAGGTAAACGAATTACAGCTGGGCAATTGACAGGACCACGAACGCAAACCAATGCTGACTACATTGCAAGAAAGGTTGAGGTTCAAAGCATGGGCGGTACGCCAAAGTAAGTAGACCGAAATCCATCAATATCTACTACTAATCATCCACCTTGAGATATCTATCCAGAACATCTCGCTGGTATTAAGTTGCGAGCCCCACCCATAGTGTAAACTCAAAGCAACAGACAACTGCATTAAAAGAACTTTGCGTAAAGTAAACAATCCTTGCACCCGCGGGCACAAGCACCATTGTTTTCCCCCTTGTGGCAACAGCACATCCCCTAGACTCATGTTTCTGTCACTCAAGCTAATCATCGAGGGGCATGAACCCACAATCGAGCATAACGTTCCCTCTTGGAGTCACTACCTATTACTTGGCCAAAGCAATAAATAACAACGGAGATCATGCAAGAATTACTTATGAACATAAATATAAAAGAGGTAGATCAAATATATTACTCAATCACAATCTGAACATAATCTCATAATCTATCGGATCCCAGCAAACTCATCATAGCAACAGCATAAGGATTACATATGTGCCTCGATCATGTAGGGCAGCTCACGAGGACTAATTAGTGAAGCACAAGAACGGGAGGAGAACATCACATAGCTACTGGTCATGGACTCATGGTCCAAGGGAGACTACTCACAACTCATCCGGGAGGCGTCCATGGTGGTGGAGAGGCTCCCGATGGTGATCCTCCCCTCCGGCAGGGTGCCGGGAAGAGTTCTCCTGGTGCTCCCGATCTTGGAAGCGGCGGCGGCGGCGGAACAGAGATGAGATCGCGAAAAAGAGTTCCCCTACCGAGGGTTTCGAAGGACGCTCTAAATATATGCCAAAGGGGGGCACCAAACGGGGCTCGGGGGGCCCAGGCGCCCCCCCCGGCGCGGCCCAGCGGGGGCGCGCCGCCAGGGCGCCTGGGGCCCTGGTGCCCCCCCGGCTGTACTTCGGGCGCAAGGTAGGTTCTGGAACGCTGATATTTTATATAATTTTTCTGGATTTTTCCTGACAGTTCTCGTAATGTGAAAACCTGAAATACAAAAACAGCCGAAAACAGAAACTGGCACTGGGGTGCACTGGATTAGTAGGTTAGTCCAAATATGATCAAAAGTGTATGGAAGTGTATAAATATCATAGCAATATCACCCAAAAGTGGCATGGAGCAAGCAGAAATTATAGATACGTTTTGGACGTATCAACATCCCCAAGCTTAATTCCTGCTCGTCCTCGAGTAGGTAAATGATAACAAGAATAATTTCTATGGTGACATGCTATTAACCATATAGGACTTTTTATAGTCATATGACAAAAGCTTACTGAGACAATGAATCTGTAGTAATTAAGTTGCCTCATGAGAAAATCACAAATGACTGAAAGTTTTACAACATGACATTGAAGCATCAAATAGATTTGCGATGAACATGATGTGCAAATATGATAAAGTGATATCTAGCTTGCCCCCTTTAGTGAAGCAAAACATAAATGCAGGGGCACCTTCAAGGTTTAAGTGATGACTAGATACAATGATTTCAAAATAAACGATATCACAATCATGCAAAAGACAATGCTACTTTGGAACAATGCACATTACACTTAGAATGACAATCGTGCTCTCAGTAGTTGGTGCTTGAAGAAAGAA
This sequence comes from Secale cereale, assembly GCA_902687465.1. Lineage (NCBI taxonomy): Eukaryota > Viridiplantae > Streptophyta > Magnoliopsida > Poales > Poaceae > Secale > Secale cereale. The sequence continues at coordinate 807,656,375 of LR738711.1, read as the reverse complement.
GGTGGAGACTCAAAAAGTAAAAGAATGGTTATGTGCTAGAGCTTTTTATTTTTAAAATATAGAGGCAATTTTGTCAACGGTAGTAGTACTTCATATGTGTCATGCATAAGACATCCTATAAGTTGCAAGCCTCATGCATCGAATACCAATAGTGCTCGCACCTTGTCCTAATTAGCTCGGATTTCCATGGGTTATCATTGCATTACATATGTTTCAACCAAGTGTCACAAAGGGGTACCTCTATGCCACCTGTACAAAGGTCCAAGGAGATAAATCGCATTTGATTTCTCGTTTTTGATAGATCTCAACTTGAGGACATCCATACCGGGACAACATAGAAAATAGATGATGGACTCCTCTTTAATGCATAAGCATATTCTCATAAGAGATTGAGGATTAATGTCCAAGCTAAAACTTCCACCATGATACATGGCTTTGGTCGGCGGCCCAATGTTCTTCTCTAACAATATGCATACTCAACCATTCAACCCACGGCAAATCACCCTTACTTCAGACAAGACGAACATGCATAGCAACTCACATGATATTCAACAAAAGTGTGACAGTTGATGGCGTCCCCAGAAACATGTTTACCGCTCAGCAAGCAACTTATAAGAAATAAGATACATAGGCAACATATTCTTTACCACAATAGTTTTTAAGCTACTTTCCCATGAGCAATGTATTGCAAAGTTAGTCTGCTTAGTACAGGTGGAGGTTAGCAAAAGACTGGGAGCGACCAACTAAGAGAGCAATGACGGTCATAATCATGCAGAGCGACAAAGCAACATTGAATCAGGCATGGTAGTTATATCGCTACTCAGAAATAAAAGATCATCAAGGCTTGACAGACTTTCTTTACAGTCTTAAATATGCGTGAGCATACGCCAAGTCAATCAAAATAAATTCTCGAAGGAAGATATTACTAAACCATACCACATCATAGGCAAACAAATCATGTTGGTACTCCAATAACACATTGGGAATCCCCCAGCTATTTGAGATTAACCATAAGAAAACCTGAACTACTAAGCGTCATTATGCACGTAGCATCTTTATCATAGACATATTAACCAATGCAACGGAAGCAAACTCTCTTAATAAGATAAGCATGATAATTAAAGAGAGTTCAAGCAACCAACTAAACAAAAGCTCTTTGAAAAGATAAGCATGAATACTAAGAGCTGAACATGATAGTAGCTATTAAAAGACAAAGAACACACGCAGCAAAGATAGACATGAAAATTATATGTTATGTTCTAGGTAGAAGTGGAGCGTGTTTCTCTCCGACATAAAGAAAGCTGAGTTCTGACTCGTTATGAAAAACTAAAAAGGAAACTAAAAGCAAGACGCTCCAAGCATAGCACATAACACATGAAGTGATAAAAATATAGCGGAACGAAAGACGAACTGATAATGTTGATGGAGAACGGGATGCACGGGGGCATCCCCAAGCTTAGACGCTTGAGTCTCCTTGAATATTTCTTGGGGGTGCACGGGGGCATCCCCAAGCTTGAGCGCTTGACACTCCTGAATCTTTTTATCATCTTCCCTCGCACACTTGAAAACTCCCTTCATACATAACTCATTATAATCTGATTAGCGAGGTTAGTACCCTTAATAAAATAATTATTCCTTGCTGGAAATAAAGATATTCTTGAAGGTCTACTGTTTCTCAAGGTTGCCAAAAGGTTTTTGCAAAGGAAAAGCAAGCTCTTTATTTGCAAAATGAAGGAAAGGCAAAACAGGACAGAATCTGTGAAAAACAGAACAGCAGGTAGTAAATGATTTTGTCGGGGTACTTCTGCAACTCAAATCAAAAAACTCAGAACAGACGCACGAAAGACAATTATATAGAGAACGCTGTCGAAACAATTCAGACCAAAAAGATGACCTGGTGATTTTATACGAATTTTGCTATCCAAGGACAGAATCTGTTTCCTGGACAGCACCTCACAACTTTTGAACTTTCTAGCAATCAGGGGCTATACTTGGCACAAAATTGAAAAGCAAAGATACAATGATGATGCTACTGTAGTAAAATACATCAAGACACAACAAAAGAAAAAATAAAAATTTATTCATGTGGGCTGCCTCCCAAAAGCGCTTTCTTTTATGCCTTTAAGCTAGGCATAATGCATAGAGATCAAGTTTTATCAAGAGTAAAAGAATAGCTAGCCCGTACAACGGACTCAAAAGGTAACTTGATATTCTTACGAGGGAAGTGTTCCATCCCTTTCTTGAGAGGAAACTGAAATTTTATATTACCCTCTTTCATGTCAATGATAGCACCAACGGTGCGTAAAAAGGGACGTCCCAAAATAATTGGACATGAAGGATCACATTCAATATCCATAATAGTGAAATCAACGGGAACATAGTTGTCATTGACAACGATAAGAATATCGTCGATCCTCCCCAAAGGTTTCTTTATGGAAGAATCAACGAGACGAACACCAAAAGAACAAGAATCATAAGGTTTCAATTTAAGCATGTCATATAGTCTTTTGGGCATAATGGAAGTACTAGCTACAATATCACATAAAGCATAGCATGAGAAGTTGTTTATCTTAATTTTAATCATAGGATCCCAACCATCTTCTAGCTTTATAGGTATGGAGGCTTCTACTCTAAGTTTCTCCTCCCTAGCTTTGATGAGGGCATTAGTGACATGCTCTGTGAAGGCAAGATAAAGCGTGCTACTGTGGGGATCTTTGGCCATTCCTTGTAGAAAGGTGACAACTTCTGAGATACTACAATTATCAAAATTAATTTTATCAGTATTGGGCAGAATTGTAGTGTCATCCTCTTTGTTTGAATCGCTCTCTATTATAAGAGTTTCAACATCTTCCCAAGTTTTGGGAAGCTTAGGAGCAATTTTAAACTGAGGCTCATATTCTTTTCCTGGAAGACCATGCCATGGGCATAACCCTCCATCAAAACTAACATAATCACAAGGTTGATTACTTTTGTAGATCCCGACAGTGGTGATTGGTGTAATGGAAGAAGGGGTGTACTCCTCCCATCTAGTGTTTTTGGTGGAACCCATAATAGCAAGCAAGCAAGATAACTATTTTTGTGATTTTCAAAAAAGGATACTAAAGCAAAAACTGAAAGGTAAACTAACAAGACTAAAAAGCAAAGGTAAAAGATAGCATGCAACTCCCCTATCCTGGAGAGTGGAGTCCCCGGCAACGGCACCAGAAAAACTCCTTGATGGGCCTCTAACCCCTCGTTGGTTACCCCAAGTGGAAGGTGTGAGGTGCAGTGTTGTGGAAGTTTTTCCCTTAGCAAAGATGCCAAGGATCGAATCCCCAGAGACTCCTAGGTTCAACAAGTAGGTGTCAACTGCTAACGGCGCCAGATATTAGCAATCAACGTGGACCTGCACACAGATACAAATAACTTTGCTCCCAACGAGTACAGAGAGGTTGTCAATCCCTCCGGCCTTGTAGTTCACAAAAGATTAAACGCAAATGATAGTAGTGATAGATAATGTTTGCAATAGTAAGTAAAAGCGAAAAGTAAATAGCGGATGTGATCAATGATGTTAATATGGACCGGAGTATCATGATGTTCACTAGTGATGTCTCTCTCCCAAAAGACGATAAAACAACTATGTGAGGTAAACGAATTACAGTTGGGCAATTGACAGGACCACGAACGCAAACCAATGCTGACTACATTGCAAGAAAGGTTGAGGTTCAAAGCATGGGCGGTACGCCAAAGTAAGTATACCGAAATCCATCAATATCTACTACTAATCATCCACCTTGAGATATCTATCTAGAACATCTCGCTGGTATTAAGTTGCGAGCCCCACCCATAGTGTAAACTCAAAGCAACAGACAACTGCATTAAAAGAACTTTGCGTAAAGTAAACAATCCTTGCACCCGCGGGCACAAGCACCGTTGTTTTCCCCCTTGTGGCAACAGCACATCCCCTAGACTCATGTTTCTGTCACTCAAGCTAGTCATCGAGGGGCATGAACCCACAATCGAGCATAACGTTCCCTCTTGGAGTCACTACCTATTACTTGGCCAAAGCAATAAATAACAACGGAGAACATGCAAGAATTACTTATGAACATAAATATAAAAGAGGTAGATCAAATATATTACTCAATCACAATCTGAACATAATCTCATAATCTATCGGATCCCAGCAAACTCATCATAGCAACAGCATAAGGATTACATATGTGCCTCGATCATGTAGGGCAGCTCACGAGGACTAATTAGTGAAGCACAAGAACGGGAGGAGAACATCACATAGCTACTGGTCATGGACTCATGGTCCAAGGGAGACTACTCACAACTCATCCGGGAGGCGTCCATGGTGGTGGAGAGGCTCTCGGTGGTGATCCTCCCCTCCGGCAGGGTGCCGGGAAGAGTTCTCCTGGTGCTCCCGATCTTGGAAGCGGCGGTGGCGGCGGAACAGAGATGAGATCGCGAAAAAGAGTTCCCCTACCGAGGGTTTCGAAGGATGCTCTAAATATATGCCAAAGGGGGGCACCAGACGGGGCTCGGGGGGCCCAAGCGCCCCCCCGGCACGGCCCGGGG
>LR738711.1:807572230-807642973 GCA_902687465.1 Secale cereale | reverse complement strand
GGGAGGAGATGGGCCGCAGCCCTCAATGCCGGAGGAGGCCCGAGCGAGCGAGGCGAAGGAGCGGTCGTCCTCCTCCCTGCCTTCGAGGACGAGGCGGCGGCGCCGGACCATCCCGACGACGGCAAAGGTGGTCGGAGGAGGCTCCGGCGGGCTGGAGGTGACGGGATCCGACGGATCCGGGCGGCGCCAGGCCGGATCCGGCCGCGGACGGAGCGGAGGCCACCGGCGGCGAGCGGCAGGGTCGGGCGGCGAAAGGCGTCGGGCGACGGGCGGTGGCCGGCGGCGGCGCGCGGTGGCGTGCGCGAGGTGTGGAGGCGCGGGGCCCGGCGCGACTGGCGGAGGAGACGACCCGGGTCCGGCGGGCCTCGGATGGGCTCGCGGGCCCGCGCGGCATTGGGAGGTGGTGCCGGTGACGTGGCAGCTTCTGGTTGGAGGAGAGCGGCGGCGGGGCGACGTGGCAAGATCTGAATGGCTCGGGTGAGGTGGAGGCTGGACATGTCCGCCGCGGGACGGACGTGTCGGGCTGCGCAAGGAGGAAGATGGCTAGGGTTGCATCGCGAATTTCGGGGGATGCACATATTTATAGGTAGAGGAAGCTAGGAGTGTCCAAATGAGGAGCGGTTCGCGGCCACGCGATCGTGATCGAATGGCCAAGAGCATGGAGGGGGTTAGAATGGGCTTGGGGGCTGTGTGAAAGGGGTGCTGGGCCAAAAGAGAAAAGGCTTCCGGCGGTTAACACGGTTAACCGTTGGGCTATCAAACGAACTCCGAACGCGACGAAACTTGACAGGCGGTCTACCTATGCCATAATAAGACCACATGCCAAGTTTCAACCCATTCCGATAACATTTTATGGTCACTCATAAAACAAATATTCGGAGGCGCCGTGGGCGCGTGTGAGTGTGGCTGGGCTTAGAACAGACAACGGAAAGGACAGGCAGACTCGGACGGATGCAATTTTTGAAAACATGATGATGCAATGCACATGATGACAAGGCAAAGATGCAACACGCAAGCAGATGACATGGCAACGGCAACGAATAACTGGCTGACACCCGGCGCACCGGTCTCGGGGTGTCACAGCACCCTTGTGCACAATAAAAGATCATTTTTGGATTTTTTTCATGTGAAAAAGTAGAAAAACAACAAAAAGAAAACCACAATTATATGTTCTCTATTCTCATTGGTGGGTTTAGTTGTCACATGGATCGATGACATGGCGCCCATCCATCCGTCCAACTCTCCACCTCTCCATCCAGCCATCTATCTACAGTACAAAAGAAAAGAAGAAAAAGAAAAATGAAAAGGGAAACCCACAGCCCAAGCCCTTGCACCCGCACTCCTCCTCGCCGCTGCCACCTCCTCCGAGATCTCCCTCTCCCCGACCCAGACCTCCCTCTCTCTGCCATCCCAACCCCACCTCCGGCCTCCCGCATCCCCGTCGCCGTCGACCTCCTCATCGCCCCAGCATCGCCATCCTCCCTTCCACCACCCCTCCCGTCCGAGTCACCCCCTCGCGACCAAATCTCGCGAGCCAATTCCCCTCCCCTCCCCGCACCTCCACGCGTGCGATCCAGGCGGAGATGGACGCCGCCGCCGCCATCGCCCCCCATCCCCACCGTCGACGGCCACGACCTCCTCTCCTCAAGGCCCAGTTCGAGCAGGCGAGGGAGATTATCGGCCTTGGTCACGCCGATCTGGCGGACACAGCCTTGATCCGGAGGGAGGGATTTGGCAGCCATGGTGATGGTGGTCGCCTCCCTCCTCCCTCCCCTCGTCGGAGCTCACCGGCAGGGCCCTGGGCTGGCGCAGCTCCCGCGAAGAGAAGCCCGTCGCAACATCGCACAACAGCAAGCCCATCACCCCAGACCGACGCACGGCGACCTCAGCACAAATGGTCGCGGTTAGGGTGAGCCCCTCTTACTCGTACGCACCGCTATCACGGGGCTTAGTTCTCATCGTGTGATCTAAACTGACCATTTGGCACTCGCGCTCGTGCAGTTCCACCAGTCCTAGGTGGTCGGGAGGGGCCTGCCGACGCCGACCGAGGAGCATCCCAGGATCTACCGCATGAAGCTCTGGGCCACCAGCGAGATCCACGCCAAGTCCAAGTTCTGGTGAGGACATGATTCAAATTCGGAAGCCTCTCGAGAATGCGTGAAGAAGAGCAACAGCCAGATCCTCGCCTTTAACGAGGTGAGATCTTCTTCCACGCTTATTTGAGTTTACTCCATGGTTGAATTGTAGCATTGAATAGTCACTCATTACTGCAGTCGGTATTAACAAGTGCAGTACTCGTGTTGTGGATAGCATAACCTACTTGTGTCACACCAGGTTGATTTCGATGGTTTAACATAACAAGTACATCAAGGAGATAGTTTTGCTTTCACTATGCTAGTCCTAAAACTGATTGCAAAGCACCCTACGTAGGCACTGAAAGGCAGTTGGAGGTCTTTTATGGGAGTATATACTTCTTTTATCTATTATGGGAGTATATACTTAATAGACGGAATAAAGAGAAGAGAGTGTACTTAAACAACACTTCTTTTATGGAAGTATATACTTGTATCATACAATAGCATCAGCTCATGCATTTTCAATTCTCATCTAGGCGATACCGAATTGTTCTGTTCATATTTTGGGGTGTACAGAGATGTATTTCTCTTGGATTTCTGTCTACAGAAGCTGCATGTAGAATTCTGGCCTCTTACCTTTTTCATACAAAGTAAAAGGGAAAATGTTAATTGTATCTATTAACATGGCCATACTAGAAGGTTATTTTTTTGAAACATATATCAAGGGTAATTTGAGTTATTCGTCATCTCCAAAAGCTAAACTGTTGTAGTTCTGCTGACATACCTGCGTGTTTCACTTCAGGTGTGAGGAGGAGCCTGTGGCTGAGACTGCATCAACACAAATGTTGCAACCCATCACAGTGATTTCCTCCGCCTCTATTACGGCCGATGCAGTAGTAACTCAGGTCATCATTCATGCCTCGCTGCCACTTCTACGTTTTCTTTCTCTGTTATAGTTATGTGATTTATTCATGTCGAATCTCTACTTTATGCCAACTATGGTGTGATACTGTTACTATCATATAGTGATGCATGAGATCTAAGCAGACATAATGGTCTTATATTGTTATGTGTCACACGCGCCAAACGTGTCCAGAGTCTTCTATCCTCTAGCAGCCACTGATCTACAGCTAGGCAGTGAAGTTAAACTAAAATGGTAGGATGCACAAGTTTATAAGTCAGGTTTGTTCAGCTCAGGTCTTCTGGATGAAGCATGGCAAGTATATTTTATCAATCTCCAGTAATAATTTAGGATACTATCAAGTACATTCATTCATGCGACATTCTTCAAGTATAAAACTAGCTTGTTTGCAACATAAAGCTAATTGTGGTGCTGAATGATGTTTGTTTCGCATCTTCTGGCTTCATTGATGAATGTTTGATTCTCATCTTTGAGCAGAGTTCGGTCCGAGCCAAGTTTACCTATACTCGGCCAGCATGGGCAGCTCGCTAGCCCAGCCGCATTTGTTTTTGCCCATTTGTGTTGTTGCTTTAGTAGTATCCTCTGCTTTCTTTTACGTAGTAGTAGAGTACCACTCTTACTATGCACTTCTCCAGATTCTGCTACAATTACAAATTTACAATGCATACATGCATGAGCAGTGCATGTGTTGGCTATCCATGAGAGCAGGAATAGTTTGAACAAATGAGTCGTATGGTCTTGTTGGAGCTCATTGATGCATCAAAACTCATTTGGAGAGCTACCTACTCATTTGGATGCAATATCATGCTTGCTCTTTTGAAATCGATAATGATGCTCTGAGTTAGTTCTATTGCCATTGTGGATTAGCTTCTGCCCCTCAAATGCTATTGACAAGTTGCATCCCTCGACTCTGTAGTTTAATGGACTTATCATGAGTGGTATACAACCTGAGATGTCCGATTGTATACAAACTGCACCTCGAAATTGATATGTTCCAGGCTGTGTCTTTGATTGTCAATGTTTCTTCACTATAAACTCTTATATCTATGATATAATAGTACTAGAAGAACATAATAGTACTCCAATAGCGGCACATGATTGCTCTCTCTTACTAGAAGAATTTGTCCCATCTAAAATTCTGTAATCTCTATTAGCTGAAACTTGAGCATTACAAAGTTTCATTTCTAAGTTCAGTTTGTTGATAAGCTATCCTCCTCCTGTTTCTGGATTTATCATGCATAACAACACTTCATGAAAATAAACTACATGTGATATACTCAAATAGCACTAGGGTCTGGGACTATTTTCTGGTGTTGTGGTTGTGGATATACTTTGTGATGTACGGTTACTAATGTTCGCTCTAGTGTCATATTATGGTCTAATATTTTTTTGACTCTTTCTCTGTTGCCAGGAAAGTGACGAGGAGATGTTGATGATGCCTACTTGATTGGCAGTTACGGTGATGCATGCACCGGTGAAGCAAGCACACATGCAAGGCTGGCCCCATGTATCTTCCTTGGCTGCGAACATCATCTATAGGTACAACAAATGTCCCACTTCTCTGTGTCGTTTTTCTCATCTTCTCCTTGCATTCGAGAAAATTAATGCTTAATATGCTATTGCCTTATAGTGTCTGTTCGTTAACACCAAGTCTAAACTATTGCTTTGTTTTTTCTTGTTACTTAGGATAAGCTACAAGCTCCCAGCGTGTCTGATCTAGGGTGCGTTAGGGCCAACCTGTTATAGAAGATGGCCATGCTCACGAGCCCCTCTGGATCAAAATAGGTATTCCTTTCTGCCTCTCTTTGGATTCACTCAGATTTTGCCTCATGGATTGATGGATTTGTCATATGGTAGTGTAATTGTAAAGTCTGGTCCTCATTTAATTTCTGTAATTGATTGCCTGCTTGATGAGGCTATACCAACTATCTAAATTTCAAATGCTCTTCTAATATTCATGATGTCCATTGTTATATATCTCTCATTGTAGGATGGCAAGTTGTGGCAGCTGGAGCATGTCTAGTAAGAGAGAGCAATGAAATCCATTGTACTGTTCCGTTAAAAAAAGTGCTTTGTGATGTTATGATAGTAGCAGGTGTACATTTTCTTATTGTATATTCCTGTGTAAGGAAATGTATTTCTGAGATGATATTTTGTGTTATGTAAACCTGGGAGATGTGTTATGTGAAGTGATATGATGGTTGATTTGAATTTGACCTGGAGTTTTCCTAATTTCAATGAAATAATGTTGGATGTATGTGTGTGATTGGGCTAAAGTCAGCTTGGGCCAAACTGGACAAATAATTGGGCCGAAAAAGGCCACATCCCAACAAGCATCGAACATTTAAAAATGAAATGAAAAAAGACTTACAAAAAAAGAAGTGGACTGCGAAAAGGCCGAGGGCCAAAAAAATTGCATGAATCTCAAAAACTAAAAAGGCCGAATTGTTGGGCTAGGCCCATGTAGGTAGAGAAAATTAGCAGACAAAATATAAATTAAAAAGGCTGAATTGTTGGGCTAGGCCCATGTAGAATAGCCAATTGGACCGGGCTGATTCTTGTCAATGGCCTTTTCATTTGGTCGCAATTTTGTGACGTCAGCTTGCCACGTTGGATCCGACGTGGCGTGGGCAGACAACTAACGACCAAAATAGAAGGTCGTAGGATCAATGACCTTTTTTTTGGTCGTAAACGTCTTTGACCATTCCAGAAGAAAGATCCTTAATTTCAGTTTATGGCGGCCAACTTTTGACCATCTGTTTTTGGTCACAAAAAGGTCACAAATGAAAAACAATGACCATTAAGTGACCAATAGTCAAGGTCAGAAGTTGATATATTTCTTGTAGTGGCCCTTGGTGGTACCAACAGTATTTGTCTGTAGTCTGCGTCTGATGGATGGCCTTTTGGTGGGATTTTGGTGGTGGTGACCTAGTTGTTGCTAGCGAGTGTGCCATGTTTTGCTCCTCGCGTACGTGATATGCCTGGGTGTGTGGTGTTGTGTGCGTGTATGACTGTTGAAGCATGACAATTTGGCTTGCAGCAGTGACTTCTTTAGTAAAAGTGGGACTATAACCACAATTACTTATGTATGGTGGTGCTTTTGAGCAAAGGGTTTGAGCTCTGAAATGAAAATTCTAGATCTGACCTGCTCTGATTGTCCCTGGCAATGGTGATGTTTCACATCATAACCTAGTTGAATACATTGTTTGGAGTTTGCTCGGACACTACAAAAAAAGACACATCCGTGACATTTTGGGCCGAACGAAGAAAATTCTGTCATACTTATGACACTTCTGTGACAATAATTGTGACAAAACACGGTATCATCATAGATGTGGTGGGGTCCTACTTCTATGACAAAAAATCATGATAGAAAATGGGCTTTTCATCCTGGGCAGGCCGGAGACGCAGCTGCATGACATTCTTTGGGCCGTCCATGACGGAAAAACCATGGTAGAAGCGTGGGCGAGGAAAATATCGGGGTGTTCCCGGTTACGGTCGGTGGTCGGGGCCGAGCAATGCGTGTTTCTCTCGTACACGCACGCGCGTGGGTGCGAGGCGTTGGGCTCTAACTGAACCCGAGCGAGGGGTTGGGCTCTAACTGAACCCGAACGATTGCACTGCAGGCTACGCGTTACTGAACCCAAGCGATCGATCGATGGCTGTTAACTGAACCCGATCGAGCGATTCCTTCGCTACTGCTGCTAACTGAAGCCGATCGATGCTGCCTCTGGATGAACAGTGAGCGTTGCTGGGGGGTTTGGATGAACAGTTCCCGGTGGGGGTGGATGAATAGGACCCCGTGGTGTTGCCTCTGGATGAACAGGACCCCGATCGATCGAGTCGGTTGGGGCTGGATGAACAGGACCCCGTGGAGGGCTGGATGAACAGGACCACACCGTGGAGGGCTGGATGAACAGTAGACGGTGGAGGGCTGGATGAATAGTAGCCCGTGGAGGGGTGGTTGAACAGGAGCCCGTGGAGAGGGCTGGTTGAATAGTAGCCGATGGAGTAGCGCGCGGTGGAGGCTGAACAGTCGCAGGTGGAGGCAGGAGGAGGTCGACGGTGGATGAACAGTAGCCCGTGGAGGCTGGAGGGGGGCGACGGTGGAGATGAACAGTATCCCGTGGAGTCCTGTTTTGCGGTACGCCACACCCCTCCCGATGAATAGGACCCCCGTTTCGACCGTAGTGCTCCAACACAAGTCCGTTTCCTCCGTTTTGTGATACGCCAGACCCCTCCCGATCAACAGGACCCCCATTTCGACCGTAGGAGGTCCGTTTCCTCCGTTTTGCGATACGCCAGACCCCTCATGATGAAAAGGATCTCATTTCGAACGTGGCCGGTCAAACACAAGGCCGTTTCCTCCGTTCTGCGGTACGCCAATCCTCGTTTCCATCCGCTGTTCCGTCCAAGCCCTCCTGATGAACACGACGACGCATTCTGTTTCGATCCAGCCGGTTGGCTCCCCATGAACACGACGACGACGTTGTTTCTCCATTCTGACCCAGCCATGTACACGAGCCCTGGCCGTACGTACACGCGAGTAGGCGTTCGAGACCTGGCCCGTATGTACGTGTGTGGCTGTATTTATTTTCTTGCCCCCTAGCCGATGTACGTACGTGTACATGCTATGTGGGTGCCTCTGCTACGACACTGCGTGCCTCTACGTCGACCAGTATGTACGTACACATTCGCGACCAGAATGACAACGCTACGTATGCTTCGACCAGGTGGGTCCCGACTGTCAGGCACTTCCTTGCGTGCGAAGATGTAGCTGGTGGGTCCCAGCAGTCAGGGGGCGAATCATTTTTTTTTGCCCGGACGCACTTCCTTGCGTGCGAAGATGTAGCTGGTGGGTCCCAACAGTCAGGGGGAAACATTTTTTTCGCGAAATACAGTGGCCCGTCCGGTGGGTCCCTGATGTCACGTGCAGGAATAATTATTTTGCGCATAATAAGGAGGCACTTCCTTGTTGCGGCCGTCGACCCAGCTGTCAACCTCTCCACGTACAGTACTCTTTCGATGGAAGCCGTTCCTTGACCATGTTGACCACGCCGTGCCGAGAGCACCAGGGCGGTGGACGACGGCGAGGCCTAGGAAGGGGACGACACAGAGCTGGGCAAGACGCGAAAGTGGAAGCCCGTGCGAAGAGGAGTACGAGGGTTCACTGGTTCGGCTGCGGTGTGAGGCCGCCGTCGCCGCAGGGCCTTGCCAGCTGTGGGAATAGTAGGGGGCGATGAGGCCTCTGCGGCAGCATAACCGGCCACGGGAGGCAGGAGCATGCGGCACGACCGGCGCTGCTTTGGGCGGGTGGAGTAAGAACACCAGAGGTTGAAGAAGCACTACAGCCGTTGGATGGACATCGTACAGTCACTGGAGCTAGAATCATTCATATTGACAAAGTTGGCAAAGCACTCCGTCCCTGTCAACTTAGTAGGCCCACAAGTCAGCCACCCACTGATGACCCACAAGTGTAGGGGATCTATCGTAGTCCTTTCGATAAGTAAGAGTGTCAAACCCAACGAGGAGCAGAAGGAAATGATAGGCAGTTTTCAGTAAGGTATTTTCTGCAAGCACTGAAATTATAGGTGACAGATAGTTTTGTGATAAGATAATTGGTAGCAAGTAATAAAAGGTAACAGTAAATAAGGTGCAGCAAGGTGGCCCAATCCTCTTTGTAGCAAAGGACAAGCCTGGACAAACTCTTATGCAAGGTAAAGCGCTCCCGAGGACACATGGGAATTATCGTCAAGCTAGTTTTCATCACGATTGTCTGATTCACGTTCGGTACTTTGATAAATTGGTATGTGGGTGGACGAGTGCTTGGGTGCTTCCCTTACTTGGACAAGCCTCCCACTTATGATTAACCTCTAATGCAAGCATCCACAACTACAAAAGAAGTATTAAGGTAAACCTAACCATAGCCTGAAACATATGGATCCAAATCAGCCCCTTACGAAGCAACGCATAAACTAGGGTTTAAGCTTCTGTCACTCTAGCAACCCATCATCTACTTATTACTTCCCAATGCCTTTCTCTAGGCCGAAATAATGGTGAAGTGTCATGTAGTCGATGTTCACATGACACCACTAGAGGAGAGACAACATACATCTCATCAAAATATCGAACGAAGACCAAATTCACATGACTACTAATAGCAAGACTTCTCCCATGTCCTCAGGAACAAAAGTCACTACTCACAAGACATAATATTGTTCATGATCAGAGGGGTATTAATATGCATAATAGATCTAAACATATGATCTTCCACCAAACAAACCAACTAGCATCAACTACAAGGAGTAATCAACACTACTAGCAACCCACAGGTACCAATCTGAGGTTTGGGTACAAAGATTGGATACAAGAGATGAACTAGGGTTTGAGTGGAGATGGTGCTGGTGAAGATGTTGATGAAGATAGCCCTCCCCAAGATGGGAGAGTTGTTGGTGATGACGGCGGTGACGATTTCCCCCTCCCGGAGGGAAGTATCCCCGGCAGAACAGCTCTGCCGGAGCACTAGATTGGTTTGTGCCTCGGTTCCGCCTGAGACGGCGGCGTCCCAAAAGCCTCCTTCTAATTTTTTCCAGGTCAAAATGCTTCATATAGGAGAAGATGGGCATCGTGGGCCTGCCGGCTAGCCCTCGAGGCAGGGGGTGCACCCTCGGAAGGGGGGGGGGGGGCGCCCCCCACCCTCGAGGCCAGCCAGTGGCCCCTCCCGTGGGTTTCTTTCGCCAGATATTTTTTATATTTTCCGAAACGATGTTCTGTGGAGTTTCAGGGCTTTTGGAGTCGTGCATAATAGGTTTCCAGAGTTTGATCCTTTTTCACCCCAGAATTCCAGCTGCCGGCATTCTCCCTCTTCATGTAAACCTTGCAAAATACAAGAGAAAAGGCATAAGTATTGTGTCAAAACATGTATGAACAGACCATAATACAATAAATATCAACTTATAAGCATGATGAAAAATGGACGTATCAACTCCCCCAAGCTTAGACCTCGCTTGTCCTCAAACGAAAGCCGATATCGAAAAATATGTCCACATGTTTAGAGATAGAGGTGTCGAGAAAAACAGAATACAGACATGAGGGCATCATGATCATTCTTATAACATCAACTTATAAAAATATAGTCATATGATTCTTATGCTAAAGTAACAATTCATCCACAATATCAAGTATGCATCATAAACTTCATTGGAAACTAACAAACTTTTGTCTCGGTCATTGAAGCAATTGCAATTTATCGTAACATCGGAAAGAGTAAATATAAGAGCTTTTGAGCAAGCCTACATACTCAACTATCATATAGTCTTTCACAATTGCTCACACTCACGCAATACTTATGTTTATGGAGTTTTAATCGGACACAGAGAAAGATAGGGGCTTATAGTGTTGCCTCCCAACCTTTTACCTCAAGGGTAACGTCAACATTAATAGATCATGAAAACTTACATCCAAGTGGGTATATATGTCAGGATCTTTCCAACACAATGTGCTTGCCAACGGATAAAATGTAAAAAGGAAAGGTGGATTTCACCTTGACACTTATAAGACAGGAATAATAGATAGGCCCTTCGCAGAGGGAAGCAGAGGTTGTCATGTGTTTTTATGGTTGGATGCACAAAGTCTTAGCATAGAGGAACTTTGCTTTATATTGCCACTTGTGATAAGGACCTTTATTATGCAGTCCGTCGCTTTCATTACTTCCATATCACAAGATCGTATAAAGCTAATTTCTCCCACACTAATAAATCATACATATTTAGCGGATTTGCAACATGACAACTTACTTGGAAGGATCTTTCTCAATCCATACGTAGGTATGGTGGACTCTCATGGCAAAACTGGGTTTAAGGATATACGGAAGCACAAGTAGTATCTCTACTTGGTGCGAGGAATTTTGGCTAGCATGAGGGGGAAAGGCAAGCTCAACATGTTGGATGATCCATGACAATATACTTTATTTCAGATATAAGAAGACATAACCCATTATGTTGTCTTCCTTGTCCAACATCAACTCTTTAGCATGTCATACTTTAATGAGTGCTCACAATCATAAAAGATGTCCAAGATAGTATATTTGTATGTGAAGCCTCTCTTCTTTTATTACTTCCTATTAATTGCAATGATGACCAAAACTATGTTTGTCACCACCCAACAACTTTTATTTATCATACTCTTGTATGTGAAGTCATTACTTCCCATAAGATCGATATGATCTCTTTGATACTCTTTTTGTTTTCTTTCTTTTTATCACGACCCAAGTGAGGGAATCAAGCCCTTGACTCAAACACTAATCTTTATTATATAGCTCATGGACTCGATTACAAAGGATAAAGCTCACAAAGAAAAAGCTCACAACTAGATCATGCTAATTTTATTCTAATAGATCAAGATACTACCAAAAGGATCGAAGTAAGTAAAACGGGAAAGATAGGAGTGATGGTGATACGATACCAGGGTCACTCCCCCAAGCTTGGCAGCTGCCAAGGGGAGTGCCTATACCCATATGATTATGTCTCCTTCTTCGGGGGTGATGATGATGGCTTCTTCCTTAACTTGCGCTTAAGAGCAGAATTTTGCTCCCTTAGATCATTGATCTCTTGCTCAAGATTTAATATCTTCTTGCATAATGCTTGCTTGCTTTCCTCCAAGAGGTTAAAAGGGATAAATTCGATCTTAGGTTTCTTTACTCGGTCAGGGAGGCTTGAATTTTTGAACTCCACATGCATGTCCCCCGGTTGAGGCAGTGGAACTTCATCTTCATCAGAGCTAGTCCAGTCCTTCCCCTTGGGATCATGGTCCTCTTCTTCCTCCGTGGTCCAGCCATAATGTTCTCGGTCCCCATAGACCTTAAGGTCAGCAAGGGAATCAGGCACATAGCTTTCTCCTTCGAAATCCAGTGACGACTTGTTGCTCTTGTCTGCGACAGGAACAACTCGAAACGAGAACAGAGGATTTCTGCATGATACAGAGGTCAAAACCTTCGGGAGTATATATAATGAATTTTCCCCGAAGAAAAGGAGTAACCCATAAGAAAACGGAGTCCAGGGGACACACGGGGTGTCCTCGAGGTAGGGGGCGTGCCCTGGGAAGAGGGGCGCGCCCCCTACCCTCGAGGAGGCCCTGTGTCTACTCTGGACTACGGTTTATTTTTCTATTTTTCTAAATATTCCAAAACGAAGAAAAATTACCTTTAGAACTGTTTTGGAGTCGGTTTGCTTACCGTATCACATACCTTTTCCTTTTCGGAGGCTGAATCATTCTGGAAAGTGTCCCTTATGTATTCCTCCGGGGTTATGGTTTCAATAATATTAGTTTCAACATTTATAGGATTACCTGAGATATAATGTTTGATTCTTTGACCGTTCACCACCTTCGGATTTGTGCATTCGAAGTTGTTGATTTTTATGGCATCGGAACGATAAACCTCCTCGATAATGTAACGTCCTTCCCACTTGGAGAGAAGTTTTCCTGCAAAAAATCTTAAACGAGAGTTGAATAGCAAGACATAATCACCTACGTTAAACTCACGCTTTTGTATTCTTTTGTCATGCCATCTTTTAACTTTTTCTTTAACAGTTTGGCATTCTCATAGGCCTGGGTTCTCCACTCATCGAGACAGCTAATGTCAAATAATCTCTTCTCACCGGAAAGTTTGAAATTGTAGTTGAGATATTTAACAACCCAATATGCCTTATGTTCTAGCTCAAGAGGTAAGTGACAAGCTTTTCCATATACCATCTTATATGGAGACATACCTATAGGATTTTTGTATGCAGTTCTGTAGGCCCATAATGCATCATCTAGTTTCTTTGACCAATTCTTTCTAGACCTGTTAACTGTCTTTGCAAGATTAATTTCAACTCCCTATTACTTAGTTCTACTTTACCACTAGTCTGTGGGTGATAAGGTGATGCAATTCTATGGTTGACATCATACTTAGCAAGCATCTTACAGAAAGCACCATGAATAAAGTGTGAACCATCATGAGTCATTAGATATCTAGGGACTCCAAACCTCGGAAATATAACTTCTTTAAGCATCTTAATAGAGGTGTTATGATTAGCACTACTAGTTGGAATAGCTTCTACCCACTTAGTAACGTAATCAACAGCAACTAGAATATGTGTGTACCCATTAGAGGCAGGAAAAGGTTCCATATAATCAAAGCCCCACACATCAAATGGTTCAATAACAAGTGAATAATTCATAGGCATTTCTTGACGTCTACTAATATTACCAATTCTTTGACATTCATCACATGATAAGACAAACTTACGGGTCACCCTGGGCATAAAAACCGAAGACCGAAGACCGAAACCGAAAAGACCGAGACCGAACTCGAAAAGACCGAACTAAAAAAGACCGAATGAAAAACGGTCTACACAAACAGAATACCGAATTAAATACGGTCTGATCGGTCCTGCTGTCTTGATGACCGAATAGACCGTATAGACCAAATAGCCAATACGCAGGAGGCCCATCTGGCCAGCCCAATAGTCAGACACAACATGAGCACACATCCTCCTCCCTACCTCACAATTCACAGGAACGCAACCAACAGCCAATTCACTCCTCTCCCACTACGAACCCTAGCCGCCGCCTCCGTTGTGCCGCTGTGGCTCGATGCCCGTGAGACTTGAGCCGGTGAAGACTGTCGTATCGAGGCGCGCCGCGCGCCCCTGACCGACGAAGAGCGTCGCCCCGAGCCCCGTCCCTGGCCGGTGAAGATCGGCGCCCCGCGCTGCCATCCCCGACCCCCATAAGTCGCTCCACTACCCTCGACACGGTTGTCCGCCGCCAGGGCTCCACCCGATGATGACTGGTTCAGCAGCTGTAGTCCATCACCACTCATCACCACCCATCCTGTTCCACTGTGTTCGTAAGCTTGCCGCTTACTGCCCTTGTTCGCTTCTCCACATCACAGCTTAAGGTGAGCATCTACTTCATCTCTCTATGTACATCATCTGTGATTCCCATGAAAACAAATTAGTTACATGCCTTCCAATGTTAGATGTAGCTATTCTGTCATCTAATCTCAAACATCCTTCCTGTAGTTAAACCAATAATATGGGCACGACCTCCTGGTAGGTGATAACAATAACACCCAGCATAATAGCCAATCTAAATACATGTCCTCTTATGTTTATGTGGTTAATTCATTTTGGGTTTATCATTGTTAAATTTTATTACTGCTATATGCTCTAATAAGGAGCATCTTTTTTCTCCTTTTTAGATGTTATATCTATAGCCGAATCTGAATCTGAACATCATGATGCAGCCATAGTAATTTGTTTGATTGTTTGTTCCTCATCTTGTAGTAATCTTCAAGACTGTATTAGGTACTGATTTCATTTGTCAACAACCATACACACTCCAACACTCTCCTGGCATGGTAGAAATCAGCCAACTTTTCCATGAACTAGCACAAGATGTTGCCAACACTAAGATTATGAAATTTATTGAGTACTTGTCCTATTGCAGAGTTGATTAAAAAATTTGGGGACAAGGTGAAGGGAAAGAGCAATGTCCATGGTGGTGCTGAACTTGATTTGTTTGATGTCAATTACTATGTTATCAAGTACAAAGTGGTGGTGGTCATTGCTGTTTGCTGCTTGTCGATTCCAATATTCCATGGGCTGATGTTGTTTGTGATCTTCTCACTCTGTGTCAAATATAACTGATGTTGCTTGTTATCTTATTACTTTCAGTCAAATATAAATGTTGTTGCTTGTTATCTTCTTACTTTTTTGTCAAATATAATTATGCATAAATGAATCTTATTGATGGACCACGAATCATTAATCACGACTCTTCTTACTTTGTGTTGCATAGGAATCTTGTTACTTCCTATCAAATATTAACATGGAATTGTACTGGAAGTAACATGAATCTGAGTTGTAGCTATTAATTTGGTCTGTTTGGTCGGGACCGAAGACCGAATTGTAAAGACCGAAAACCGAATAGTGAATAACCGAAAAGACCAAAATTATTTCGGTCTTCATTTATGGAAGACCGAATTATTAGAAGACCGAAAAGACCGGACCGAACAAACCGAAAAGACCGAACGCCCAGGCTGACTTACGGGCATCCTTGAAGAGAGTAGGCCAATAAAAACCGGATTGCAATACCTTGTGTGCAGTTCTATCTCCCGCATGGTGTCCCCCATAAGCTTCGGAGTGGCACTTGCATAGAATCTGTTCCTGTTCATGCTCAGGTACACAACGTCTAATAATACCATCTACTCCTTCTTTATAAAGATGTGTGTCATCCTAGAAGTAATGCCTCAAATCATAGAAGAATTTTTCTTTTGCTGGTATGTGAAGCTAGGAGGTATAAACTTAGCAACAATATAATTAGCATAGTCAGCATACCATGGAGCAGTACGAGAAGTACTTATGACAGCTAGTTGTTCATCAGGGAAGCTATCATCAATAGGTTGTGGGTCATCAAGTATATTCTCTAACCTAGACAAGTTATCTGCTACCGGGTTCTCAGCTCCCTTTCTATCAATAATATGCAAGTCAAATTCTTGTAGCAAGAGAACCCATCTAATAAGTCTAGGTTTAGCATCTTTCTTTTCCATAAGGTATTTGATAGCAGCATGATCAGTGTGAATAGTTACTTTAGGATCAACGATGTAGGGTCTAAACTTATCACAAGCAAACACAACTGCTAAAAATTATTTCTCAGTGGTAGCATAATTTCTTTGGGCACTATCTAGAGTTTTACTAGCATACTGGATAACATTCAATTTCTTATCAACTCTTTGCCCTAGAACAACTCCTACAGCATAATCACTAGCATCGCACATAATCTCAAAGGGTACATTCCAGTCAGGAGGCTGGACAATAGGTGCAGAGATCAATGCTTTCTTAAGTATTTCAAATGCTTCTAGACAATCATCATCAAAGACAAAAGGAATATCTTTTTGTAAGAGATTAGTCAGAGGCCTGGAGATTTTGGAGAAGTCCTTAATGAACCTCCTATAAAACCTGGCATGACCAAGGAAACTTCGTATACCTTTGATATCCTTAGGGCATGGCATCTTTTAAATAGCATCCACATTAGCTTTGTCAACTTCGATACCTTTTTCAGAAATTTTATGTCTAAAGACAATGCCTTCATTAACCATAAAGTGGCACTTCTCCCTTTTCAATACAAGGTTAGTGTCTTCACATCTCTGCAAAACTCGATCAAGGTTGCTTAAGCAATCATCAAAAGAAGTTCCGTAAACGGAGAAATCATCCATGAACACCTCAACAATCTTTTCACAAAAATCAGAGGATATAGCTATCATGCATCTTTGAAAGGTAGCAGGTGCATTACATAAACCAAAAGGCATACGTCTATAAGAAAAGGTACCGAAAGGACAAGTAAAGGTGGTCTTTTCTTGATCCCCTTTTGACACAGGTATTTGAGAGAAACCAGAATAACCATCTAGAAAGCAGAAATGAGTATGTTTGGATAACCTTTCTAGCATTTGATCAATAAATGGCAAGGGGTAATGATCTTTCTTAGTAGCTTTATTTAACTTACGGAAATCAATTACCATCCTATAACATGTAACTATTCTTTGCGGGATCAATTCATCTTTATCATTAGGGACAACAGTCATACCTCCTTTCTTAGGAACACAATGGACAAGACTTACCCACTGGCTATCAGCAACGGGATAGATAATACCTGCTTCTAGGAGCTTTAGTATTTCCTTCCTCACCACTTCTTTCATCTTAGGATTTAACCGTCGCTGATGATCAATAACTGGTTTAGCATTTTCTTCCAATTTTATCTCGTGCTGGCATATAGTGGGGCTAATGCCCTTAAGATCATTCAGAGTATATCCAATAGAAGCTCGGTGCTTCTTCAGAGTTTTCAATAATCTTTCTTCTTCCTGCTCTAAAAGGTTAGCACTAATAATAATAGGATATATCTTATTTTCATCAAGATAAACATACTTACGATTATCAGGTAAAGGTTTAAGTTCAAACACGGGATCACCCTTGCGTGGAGGAGGATCCCCTAGGATTTCAACAGGCAAGTTGTTTTTCAATACGGGTCCCTGTGTAAGGAATATTTCATCTATCTCCCTTCTCTCATTCATATGCATATCATTTTAATGGTCTAGCAAGTATTGTTCTAAAGGGTCATTAGGTGGCACGTCAATAGAAGCGAGACCAATAATTTCATCTTTACAAGGTGGTGCCTTTTCAAGGGGTTGTCTATGGAATTTAGCAAAGTTAAAATCATGAGACATATCCCCTAATCCGATAGTGACTATATCTTTCACGCATTCTATCTTGGCATTAACGGTATTCAAGAAGGGTCTACCAAATATAATGGGACATAAAGCATCTTGTGGGGAACTAAGAACAAGAAAATCAGCAGGGTATTTAACCTTCCCACACAATACTTCAATATCTCTAACAATCCCAACTGGTGAAATAATATCTCTATTAGCGAGCTTAATAGTAACATCAATCCGTTCTAACTCAACAGGTGCAATATCATGCATAATTTCGTTATACAAATCAAGAGGGATAATACTCGCACTAGCACCTACGTCACATAAACCATGATAGCAATGATCTCCTATCTTAACAGAGATGACAGGCAAGCCTACAATAGGTTTATGTTTATTCCTAGCATTGGGTTTGGCTATTCTAGCAGACTCTTCTTGGAGGTAAATAACATGTCCACCTAAATCTTCTACCAAAAGATCTTTAACCATAGCAACACTAGGTTCAACTTTAATTTGCTCAGAGGGTGTAGGTGTTCTAGTATTACACTTACGAACTACAGTTCAAGCTTGAGCATGATCCTTTATCCTAACAGGGAAGGGTGGTTTCTCAATATAAGCGGTAGCTATAACATGATCAACATTATAAGTGATAGTCTTTTCTTCAACTCTAAAAGGTTCAACTACTTTTACTTCAATAGGGGGATGGTATTTAAACCACTTCTCCTTGGGGAGATCAACATGAGTAGCAAAGGATTCACAGAAAGAAGCTACTATCTTAGAGTCAAGTCCATATTTAGTGCTAAACTCACGGAAAACATCGGTATCCATAAAAGCTTTAACACAATCAAACTTAGGGGTCATACCTGTCTCCTTAACTTCGTCGAGATCCCAATCTTCGGAGTTGTGTTTAATTCTTTCCAATAAATCCCATTTGAAGTCAATACTCTTCATCATATAAGAACTAGAACAAGAAGTATCGAGCATGGAGCGATTATTATGAGAAAGCCGAGCATAAAATTTTTGAATGATCATTTCTCTTGAGAGCTCATGATTGGGGCATGAATATAACATTGAATTAAGCCTCCTCCAAGCTTGAGCAATGCTTTCTCCTTCGCGAGGCCAGAAATTATAAATATAATTACGATCACGATGAACCTGGTGCATAGGGTAGAACTTCTGATGAAATTCCAACATCAAACGATTATAGTTCCAAGATCCTATATCATCGCATAGCCTAAACCATGTCAATGCATCTCCCTTCAAAGATAAAGGGAAGACCTTCTTCTTGATAACATCCTCGGGCATACCTTCAAGCTTAAACAATCCACATATTTCAGCCACATAGATTAGGTGCAAGTCGGGATGCAGTGTTCCGTCTCCTATAAAAGGGTTTTCAAGCAGTTTTTCTATCATACCCAAAGGAATCTCAAAGCAAACATTCTCAATAGGTGCAGTAGGTTGAGGAGCAACTCTTTGATCTTCTGTTAGGGGTGAAGATACCCCGAACAAGCCCATGAAAGGATTTTGAGCCATAGTAAAAAGTGACAATAAATTTCAGCACACTATATAAATTTTTCCTTACCAAAGGTGCTTCACTCCCCGGCAACGGCGCTAGAAAAGAGTCTTGATGACCCACAAGTGTAGGGGATCTATCATAGTTCTTTCGATAAGTAAGATTGTCGAACCCAACGAGGAGCAGAAGGAAATGATAGGCAGTTTTCAGTAAGGTATTTTCTGCAAACACTGAAATTATAGGTAACATATAGTTTTGTGATAAGATAATTGGTAGCAAGTAATAAAAGGTAAAAGTAAATAAGGTGCAGAAAGGTGGCCCAATCCTTTTTGTAGCAAAGTACAAGCCTGGACAAACTCTTATGCAAGGTAAAGCGCTCCCGAGGATACATGGGAATTATCGTCAAGCTAGTTTTCATCACGATCGTCTAATTCGCGTTCGGTACTTTGATAATTTGGTATGTGGGTGGACCGGTGCTTGGGTGCTGCCCTTACTTGGACAAGCCTCCCACTTATGATTAACCTCTAATGCAAGCATCCACAACTACAAAAGGAGTATTATGGTAAACCTAACCATAGCCTGAAACATATGGATCCAAATCAGCCCCTTACGAAGCAACGCATAAACTAGGGTTTAAGCTTCTGTCATTCTAGCAACCCATCATCTACTTATTACATCCCAATGCCTTCCTCTAGGCCCAAATAATGGTGAAATGTCATGTAGTCGACGTTCACATGACACCACTAGAGGAGAGACAACATACATCTCATCAAAATATCGAACGAAGACCAAATTCACATGACTACTAATAGCAAGACTTCTCCCATGTCCTCAGGAACAAAAGTAACTACCCACAAGACATAATATTGTTCATGATCAGAGGGGTATTAATATGCATAATGGATCTGAACATATGATCTTCCATCAAATAAACCAACTAGCATCAACTACAAGGAGTAATCAACACTACTAGCAACCCACTGGTACCAATCTAAGGTTTGGGTACAAAGATTGGATACAAGAGATGAACTGGGGTTTGAGAGGAGATGGTGCTGGTGAAGATGTTTATGAAGATAGCCCTCCCCAAGATGGGTGAGTTGTTGGTGATGACGGCGGTGACGATTTCCCCCTCCCGAAGGGAAGTATCCCCGGCAGAACAGCTCTGCCGGAGCCCTAGATTGGTTTCCGCCTCGGTTCCTCCTCGAGACGGCGGTGTCTGGTCCCGAAAGGCTCCTTCTGATTTTTTTCCAGGTCAAAACGCTTCATATAGGAGAAGATGGGCACCGTGGGCCTGCCAGCTGGCCCTCGAGGCAGGGGGCGCGCCCTGGGAGGGGGGTGCGCCCCCACCCTCTAGGCTAGCCAGTGGCCCCTCCCGTGGGTTTCGTTTGCCAGATATTTTTTTATATTTTCCGAAACGATGTTCTGTGGAGTTTTAGGGATTTTGGAGTTGTGCAGAATAGGTTTCCAGAGTTTGCACCTTTTTCAGCCCCGAATTCCAGCTGCCGGCATTCTCCCTCTTCATGCAAACCTTGCAAAATAAGAGAGAAAAGGCATAAGTCTTGTGACAAAACATGTATGAACAGCCCATAATGCAATAAATATCAGCTTATAAGCATGATGCAAAATGGACGTATCACCCACCAAGGTGGGTCCCAACTAACAGGGGGAGTATTCTTTTTTTGTGCGTAATAAGGAGGCACTTCCGGTGGGTCTGAGCTGACAGCGGGGGAACGTTTTTTCGCGAAATACGGTGACCCGTCCGGTGGGTACCAGCACTCAGGCGGGAAACATTTTTTTTCGCAAAATACGGTGGCTCTTCCAGTGGGTCCCCGCTGTCAGGTGGAGGAATAATTATTTTGCGCGTAATAAGAATGCACTTCCTTGCTGCGGCCGTGGACCCAGCTGTCTGCCTCTCCACGTACAGTCCACGTCCGATGGAAGCCGTTCCTTAACCATGTTGACCACGCCGCGCTGAGAGCACCAGGGCGGTGGACGATGGCGAGGCCTAGCAAGGGGACGACGCGGAGCCGGGGAAGACGCGACAGTGGATGCCCACGCATAGAGGATTATGAGGGTTCACTGGTTCGCTGCGGTGTGAGGCTGCCGTCGTCGCAGAATAACAGGGGGTGTGGGTGAGTAGAGGGATGGCCTAGCCAGCGGTGGGAGTAGTAGGGGGGCGGTGAGGCCTCCGCGGCATCGCAGCCGGCCACGGGAGGCAAGAGCATGAGGCACGACCGGCGCTGGTTTGGGCGGCTGGAGCAAGAAGACCAGAGGTTGAAGAATCACTACGGCCTTTGGATGGACATCGTATGGTCAACGGAGCTAGAAATCGTGCATATTGACTAAGTTAACAAAGCCCTCCGTCCCCGTCAACTTAGTAGGCCCACAAGTCAGCCTCCCACTACACTGGGTCCCAGCTAGTAGGGGGAGTATTCATTTTTTTTTGTGCGTAATAAGGAGGCACTTCCGATGGGTCCGAGCTGACAGCGGGGGGAACATTTTTTTCGCAAAATACGGTGGCCCGTCCAGTGGGTCCCAGCAGTTAGGGGGTGCTACTTCTCGAGCTTGCGTTGTATTCCCTCCAAGAGGAAAGGCTGATGCAACACAGTAGCGTACGTATTTCCCTCAGTTTTTGAGAACCAAGGTATCAATCCAGTAGGAGACCACGCGCGAGTCCCTCGCACCTGCACAAACAAATAAGAACTTCGCAGCCAACGCGATAAGGGGTTGTCAATCCCTTTACAGTCACTTACGAAAGTGAGATCTGATAGACATGATAGTTTGATATTTTTTGTATTTTTGGATATAAGAACAGAAAGTAAAAGCGGAAAAGTAAAGTAGATTGTAGATTGATATGTTGAGAATAGACCCGAGGGCCATAGGTTTATCTAGTGGCTTCTCTCATGATAGCTGTATTCTACGGCGGGTAAACAAATTACTGTCGAGCAATTGATATAAAAAGCGAATAATTATGAGGCTATCTAGGTATGATCATTATATATAGGCATCACGTCCGAGACAAGTAGACCGAAACGATTCTGCATCTACTACTATTACTCCACACATCGACCGCTATCCAGCATGCATCTAGAGTATTAAGTTCATAAGAACAGAGTAACGCCTTAAGCAAGATGACATGATGTAGAGGGATAAACTCAAATAACATGATATAAACCCTATCTTTTTATCCTCGATGGCAACATTACAATACCTGCCTTGCTGCCCCTACCGTCACTTGGAAAGGACACCGCAAGATTGAACCCAAAGCCAAGCACTTCTCCCATTGCAAGAACTATAGATCTAGTAGGCCAAACCAAACCAATAATTCGAAGAGACTTGCAAGGATATTATAATCATACATAAAGAGTTCAGAAAAGAACCAAATATTTCTCATAGATAATCTTGATCATAAACTCATAACTCATCGGATCTCGACAAACACATCGCAAAAAGAGATTACATCGAATAGATCTCCTCGAAGACCGTGGAGAACTTGGTATTGAGATCCAAAGAGAGAGAAGAAGCCATCTAGATACTAGCTATGGACCCGAAGGTTTGTGGTAAACTACTCACAACTCATGGTGAGGCGATGATGATGATGTAGAAGCACTCCCTGGTAGATCCCCCCTCCGGCGGAGCTCCGGAACAGGCCCCAAGATGGGATCTCATGGGAACAGAAGGTTGCGGTGGTGGAACTAGGGTTTTCTGTGTTGTTCTGATGGTTTCGGGGTACGTAGATATATATAGGAGGAAGGAGGGCACCGAGGGCCAGACGTGGGGCCCACGAGGCAGGGGGCGCGCCCTGTAGGGGGGCGCCCCACCCTCGTGGATGCCACGTGTGCCCTACTCCCTGGTTCTCAAGTCTTCCATGCGTATTTTGCTCCAAAAATATCTCTCCCGAAGGTTTCATTCCGTTTGGACTCCGTTTGATATTCCTTTTCTGTAAAACCCTGAAATAGGCAGAAAAACAACAATCTGGACTAGGCCTTTGGGTTAATAGGTTAGTCCCAAAAATAATATGAAAGCGTATAATAAAGCCCATTAGACATCCAAAACATCATAAATAATAGCATGGAACAATAAAAAATTATAGATACGTTGGAGACGTATCAAGCATCCCCAAGCTTAATACCTGCTCATCCTCGAGTAGGTAAATGATAAAAACAGAATTTTTGATGTGGAATGCTAACCAACATAATTGTCAATGTAGTTCTCTTAATTGTGGCATGAATGTTCAGATCCGGAAGATTCAAGAAAAAAGTCTATATTGACATAAGAAATAATAATTCTTCAAGCATACTAACAAAGCAATTATGTCTTCTCAATATACTATGGCTAAAGAAAGTTATCCCTACAAAATCATATAGTCTAGATATGCTCCCTCTTCATCACACAAAATATTCATATCATGCACAACCCCGGTTTCAGCCAAGCACTTGTTTTCATACTCTATTCTTTCAAACCTTTCAACTTTCACGCAATACATGAGCGTGAGCCATGGACATAGCACTATGGGTGGAATAGAGTGGTGGTTGTGGAGAAGACAAAAAGGAGGGAGATAGTCTCACATCGACTAGGCGTATCAACGGGCTATGGAGATGCCCATCAATAGATATCAATGTGAGTGAGTAGGTATTGCCATGCAACAGATGCACTAGAGCTAAAAATGTATGAAAGCTCAACAAAAGAAACTAAGTGGGTGTGCATCCAACTTGCTTGCTCATGAAGACCTAAGGCATTTGAGGAAGCCCATCGTTGGAATATACAAGCGAAGTTCTATAATGAAAATTTCCACTAGTATATGAAAGTGACTAAACATGAGACTCTCTATCATGAAGAACATGGTGCTACTTTGAAGCACAAGTGTGGAAAAAAAGATAGTAGCAATTGTCCCTTTTTCTTTTCTTTTTTTTCTCTTTTTTTGGAGGGAACTTTTCTTTTGTTCGGCCTTTCCCCACAGGGGACAATGCTCTAATAATGATGATCAACACACTTACATTGAATTACAACTCGATACTAGAACAAAGTATGACTCTATATGAATGCCTCCGGCGGTGTACCGGGATATGCAATGAATCAAGAGTGACATGTATGAAAAGTTATGCATGGTGGCTTTTCCACAAATACGATGTCAACTACGTGATCATGCATGGCAATATGACAATATGAAGCGTGTCATATGAACGGAATGGTGGAAAGTTGCATGGCAATATATCTCGGAATGGCTATGGAAATGCCATGATAGGTAGGTATGGTGGTTGTTTTGAGGAAGATATATGGTGGCTGTTTTGAGGAAGGTATATGGTGGGTGTAAGGTACCGGCAAAAGTTGCGCGGTACAAGAGAGGCTAGCAATGGTGGAAGGGTGAGAGTGTGTAATATCCATGGACTCAACATTAGTCAAAAGAACTCATATACTTATTGCAAAAATTTACGAGTCATCAAAACAAAGCAATCAATGCATGCTCCCAGGGGGGAGGCTGGTAGGAGTTAACCATCGCGCGCCCCCGACCTCCACACAAAGGATGACACTCTACAAATACCTCATGCTCTAACTTCGTCACATAGCGGTTCACCATATGTGCATGCTACGGGAATCACTAACCTTAACACAAGTATTTCTCAATTTCATAATAACTCTACTAGCATGACTCTAATATCACTATCCTCATATCTCAAAACAATTATCAAGCATCCAACTTCTCATCATATTTAATGCACTTAGTTTGAAAGTTTTTACTACATTCATCTTGGATGCCTATCATGTGAAGGCTAGTTTTATAGCCAAAGCACATTACCATGCTGTTTTAATAGACTCTCTAAAGGATATAAGTGAAGCATGAGAGATCAATAATTTCTTCAAAATTAAATTACCACCGTGCTCTAAAAGATATAAGTGAAGCACTAGAGCAAAAACTATTCAACTCAAAAGATATAAGTGAAGCACATAGAGTGTTCTAACAATTCCTAGGCCATATTTATCTCTCTCAAAAAGGTGTGTCCAGCAAGGATGATTGTGGCAAACTAACAAGCAAAGACTCAAATAACACACGACGCTCCAAGTAAAACACATATCATGTGGTGAATAAAAATATAGCTCCAAGTATAGTTACCGATAGATGAAGACGGAAGAGGGGATGCCTTCCCGGGGCATCCCCAAGCTTAGGCTTTTGGTTGTCCTTGAATTTTACCTTGGGGTTCCTTGGGCATCCCCAAGCTTAGGCTCTTGCCACTCTTTGTTCCGTAGTCCATCAAAGCAATACTCAAAACTTGAAAACTTCACAACACAAAACTTAGACAAAAATCTCGTGAGCTCCGTTAGTATAAGAAAACAAACCACTACTCAAAGGTACTGCAATGAACTCATTCTTTGTTTATATTGGTGCTAAACCTACTATATTCCAACTTCTATATGATTCATACTCCCCAATACTACTCATAGATTCATCAAAATAAGCAAGCAACACACGAAAAACAGAATATGTCAAAAACAGAACAGTCTGTAGTAATCTGTAACTTTCGCATACTTATGTAACTCCAAAAAAAATTGACTTAAATTGGTAAACGTGAGGAATTTGTCTATTAATCATCTGCAAAAAGAATCAACTAAATAGCACGCTCTAGTAAAATCTGGTGACCATTCTAGCGAGAGCTAACGATTCTGTTTTTCACAGCAAGATCACATAAACTTCACACAAGTCTTCCGAAAGGTTCTACTTGGCACAAACACTAATTAAAACAAAAAACCACATCTAAAGAAAAGATAGATGCAATATTTATTCCTAAACAGAAGCAAAAACAAAAAAAAATATAATTAGGTTGCCTCCCAACAAGCGCTATCGTTTTACGCCCCTAGCTAGGCAAGATACATGGATAGATCTGGGTATTGCCATCTTTGGAAGGCAATTCTTTAATCAAGCACTTGTGATTCTTAGGATCTTCTTTATCCCTATTGATAATCAAGCTTTTGGGCAAGAAATCAAGAAATTCAATCGTGTCAAAAGGTTCTCTTGCAAAAGTAAGAAAATTAGGATGAACACATATGGATTTTAGATCCGCGGTCCCTTTACTAGATGGTTCACCCTTGTTCTTAGGAACATACATGAACTTAGACAATTTAGTGGTAGAAGAATTTGAAGTAGTTTTCATAGCATAAAGAGCAGAACCCACATTAATAATAATATCCTCAAGTTTATCGATTCTAGTAGAATCTTGATCTAATTTTTCTTTAACTATGGGTTCCTTTTCTTTAAAGTTTTTCAGAACAACTCCTACCTTGGATCCATATTGGGTAATTTCATTGTGAATCTTTCTATCCAAGTTCTCTACCAACTCTACCGTAGCAACTTTGTTTTCAATGATTTCTAGCCTTTGCATAACATGCTCCAAAGTTAAAACGGTCCCATTAACCATAAGAGGTGGTGAGCCAAATAATTCAGTCATTGCATTATAAGAATCAAAAGTATGGCTACCTAAGAAATTCCCACCGGTAATGGTATCTAAAATATATATATTCCAAGGAGTTATGCCAACATA
Organism: Secale cereale; assembly: GCA_902687465.1. Classification (NCBI taxonomy): domain Eukaryota; kingdom Viridiplantae; phylum Streptophyta; class Magnoliopsida; order Poales; family Poaceae; genus Secale; species Secale cereale. The sequence goes on along the minus strand of LR738711.1, from coordinate 807,616,677 downwards.
TAAATTGCGAAGAAGCACGGAAGTGGAAAGCTTCCTAGTAGATCTATTTTGAGCATTGCAAATTCTATACCAGGTATCTTTTAAGTTTTCTTCCTCCCTTTGTTTAAAATTGAGAACCTCCCTCTCGGGAGTATTGATAATGATAGGTATGCTAGACATGATGACAAGCAAGCAATCTAACACACAAGCAAACAAGAAGCAAGCAAACGATAAACACACGGCAAAAGAAGGGCAAATAAAACGGCAAGGGTGAAGTCGGGGAGAGGAAAATGAGAGGCAAATAAATGTAATGCGAAGGATAAGGGTTTGTGATAGGTACTTGGTATATGACTTTTGCGTAAGCCTCCCCAGCAACAGAGCCAGAAATTCTTCTTGCTAGTTCTTGAGCTTGCGTTGTATTCCCTCGAAGAGGAAAGGGTGATGCAGCACAGTAGCGTAAGTATTTCCCTCAGTTTTTGAGAACCAAGGTATCAATCCAGTAGGAGACCACGCGCGAGTCCCTCGCACCTGCACAAACAAATAAGAACTTCGTAGCCAACGCGATAAGGGGTTGTCAATCCCTTTACGGTCACTTACGAAAGTGAGATCTGATAGAGATGATAGTTTGATATTTTTTGTATTTTTGGATATAAGAAAAGAAAGTAAAAGAGGAAAAGTAAAGTAGATTGTAGATTGATATGTTGAAAATAGATGCGGGGGCCATAGGTTTCTCTAGTGGCTTCTCTCATGATAGCGGTATTCTACAGCGGGTAAACATATTACTGTCGAGCAATTGATAGAAAAGAAAATAATTATGAGACCATCTAGGCATGATCATTATATATAGGCATCACGTCCGAGACAAGTAGACCGAAAAGATTCTGCATCTACTACTATTACTCCACACATCGACCGCTATCCAGCATGCATCTAGAGTATTAAGTTCATAAGAATAGAGTAACGCCTTAAGCAAGATGACATGATGTAGAGGGATAAACTCAAGTAACATGATATAAACCCCATATTTTTATCCTCGATGACAACAATACAATACGTGCCTTGCTGCCCCTACTGTCACTGGGAAAGGACACCGCAAGATTGAACCCAAAGCCAAGCACTTATCCCATTGCAAGAACTATAGATCTAGTAGGCCAAACCAAACCAATAATTCGAAGAGACTTGCAAGGATATTATAATCATACATGGAGAGTTCAGAAAAGAACCAAATATTTCTCATAGATAATCTTGATCATAAACTCACAATTCATCGGATCTCGACAAACACACCACCAAAAGAGATTACATTGAATAGATCTCCTCGAAGACCGAGGAGAACTTGGTATTAAGATCCAAAGAGAGAGAAGAAGCCATCTAGATACTAGCTATGGACCCGAAGGTCTGTGGTAAACTACTCACAACTCATGGTGAGGCGATGATGATGATGTAGAAGCACTCCATGGTAGATCCCCCCTCCGGCGGAGCTCTGGAACATGCCCCAAGATGGGGTCTCACAGGAACAGAAGGTTGCGACGGTGGAACTAGTGTTTTCTCCGTTGTTCTGATGGTTTCGGGGTATGTAGATATATATAGGAGGAAGGAGGGCACTGGGGGCCTGATGTGGGGCCCACGAGGCAAGGGCGCGCCCTGTAGGGGGGCGCCCCCCACCCTCGTGGATGCCACGTGTGCCCTACTCCGTGGTTCTCAAGTCTCCCGTGCGTATTTTGCTCCAAAAATATCTCTCCCGAAGGTTTCATTCCGTTTGGACTCCGTTTGATATTCATTTTCTGTAAAACCCTGAAATAGGCAAAAAAAACAGCAATCTGGACTGGGCCTTTGGGTTAATAGGTTAGTCCCAAAAATAATATGAAAGTGTATAATAAAGCCCATTATACATCCAAAACATCATAAATAATAGCATGGAAATGTTTTTTCGCCAAATACGGTGGCCCGTCTGGTCGGTCCCTGCTGTCAGGTGGAGGAATAATTATTTTCCGCGTAATAAGGAGGCACTTCCTTGCGGCTGCCGTGGACCCAGCTGTCAGCCTCTCCACGACAGTACTCTTCCGATGGAAGTCGTTTCTTGACCATGTTGACCACGCCGCGTCGAGAGCACCAGGGCGATGGACGACGGCGAGGCCTAGGAAGGGGACACCGCAGAGCCAGGGAAGATGCGGTAGTGGAAGCCCATGTGGAGAGGAGTACGAGGGTTCACTGGTTTGGCTGCGGTATGAGGCTGCCGTCGCCGCAGAATAACAGGGTGTGTGGGTAAGTACAGGGATGCCCTGGCCAGCACTGGGAGTAGTAGGGGGCGGTGAGGCCTGCACGGGAGGCGGGAGCAGGCGGTCCCGCCGGCGCTGGATTTGGCGGCTGGAGCAAGAAGATAAGATATTGAAGAAACACAACGGCCGTTGGATTGACATCCAACTGTTACGTCTGCTAGAATCGTTTGTTGACGTATATAATAACTAAAAAAAATCTTGCACACGCGTCAACTTAATAGGCCCATAAGTCTGACCATTCCCTCTTTTTTTAATAATTCATATATAGCTCATTGCGACTTCTTATGCAATTTATTGCAGTCCGCTTTTTTGGTTGGCCAGGGCCATTTTCGCATATTTTGGTGGGTTCCAAACTATTTTTAATACCGAAATGTAGAGCCAGATTTAAAGTACTTTGAAGATATATTTAAATTAGGTTAATGCCCAATGAAATAGGAATTTTAAAATGTGAAAAAATTCAGAAACTATAAAGTAATTACCAATTTGTCATCTGTTTTTATATTTACAATCAATTTCATTTTACTTTCAAGATTTGCAGGCGTCTTGAAAGAGTTGCAGCCCATCAGGGCGTACAAAAATAAATAGGCCTGGATTGGGTATTCTTCAGAAAAAATAAACTGGGCTCATTTTCACAAAGAAAAAATAGTTGGGCTGGCCACATGGTGAACATAAAATATAAGCCTGGGCTAGACGGGCCACAGCCCAATTCAAACCCTGCTCCGTCTCAACAATAACAAAAAAATACTGCTCGAGCAGCTACGTCCCAGGTGTCAGCTGATCTTGTGTTGTTCTGTTGTCTATTGACTATATACGCTCACAATGTCGTGGGTCCCAGATGTCAGGAAAACACTAGGAGGAAGCATTTTGTTTCTCCATACGTTGACATGGTGGGCTCGTACTGTCATCCTCTCCACGTACTTCTGCCGATTCCTGTTGTTTGTTGACCATGTTGACAACGAAAGAGGGCGATGTCGCGGCGAGCGCACCAAAGCACGCGGAGGACGACGGCAAGGCCTCGGACGTCGGCGTTAATGATTTAGGAGACGGTGGGGCGGCGATGCGTGCGCTGAGGCGCAGCCAGCCGTGGGAGGCGGAAGCAGGCGGCCCCGCTGGCGCTGGTTTGGTTTTGGTGGCTGGAGGAAAACAGGACTGAAGAAACACGATAGACCGTAAAAGCAGCAGGAGTACTTAACAACCTTAACTGAAACCAGCAGGGGCACTTAACAACCATAGCTGAAAGCAGTATAAGTACTTATACAGGTTCAATCGTACAAAGCACGTCTCGAATAGTGCTACTTTGCTTACAGTTAACCAAGGGTGAGGCTGCCAAGCCCCAGGACAAGGCCCATTGATGGCTTCTCGCCCCTCGTTGGTTACCCCAAGTGGAAGGTTTGAGATGCAGTGTAGCGGAAGTTTTCCCTTGGCAAAGATACCAAGGATCGATTTCCCCTGAGACTCCCAGTTTCAACAAGAAGGTGTCAACTGCTAACGGTGCCAGATATTTAGCTATCAACTTGGACCTGCACACAGATACAAATAACTTTGCTCCCAACGAGTACAGAGAGGTTGTCAATCCCTCCGGCCTTGTCATTTACAAAGGATCAAACGCAAGTGATAATACTGATAGGTATAATTGCAAATAGTAAGTAAAAGCAGAAAGTAAATAGCGGATGTGATCAGTGATGGTAATATGGACCGGGGTCCCATGATGTTCACTAGTGATGTCTCTCTCCCAAAAGACGATAAAACAGCTATGTGAGGTAAACGAATTACAGCTGGGCAATTGACAGAATTATGTGCGCAAACCAATGCTAACTATGTTGCAAGAAAGGTAGAGGTTCAAAGCATGGGCGGTACGCCAAGGCAAGTAGACCGAAATCCATCTGCATCTACTACTAATCATCCACCTTGAGATATCTATCCAGAACATCTCACTGGTATTAAGTTGCGAGTCCCACCCATAGTGTAAACTCAAAGCAACAGACAACTGCATTAAAAGAACTTTGCGTAAAGTAAACAATCCTTGCACCCGCGAGTACGAGCACCGTTGTTTTCCCCCTTGTGGCAACAGCACATCCCCTAGACTCTTGTTTCTGTCACTCAAGCTAGTCATCGAGGGGCATGAACCCACAATCGAGCATAACGTTCCCTCTTGGAGTCACTACCTACTACTTGGCCAAAGCAATAAATAGCAACGGAGAACATGCAAGAATTACTTACGAACATAAATATAAAAGAGGTAAATCAAATATATTACTCAAACACAATCTGAACATAATCTCATAATCCATCGGATCCCAGCAAACTCAACATAGCAACAGCATAAGGATTACATATGTGCCTCGATCATGTAGGGCAGCTCACGAGGTCTAATTAGTGAAGCACAAGAAGGGGAGGAGAACATCACATAGCTACTGGTCATGGACCCATGGTCCAAGGGAGACTACTCACAACTCATCCGGGAGGCGTCCATGGTGGTGGAGAGGCTCTCGGTGGTGATCCTCCCCTCCGGCAGGGTGCTGGGAAGAGTTCTCCTGGTGCTCCCGATCTTGGAAGCGTGGCGGCGGCGGAACAGAGATGAGATCGCGAAAAAGGGTTCCGTCCTCGAGGGTTTTGGGACGCGTGTTAAATATATGCCAAAGGGGGGCATCAGCGGAGGCCTGGGGGGCCCAGGCGCCCCCCCCGGCGCGGCCAAGAGGGGGCCGCGCCACCAGGGCGCCTGGAGCCCTGGTGGCCCCCCTCCGGCCCTACTTCGGCCGTGTGGAAGCTTTCGGAACGCTGATTTTTATATAATTTTTCCGGGATTTTTCTGGCAGTTTACGTGACGGGAAAACCTGAAATACAAAAATAGCAGAAAACAGAAACTGGCACTGGGGTGCATTGAGTTAATAGGTTAGTCCAAATATGATCAAAAGTGTATGGAAGTGTATAAATATCATAGCAATATCACCCAAAAGAGGCATGGAGCAAGCAGAAATTATAGATACGTTTTGGACGTATCACCCACGCGCCACCCCGCGCATCCACAACCTTCTGAAAGCAGCTTCATCTCGCAATGTGGCCAATAAACAGGATATTCGCTTTAGAGCCATGGAAAAGCAGGAACATAATCTTCTGTCCTATTCTCCAAGATGGACGGGCCTTCATTATTTGAGACCACCCATGAATAAGTATCTTTTCACCTCCAATGGAAATGGAGTAGGTCGGCATAAACATCATGTTGTGACCAAGCGCAAGTCTGACCCGGCCATGGCCAGGCATCTGTATAGGAACAATAGAACTGGGCAGTTTTTGTTCCAAGAAGATCACAACTGTAAAATTGTGTATAAGCAATAGCTTATGAACAACATATAGAACAGAAAATAGCTCGTACCATAAGTTTCTCGAAACAGTTGGACACATGTCCCATGTAGCCTTCCACCATTGAAACGCCCCACAAGGACCTCAAGACGATCAATAATGTGTAAGAACTTGTGGATGTCATCCCAGTCAACTTCAGTGCCATCAGTAACAGCCGAGTTGTTACAGAATAACAAACAAGTAGCCTGCTTAACTCTGAAAAAACCTACACGTGCCACCAATTATAAGACAATATTAGTTAGAAGTAGCATCTTCGAGAGATTCGTTGCTACTTCTAAAGTTAAATTGTGATTAGTTAGATAGGATAGGTGGATTAAGAAGTAATCGAGGCAACAAGCAAGAACCAGATACAAAACTAACATGGATGAACAATTGAAACGACGTCGGGGTGGAAGATCGCAGTGAAGATGAGACCAGGTTCTCCTATTTCCATCAACATTCGTGCTCCAACTTTCAGTCCGTAACACTTGAGAAAGTTTATCCAAGTTCGGCCATAAAAAAGGAGCGATCTGCTTGGTTCATGAACCGAACTCGGAAGTTATATCCATGGCTTGTCTTCACTGTGACCATTAAACTGGTGTATTCAGTTATGGCAAGGCCGAGCATCTTGAGTACATGTGTTCTGGCAGAGCAAATATGTCAGGACCCTGATCCTACGTCACACCAATCTAGCTTGTAACACATCATATCACTTTGCGGCCTCACGCACGGTATCCCCACGGGTGCCACCTTACCTGGCCCGGGACCGTTTGCGCATTTTGGCACACGTATATGATGGTGTTGCTAGCATCCATATGACAGAGAACCCGGGCCAGGTAAGGTGGCACCCGTGGGGATACCGTGTGTGAGGCCGCAAAGTGATATGATGTGTTACAAGCTAGATCGGTGTGACGTAGGATCGGGGTCCTGACAGTGTTGGCATCAGAGCCGGACTGCCTGTAGGTTTTTGAAGCCAAACTGGTCGATGTTGAGTCTAGAAAAATTCTTAGTTATATGTAGGGGAATTGATTGTGGAAGGGAATGTAAGGCTCTTTTACTTCTTTACCTTACGCCCTTCTGATCTGAGTCAGCCTATTCTTTCTACGAGGGTTTAGGACTAGGCCTCTCATCTTTACTAGGTTCACGTGTTACTAATCCGTAGACTCTTAGGATTGTTGGTTTTAAGCCTCAGTTCAGTTTCTACTCTTCTAGTATGTTGATTAGTTGGACCCGGAACCTTGATATGCTATTGTTGAGTGGCTATGCTATCATTTGTATGATGTCTCAAAATCTTTTTTGAGCATTTACAGTTGTTATGCTGCCTGATTTCTTTCAGAAATTCTAATTCCTTTGCATTATTTCGTGTTTCAGATGTCTATTCGCACACCTCACCAGGTGGTCCGTTTGACTAGGTGCATTAATGTGCCAGGTCACACGACCATGCTAGTCCGTGTGTTGACTGAGACCGGCTATCGTTGGTATCCTGAGTACACTATGGAGGAACAGTACCGAGATTTCAAGCAGAGTCAGTATTTCTGCACCGTCCGGATATACCCCTCATATCCCGGAGCTACCGACCCCATCCATTGGTCTTATGGACTCGAGGGTACCATCGAGATGGCAGTGCAGGATGCCGCTTACTCGATGATGACCATCATCCGGGCTAGGCATGCCCTGCTGCTGAACACTGAGTTCTGTTACATGCCAGCCTCACTTCCTGGAGAGGAAGGCTACTACACTGGTCTGTATACTGATGCCGCTCATGAGGAGCCACTGCTTCAGACTACTACTCAGATGCTGGAGGATAGGGACCGTGAGGTCCGTGCCCTCCGGATGGAGCTTTATAACACTCGAGCCGTCCACTAGACTACTTTGACACAGCTTGCACCTGCCGTGCACGCCGGATATCTGGATATGCGGGATTTGTACCCCGTGCGGACTCGTCTGCCTGATCGTATGGATTGGCATGACGTTGGGGGTATTATACCTCCACGTGGGCGTCGGTTACAACCAACATTGGGACCGAGGCCGCATCCATGTCCCTATGGTCCACAGCCTTCGAGTGCTCGAGAGTTTCAAGATCCACCTGTTCCACTTCCAGGCTACGGTGGTAATCTTTACGAAGATTACTACGGGAGTGTCTGAGCTAGACCGTGACAGTAGTAGTATCATAGTAGTTGTATTTCCACAGTACCGCGTGTCTTGTGGAATATGACTTAGTTTGTACTGAGTTCCGGAGGCGTAGTTAAATAATGTATAGGAGCTTGGAGTGCCTCTGATGAGATGTATCGTCTTTCACCGCAGTTGTACTTTAGCCTTGGCTTGTACTAAACTATGTATGGTGTGTATGACCACTCGTGTATATATGGCAGTTTCTGTATTACCATGTCGTACAGAGGAACATCTCTGCATTCTGTATCATCCATTACATTCTGCACTCCTTTGTCAAGTTTTGACATCCTTGTCTAAACCATTGTTTTGTTTTCCTAGGATGGTCAACACTCGCAGCACTCCTGCTGCTCAGGAGCAGGGTGAGGCCAGTGGGGCTAGAGATGAGAATCTGCCCCAACCACCCTCCTTGGCTGAAGTTATGCTCGAGGCAGAAAGGAACAAGAGAGAGACCAACCGTCTGCTGGAACGCATAGAGCAGAACACTGCCTTTCGCCAGAGGAATGACGTGGTGTCAATCAATGACTTTATCAAGATGTGCCCACCGAAGTTCCATCATTCCGCTGAACCTCTGGATGCGGATGACTGGCTTCGCAGTATCACCCACAAGCTACACTCTGCCCGTGTGGCCGAAGCTGACAAGGCTACTTACGCCGCCTACCATCTAGAGGGTCCTGTCAGCCTCTGGTGGGAAAACTTTGAAGCCATGCGTCCTGCTGGCCAAATCACTACTTGGGCTGAGTTCAGTGAGGCATTCCGTGAACATCACATTCCGGAAGGTCTCATGGATCGCAAGCGGGAGGAATTCTGCAATTTCACCCAGGGTCGGCTAACCGTGGATAGCTATAGTCGCGAGTTTGGAAACTTGGCACGCTATGCACCCGAGGAAGTATCCACCGATGCCAAGAAGCAGGCGAGGTTCCGCAAGGGACTCAGCCCTGAACTTCGCCGAGATCTACGTCTGCACAAGTGCACCTCCTTCCAGAAGTTGGTGAACAAAGCCATCAGTGCTGAGACGGGCCAGTCTGATTTTGAAGCCACACGCAAGCATCCTCGTGACTTGGGTTCCTCATCCGGCTCTAGCTCTCACAAGCGCTGTGTGTGGGTTCCTAACACCGCTCTGCCACCCAGGTTCACTCCGAGGCCATCCTATGAGGCACCTCGCCCAACCCAACAGTATGCACCTGCCAAGACTTATGGAGGATCACCTGCCAACTTTGCTCCACGCACTGGCACTATGACATGTTTCAAGTGTGGAGAATCAGGGCACTACATGCGTGAGTGTCCTCAGAACCAGCCAGGAAGGTCCGTTGGCTGTGGTAAGCCAACAGGCAAGGTGAACTATGTCAAGCCAATCCCCACTGCACGTGGTCATGTCAACTATGTCTCTGCTGAGGAAGCTTATGAGGATCCTAATGTCGTCCTTGGTACGCTTCTTGTTAACTGCCATCCAACATCTGTTCTTTTTGATACTGGAGCATCTCATTCGTTCATATCTGAGAGCTATGCTCGAATGCACAACATGACTTTTTGTGACATGCCCACTTCCATGGTTATTCAAACTCCTGGTTCAAAATGGAAAACCTCTAGGGTAAGCCATGGAAATGAAATTCTTCTCGATAGACTTGTTTTCCTTGCATCACTAATCGCTCTCAAGTCCTCGGACATAAACATCATCTTGGGTATGGACTGGATGATAGCTCATTATGCCAAGATTGATTGCTACACTAGGACTGTTCAACTTACACACCCATCCGGCAAGACAGTCAATGTTTTGGCCTGAATGGCTGAGCGTCAGCTCTACTCTCTTAATGCCAGCCCTCTACCAGAACTCGAAGATATCCCGGTAGTCTGTGACTTTCCGGATGTCTTTCCAGAAGAACTGCCAGGTGTCCCACCTGACAGAGATGTCGAGTTCGTGATAGATCTTGTTCCAGGAACTGTCCCAATCTCTAGGAGATCCTATAAGATGGCACCACTAGAATTAGTTGAGCTTAAGAAACAACTCGATGAGTCCTTGAAAAAGGGTTTCATCCGTCCTAGTTCTTCTCCCTGGGCTTGTCCCGTCCTCTTCGTCAAGAAGAAGGATGGAACGGAACGGATGGTTGTAGATTATGGACCTGTCAATCTAGTCACCATAAAGAACAAGTATCCGCTCCCCAGGATCAACGATCTGTATGATCAGCTCACTGGATCCTCAGTCTTTTCCAAAATGGATTTGAGGTTGGGTTACCATCAAATCAAAATCAAGAACAGGGACATTCCCAAGACGGCTTTTGTTACTCGTTATGGCCAATACAAGTACACCGTCATGTCCTTCGGGTTAACCAATGCCCCAGCCACTTTCTCCCGGCTAATGAATTCTATATTCATGGAGTACTTGGATAAATTTGTCGTGGTATACCTCGATGATATACTCATCTACTCAAAGAACAAGGAAGATCATGCCGAGCATCTAAGGCTGGTATTGACGAAACTTCGAGAGCACCACCTTTATGCCAAATTCTCCAAGTGTGAATTCTGGTTGCCAGAAGTGACCTATCTGGGTCATGTAATCTCTGGTAAGAGTATTGCCGTCAATCCCGAGCGAGTTTTGGCCGTCCTTGATTGGACTCCCCCTAAATCGATCAAGCAAGTTAGGAGTTTCCTTGGCTTAGCTAGCTATTGCGGACGCTTTGTCGAGAATTTCTCCAAGGTTGCTAAACCTCTAACTGAACTCCTCAAGAAAGATAAAAAGTTCGAGTGGACCCCATACTGCGAGTCCAGCTTTCAGGAACTGAAAAGACGCCTGACATCTGCACCCGTACTGGTACCACCAGACTTTTCCAAGGACTTTATTATCTATTGCGATGCCTCGCGACAAGGACTAGGTTGCATACTCATGCAAGATTGTCAAGTGATCACACACGCATCTCGACAGTTGCGTCCACATGAGGATAACTATCCTACACATGATCTAGAGCTTGCAGCTATAGTCCACGCACTCAAAACATGGCGACATTACCTTCTTGGTAATCGCTGTGAAATCTTCACCGATCACCAAAGCCTGAAATACATCTTCACCCAACCGGATCTGAATCTCAGGCAAATACGTTGGGTTGAGTTGCTCACAGATTACGACTTAGGAATCACTTACACCCCTGGGAAGGCCAATGTCATGGCTGACGCACTAAGTCGTAAGTCTTATTGTAACAACCTGATGTTGCAACAAGGGCAACCACTTCTCCACGAGGAATTTCGTAAGCTTAACCTTCACATTGTTCCTCGAGGATTCCTTTCCACCTTGGTGGCGAAACCTACCCTTACGGATCGAATCATAGCTGCCCAGAAGCAAGATACAGGGATTTCCCGAATCAAGAGAAACATTCACAATGGAGTTGCAGGTAGTTTCTCCATTGATAACAGAGGTGTTGTTTTCTTCGAGAACCGTTTAGTGGTTCCCAAGAACCAACATCTACGGCAGTTGATCCTTAAGGAGGCCCATGAATCTTCTCTCACAATTCATCCCGGTAGCACCAAAATGTATCAAGACCTACGCCAGAGGTTCTGGTGGACTAGGATGAAGAGAGAAATCGCTTAGTTCATTGCTAACTGCGACGTTTGTCGTCGAGTCAAAGCAGAGCTTCAACGGCCTGCTGGCACCCTTCAACCTTTAGCTATTCCTGAATGGAAATGGGACAAGATCGGTATAGACTTCATTACAGGGTTTCCCAGGACCATGAAAGGGAATAATGCTATCTTCGTCGTTATCGACCGCCTCTCCAAAGTAACACATTTCCTGCCTGTTCGAGAGAGTATAAGCGCTAGCCAGCTAGCAGACTTGTATATCTCTCGGATAGTATCACTTCATGGTGTGCCGTTGGAGATTAACTCAGACCGTGGAAGTCTTTTCACTTCATGATTTTGGGAAAGTTTCCAGAATGTTATGGGGACTCATCTCTCTTTTAGCACCGCCTTTCATCCTCAGTCCAGTGGTCAAGTGGAACGAGTCAATCAAATTCTGGAAGATATGCTTTGAGCATCTGTCATCTCTTTCGGTATGGATTGGGAGAAGTGTCTTCCATTCGCCGAATTCGCTTATAACAATAGTTATCAAGCCAGCTTGGGCAAGGCTCCCTTCGAAGTTCTATATGGACGAAGGTGTCGAACGCCTCTTAACTGGTCAGAAACCGGGGAAAGACAATTCTTTGGTCCAGATATGATCCAGGAAGCAGAAGAGCAAGTTCGCATCGTTCGTGAGAAATTGAAAACAGCCTAGTCTCGCCAAAAGAGCCAATATGATACTCATCATAAGGCTGTGACTTTTGAAGTCAGCGATAAGGCTTACCTTCAGGTTACCCCTCTTAAGGGAACCCATCGCTTTGGTATCAAAGGCAAATTGGCTCCTCGTTACATCGGTCCTTTTCGCATTCTTGCCAAACGAGGAGAAGTTGCCTACCAATTGGAACAACCTCCGCACCTTTCCAGAGTTCATGATGTCTTCCATGTTTCTCAACTCAGGCGTTGCTTCTCGGATCCTATCCGCGGACTGGACCACGAAACGCTTGATCTCCAGGACAATCTCACATATCGAGAATACCCCGTTCGTATTCTTGATCAAACCGAGCGTACCACTCGACGTCATAATATCAAGTTTCTCAAGGTTCAATGGTCACATCATCCCGAGAGTGAAGCTACTTGGGAAAGGGAGGATCGTCTTCGACTTGAGTACCCCCACCCTTTTTCCGGAGGAACCCGAATCTCGGGACGAGATTCTTTTGAGTGGGGGTGAGTTGTCACATCCCTAGTTAGTGCTTGCATTAGGACTAGCTAGAGTGCGCATCATGTTTACTTTCTAAAGAAACTTGAAATGGGAATGACAGAAACCCCAGCACCCCTTATCTAACAACTAGGGTTTAATAAAATCTTTTCCAATGTACCCAAAATGCCCTTCAAAAATGTTCATCATCTTTGCCTTGGTCTTAAACCTCTGCCAAAAATGGTGCACAATTTTCTAGGACACCCAAAGGTCTCTGGATTAATTCATATTGTAATTGCATTTGGGCATTTAAATGCTATAAAATAATTTAGGTGCCCAAATAATCATAAACTAAAATGTTCCATGATGTTCATATTATATACAGTGGGCATGACTAGTTTCATGATTTATAAAAATGTTCTAGCATTTTTATTAATTCAACAAAGTTGAAAAAGAAAACAAAACAGAATAAATAGAAAACAGAAAAGAGAGAGGGGAAGGAAACTTACCAGGCGCCCACCTAGTAGGCCCACCTGCCGGCCCAGCCCAGCCACCGCTCCAGCGAGCTGCTTGGCTTGGCCAGGTAGGCAGGCAGGTGCTCGACGCCGGCACCAGCGCGCGCCACGCAGCTGCCCGCCGCCCTGCCTCCTCCCCTCGCCGTTCTGCTGCCCTGGGTCGATCACCCACTTCTCCCCCGAGCCCGCAGACACGCCTCTTCCTCCCCATCTCCTCTCCATCGCTCCCCCCGCACCATGGCCGACGCTGCCGTGCCCGTGCCATCGTGATAACCGCGTCCGCCGTCGTCCCCGTGCCGCGTCACCGTGTCCGTTCGCTCCGCCGTCGTCGACTACGTCGAGCAGGCCGAGCCCCGAGCGCTCGCCCACTCTGGAGTCGCCCCCGACCCCGTCTTCCCCAACTCCGGCCGCTGAGATCGCCATCATCGTCCCGCTCTGCTCCGTCCTTCCCCAAGCCCGTGTCGACGCCCTCTGCGACCACTGTGAGCTCACACGTCGAACCCCCCTCTCCCCGAGCTCATTTACACTTTGTAGCCGCCGTTCCGCAAGCCCCCGAGCTCACCGCCGGCGACCTCGTCACCGCCGTCATTCTAGTGGGCCTTGGACATGCCCGAGCGCTTCTTCGTGCTCCTGACCTCACCAGGATGCCGTTGAGCCCCTGCCCTTGCTCGCCCGTGCCCTGCAACGCCTAACCCGCTGGTGCCCGAGCTCCGGCCGCCGCCACGAGCTCTGCTCCGGCGAGCTCCGGCCACTCTAGCTCCAGCCGACACCACCACTAGATGCGCATGAGCTCTAGCTCGCCGTAGGACCAAACCCCGTCGCAAACTGCAGCCTGTAGCGCGAGCCCGAACAATTCTGGCGAGCCTCCGCCACGCGAAATGGTCGCCGCCGGCCAAACTCCGGCGGGCTGACATGGCCACTTAGTTAGGGACTAATGACGTTTAGTTTAACCACCACAACCAGTGACAGTGGGCCCCTCCGCGTGGTCAAACCCAGTCAACTCCAGTTTTGACTGGGATTAGCCCCTGTGACACTGACACGCGAGACCCACCAGTCAGGTTTGACTTGGACCAGGTCTGTTGACCTGCTGACGTCAGCATGATGTCATGCTGACGTAGTAAATGCTTTTATGGGATTAATTGATTTAAAACAATTCAGGAAATCCCATAAAATGCTTTAAACTTCAAAAAATCATATAAATTCAACAGTAGCTCAGATGGAAAAGATTTATATATGAAAATTGATCAGAAAAATCCAATCTTTCCAATGGCACTGGTTACATGCATGTTTGAGCAAGTTAGCCTTGCTGTTCGCATTAAAACATGATAATGCACTTTAATAATTAATAGTTTGGGTATAAATTTGAATCTTTGATTCAAATGAGCTCAAACCTTTCTGTTTATAGTTGCATTAGCCCAAAACACATTCATCTTGCCATGTCATGAGCATGCATCGTATTGTTGCATTTGTTTGTATATTGATTTTATCGTCGGTGTTCTCCGTGGTAGGTCCTACTCCCGAGGATACTTCTGCGTATCCAACTAAAGAGCAGTACCCGACAACCAATCTGTCAGGCAAGCAACCATTGACCATTCCGATACAAACCCATCTTCTCGCTCCTGCCCTCTTTTACTGCATTAAGGCAACAGTGTGTGAACTGCTACTTGATGCGGTAGTTGAACCCTATTCCTTTGCATGACCTGTCATTGCCACAGTAAATAGTTGAAACCCACTAGCATGTGTAGGAGTTGATTGAGCCATGTGATGTGTGTTCCACCATGCTATTTGTTTATGTTGCCTGCTATGCTTAGAGTTGTGTCAGGTCTGGTTCATCTGGGTGATGGATCAGAGTGAAATGATCATACTCAATAAAGAGAGGGAAGTGTGGAACATGTTTGGTAGAGGTATCGATGAAAGGCCATGTAGGAGTACATGGTGGGTTGTTTCATTGGAACCGTCCATAGGACCCGAGATCTATATGTGTGATTCAAGTTACAGCTACTGCCACACATTGGGCTCCGGGCGCTCCAAGCCCTCTCGACTTATTAACTGCCCTTGTCCTCTGTCCAGGAGTTGCAACTAGTTTCTGGTGTTTGTAGTTTACTGGTGGTCGTGCACAGCGCTGACCCTCGGGGTGGGCTGTGATGTGGCAGGTATGTGGCACGGTGTACCGGTCGCCCGTTCGGTGACTCGGGAACCCTGTACACATCGTTTGGGGCCGTGAGCGACACCCCAGCCGGATCTCCCATGGATGGAACCCAAATAGGCGATAAACCTGGATTAGGGACTTGTGTAGTTAGTCAGGTCATGGCCGACACCCTCGCTGGGCTTCCGCTTGAAGGTTGCCGAGTACATGTCGAGTAAACGGCGATAAGTGGTGGAAGCGTGTGTGAAGAAGTACACCCCTGCAGGGTTACCAATCTATTTGAATAGCCATTGTTCGCGGTACGGACCACTTGGTTGCTCTTACAGTTCATAGACAAGTTGATGGATACTACTAAAAGCCTCAAGACAAGTGTGAGTGTCGTGGATGGCCCTTCCGTAGGATGACGGAAGAGGATCCACGGTAGTGTATTGTTGTGGTGAGTAGAGAACTCGTGTACGTAGTCTTATCTTGCAATCTGCTGAGAGTTGTAGTATAGGTTAGCCAGGAGTCAAAGCTGTCTTGCTCCTATGAACTCCACTACCCTTGTTGATAATGATGCATGTATGATAGGTTCTGTTGTAAGACTTGTTGAGTACCTTTGTACTCATGTTTGCTTAATTACTGTTGCAGAGGAGAACCCTGCCCCTTCTGATGGGTTTTACATAGACGTTGACGTCGACGAGTAGATTGCTACCCAGACGGAGATCCTGAGCTTGTGAAGGGCCTTGTAGATAGTCAGGCTACATCAAGCCTATTTTATTTCCAAGTTGTCTGTACTCAGACATGTTAGCTTCCGCTTGTGCTTGTATGTTTGTATAACTTGGGTGTTGGGTCATGTGACCCCTACAAGGTATGGATATGTTATGTATGGCTCTTCGGAGCCTCTTAAATAAAGTACTTTGAGTCATAGAGTTCTGTTGTGATGCAATGTTGTATTTGCACATATTGAGCATATTGTGCGTATGATTGAAATGCTTGGTATGTGTGGGATCCGACACCTAGTTGTTTACCTTTGGTAGCCTATCTTACAGGGAAATGCCTCCTAATGCTTCCACTGAGCCTTGGTAGCTTGCTATTGCTCGGAACACGTAGGCTAGCCGGCATGTGTCCTTCTTCGTTCATGTGTCTGTCCCTTAGGGGAAATGTCACGCGTTGTTCCTTTAAGTCCATGTAGCTTGCTACGACTTGGGTTCAGACGTTGATGACCGACACGTTCATTGCTGGGTCATGGATGCTTGTCTCTGTAATTTAGTGCCGCTTTTGGTTTATGACTAGCCATGTCGGCACGGGTTCTCTGTCATATGGATGCTAGCGACACCATCATATACGTGTGCAAAAATGCGCAAACGGTCTCGGGCCAGGTAAGGTGGCACCCGTGGGGATACCGTGCGTGAGGACGCAAAGTGATATGATGTGTTACAAGCTAGATCGGTGTGACGTAGGATCAGGGTCCTGACAAAATAATGCACTGCAGGAAAAATAATATGAGAACACAATGTATTCCCTATCCAAATCTAGAAATAACTTCCTCCTTGATGTCAGTGTTGACCATCGTACTGGTAGTACCTTTTATCCAAATATAGCAATCTAAATTTCCGAATTAGTCGACAACATGTTCCAAAAAAAACCACCCTCTCGGATAGAAAATAGGATTCTAGGAACATATTGTGCGCGTTTTAAAATCCTGTGTCAGGATGAGAAGGAACAAGTGTGGCATCTCGCCGAGGGCGCAGAAACCTGTAGGGTCCTCGCACTTTGGGCACTGCAAATGAAACACACTAGAGTCAGTAGGAAGAAAAATGCATCAACGGGGGCGGTTGCCATCCTAGGATTACCCACGACCAAGGGACTTGGATTTATCAGGGATGGATGAAGAATTCGTACCTGGTTCTCCATGAGAAAACCCTATGCAATCGCCGAGAGGAGGTTTTCTTTGAACAAGAAGACGAGGGAGAAGGGGATTCAGGCCTAGTGAAATAATGCCGCTTCGTCCGTCCAGCTTACTGCTAAAGCTGGAAGGGGGGTTTGTGATTTGACGGCTCATTGGGCATTACTGCGGCGCTATGCCCGAGGTGTGTCTACAGTGCAGTTGTGCACTCTAATTTGTGCATATGGCACGTGGACCCCATTGCCGGATGCCCCACATATCAGCGAAAGGAAGTAGAAACACAGGAGTAACTAGTTACACAAAAAAAATTGACAGAGAGATACTCCCTCTGTAAAGAAATATACAAATCTTTTATATCAAAACTTTGTACATACAAATTTATATCTGACCCATAGAAGAAAACTATGGCAATTTTGCAAAAAAGGTACCCACACACCTCTCCACATTTGCAAATAAGGCCTTCCCTCGTTCATCCTTTTCTCTCACAAGATAAAATACTCACACAAATGCATCTTGATGTTACGTGCAACGCACAAGCATTATGGGGGTTCAGCTGAGAATATAATACTCAGACAGGCTCACGGTTCTGGACTTTGGGCTGCAGGACCACCCTGCATGTTTGGGGGCCCATGTGTTCTACCTCAGCGCTTTTCATATTGCAAGCGATTGGTACGGTGCTGGTTTTAGATGTTGTCGCAAGGCGAATACACAAAATTGAACAAAACACGACAGCTGTTGGAATGAAATCGAACGATAGTTCCTAACCAGCAATGGGAGTTGCAATTCTATCAATGATATACCATGTGATAAATAATATTGTCGTATTACTTATACACACATGACACTTGTTTCACCATGCCAGATTATTACATCAAAATCTCTCATAGGATAGGTTAGTTCGGCAGTTGCCTGCTGCTACTGAAGAGTTTCAAAGTTGATTTGGACCATCTCTCCTTGCCGAGAAAGTTCAATTTTGAGATCATCCCCTACCGCAAGATATGATTTAGATTGGAACCTTGACCATCCTTTAGCATCAATCATCATGCGACCATCCTTTGTACTTACGATATATTGAGCAGGTTCATTCACACCAAGGCTACGCATGGTAAGAGAAACTTGGCCACTGTCGTCCGGATTGTTGAACGACTCCCTCGTTGCTCTAGGAATTCTCTGTTTGCAAAAAAGAAGACATACCCAAACTGTTAGATCAACACAGTGAATCATGCGAAACAACATGGAAATAAAAAAGAACGAAACACTTGGGCGGGCAATGCTTACCAAGAAGGTGGACATGTCGGTTTTTGTAAGGACTTTGGTATATGAAGTGCGAACTGCAGCCCAGTCTGTTGCCGGTGCAACTGCTCGTTCGGTTGCCGCTACACGGGCGGGAGCAGATGCAAGTGCAAGTGTTGGTGTAGGTGCCGAAGCCGCTGCTGCTGCCGGAGATGCTGCTCCTTGTAGAGCTGGTGCCGGTGTCGATGCCCGATCCTTCGGTAGATCAGCCTGATCCACTGACGCGGTCGGTGCCCAATCCTCAGCTGGATCAGACTGAGCTGTTGCCGCTGTTAGTGCTAGAGCAACTGCCGGTGTTCGATCCGTTGTTGAAGGTGGTACCGATGTGCGACAGAGCTGCGATCGTGTTTGGTCTGCTATGATCAACTTTCTAACTTGACTAGGCTTCGTGACCATGATCCATTTTTTTCTTCATTTCTCTTAAACGCGAGAAGGACTAATTGTGGCGTTTTTGTTAAACCAAACTGCAGTTCATCATAGGGATTCAGCTTGTACTCAGACAACAGACTGATCCAATTTTTTCCAGTAATATAAGTGATGGACAGTGCCTTCGTTACCGACACCACATAAGAAGTGAAACCTGCAAAACTGGCCATCGTAGAGCAAACCAAACGGTTTATTCTGTGATGAATGTCACATGGCAAAACCAGCATCATAAAATTGCAGGAAAAGAAAGAAAACATGACATTGAATCAATAAGATTTAGACAGTAAATCAATTAGATTTACTTGATGTGACACGAGTGAATCCTTACCAGGAAATCACTATGTTGAAGTACTAAACAGAAGATTGATCGTGCAACTACGGGTGGCATGCAGGGGCCCCGCCTACTCCCACAAGCAGGATAGTCCGAAGGTCGTGACAAATCGTATGGACCGAACATCCATGGGACTGGAAATCCTTGGTGGGTGCGATAAACCCTGCAATGCATACATATATTGGAGTGTAACCATAACTCATAAACCGTCCTCACAAAAAAGATGATCTGGATACTTCAAAATATACAGACTGAATTGAGTGGACATACATTAACATAGACCATTCTCAGGACTGGCCACACACCAAAAGCGGCAGTACTAATAAACAATGCAGGGTTCACAAACACAAATCAAGTACTGAACAACAGTACTTACTACAGATGAGCAAAGTTGTACTAATTAAACTCTGCAGACTATTTCTTGCCACCGACCTACGGGATGAACCCCGCATAACTGACTAGGCCATGAACTTCGTGAGAGATGTCTACATGCACCATCACCATCTCGGCAACCTTGGAGAACCTAACAGAGTGGTCTTTCCACTCATAAACATGATCATGAAGACATGCCGCATCAGATTTGTTGGGAAGCTTTACAAGAACCACACCCTTCATAATCGAAGGCACAACCAAGAAATTGTTGTGGTCAAGTACAGCCTCGAGAACACGCCTGACAACAGTGCTACAGGAAAACACTAGTTTAGGACACGTGGCGACAAGGACACGACAGCTGGATAGTTTAGCAGTAGAACTCATCCTCATGTCTTTCAGTTCACATGGCATGACTTTGAGAACTTCATCTCCACCGCGGACCTGGTTATAATTCAAACAGAAACCATATTTTATTAATACCTCCGTTCAGAAATATAAGATGATTTTCGATATTATACTCCATATATGACTACATATACGCACAGAAATGAGTGAACAAAGACACTAGAACATGTTTTCAAAGGCATGAGAGCAGATGGATTACTTGCAATATCCATAACACAAGTTACTAAGGCAAATATACCCTCTTCAAAGGTAGCATTGATGTTCATAAAGTTAGTTGAAAGTAATCTATAGGAAATCAGTGTCAACCTCTTGCATGTTTTGGTCAAAATAGGAATTTAGAACTGTCATTTGGCACACAAAAATCACATGCAAGATCACCCAGAAAGTTGTACTACTAGTACTAGTACTGCGTGTTAGATGAAAAAACACGATCAAGATCGAGAAAAAGATCATCAAGAAGAGATATTACCTGGACTTGCTTAATGAGGGATCCCGGAGAGGGGGGCTTGGACAGGGCGATGGCTTTGAGATTGTCTGTGGTAGTCTTGGCGGGGTGCTTGCACTTCTTCGTACCATGAGCCTCGAAGGTTTTGGCCAGAGCCATCGACATCACTTCGGCCGGTGCTCCAGCGTCCATCAAGAAACTGTCAAATAGAAATAAAAGAAAAGAAACCATAATCACAAACCCAAAAGAAGAAAAGAGAGGGAGTTATAGGATCAGTCTTGGGGTTGCAAGACCGAGCCTTGGCCAGAATCAACACCATTGATGCGCTCACCTTTCCTTCTTTCGGAGAGAAGAACAATGGCAGAAGCAGGTCGGGTTTTTTTTTTTTGAAGAAATGAGGAACAAGATGAGGGAGAAGCGAGTTGGGTAGAGAGGAAGCTGGGAGAGAAGAGTGAAATGATGGTTGCTTTGTCCGTCCAACTTACTGCTGGAAAGGAGGGTGTTTTGTGATTTGATGACTCATTGGGCATTACTGCGGCGCTTCGATCGGGGTAGTCTACCGTCACTCTACTACGGAGTAATTTAGTGCATGGCTGGTGGACCCCGATGTTGGCTGTCCCACACGTCGGCGAAAGTGAGTAATTTAGTGCATGGTTGGAGGAGGATCTGCACAGTAGAGCGTGTCCACTATTTTTCTGAATAAAAAATGATTATAGCAAGCGTTTCCACTATTACGACGGAGGAGTGCAAAACACGGCAGCCACTTGAACATACACAGTGCTCCTACTACTAGGCATGTGCAGTGGTTCATACGTCAGTACTACATAATCTTGTTCCTAGTGTAGTAAGATATGACGACAACAAATGATGTTGTGCGCATGTCAACTATATGAACAGTAATGTAGTAACATAGTACTGCTTTCTTGATTGTCTGGTTGAGAATGAACGGTGAGATCAATGTTAACAGAACTAGGCCTACAACGCACGGAGAGTACGGTGCTACAGTACTCCACGAAACATGAACCATATGAAGTACAAATAGTGTTAGGCAGGGTGTATGAAGGGTGCACCGGATGGGAGCAAAAGTTCCCTTCTCGACCCACTTTTGGGTGTTTGGCAAAGTGCATGAAGGGTGCATGAGTCCACACTAGTAGGTTAACACAAATACACGAAGAGGAAACAACTATTCGCTCCGTCTAGGTGTGTAAGTCATCTTACGTTGTGCACTGCGACCAAGGCAGAGAGGAAAACGAGAAAACTTAATGTCTTTTTGCTAATTAATAGCATTGCATGCAATGAACTAACCACTTCATGTCATGTTTATTAGTCTCAAGTCATTGAAAGCATGCACGGCCCACGTCTCTTATTGGTTGATATGTCACAAAACAAGAAACGGGGAGGGAGTTAATGTACCGTGCCTAAGTGTTTTGGGATTATTTGGTTTTCGTAAGGTGACTTACACACCTAGATAGAGGAGTATATTGAGATGAGAATGCAACCAAACACACCCACACGCTTTGTGCTACAGTGATTGATCTACACCGTCTGAGTTTGATCCAATGGTCATGTTGCGCCGAGACATGGACATGCCCATGCAGAGGGTGCCTAAACACCACCGAAGTCCCTCTGCTTCCCGAGGCGCATGACGTTCGTGATGCAGGGGCGAAACGGCTGAAAGGCAATGCAATCTACAGGAAGGCGGAGGGAGCCAGCCGAGGAGCGGGGAATCTTTTGGTTTTCACCATGGTAAAACACCAGTCGATGACTTCTCACATCAGGGAGCAATGGGTTTTACAGGCGGAGTCATAGTGACTAATTGCTGCCGTGCCTGCTCCCGTCAATCAAAAAATTATAAATCCTGCCATGCCTGCTCCCGTCAATCAGAAAAATTAAAAATCCTGCTGCACTCAAACACCAGAGCAACGCCGCGGTGGATATTTAAATTTACCTGCCGGCAAGTAGATAAAAAAAGGGTTGAAAAACAAATGTGGCGGCGACCTAGCTAATCGGCCGAACTAGCCCAACTAGCTAGCCATCGTGCTTCACTGATGTACTCGGTGGGAAAAGTGGTCTTTCGTGATTTGACGACTCATTTACTTGCTTCGGCGAAAACGCGCGGTAGCGCGTCCCACGTCAGGAAGAATATATGTGTGCACCACCCGGGAGGACCCCGAAACCGCGCGGTAGGGTGTGCCATGTCTCGGCACGGAGGAAAAATGTGCGTGTAAAAATTTACTGTATCATACGTAGTACCTATGGTTCGACCTCGGGACCTAGCCAGTCGGTCGAAAACGCCCCACTAGCCACAAAGCTTCATCGTGCTAACATGGCATGGAGGATAGGTGTGGTTAGCTCCGTCTCGACCACCCACAACATCTCTTATTCTAGGCGATTCTTCTATTTTGCAAGCTTTTTTTTTTAGTTGTAATAACACCACGGCAAGCTAGCGCCGCTCTTCGTGTGTGCCCGTGCAAAGGTTAGACGATGGAGAGAAGAGAGAGATCGCAGACCTGGGACCCACCAGTAAGTGAGTCAACGGTCATGCACATGTTGACGAGGCACTCCCTCTATTCTACTCAACGTAATACTGCATAAAATCAAGTTATGGGACAAAGCCAACAACCGTTGTTGTTTCCGGCTATCGACTTACGCTTTGTAGTCCAGGTTGCCAGTTTGAATCTCGTCTTTCATATTTGTTAGTTTTAGGTCCAAATTTGATTAATGACAAGTGGAACCCCCGTGTGTTGTTCCAATATTTCAGTGTAGGATGGTTTTTTTGAACAAACACTTTGCGCGGTTAGACAAGTAACAGCACAAGTTACACGTATTTTGCAAGTTTATGAACAAAAATGACAGCGGCATAGAATATCACATCCACCCTACAGCTTAGATGCTATGGTGATACGAGTTTTTACACCGTTGGAAGTGAGATCCAATGGCTTGGGAATAGTCTTTGTAATTATGCGCAATTTCCAAACTCTCCAAAGTTTTTTTTGCAAATAAAACATTCAGGCCTCGTGTGTGCTGCTGCATCTTGGATCCAACGGCTGCCCCTTGCTCATATTAGGTGCTCCTCGTAGCTTAATTACCCGCTACGGTGATATGAGCATCTAGGTCGTATGATCAGTGATCAAATGGCACATGCATAGTACTTGTACTTTCTCCGCAATTCTGAAATTCTCTCAGTCGTATATTGCAAAAAACATTCAAACCTCCTACTGTGGGCCGTTAGATCTCCATGAACTCGTATCACCATAGAATCTACGATGCGGGAGCACCTCATATTCTCCCGTGCGAGAAAACATAAGGTGCTCTCGCAACTTGGATGCTACGGTGATACGAGCTTCGAGGTCGTTTGATCTTAGATTCAATGGCATCTGAGCAGTCTTTGTGCTTGTAAGCAGTGGTCGAACTCTTTGGGGGATTTTATGCAAAAAACCATTCGAACCACCGAGGAGGTGTTGGGTCACAAATCCAACGGCTCCGAAGAGCTTGTATCACCAAAGCATCTAAGGTGTGGTAGCACATGATATTCATACATACAGGAGAATATGATGTCCTCCTTCATCTTAGATGGTACGGTGATATGAGCTTCGAGGTTGTTTGATATGGGATCCAAGGGCATCTGAGTAGTTTTTGTACAAATTGTGTGCAATTCTCAAACTCATCAAGGTTTCCTGTAAAAATATTAAGACATCATCTGAGCTGCTATATCTTAGATCTACAAGCTCCAAGCAACTCGTATCGGCATATCTAGGGTATGGGGGCACATGATATTCTCCCGGGGAGGAGGGGTGGGGGTGCACAACCAATCGGTGGTTGGGAGGGTGGGGACAAATATAATGTAAACAACCCTAAACGGAGCTTCACAATTTTATCTAAGGTCGAGGGGGTGACCCCCGACAATCATAGCTTTGCCTAATTAAACACAACATTTGCATGTACTGTAGTACTAGACTTAATATTCATGTTTCAGTTTCATGTTCATTTTAAATATTGAATTGAGGACCATGCATGTCTTACATTTTACTCCCTTCGTTCCTAAATATTAGTCTTTTTAGAGATTTCAAGTGGACTGGCACATACAGATGTATATAGACATATTTTAGAGTGTAGATTCACTCACTTTGCTCCGTATGTAGTCGCTTGTTGAAATCTCTAAAAGACTAATATTTAGGAACAGAAGGAGTACTTTTGAATTCGTGTCATACATGCATGGTTGGAAAAATAGATGCACTATACTTATTGGATTGTTGTTGTGTTCATGTGTGGGTCTCTCTCTCTCTCTCTCTATGTGTGTGTGTGTGTGTGGTCATATGCTTGATACATACTCCCTCCATTCGGAATTACTTGTTGCAAAAATGGATGTATCTAGACGTATATTAGTTCTAGGTACATCCATTGCCAAGACAAGTAATTCCGAACGGAGGGAGTACAAAGTTTTCTCACCTCCATATAGTTCATTTTTTAAATTTGAATTTGCATTGAAAAACTTACCAGTGATACCATGAAATGTGAAATCCACGTTGAGATCACTATATCACAAACTCAGTCTAATTCAACAACTCTTCATAAATCAATTACCACGTTGAGATTAGTATTTGCAAGGAAAATACGGGCATTGTAATACACATAGATTCGTTCGGCAGTTTATAAGGTTCCTTTCGTATTCTCGAATGGTAGGACCCAACGACGTACCAGCCAGACCTTGGCTCGTGTTGATCCTAAAAATAAATAAATAAAACTGGGCTCGTGTCCTTCTGGTGACGTGTGTGGTACGCACATTAGGCAACCCCAACCAGTCAAGCCTCTGCGTTTCGAGTCGAAATATCTGGCGGCCGGAATTCCAGCCCTAGGAAATTCCCCTCATGTCCTCGGTCCATAATGACTACCGATGAACAATGGAGGGATGCTTTAGTAACTAGACAACGTTACCTACCATGTTGAGCATGGTTCAATTCCCTCGGTCGCCGCTCGCCAAGGTCACCAGTCAACTACATTGCCTAGTACCACTACTACACCACGATGAGCACAGAATTGAGCCCGTTTGTTCGTTCCTAGTACTTGAATTAATATATCAGGCAATGCACTGGTACGGAGGGATTATCCTTTTGCTCTGCATATATAACTTGTCTGAAGTCTAACTCAGCATTTTTTTGACCAAATCCTTTCTTAAGAAATACAACAGGACAAATGTATGACTTGAAAATTTATTGCATGATGCAGGTTATGATATTGTTTCGAATCCTGGATCTTAAATTTCAGAAAATCTAAAAGTGACCATAAATTCTTGAAACTGAGCATGGTCACGTGATATGGCACAAATATTACTTCGTAATTGTTTTCTTCAATTTGAGACAAGCTGCTTACGGCAAGTTGCACAAATGAAGAGCCAAGGTATTTTGGAACAAAGACCTGTCACGTTAAGGTGAACACTTTCACTATTGAAACCGTGGGAGTTTACGTGCCGCCATGAGTCCCGCTTCTCATCAGCAGGTGCCGTTCGAGCAAGCATGTGAGTCGACGGGAGGCATGCGAGCAGACCGATGCGCCGGCTGACAAGAAGGCGTGCGAGCAGACCGTTGTGCAGGCTCAACCGGAGGCGAGCCCTTTGACCAGGCTCCACCGCCCACCTTCGTCCCAACTGCTCCCACTTTTAATGTCGCTGGCCCCGCAGTTCAAAATCAACCCCGCACTACCCGGTATCGCTACAATCTTCTCTCTTCCTCTCCGATTCTCCTATCGTCTACCTCCAACCAGCCTGACCTAAACGTACGCCATGCCACATCATGATAGTCTGCCCTTAGTCTTCTAGTTTCCCGAGGAAGACACCCAGCCGGAGTCTCAAGAACATAAGGCGCTTTGGGACGAGCTTGAACTGGCCTTGCGGGAAGACGCCACGCCTGTCCCCGCTCCCGTTCCGGCTCTCGTTGCCCCGACTGCGCCAGCGCCCATCCCCGTGGCATTGATGGGCTGGGAGCCACACATTGTCGCCGAGCTTGATGCCACGGGGTCCCACAAGGTCCCCGCCGACTTTCACGTGCCCGTGCACCTGCCAGCGCATGCGCCTGCGCGTGCACTGACGTGCACACCCGTGCCGGTGCCTGTGCACCTGCCAGCGCATGCGCCTGCGCGTGCACTGACGTGCGCGCCCGTGCCGGTGCCCGTGCACACGAATGTCTCCGCCGCGCCGTTGACAGCGTCTGTCCCCGCGCGGGTGCCGGTGCCCCCCTCGGCGACATGGATGGCCACCGTCGACTGCTTCCTTGCACCAACGCCAGTCGCCTCCTCCCGCTAGTTGACTCGCTCCAAGTCCAGAACATTTTGGCCTTCCTTGAAGCTAGGCCAACGTCCAGGAGTACGCCAACAACGGCGCAAGGTGCCACCGTCGCCGTCGGTCAGTGACCCGATGATATACCGAGCACGGCAGAGGAGACGCTTCCCACCGTAAGACGCCCCCGTCGCCGCCGCGTAATCTAAATTTGCCATGAAAAATGTTCGGATTGCCATGCTTAAAATCCGAACATTTATCATTTCCGTTTATTTGAGATCGATCGTCGTATAATTTAAAGTCGGAGTCAGACTGAACAAAATATATGGTTTGATCGATTGAATGTTCTGCTAGAGCCGTATCAAATTAAATATAAAACGTCATCAAGCCACATGTATTCCTTGCATCCAACGACCTAGACCGCTTCAATGTCGAGCGCTCAACGCATTTAGCGTGCAGTTAATTTCATGCCAAAATAGTGCTAATCACATAATAACACACAAATAATATCCTACTTAATATCCGCATGCACTTAATATACTTCCAAATTAATGTGCATTGCACGTACACACTGACTTGTGCTGCTAGAACTTGAAACTGGTGCCGTAACATATGAACGCGTCCAGATATGGTCAACGGCAACATCGCCCGCGAGTTCTTCGTGTTTGCCCGTGCGTCTAAACGCAGAAGGGGAGGAGAGAGAGAGAGAGAGAGAGAGAGAGAGAGAGAGAGAGAGAGAGCACATGGAACCCACCAGTAAGTGAAGGCGAATAGTACTAAAAATAATATTACGTGTTATCAATTAAATAGGTTGTGGTAAAATAAAAACATTATGTGAACAAAGGGAGGTACAACAAACATTGATGTTCTATGTATGTTGCCTATTGACGTGCGGCTTGAAGGCCCTGGTCGCATGTTCGATCCTCGTCCTTTATTTTTTAATTTGTATATGGGTCCAAATTTGACATGTCGGCCCCTCGGTGTGTAGTTTGTAGCACTTTAATTTGTGGGTCGAAATTTGTTCCATTCCAAGTGGACTATCACTGTGTAGTTTTGTAGCTTATTTATAATAATTAAAGAGAACAACAGAGTTTTTTGCAATAATACCATGGTGCGGCGTTGAAGGTGAGAAAGGATGTGCGAGAGAGCGATGACGAGGCACAAGGAAATCAACTAGGGGAGTTGCGGGGGTTGCAACTGTGTTTCGAGTAGTTGTGGGCCGAATGCTACGAAAATATAGTCTAAACCGACCGGAATAAATGCCTACACAAATTAATCCAAGGTTGGAGTGCCCCTCACAATGTAAATAGCTTCGGCTTTGTGAGGGATGGAGAGGTAGCTTCAATGTGTGGAAGAAACGGCGTGAGAAAGCAAGGTCAATCGAGAGACATATAGATAGAGAGACAAAGTGAGTGTGGTCCGACATTCATTGAACAAATATATATGCTCTGGAGAGATATTGTTTGATTGAGCTTTTGGCAAGGGTGAGGGTTTTAAGATAGAGCTTGAGAGATGATCCAGTCACAGACGTGTAGATATATTTTGCGCGTGGGAGGAAGCAAGGTCAATCGATCACATAGGGTCGTCGTGTGATCAAAAGAGTGAGACGGGTTGGAGACAGTGACCTAGATAGACAATGTGCGTGAGAGAGTATACAATGTGAATAAGTCGAATTGGGCTCAAACATGGTGATATATCGTTTTTGTCCGAGAAAGAGCAAGGTCAATCGAGACATACAGAGAGAGAGAGAGAGTGGCCCGCCATGATGTCGAAAGAGTGGGGGTGGCTTCGATGGACTGACCTAGATAGACAATCTGCGTGAGAGAGTATAGAGTGTGTCGATCAAGGCCCGAATAGGGAGATGTATCATTTGTGTGTGAAAGAAACGAGGTTAAACAAGACTCACATAAAGAGAGAGAGAGACTGAGCGAGTGTGGCCCGTCGTGCGGAAGAAAGAGTGAGACAGTCTCGAGGGAGTGACCTAGATAGACAACGTGTGTGCGTGGGCATGAGAGGTTGGGGGCTAGATAGGCAATGCATATATTTAGCGCGAGAGGGTGAGAGGGAGAGGGAGAGAGAGAGCTCGACATGGGGTGCAATGGCGGGTGTGTGAGGTAAATACATTTCGTAACAGAGTGGAAAAAGGGGGTCGTGTAGTTGAGAGAGTTAGAGATCGAAACATGGAGAGAAAGAATGGAGGTGTGTTGGAAACCGATAGCTTCCTAAGGTGGTTAGGAGAGGACGATTGACCGATACAGGAAGATTGACCGCAACCGACATGCCTCACAGACACCGACTTCCACCGCATCAGGTGTGCTTCACCGACGCCGTCTCCCAGCTCACCGGGGCTACTTCACCGAGCACATCATCGCGCCTCCGCCCCCCAAGGCCGCTGTGGCTTCACCAACGGTGTCGTCCACCGCATCTAGCGCTCCGCTGCCACTCAAGATCTGCATCCGTGCGCAGCCAGCCAACACCAGTGCATCACCATCAACGGCTCTGAAGTGACCCGCACTCTAGCTAGGCGAGCATGCCCAAACGCCGGCTGAACTAGGTAGCCACACAGCACTCCCTTGTGCACTGTTCTGACGATGTTTGGATATCCTTTCACTGCTCTCTTAGCTTACACGCCTTTCCAACTCTGACTTTAACTCTTATTTCTTCTGGAGATCTCATCTGAAACAAGCAAACCATTTTTTAGCGAAGCATGACGGTGCTACGGGATCTGGTACACATCCTGCACACCTGTATAACCTTGTAAGTATATGTCCTCCAGTACAACAGCAAGGTCGATTCCTCTTATTTGATCAGCCATTCGCTGTGTCAAAAATGCAGAGGGGGATGCAAGGAGCACAAGGCATGCACATCCAAGCAAGTGGTAACATGGACTTGTACATGGAACATCCCAAGCGCAAGCAGAGCTGCAGTGAGTCTGTACAACGAGCTAGCGTAAGTCCCTGCATTTCATTTAATTCATACTGCCATTCATGTATGATTTTTGTGCAGTGGTTGATCCACGAATTCAAGTTACCAGGGGCGAACATTTTAACTTAAAAAATACGATGGCACTTGCACTCCGGAAATCAACATAACTTGAGAAATGTGAAGCTACATGCGCTTTGAAAACCAGCTAATGATCCAAAGTAGTTCAGATTATAAACACTAAATGATGCAAGCACCAAAAAACACAATATGCAACATGGTGTACAAGGACTACAAACATGGTATGTACCTGCTTGAATTATTCGTTCTCTAGCTGAAAATATCGAAGTGTAATTGCACCTATAACCAATGCGCAAACTGCATATCAATATATCTATCCTACACAAGTATGCCAATAGTTTCAAACAACAGATTAGAGAAGTATTTATGCTACGTGGTCATGATACGGGGACTTTCTAGTAGATGGCCTCGACGTTTCCTTAAGCCATGAAAATGCACTATAATTTGCTTGTCATCAATGCCTGCAAATCTCTATGTCTCTCTCAACACAGCAGATCATCATTAGACACTAAATCCTTCAATGGGAGCTTGCATAATGCTTGCATTAGATGCCTCATTAGACACTATATGTTCATCACCAGGAGCATGTAAAATGTTTGCATCAAATCCTTCATTGCCAGTCTGTTCAATAGAAACTTCAGGCTCAAGTACAACATGAGCTTGGATGTTTGCACCGGAAACTTGATTAGATTCATCAGATTCAGTCAGTTCAGTATTGATTGGGGGAGTTAAAATAAGTAGAAATTGGTTTCATTTTCTCATAGATTCCCTACATACAAGCAGTTTTACAACACCGTCAGGTTTAACTATTGGCCAGAAATTGAAGAGTTGAATTAGATATAATCAGGGATGTGATGTACCTGCTCGTTGCGCATGCTACTCTTGCAAGCTGCGACTGTCCGTTTGCGCAAGCTCGATGCCATGCCCGTGCTGCCGTCACTGCCTCCCACGCAGGCTACACCTAGGGTTGGATCTTCATCTTCTTGTCCTTCCGTTCGCTTGAAGCCCGGCGACCGCCCTCCAACGAGGGTGCGAGGAAGTGCTGTGTCGGTCTGTCTAGCGGCGGCTAGGTTAGGAGCGAACCAGACTGGAGGCTGGAGCGGATGAATTGGGATTTTTCCTGCTGTCGATCGATATGGGAGGCACTCGTTTGGGCCGCGAGCCTGCTATAGGGCCTGCCTTGCACATATGTTATTGGCCTATCCAAATTGAAACATTTTTCTTCATTTTTTACATTGCCTGCTCGTGCGTTGGGACGAACAAAACTAGCCTGGGCCAACCTGGACGACTCAAACTAGGTGCACACTTTCGAGCCACCCGAGGCAGTCGCCCATACCAGCCCCTATGGTGGCGTCGCCCCTTTTTGCGTGTATGATAGGGGTAGTGAAAAATATTCCAGTGGCGCTTTTGATTTACCCATAGAATGGTTGAATTGCTTGTTTCTATAAACTGAGTTCGCCAATAATGTGAAGGATGCCAGTCTTTTCATCATATTATAGATTGCTTAGATCTCGATATGCCAAAAGTAATCGCATGAAATATACAGTAAAAGCCAGTGTGATGTGTGTGTGGCTACAACTAGTCTGACTACACGTCCTCATATAACATATCAAGGATTCACCATCTTACCAGATTAACCATTCGACTTGCCAATGCAGTGTGGGAAGAAATAAGTATTGGGACTGCGTATCCAAGAAATTGATTCCATGGACTCCTTCGTACAACCTTGTAAGCGAAAAAGAAGTTGCAGTGGGCCTGTACAAAGAACTAGCGTAAGTTCAGTTACCTGCTTATCGGAATTTTAGTTAGCCACTTATTGCAAAATTGTTCAATTATGTTTCTTAGCTTAATTTAGTTTGCTACTGATTACATAATGCCACAGCCTGTTAATCCTATTATAGACTGCGCCTATCTATGTGTTTGATACTTACTGTTAAGAATTACCTGTTTGCCTGAACTTAAATAGTTACTTGTTTGTTTAACTGCTTTGTTGCTGCAACAACGGGTTACAATGATGTTAATAACTACTTTTCAGCATCGAATTGAAACTCTTTAATTCCTTGTTTGTTTAACTGGTTTGCTGTTATAACTCCCAGTTGAGATGTTTTGCTAGCTTCAACTTTTCTGAATCCAATCGGAACTTTAATGGCAAAACAGGTTAGCCCAAGATCAAAGAGCGAGGTCCCCATGGACGTTGTATCATCCCACGGCAGTGGCACCGGACCAATTGTGCATTATGAATTGCCAACTGCTGATGCTCTAGAGGCTAAACTAGTGGTAGAAAGAGATTCTGCTTCTACACTTAGATATGAAGTTGACATGTTGAGGAAGCAAACAACATAATCAGTAGCAGTACTCAAGACAACCATTAAATATTTGGTGGATTTCAAAACAAAGCGAGCTAAAACTTACAACATTGTTAAGGTCCTGAAGGAAAAAAGGAAATTAAATTCCCACTTGGTAAATCATAGGTGAAATGTTCTTTCCATCATTGAATAACCTTTGTGTTGTTTGTTCATGTAATCAATCAAACCATTTGTTTTAGAGATCATGTAATAATAATTATTATTTTTGTTTTTTGGATTGTAATTTTATTTGAGCACAAGTCTGTATTAATTGATAAGACTCGGAGACATTTCATTTTGATTGCAGTGCCAGACCTACAAATATGCCAATCAGGCTGAATGTGCATTTAGCAATAATAGTAGTATAGATGGACCATAAGCGGCACGCATCGGAAAGGGCCAAGATGTTGTAGTAGCTTGGCAAAAAAAGGATGCTTTTGTAGCAAAGAAAAGTATAGCGGCCTGGCTTATGTATGTTAGTTGATATTATTGATCCATATACTCTATAAGTGTTTATATGTCTGTTAGTTCTGTACATTCTTGGTTGAATGACTCGGTATTTGAATCTTGATACATCGCTTGTGTACATATCTAAATGGGAGTACACATTATGTTGCGTGTGACATTTGAGTTGGACATGAAGTGTTCCAAATATTCGAATTCACCTTAAACTGGATTTTAGCTTTTGAATTTGAGTATTGGCATTTGTAAACCATATTCATATATGACAGTGGAATACATCTTTGTCGTCCTTTTTAAGATATATAAAAACACATAGAATGATTTATAAAGACTCGTATAGGAATACAAAATGGATTCGAATTTAGTTGCCAGAGTAAACGTGGATGCTTATTGTCTCGAAATTCGAAAGAAGCAGCAAAATGTCCACTCCCATGTCGGCTGCCCGAAGCCAAGTGTTTGGGAGATGGAAATTACTGTCTACCCATTACACGGACAATCCATCAGCCCGATTTCCACTGCTCTAAATAGGGGTAGGATAGTAACTTCAATTAGACGTGACACGACCACCTCTGAGCCCATTCAGACATGGTGGGCGCCAAACATGGGCGGCAAAACACATTTGATTCAAGCTCGTCTGAAAGACCTCTGTTTCTCCCTCCATTTCCCCATTCATACACGGTGGGCGGCAAAACAAACTCGACTAGGCCGAAATCAATGTAGGCAAATATTTTCAATAGGGGCAGGTTTGTAAATTCACTCAGACGTGACACAACCGCCCTATCTGTCAGCCACGTTCATATATCGTGGGCGCCAACCATGGGCGCCAACCACCCTCTCCTCGCCCGAAATCGCTTTGGGCAAATATTGGAGAGATGCGAGATTACCGTCGTATCCCCAACCGACGAGACGTCCAAATTTTAAACGGGGGCTAAGTTCGTAACTTTCCCATATTTCAGACAGGCGCGTCCCAAAAACATGGTTTCCCATACCTCTCCCTCCATTTTCCCATTCATACACCGTCCGCGCTAGAACACCATCCCCACACCAGCCTCCGTCCGCCACCCCATCCATCGCCGCTGTCCTCCACCACATCCATCGCCGCCGTCCTCCACCACATCCATCGCCACCATCCTCCACCATGCCGGAGCGCCTACCAAGATCGTGTCGTCCACTGCTAGAGATGGATGTTTCTCATCCACGGTGACGGACCAAGAGCCTTACATCATGTCCTCTCGCTTCATCGGCGTCGTCGTCCTCTTTGTCGGGGCCGCTCACACGACCTCCTCTTCCATCGCAACGGGACTTATCCCGCGATGCACCCGTCTACCGTCGCAGATCTGCTTCAACGCTACCGACAGCCATCGCACCCCCCATGCCTACACGGTGCCGCAAGAGAGGTGGTACTTCATATCTCCACAACTTTTTGATCTCAACCAGAAAATAGATCTTAACTTAGTTACTCTACTTTCTTTTCAGCTCTTAGAATTTAGTTCTTAGTTCGAAGCAAACAATGGCTGCTAAATATCATTTCTCCGATTTCCCCCTTTTATGATCACTATACGATCAGAATACGTGATTCCTGTCATAATAGCATTGCTCGACCCATCAAGCTAAACAAGCTTAGTTGTTCAAATACGAATCTGATATTATTAAAACAGATTCGTTTAATTGGTCAGCTAAATATTCCTAAATTAGTTTCGAAAATACATGTTCACCGCTCGGGTGTGTATCTCTACAAGGTGCCCACGGTGGGCCGGCCCACCCTGGAATTTTGGGTCGTCCTAGGCCCCGATTCCCCTCTGTTCTGCTGCACGCTTCCGATCTCTACTCGCCCCCAGCCGCCTGCCTCACTGGCGACTTGTCGTCCCCGGACGACATGACTCTAGGAGGAGACGCCGGACTAACAGGAGGTCAGGAGCCACTGGCCCAACAGCGTCACCGCTGCCCGGGCGCGCCACCGTGCCTACCTTCCCAGTCCGTTCAGGGCTCAGGCGTCCAGCACCCACTAAGCCAACCCGATTTATCCTGAGATAAGTCCTCAACACTCAGCAGACACTCCTCATCACCCATTTTCTAATTGATTAATTACTCATTTGGTAGGACTGTCATTAGGGTTTGTTGTGTGCTTAGTGATACCTACACTTAATGGTTAAGATGTATTTCGGTAATCTTTAGTACCTGTAAAGTTCACAGGGTTTTCAAAATTCCGGCCCTAGGAACAGACACTAGTCATTTTGGATTGTTGGTCGTAGTGACATTAACCTAGATTACTACTGCAAGCCAGGTTTGTTGACAATTTTACTCGTCTTTCTTACTCATTCGATATAATATCCAATTATTCACGTCGATTAGTTGCAAACAATAAGTGCTAGATAAACTTCTTGATTCAAATTTTGGATGGTCTCTTACTGCAGTTACAATTCTGCATACTTGTCCTAGTAAGCTCACAAGTAAATGATTGATTCACTACATCTATGCTTGCCTTGTCATATTTGTTGTCAATATTCTTTTAGGGTGGACCACCCTGTTTCTAAATAATGCAACCGTAGACATGAGTGAATAGTATTTCTCTATGTGATCTCTTCCATCATGTGTGGGCAACGAACACTGCATTGTATAGAAAGAAAGTGTCATTTCCAGCTTTTACATAGGCTTCGATCTTTTACATGGAATACAATCTGCCTACTTGCTTTGTGTCGCACTACCAACACTCCACCCTTGAAGCTAAACATTATGCCACTCATAATTCCTTAGTTTATTTGTTCAAATACGAATTTCATATGATTCTAATGTTGCTACTTCAATTTTGAAATGTGTGTCTGCGTGTTATAGAGTCATAAGGGGTTTGTATTTCTATGTGTGGTTTGGTCATCACGGTTGGGGGTGAACTTTGCATATGCAGGGGTTTATAGGGAGACACTCTTCGAGTTGAATCCGCAATGCATTCCATAGATAATCTGACTACTTTTATGTTTTCATGAATCTCAGATTCTGAACAACATCATAATGATTATGAGTTTGCGCGCATGAAAAGAATAAAGTGGAACAATGCCATGGCTGTCAAACTTGGCATTAAGGGACTGAAATCAAGTCTGGATGCAATGCAATGCAAACGCTCTCCACCTACAGATTCATGCTCAGAATATGATCCTAACAGTGATTATGTGCTAGAGGGAGACCTAAGTCAATGTAGCTCCCTAGTGGAGGAGTTAGAGAAAGATCCCCTATCTTATTCACCCATCAAGGTGCTTGCTCTAACTTTCCAAGGTTATATTTGTCGCACATATCTTGCAACTGATGCTTTGCATTGCTTCTACTTTGTTGAACTGCCATTAGCTTAGTTTACACATTGTGTATGTGAATACGCCCTGCCTATCCATTTTCAGTACATATTCCATGTGTCATCATACCATATTTATCCATTCAAATGTTGTTCTTGTGTATCAGACGTTCAAAAGGAAGAGGGCGATTGCTGATCATGGAGGAGCACAAACAAAGTATTTGGAAAAGGTAGTGGCACCTGATAAATCAAATAGCCCATTAGGTGTAGTTGCAATATCACCTGACCCGCAAAACACCACAACTCTAGCAGACCCTAGCCCCACTACACTGGTCATTTCTGATGCCCCCAACTCAGCAGACCCCAACTACAACAAACATTATGATTATGCCAGTTGACATAGCACCAGCTCTACTATGCATAACCCCCATTCCAGCAAAGAGTACACCAAATCCAGTAGCCAAATCCCTTTTCGAATCAGAGAGAGCCCCAATTGCAGCAAATAGGACCCCTGTTCCATTTCTTCCCAGTTTAGAAGAAAAAGCTTGTATTGTTGTCAGTAACTTTGTGCGCATCTTTCCTTCATGGAAAGATTATACCACAGACACAGAACAATTTCCAGTCTTCCTCCGCAACTTACGCGTAAGTAATGTACTAATGTTATTCATGGTCATTGCTGCATATGTTTCTGCTGACAGAAGACACAAGATTTCATTCTTTTAAATAGGCGAGGACCAAACTGGATTGTGAAGACGAGAAAGGGTTGGTTGCGCTTTTCAAGCACTCGTTGATGAAGTATCACTCCCAAGGTTGGAAAAAGCGGTAGCCGTAAGCGAGGCGGTCGGCCTTCGCCTAGTGCCTAGGTAGTGCCTAAGCGCCCTAGGCGCGGCCTATGCGGTACTATAGTTTTTACTCGCAGTGTATTTATGATTATTATATGGTTGTTGATAATATATAGGGTATATAAATAAGTTAATTACCGGCTACTGCCATTGGATTATAAGCCGTTTGACATATCAGTGCAGTATGTGGCCTGATTTCTTGGTTGGGTAGATAATTCCTTGCTCGCCTGCCTAGACCTCCATTCATGCCCTAGGCGAGGCGTTTGGCCATCGCCTAGTGCCTAGGCGTGCCTAAGCGCCTCCTAGGCACTGCCTTTTCCAACAGAGATCACTCCTACCTGAGGCAAGCGTACTTCGATGGCAAGCCTCTAAACGAAATTTCTGTAAAGTCTCCGGTGCTACATTTATCTGACGGTGACTCGAATAATCTTGTTACACATTGGTCTCGGCTGTAGCGTAAGGTACTATCTATGATATCACATCACAATTTGAACTACGTTTCTGCATTTGCCTTAACGTCTCACTTGTACGAAAACTATTAGCAGAAGAACATTCATTCTCAAGGGACCACAGAATCTCGCAACTATACTGCACACTGCATTGCTCTTGTGAGTACCTCTTGCCCTGTATGACCATACTTACTTTCATAGCTGTTTGCTTATGTAGCATCACTGCCCATGTTAGCCTCGTTATCATCCATTTGGTGGACATTATAAGATCCGTATGGACTCTTACATAAATTTAGAATCAACCCAATGCTTTTGAAGAGGTTTAGCTTTGCAGTCCTCTTGTAAGGACTGAACGTCGTCTATCACTGTACTTACATTAACAGCTACTCCCTCCGTCCCATAATATAAGAACGTTTTGTACACTACACCAGTGTTCAAAACACTCTTGTATTATGGGAAGAGGTATTAGTTCATTGTGTAGCATTCTGCATCTTATCTCCCTCACCCACCATTTACGAAAAAGATCAGATATATATTTAATCTTACCAAAAAGTAGTATACACAGACAATGCCAGTGTAGAAGTGTAGCCCATTGCTCTTGTCAGTACATTTTCTCCTGTAATGCTTGTACTTCCAGGGATTGGTAGTTGATCATGTAGCGTCAATCTGCATCTTATCTTCATTATCCTCTATCCCTTCCAGTATTATCATATCGATAATTACTCTCTACAAAATGTAGAGTACATGCAATGCTTATGAAGAAGATTCTGTGCTGAAATTCTTGAGTTATCCTTCCCTTGACATGGAGAAGGGCATTATAAAGCTGGTGTTAACTGTTAATGTAAGTCAGTCCTTCTAAAGTCTTTATCCTCAACTGTTGTTTAATTTGCTCATACTCCCTACGTTTACTGCTGTTTAGTTTGTTGTTTCTACCAAAATGAATGTCCCCAAGAACCGTAAGTTCTAAGTTTTACTTGTAAAACCAAATTCCTTATTCATACCATGCACATTACTCAATACTCCCTATATGTATGCTTGTTTTGTGGATCTATAATTCAGTGTGTGGTGAAGCAGCCCACGTTTGCACCTTGTCATCTCCTGTTTTATCTTACTGATGTGGCTGATGATATGAACAACATGCCATGCACATTAACCAAAATAGATACAATGATTTTATTTGCCCTTCATCTATGCTTGTTATGTTGACATGGTAATCCAGTAGTGTGGTGAAGCTCCCCGCATTATGAACAATGCCAAATTATGCTATTGATATTTTGAACTTACTCTTTATTTTCTAATTTGAAATTGGATGGAATTGACAGCACAATTATCATCTTTGTTTATACACGTGCAAAACCTGTCATCTCTCTGCTTTGTTTCAGGGTGATATGCCTGATGGCATGCACAAGTCTGCTGAAGGCTGTGAGACAAACCCAACATATATTGCAGCAAAGAAGGCAAAACATCTTGAAGATAGCGAGACAACACCAAAGTCTTGTCTTGATGCAGTGTTCAAGTTACTTGAGACTAGCAGTCAGACAAGCTCACATAATTCGTTGTCTGAATCAGCTCGACTTGTTTAGTCCCAAGTTCTAGTAGAAAGGCATTCTGCAACTCAACTTCGACTTGAAGTCCTATCTCTAAGAAAGATTGCGGAGAACACCAATGAGAACCTTGTCACTAAACAGCTACACCTGTGTCGGGGAAACTGATCGCCCACGAACACCTATGGGACCGGAGCCCCTTTTCGGTACGGCAAGGGGGCGGAGGATGCACAAAGAGCAGATCGAGGCGAGCACACGAGCAGTTTACCCAGGTTCGGGCCGCACGGATGCGTAAAACCCTACTCCTGCTTTGGTTTGTATTGCGTTCTTGCTCGGGAGCGAGGAGAGCTACAGTACACTCTAACCGCTAGCAAGACTGAGCATGGGAATGATCGATGTTCGGAACCCCTTCTACGTTGCGCATGGGCCTCCTTTTATAGGTCAAAGGGGTCACCGACAGGTGGCAACACAGATGGGGGTAAAAATGTAAAAAGAGTGGTAGTTGGAACAATGTTCCATACCTAACCCTGACGGCAGGGGACAAGGGCATTAAATGCCCGTCGTCGTCACCCAAACAGTGCAAAAAGTGGCTGTCAGGGGCGCCACCGTCCGCCACGATGATAGCCTTGTCATCGCTGCTTGCCACCGTGTACCCCAAGCTGCACAGCCTTCCGCCACATGCGCCTGGGACGGTCCCAGGGCGACACGTGGGTGGATGCGCTGGAGCGCGGGTACTGAGTGGGAGCTTGCCGTGGCAAGCGTCTTGCCGCGGTTGCTATCTTGTCGCTTCTGGGAGCTTGCCGCTCACCGGGCCTTGCTGGGACGCGTGGCGCGTCGCGGCAAGTTTTCCTTGAGATGCCTCGGTTAGTCTTGTGCCTTGAGTGGCCTTCCCGGCAAGCTCCTCTTGTCGGAGCCTTGTCTCCTTGACTTGGATACTTTGTTCTTGAATGGCTCCAAAGGAATTCTAAAGGACCTTGGCGGCCGCCCGGCAAGCCTTGCCGCGGGACGCTGCAACTGCCCGTGCACAAGTTCGGGATACTAAGGTACCCCTACTTTAGTACACCGACAGGGGCCCCTGGGCCTGGGCCATACATGGTGCCGAGCGCTGTTGGGCCAGGCCCAAACCAGTGCACGGGCACGAGCGGCCTGCGGCACGCCGAATCTTTCTCCGTATCCACCGCGCTCTCCCCTAACGGCACGCGTTGATTGCGGCGTCGTGGGAGAGGTCGTGGGGGTGTTATTTAATGGGAAATGCGGAACGTCTGCCCCCTCCCCCTTATAAGCAGGGGAAACAGGGGCAGTTCATCATCTGCCCGTTGCTTCTTCAATCTTCAGAAACCTCCGCCGCTCCCCTCCTTCCCGAAGGCCGAAAGAGAGCAGTGCTCCGTCCCCGTCGCCACCAGCACCGCCAGCGGTGTCGACCTCCCCCACCGCCTCCGCCATGGATCCGAAAGGAGAGAAGGAGAAGTCCGTGAAGTCGACCGAGGCGCTGCGGCTCGCAGCGATGCGAAAGAAGCGGGCCGTCTTCCCCCCCCCCCTGCTTACCGCGCAGAAGCTGGGGGAGGATTTCTACCTCTTCTGGTCGAGGAAGACACGGGCGCATCCGCGCACCAAGGTATTCCCCGCCGTACCTTGCGAGATGTTTCCGACTGGCTATGCATTCTTTGCGCTGTTCTTCTATTGCGGGCTCTGCCCGCCCTTCTCCGAATTCTTCTGCGACATCATGAACACCTACGGATTCCACCTCCTTGACTTCACCCCCAACGTCGTTCTGACGATGGCCGTTTTCGCACACCTCTGCGAGAACTTTGTCGGAGTCTTCCCCAATGTCACTCTTTTTCGCCACTACTTCACACCTCGAGTTGAGGGAGGAGAGCCCCTGTCCGGCGGGATCTCCTGGGTCTCGAGGACTCACAAGAAGGAGGCGTATCTGAAAGGAGAGCTCCACGGCAAATGGGATGAGTGGAGAGCCAATTGGTGATGTATTGTAGAGGAGAACCCGCAGCCATTCACCTCCCGGCGCCAAGCCCCAGTAGTACGCGACAACGAGAGGAGCGATTTGGCTCCGGAGGATAGCAGATTGAAGATTGCCACTGCCCGGATCCTTCGCCTTAGGCATGCCGGGCTGACTGTAGGCGCAGTTGGCGCTGATTTTCTCCGTCGCCGCATCGCCCCCATGCAGGAGAGGAAGAGGCCCACCTGGGAGTTCGAGAACGCGACAGATATCATGAGGCTGCGCCCGGGCCTCAATTGGAACTTCACTGTCCTGGAGCTCAACGCGATGCTCCAGGAGTTGTTTAAGTACGATCCCGGCCATCCCGAATGGTTCGTGTTGCCGAGGGGCGTAGTTCCGCTGTGCAACAACTCGTCGCTCAGCGGCATCCGTGCAATGATGCCGCTGTGCGACTCGCACGGGATCGACCCCACTTGGCAAGAGCCCACTGAGGAGGCCGTGCAGGCGTTCTTAGACAACTTGGAGGAGATACCAATCAACTCCGACGAGAAGAAAGGCCTTACCCGCGACACCACTGACCAGGAGATGGCATATATTGCCACAAGGATGGAAGAGGCGGCAGCAGCCGCAGCCGCGGGTGAGTTCGGGTACACAGTGGAGGAGGCGGAGGCAGCTGAGGCGGAAAGCCTCGCCGAGCGAGAAGAGTTTCTCAAAGCGGGGAAGCTTGCCGGGCAAGGCGCCGAGACAAGTGAGCCCGCCGAGCAGGGCGTCGGGTCGAGCGGGGCCGCCGAGAAGGGCGTCGAATCGAGCGGGCCCGCCGAGGACACGAGCGGCTCGTTGGAGATCGACTCCTCTTCCTCGTCCTCGGGCAGCTCACCACCACCAGCTTTGCCTCCAGCTCCACCAAGAAGGCGCCTCCGCAAGGCCGCGGACGTGACGGAGCGGCAGACGGGCCAACAGCCGCCGCGCCGCGCGATGCGCGCCACCGCGGCAAGCAAGGCTGCCACGGGAGTGCC
This sequence comes from Secale cereale, assembly GCA_902687465.1. Taxonomy (NCBI): domain Eukaryota; kingdom Viridiplantae; phylum Streptophyta; class Magnoliopsida; order Poales; family Poaceae; genus Secale; species Secale cereale. The sequence goes on along the minus strand of LR738711.1, from coordinate 807,575,186 downwards.
TCACGCTTCGGCGGCAACCGGAGCGGGAGCTTCTTGGACCGCCGCTTCTGCTCCTGTCGCTCCCCACGCCACGGCGGCAGCCGGAGCGGGGTCATCTCAGACCAGCGCTCCTGCCCCTGCCAAGCGGCCAAGGGAGCCCACTCCTTCGCCTCCTCGCGCCGGTACGCGCGAGCCGGACTTCGACTTCTCCGCGCTTAGCTCCGATGAAGAGGAAGAAGAGTAAGTCTTTGCAGTTCTTGTGTTTCTTCAATTTTCTGTTGTTTTGTCTTGCATCTCTTTTGCCTAACTCTGAACCTGTTCTCTTTCCAGAACTCTGGCCCAGAGGGCGGCCAAGAGGGCCAAGGTCCCGGTGATCGTCATCGAGGACGAGCCCGCCGCGACAGCAGGGGGTGCGCCTCGGACAACCTTGCCGGACCCGGCGACTGGTCTTCAGAGCAGCCCCCAGCGCAGCCCCCAGCGTAAGTCCTTTGTCCACTTTCCGCTGTTAGGCGCGCGTGGGCGCTTCTTCTTCACTGATGTCTTGTTCGTTGATTCGTGTAGGAGCAGAGCAGCAGTATCAGGAGCGCCAAGAGACCGCCCCCGACGTGCCGCATGCTTCGACCACACCGCCAAGGGGAAGTTTCCCGGCAAGGGTCTCCCCGGCAAGGGAGAGTTCTCCGCCAAGGGCGAACACTCCGCCAAGGGCAAATACTCTACCAAGGGCGAGCTCTCCGGCGAGGGATGGCACTAGCGGCCCTCCGCCGGGGGGAGCTACAACCACGCCGCCGAGGGAGAGCTCCCCGGCAAGGAACCTCACCGAGGAGCCGGCCCGCGCACGTAACCCCTTTGCTTCTCTCTTTCCTTGGACTTTTCTTCTTCTAAGTTTCTTTTTTGGATATTTGCTTGATCGTTTTTCTTTTCTTTTCTTCCGTCAGACCCATCCGCAGTTGAGCCGATGGAGACGGAGGTCGTTGCTGACGACGCCGCCGTTGCCGAAGAAACGGTCGGCGCAGACGATCCCGCCGGCGCAGAGGCCGCCAAGGCTGCCGCCGCAGCAGCCGGCGAAGGGTCTGGCGATCGCACTGACGGCGCTGAGGCCGAAGGAGCGCCAGGCGCTACACCGACCGCGGATCCCTCCGCTGCCGCCGCAGCCCCCAGCCCCGACGAGCCCGAGCCAGGCGCCTAGACGATGTCTTCATCCAGCTCCCTTGGGCGTCCATGTCCAGGGCGCCGGTCGAGGGAGAGGTCTTCGACGGGGAGGTGCTTGCCTCCGCCGGGCTGAAGCTTGTCGACGCGCCGAGCAGCAGCAGCGAGCCTGAAGAGGAGCGGCTGCTGCGCAAGCTGCTGTCACTTTACCACGCCCGGCAGGCCAAGCTGGAGTCCCGCGAGGCTCTTGCCGCGAAGGCGGGAGCTGATATTGAGAAGCGCGCGGAGGAGCTCCGAGCCATCAACCAAGCAGCTCTCCGGTCCTTGGCGGAGGAGCGGGAGCAACTTGCCGAGGCCCAGCAGGCCTTCATTCTCGAGAAGGCTGAAGTGGAGGAGCAGCAGCGGCTTGCCGCTGAGGAGCTATCCAAGCGAGAAGGCGAGCTGGCGCAGCGGAAGGTCAACCTCGACAGTTACGAGGAGGAACTTGCCGCGCGCGAGCAATCTCTTGGCGGAGCTCTCCAGGAAGCAAAGGACGTTGCCGCAGCTGCCGAGACCGCCAAGAAAGAGTTGGAGGCAAGGGTGGCGCAGCTAGAGGCCAACCTCAAGACGAGCTGCGAGGAGGTTGCCGCGCTCAAGCTCGAGCGGGAGAAGGACGCCCATAGCCACTCCGAGCTGCAGGTCCGCCTCTCCGAGAAGGGCAAGGAGCTCGCCGTCGCCAAGGACTCTATTGCCGACCTCGAGCTGAAGCTGGCCACCCTAACCCAGACGCTGGACGGAGCCAAGGAGCGGGAGGCGACCCTGAAGGAGGAGATCAGGGCCGAGAAGGCGCTGCTGGAGAGCGCTGCCGTTACCCAAAACATCTTCAGGGAAACCGTGGAGCATTGGACAAAAGGTCTTGTCAATGCTGCCGCGGATATCGACAAGGAGCTGGCGCAGCTGGGGGCGGAGTACCTCGGGTACTCCACCGACGAGAGTCTCCACCCCAGCGCCAAGCTCACTTTGTTCTTCAGGGGCGTGGCGACGGCCCTCCAGCAACTCCGGGAGAAGATCCCGAAGCAGCTGGCGGACGAGTCGCGCAGGCTCTGCGCGGGGGCCCTGCAGAAGGTGTTGATGAAGGTGGCCTTCCGCAATCCAGGCCTCAACCTCACCAACGTCCTTAGGAGCTTGCCGCTGGACGCCGATCAAGAGGCACTCAAGGCCCTTGTCGCACCCATTGTGGACAAGGTGGGTGGCATCAAGAGGGTCGAGGGCGACCGCGCGGACTAGTCTTGCCCATTTTCTTCTTTCCCTTGTCGCTGTCAATTATGTCATGAAAACAATTTATTAGAGATGCGACAAGCTATCTTTGTATTATAACTCTATTTTGGGTAATGGTTGCAACGTTATTTCCTTTACTTGATTTCCTTGCTTTGTATGTTTTTGCCCTTACGCTTTTAGGGAACTTGTCGGTGTGTGCACCCTTGCCGCGGGCGCTGAGTGCGGAACTTCAGCAGCCTGCTGGCGGTGCTGTCACTGACAAGAAACCTTGTCGCAGCTAGTCGCTGCACGCTTAAGTTGTTGAGCAAACTCGAAAACGAAGTAAGGGCGCGACACTAGTCGCAGCACACTTAAGTCGTTGAGCGTCCTCGAAACAAAGTAAGGGCGCGTCTAGCCACGAGTTGGTTCCTCCGCGCACAGGTTTTCCATACAAAGTGCGGTCGTTCAAGGAAGATAACTTAAAATTTAAAAATTTGATTGCTCAAACTTTGGCAACTTAGCTTTTGTGTTGTCTGCTTACCGGCAAGGCAAGGCTTTCTTGAACGGCGCTTGGTCCATACCACTAACTTCCTCC
>LR738711.1:807538267-807572186 GCA_902687465.1 Secale cereale | reverse complement strand
CCCCCCCCCCCCCCCCGGCAAACTTGTGCGCGAGGGAACCTTCTTCTCCTTGAGAAAAAAGATAGAAGAGAAAATATAGATATGGAGCCTTTGGGCTCGTTATGGCTTACCGGGGGCAAGTGCTGCACATAGTGTCAGATAACACACGCAAGAAACAAAAGGCATGAAACGACAAGATGTGCGAGGCACATGAGTTTTACTGATGCACGGGGTCTGCGCCCGGCTTTGTACAAAGGATTACATGCAACAGCAGCAAGACTTGTACAAAAGGTGGTTGCCGGAGCAGATCACAGCAACCGCGCCTTACGAGTAAAACTTGCGAAGATGTTCAATGTTCCAGGAGTTGCTCACCGGAAAGCCATCTTCGGTCTCAAGGCGGACAGCGCCAGGCCTAGTGACTCTTTTCACCCGATAAGGGCCTTCCCACTTCGGTGTCAACTTGTTGGAATTCTTGGCGGACTGAACACGCCGAAGAACAAGGTCGCCTTCCTCGAGACTTCTGGCGTTAACTTTGCGGCTATGGTAGCGGCGCAAAGCTTGCTGCTATCGAGCAGCTCGTACAGCAGCCTGAAGACGGTCTTCCTCAAGGAGCAGCGCGTCATCTTGTCGCAGCTGCTCTTGCTCGAGCTCATCATAAGCGAGCACTCGAGGTGACCCGTAAACGAGTTCCGTGGGGAGAACTGCCTTTGCTCCATAGACTAGAGAAAAAGGTGTCTGTCCAGTGGCTCGATTTGGCGTCGTCCTGATCGACCAAAGAGCCGCTGGCAGCTCCTCGATCCAGTTTCTTCCGCACTTGTGCAGCCTGTCAAAAGTTCTTGTCTTGAGTCCGCGCAGCACTTCAGCGTTTGCCCTCTCCGCTTGACCGTTGCTCCTCGGGTGAGCAACAGAAGCGAAGCAGACCTTGGCGCCAAGGTCTTGGACGTACTGCATGAAGGTGCGACTTGTGAATTGTGTACCGTTGTCGATGATGATCCTGTTAGGGATTCCGAAACGGCAAACAATCGACGTGAAGAACTTGACTACTGACTGTGCGGTCACCTTTCTCACTGGTTCCACTTCCGGCCACTTTGTGAACTTGTCGATTGCAACGTACAAGTACTCAAAGCCCCCGGCGGTGCGGGGAAAGGGGCCGAGGATGTCAAGCCCCCAGACCGAAAATGGCCAGGATAAAGGGATCGTCTGGAGAGCTTGAGCTGGCTGGTGTATCTGCTTGGAATGGAACTGGCACGCTTCACACTTGGTTACTTGTGCAGTTGCATCCTGGAGGGCTTCTGGCCAAGAGAAACCTTGTCGGAACGCCTTGCCGGCAAGTGCTCTTACGCCAACGTGGTGGCCATATATGCCTCCATGTATCTCTGCCAACAGCTTTTGCCCATCTTCCCGGGGAATACACTTCAATTTCACACCGTTGAGTCTTCTTCTATACAGTGTGTTGTCGACAAACTGGTACATACTTGATTGCCGGGCTACTATTTCAGCTTCTTCTTGCTCTTAGGGAAGTTCTCCTATCTGAAGGAAACGGACAATCTGCTGCGCCCATGCTGGAGCTTGTGGCTCGACAACAAGGACTAAAGGCACATCTGCTGCTGCAGGAACATCGGCTTCTACGGCGAGAACCTGCGGTTCAGCCGGAGCTTCATGTTCCCCGGCAAGTTTGCCGGAGCCAAACTTGTCGGGAGCGTCTTCTTCAATGGAACAAACCCTAGGGCTCGCCGGAGCAGACTGCTCCTCAGCATTCTTGGTGTTGATCTTGGGAACCTTCTTGGCGGCGGCTTCGGGAAGCTCTGCCGGAAAATAGTCGCCAACAATCAACTTCCTCTTCTTGTTCTGTCCAGTTGGTGGTGTTACGGATGGTTGAGTCAGCTTGAGCACAAAGATCCCTAGTTCCACAGGTAACTTAAGTGCGGCGCACTTTGACAAGCCATCTGCGATGTCGTTCTGAGCTCTTGGAACATGCTCCATTTGCAGGCCGTCAAAGTGCTCTTCTAGCTTTCTTACTTCATCGACGTAAGCTTCCATCAACGGACTCTGGTAATTCTTGTTCACTTGGCGGACGACAAGCTACGAGTCACCCCTTACAATAAGCTTCTTGATCCCAAGGTCTGCCGCGATCCTGAGACCGGCAAGCAAACCCTCATACTCCGCAGTATTGTTTGTCGCTTGCTCCTTGGGAAAGCGCATCTGGACCACGTACTTGAGGTGCTCTCCGGTGGGTGCGACAAGCAGCACGCCGGCACCGGCGCCTTGCAGCGAGAAAGCACCATCAAAGTACATTATCCACTCTTTGCTCGCTTCCTTGACGGGGATGCTCGTCTCTGGAATCTCTTCATCTGGTGTTGGCATCCACTCCGCTATGAATTCTGCCAATGCTCTGCTTTGGATAGTTGAAGTGCTTTCAAACTTGAGGCCAAAGCTTGACAGTTCCAGCGCCCACTCGTCAATTCTGCCAGTTGCCTCTAGATTCTGCAGTATCCTCTTCAGCGGAAAGCGAGTGACCACGTTATCTCATGTGCTTGGAAGTAATGGCGCAGCTTTCTCGAGGCCATGAGGAGGCCGAAAAGCAACTTCTGCACACCAGAGTACCTTGACCTAGCCCCCTGCAGAAGGGAGGCAAAGTAAACTGGGCGCTGCACCATTTTCTTCCGTAACTCCTCTTGCGCCTGCGCAGATCCATCCTTGTCGGGACCAGAGCTTGTCGGAGAAGCCCCCTGCTTGTCGCTGGATGTGCTTGCCGCGGTCGCTGGCTCATCGTCTGCCTCTCTCTCCGCTACTAACGCAGCACTAACCACTTGATTGGTTGCCGCTAGGTACAGCAGCAACTTCTCTTGTGGCTTAGGTGCGACAAGTATTGGAGTGGAGGACAGGTACCTCTTCAAATCTTGCAGCGCGGCCTCCGTACATCCTTGACGCGCTTCGGTGCTTCGATCTGCTCAATGGCCTTGATCTTGTCGGGGTTGGCTTCAATCCCCCTCTGAGACACGAAGAACCCGAGAAGCTTGCTGGAAGGGACTCCAAACACGCACTTCTCGGGGTTGAGCTTGAGTTGGATCTTGCGCAGATTTGCAAAGGTCTCATCTAAGTCTTGGATCAGAGTAGCCCTGTCCTTGCTCTTGACCACTATATCATCCATGTATGCTTCTACATTTCTATGGATCTGTGGCTCAAAAGCAGTATGGACTACTCTTGCAAATGTCGAACCAGCATTCTTCAATCCAAAAGGCATGCGTATGAAACAGTATGTGCCACATGGAGTGATGAATGCGGTTTTCTCCTCATCCTCTTTAGCCATGAAGATCTGATGGTATCCTGAGTAGGCGTCAAGAAATGAAAGCAAGTCACATCCGGCTGTGGAGTCAACAATCTGGTCAATGCGCGGCAAGGGAAATGGGTCTTTGGGACAAGCTTTATTCACATCGGTGAAATCGATACAAAGCCTCCATTTCCCGTTTGCCTTACGCACGACTACAGGATTGGCCAACGACGTGGGATGGAGTACTCCTCTGACAAGGCCTGCTGCTTCCAACTTCTTGATTTCTTCTGCAATAAACTCTTGGCGCTCCACTGCTTGTTTTCTAACTTTTTGCTTGACGGGCCGCGCGTGAGGACAGACGGCAAGTTTGTGCTCAACTACCTTACTGGGAACACCGAGGATGTCAGGCGGTTGCCATGCAAACACGTCGACATTCGCCCGCAGGAAAGCAACGAGCGCGCTTTCCTATTTAGGGTCAAGCGTGGCACTGATGGTGAAAGTACCACCAGTGTCGTCCTCCTTGGCGGACACCTTCTTGGTTTCTGGCGGAGCCGCCATCGTTTTCTTACACTTGCCGGTGGAGCTCGATGGTGCGTCCTCGACGGCAGCGCAGCACTCCGAAGAGGTGCGTTTGCCGGAGTGGGCCCCAGAGCTCTTGTCGGACTTGGTCTTCTCCTTCCCCCCGGGAGCTTCAGCGGCAAGTGTCTTGCGATCTGCTGCGGCTGCTCCGGAGTGTCGACGTTGGCGAAGGCGATGAGGCTCTGAATGGTGGCCCTCCAGTCGTCGGCCTTGTCTACCGCTGGAGGGAAGTCGAGGAGCAGTTGAGCTCGTGACAGAGCTTCTGCTGGAGTGGCGGGTAGCGGTGGCGAACGGTGCGAGGAGAGGGATATGCTCGGACTTCTAACTACGTTAGAAGGAGCAGTTTCCCGTCCCGGCGACCGTGCCTTGCTCGTGCCGGCATGCTGGTGTGCATGCTGGCCATGAGCGTTCCGAGATCCGCCAGCTTGGTCTTGGTTCAGCAAGCGGATGGTACCGTGTGTACCATGACGCTGCTGGCCCCGCGCCTCCTGAGATGGCCGCGGTGCATGCACGGACGCCGAGGTCTTGGAGTGCGCGCGGTCGTCATGGGAGCCGACTACGCCGCCGATGGGCAGCGCAGCCTTGTCCTTGGACTTGGCGGCACCGTGAGTTCCCTCGTCGACGTCTGTTCTTCCGCCGGCGTCTACCCCACCAGCCGTTGGCTCCGGCGGTGGCAGGATCGACGCGGACGGACCTGCTGCCTCCGAAGCTTTCTTCTTCGGTGGCATGTTGACGAAGATGTTGATGAAGATCTAGCTCGCGTTCCGGCCGGATCAGATTCACACAAACTCGACGCACCCCCCTACCTGGCGCGCCAAAGATGTCGGGGAAACTGATCGCCCACGAACACCTATGGGACCGGAGCCCCTTTTCGGTACGGCAAGGGGGCGGAGGATGCACAAAGAGCAGATCGAGGCGAGCACACGAGCAGTTTACCCAGGTTCGGGCCGCACGGATGCGTAAAACCTTACTCCTGCTTTGGTTTGTATTGCGTTCTTGCTCGGGAGCGAGGAGAGCTACAGTACACTCTAACCGCTAGCAAGACCGAGCATGAGAATGATCGATGTTCGGAACCCCTTCTACGTTGTGCATGGGCCTCCTTTTATAGGTCAAAGGGGTCACCGACAGGTGGCAACACAGATGGGGGTAAAAATGTAAAAAGAGTGGTAGTTGGAACAGTGTTCCATACCTAACCCTGACGGCAGGGGACAAGGGCATTAAATGCCCGTCGCCGTCACCCAAACAGTGCAAAAAGTGGCCGTCAGGGGCGCCACCGTCCGCCACGACGGTAGCCTTGTCATCGCTGCTTGCCACCGTGTACCCCAAGCTGCACAGCCTTCCGCCACGTGCGCTTGGGACGGTCCCAGGGCGACACGTGGGTGGATGCGCCGGAGCGCGGGTACTGAGTGGAAGCTTGCCGCGGCAAGCGTCTTGCCGCGGTTGCTATCTTGTCGCTTCCGGGAGCTTGCCGCTCACCGGGCCTTGCTGGGACGCGTGGCGCGTCGCGGCAAGTTTTCCTTGAGATGCCTCAGTTGGTCTTGTGCCTTGAGTGGCCTTCCCGACAAGCTCCTCTTGCCGGGGCCTTGTCTCCTTGACTTGGATACTTTGTTCTTGAATGGCTCCAAAGGAATTCTAAAGGACCTTGGCGGCCGCCCGACAAGCCTTGCCGCGGGACGCTGCAACTGCCCGTGCACAAGTTCGGGATACTAAGGTACCCCTACTTTAGTACACCGACAACCTGGAAGCTATGACAGACATGCTAGGCCGGTCTCACAGCCTTGCTCAGCAGCTTGCGCAGCAGTTCTCGCGCAAGGCTAACCTTTCTTGAACTATCTTGGAAGTGGTCTCGGTTCAGTATTATTTTGTTACGCTGCAATGGTGCCCAGCTTTTGTAATCTGCTTCTTCGTTGCGCGTTATGATCACTGGTGGCGAACTTCGATGCCCAGTGGATGTAATATACCATAAATCCTTTATTGTATAATGTAGGTTTATTCTTAGTTACTATGCCATAATTTCTATATTGTATAGAGTAGATTTGTTCTTAATTCTTACTAGTTACTGCCATCATTTGCTATTTGAAAAAAAATCAGATGTAGTCGATCGGGCCGAAACATTCGCCTCTAACGGGCCTAGTGTTTAGCGGGCCACAATTGTGCCGGCCTGCATCTTTCTTGGGCCCGAATCATTGGGGCCTTCACACTTTGCGTGAGGCCCACAACTTACACTGGCCTATATTTTAGTTGGGCCTTTTGTGGACCCAGCACTTAGTTTGGCCCAGGTAGCGTTGGGCCATTAACAGGCTGAATATTGTACTGGCCTGTTACGGCCCAGATGAAACCATGGGCCTTTAGCAGGCCGAAATGCATATTGGGCCTCAATTTTCACTAGTCGTCGATGGGCCTTTAGCAGGCTGAAATGTAGACGGGGCCTTTTTGGGCCCAGTTATATCACGGGCAGTTACCAGGCCGAAACATATCTCGGGCCTTAGTTGGCCCACTGATATCATGGGCCTTTAAGAGGCCGAAAGCTTAGTACAGACATCAACGGGCCGAATTATGCGACATGCCTTTAACAGGCCCAAAGTCATGTTGGGCTTAACTATTGCCAACTTTATCACGGGCCGTTAGTTGGCCCGATGTCCCGCCGGACCATATATGGCCCATGGGCAGCACGGGCCATTCCTAGGCCGAAAGTTACACCGGGCTGAAATGGGCCCATGTCTACATCGGGCATTAATAGGTCGAAAGTCACTGGGCTGTAATTGGGCCCAAATATTCGGCGAACAATTAATGGGCCAGATCTGGCTTCGGGCCGTAAATGGGCCTTTACTAAGCAGACCGTTATTGGGCTGGCCCACTAGTACCTGAGTAAGTACTGTGGACCTTTGACTGGGCCGACCTTTTTAACCTATATGGGCCTCCGTTGGGCCGTGCCACGTGTCGACGTATCATAGGCCAAAAGACGTCATGGGCCATACATGGGCCGGAAGTTAAAACGGGCTGGAATTATATTGGACGGCCCAGATGACGCTACTGGGCCTAATTGGGTAGGCCGTAAACGGGCCCTGGGTTAGCGGGCTGTAAATGGCCTATATGCGAACAGGCTGTTAACAGGCTTGCCGTGGGCCGGCCCACCACCTTTTGACCAAGTCAAACGGGCCGGCCTTTTCATAGGAATGGGCCTCTGTTGGGCCGTGTCACGTCTCGACGTATCATAGGCGCTTTGTGTCCAATGAGTGGATGACATCTGTCCCAACGGTGAGCCAACACGTGTTTCCTCCAGCCAATGATGATTTTATACGTGGAAAATCCCCATTGGTCGAGGCTGTTAACAGGTTATCGGATCCAAAACCGGATCCGATAGCTTAACGGCGTTCCGTTACGGTGGATGCCACGTGTCGGTCACCCTTGACAAAAGCACTTCTGTGACGCGCGATTTATCGTCATGGAAGTGGACACTTCTGTAATGATAATTTTGGTAATGTCATGGGACACTTCTACGGCAGCACAGGTATGACTATCTTGATTCTGTCATAAATTTGTCATGGATGTTTATGCATGACACAAAACGTGACCTACTGTGACAAACACGTATCATCATGGAAGTGTATTATTTTTGTAGTGGGACTTATTATCAGGATGGGAAAAAATCCAAGATATAGCCTCCATAAGTGGATCGAGCGACAACGGCGCTTATACGTCATACCCTTCTTGATGGCATTGTTGTTGAAGCAATTTTCACAAAGGTCGGATGATGCCATTGGTGGTGGTTGATGTTGTATATCTGAGTTCGCTTCGACATGACTTTCGTAGATCGTGTTTTTTTCATTGTGTGTGTATGTTGATGTTGGCTAGTGCATTCTAATTATGCAGAGGCCAGGTGTGTGTGCTCATGGTTCTTATATTCTCTCGATCCGATATTATGAGTCAACCCATTATCGTAGTAAATATCCACTGTTGACTTGAAAAACATTCAGCTCTAGAAAACACTTGATAGTGTGTTAGGGCTCAACCGCTTTGGAGAATTTTCAAATCAGAGGAATAGGAAAGGAATTTTCCATGAGTTCTCAAATAATAGTACTAATCCTAAGGAATCACGTCAGTATGGACATTGTGCTAAGAAATCTAGTACCTCAATTTCTATAAAACAAATGTTAAATATAGGGAGAAAAAGACGTACATCAAAATCCACTATTGGTTTATGAAGAGCATTATTTCCCCAAAACAAAGAAACAAAATGTGAAGAACATTCCAAACCGAAATCACTGATCGACAACACCAGATGGCTTTGTCTGAGGCTAGGATATCAACAAATTGAAATCTTGGGAAATAATCTTCATCCACTTTGAAATGTATGGTTTTCATAGGAAATTTTCAGGGTTTCAATCCTCCGAGGTTTTTCTCTTAAAAAACTTCAGGTCACGGGATTTGGGTTTTGACAAATTTCTGTTGGATGTAGTCAAACTTCTGTGGGATGGGATGTATTTCTATGCATCAATTTCATTGGAACCTAATATAGTTTTTCTTTTGAAAGTCCAGTGCACATAAACTCTCTCTAGTATCTCTCTTCAATCGCCCAATATATTACCATGTTTGTTTACCGAAAAAGGCTTTCGCCCCGCTTTATATATAAAGCACACAACCACAGAGTTCGACGCTGGGGCAAACAGCACAATTACGCCCAAAAGAAAATCAAGAGAAAAACACGAGAAAGAAATGCCAGCAGCACCGGATCAACGAAAGCTGAGGCATCCCGCAACCGCTGCGCCCACCAAATACAACCACCACGCTCCAATGCCACCGAGTCGTCGCGTACCAAGCAACACCTTCAAGAAGGACCGCGACAACGACGACGCTGGTGCCCGGACGAATCCTAGGATTTCTCCCGGTACACGGAGGAAAGCGGAGGAGACGTACACCTGACGCCCATCAAGAAGGTTGATGGCGCCCGCAGGCGTCACCGCGTCAGTGCCGGGCAGACCCGAGAGGGATTTCGCCCTACCCCTCATACCCACAACCCAGGACCAACCGATGGCTCCACCATGCCAACCGCCCACCAACATGCGCCACCACGGTCACAAGGACACCACCGTCGTCTCTCCACCGCAGACACTGCGAGGCCGACCGAGCCAGACGAGGACACCGACGATAGGGACTGGGAGCACCACAGCCACGTGGGAGGGGACAACCTCCACTGGCACAAGCAGTAGCAGACCGGACGCAGGCGCAGGAGCACGCCGGACCCCCTGCCCAGCCGGGCCCAGATCGGACCCGTTAAGCTCCTGCCGCCGCGCTGCAGCCGCCGATCCCAACGTCCGCGCCTCGCCTGCCCAGCCGGAGACGACCCGCCGGAGGCCAGACCAACCCGCCCTGACCCAGATCGGGCCCAAAAGGGCCCAGATCTAGGCCTGAAGGGCTCCGCCGGCCAACCCCCGCCGCCAGCCGCCGCCACCGCCAAAGAGCCGCACCACCGTCGAATCTGCACCCGATCTACACCGGAGCACCACCCGCCGAGGAGCACCGTCGCCGGACACCGCCGCCCGAGCCGGGGATCCGCGAAGGGAAGAGGAAGAGGGCCGCCACCGCCGGCCATGCCACGGCGCCGCGCGGGCAACGCCCGGCCACGCCAGCCGGCGGCAGCGGCAGGAGGAGGAGGGGAGGAGGGGGCTGGGCGCGAGGGGGGAGAGGGCCGCCCCGCTCGGGGGGGGGCGGCACGGGGTAGGGGGGAGGAGGGTGTCTTGCCTCGTAGGGTCACCATGTTTGTTTTATGTGCACCATCTAAAGACATCGGTAGAAAATTTCTTGTGTTTTGTGATCCTATATCCATAGTATAACATTCCAATTGTGTTTCTCCTATTCGAAATATAACATTTCAATCAGTTTTTGAACTTTGACATAAAATTATTTCTCTTAGGTTATCCAATTACACAAAACGAAGAAGATGAATGCAAAGGGATGGATCCCAAGAGAGATCAGATCTGAACTCTCTTTCCCCTATTTCTTTTGCTTTGAACTTCTTTTTGTCACTACTTGTTTCCTTTCTATTATGCTATGCACTTCATAATTTTTAGCTTTTTCAGATGTTCCTTGTTGCTTTATGATGATGCTTGGTTCCTTCTTCACTTTACACACTTTGGGTTCAAGTAGGGAACTGTTGAAACATGAAATGGAAAACATACATTATTGATCATGGTTACGTGCAGGACGGCAGTTCTCATACAGCAGAAAAACTATCCCGCAACAGTCTTCAAACCTGGCATACACAAAATGTATATTTGTTCACAGTCACAGGCTAGATTTCTCCTTTGCTCCTTAAGCAATCCACCGTGTCCCTGACAGTTTTGTCGAATGGGGTGAAACGAACACCCAGATCGATCAATTTCTTGGACGGAGCCTTTGATCTCACCACCCAACCCTGTTTGTCCTCCTGGATCCTGATGTGAAAAGAAGAGATCATCAAGATTAGAACACTGCATCTGATGGACAGACGATCGATGTTGCTAGTTAGTAGATGCATCACCTGTGAACCGGGAATTCGGGGTAAAGATTAACAAGTTCATCGTGGAAATCGACGAGGCGGATAGCTGAATCCATGCACAGGTGGCGCCCCTGCGCCAAGCGGTTCTCATAGAGCACCACCAGAGATTGTGCCACATCTCTGACGTCGACGCAGCCGACGAAGAAGGGTTCCATGTCAGGCTTCTGGCCTGGGTAATGTAATTTGCAGTTTTCACTCTTAGAAACTCGAAATAAAGCTTTTCTGCTTTGCAACTCAGCAGCAGAAGACAAGACAGAGTGCAGGAATTGCCACAGAGCTGCAAGACTCCGTAGTACTGTATGCTGTAATGGACTGACCTTGAAGAAACAGCATCAGCAGACGGAGACTAGCAGTAGCTGCCGGGGTCAACGTCGGGCCCAGCACCAGCCCCGGATTCAGCACAACCAGCTGCAGTCCTTCCTCTCCGGCGAAGTCCCACGCCGCCTTCTCCGCCAGCGTTTTGGAGACGTTGTACCAAAGCTGCAATTCAAGCAGAGGAATTGAGCAAGAGTGATTAACAGAGTATCTAAAATGGATCTTGCAAGCATTGACACGATGCACCTCAAGTTTCTTGAGGATCTCAACGTCGGCCCAGCAGTCGTCGTCTATGACCTTGCCGGCAGGCCAGTCGTCAGTCGGACACATGGCCGTCTGTGAAGACACCATCACGACACGCTTGACGCCGCTGTCTTTGGCGTCGCGGAGGACGTTGATCGCGCCGTTGACCGCCGGCAGCAGCAGCTCGTTCTGCGTCGATCGAACACAAAACCAGTTATCTTGCGTATATTATTCAGACTGTGCAGTGATGGAACTCTGAAGTCTGAACTATGGCGCGGCAATGGAGTTATTATTATGGAGCAAGTTTTTAAATCTAGGCCGGTACGACCAATATATAGGCCGATATATCGCTTTTGGGGGCCTACCGATATGAATATAGCATATCATTTGGTGAATATCATTTTCCAACATATTATCCGATATGGACCCCAAATATCGGCCCATATGGCCGATATCTAACCCGATATGTCCACCGATATAGAACGATACGTAGATGATTACAATTCTTTATTAGAAAGCAGTGAAATAATATTGTGCTTTTACAACTTCATTATATATGATCAAAGTCATAAACAATGTTTCTTACAAATGCATATATATCGTATTGTTTTTAATCATAGAGTAAGGATTTTGTTAATATTTTCTTAATCTGTAAGTAAATAATGTAGGAACCTAAAAGTGTCATGTTAAAGAATTGAAATCTTTCATTTTATTTTACTAAAAATAAATGTTTCAAACAGAATAATGAGAAAAAGTTAGACATATTTTCTCCGATATATCTGCATATCGTCCGATATATCACCCGATAGCCGACATCTGATATGTCAAAGGGAAACCGTTATGAACCCAATATCCGATATTTTGAAGCTTGTTGTGGAGAAAGAAAAGTTGCCTCGGGATCTTGTGCGGGCTGCAGTATCACGGGAGAGGCCAGGTGGAAGACACCGTGGACGCCGTCGACCGCCGGCCGGACGGAAGCAGGGTCGAGTAGGTCCATCTGGAACAGCCGGAGCCGCGTGTCGGCGCCATCCAGAGCCTGCAGGTGCTTCGTCTCGCCCTCGTCCTCTGGAAAATCTGTCCGATCAAACAATCTTGGGTCGACTCGATTCATTACGGGGAGAGACAGAGGATGAGAGGCACGTACGGAGGTTCTGGACGGTGGCGTGGACGGTGTAGCCGCGGTCGAGGAGGAGGCGGACGAGCCAGGAGCCGATGAAACCGCTGCCGCCGGTAACGCAGACGAGCTCGCCGCGAGCATCTCCGCCGGCCAACGCCATCTCGCCGGTGATCGACACGATCCGTCCGCCCGTCTGCCGCTCACCTACTAGGCACAAACAAGCCGTCAACTCGTCACTTCCCTGGCTCCTTGTGAACCGTACCTACTTCCTCAACCTTAAAAAAGAAGCAGTGTTCATAAAAGAAAAAAGAGGTAATAGCACTGCAGGTCCTAGAACTTGCTCCTCATCACCATGAATCTCATTAAGTGTTTGCTTTCTAGCCCTAGCCAGCTTCCATCTGTTAGGAGTAACATTGAATTCTTTAGTAATTTTCCTTGCAAATGTTCCAAGTGACATCTTTTGGTCATCTCTGAACTCATCCAAGAAAAACTTGCAAAGAAACTTGGCTGTCAAATCCTTCAACTTCCACTTTTCTGGCAAACATGCTCTCCATAGTAGGCCTTGATCACAAATCCTCCAGTCCTATTGTCATTGCCAGCTTTGAGCAGCCATGGGCATCCTCTCTGACAAACATCCTCTACTCTGATCTTATCATTCTTTAGCTTCTTGATTTGCACTCTATTCCTTATAGAATATGCAGTCAGAGCTTTCCTCAGCTCAACCACATCAGCAAATACCATCCCTACTTTAAATACAGGTGATTTCATGTCCACCTTGGAGTTGAAAGCTTTGAACTTGTATTGCAGTTGCTCTTGCTCTTCAACAGAGAGGTTAAGATCTTCATCTTCTAATAGATATTCTGGCTCCACCTCTTCATCAACTGGCTCAGCTTGTTCATCAACTTCAAAATCAATGTTTTCTTCATATAAATCATCATCTCCATCATCTATGTCATAATCACTATCACTGAACTCTGAATCTGAGAGCACTGCATCCTCTCCATGAGCAAGCTCAGTTTGTGCACCATCAGTAAGCAAATGCTGGACATCCTCAGTTTGTGCACCATCAGTAAGCAAGTGCTGCAATTGCTCTGTTTGTGCACCATCAGTAAGCAACTATTGCAAATGCTCTGTTTGTGAACCATCTGTTAGCAAATGCTCTGCCTCTGTCTGAACTGCTGCAATCTCTGGAATTATGACAGCACCATAATCTGATGCTAATATCAAGTCTTCCCTAAAATTACTGATGAAGGTACTATGGTCAACCATGATTGCAAGCACCTTATGCTGAGCACTGGCTCTGATCATTTGCTGAACATCCTCTTCACCTCTAATTCTCACCATACCATCTGAAATTGATTTATCAGGTCTGCACCAATAAATGATGTGCTCATTGACAGGATATCCCAACCACAACAGGTGCTCTCCAATTGCTGCATATGAGAATGTGGCAGCATCAACATAGTCCAGCACTTCAATAGAAGGATTAAAGTACTCCATGTTATGTATTGCTCCACAAAAAATTCCACCATGCTCTAATTCAAGTGTGAAGTAAGGGGTGTCCACACTTAGGCCCATTGCTGAATCACAAACTGTAGCCACAAAAGTGCATAATGTGAGCACAAAAATACACATAACTGAAGAAATATAGTTAGTTAACTTAAAACTGAATTCAGTTGACTGAAGAAAGTACAATAACTGCATCTTGCAAACAGATTTCAGTGAACTGAAATCTCTTCAGTTAACTGCATTTTATAAATACAATGAACAATTTTAGAAAACATACTGATTTAATGTGATTACTACTATACTTACTAAGTAATATTACACAACTGATGTGAATATCTACCCTACAGTGCCTATTACAACAGCAAAGTTCAGCTAGAAATATTGTCCCCTAAGACCAAATTGCTAACACATTCAGTATGAGTATGCACATACTACCAGATGTAAGAAAACTGCAAAACAAGAACCCTAGCTTCTTTGAAAAATCCCCAACTTCACAGCCCGAAACCCTAACTCATATCAGATAAGTGCAAATAACAGATTCACGTCGCGGGAAGCACTAAAGCCATGAGTTATCACTGAATCGACCTTCAAACTCAGCAATCATACGGGAAGGAGGACGACCGATGCCTACATTGAAGCAAAAATTGAGGACGAACAGAGAGCAGAGAGGAGGACCAACCATAATCGGGTAGCTGGACACCGAACGGTCGGACTTGGTGCGCGGTCGGAGGCGGCAGCTGGCCGTCGATGCCGACGAAATCCGGCGACACCATGGCGGCTCAAAAAGAGCAGCCGGCGCGGCCGGTCCGCCAGTCACGGACAAGAGGCGAAGCTGCCGAATGATTGGGGGGGAGGGAGGGGACAAACTTAATTCAGGTGATTTTTGTCCGAGGTGTACTGCGGGTTGTTTTCCGACAAAGCCAGGGGTGTAAATGCAAAATGCGCGGCGCTGACCGGCCTGGCCAGGCTGGCTCCACTTGGCGGCATTTGATTCGCCCAGGACCAAATTTGCTCTTCCATGACAAGTTCTAGGATGAAAAAAAAAACCTTTTGTAAGTTTTAGGACTGAACCATCACATGACAAGCAAGTTCTAGGACCTGCAGTGCTATTACCTCAAGAAAAAACCTTAAAAAAGAAGCAGAGCGGTTTGGGGCGTTGACGCGACGAGAGAGGAGGGGAGGCGTGCTGTCAGCCCGTGACGTGGCTGCAACCAATGTGTCGATTTGGACGCCAGAGAACACGATCGCATGCTAAAATTTATCTGCATTATTTTCCCGAGGAAGAATCCACATCTACCCGCGTCGATCACCACCATTATTTCAGGTCGCTATTGATTGTACGCCGCGTGGGGAGTATCGTAACAGTATTATTATGGATATTATACTAATATATATATAATACTCCTACCATCTTTATAATACAGTATATTGTATTATAAATTAGTATCATAGATTTTCATTTATTGTCATGCACAACACGTACTAGTATAGATTTTATTGGTATCATAATATGATACTCAATGCTCTATTTCTTAATTTAATTTTATGTCATATCATTAAAATTGCTTAGCTGCATGCATGATACTACCTATAATATTCTCGTTACGACCAGCCTAAGGGCATCTCGAATGCCGGACCACAAACCTCCCGCATGCGTCCGGATCGCACTGTTCGGACCGCGGAAACCATCCAACGTGGTCCTGTATCAGTCCACGGTGCAGTCCGGACGTGTTTTCTCGTGCAAACTCGAGACCAGGGGGTGTTACGGGAGCCCGGACCGCTCCTGAGCCCGCTTCTGACTACCCCGACCCACCCCAATCCCCCACCCTCCCCACCCGCGCTTTCCTTCCGATGCACGCGCCATATTCATGCCGCCCCAGAGCACGGAGCGGCCAGGATTGATGTCGCACGATGTGACCGGACAGACGGCAGCGCTGGCCCACGCGACCTCTTGTCAGCCGCCGCTTCAATGCGGATGCAGCTTACCGAGGAACCATTATTTCACATCTACACGTGTCGGTGACAACCATTATTTCAGGTCGCTATTGATCGTGTACGCCGTAAGGCATCTTGAACGACCTGCAAACCTCCCATATGCGATCGCATCAGGATCAGAGCAGTTGGAGATCGTTTTTCCTCTCGCGTCTTGGCGGCTGAAACCCTAGCTAGCCGCCTCCAGGGGGCCAATCTTCTAGCGCCGTCCTCCGACGGCTTTCCTTCGCCGGCGACCTCGATTGTCGGTGGTGAGGGGGGTTGCCGGATCCACAGGCGTGGATCGCTTTTACTCTTTCGTAGTCTAGTTTTTTTAAAGTTGTTCATCGTCTTGGCTTCGGCGGCGACGATGACAGCGCTCAATAAAGATTCTTCGGATCCATCCTTGACGAGGCCATCGGTCCTATGGTTGGGGATGAATTTGGAAATCAGTATGTTCAAGCAAGGATGGCGTGGTGGTGGCGGCATCCTCGCCGTGGACCTGTGTCCTCGTGTTCCGCCGTTGCGACGACGATTGCTCCCGTGTCGGCGCGGAGCTTGAGAGGTAGCCCACGAGTGGATGCAGATTGTGGTCTGCATCGACGACATATGAAAGACGGAACGTGTGTTGGGTTCGTGGTTCGTGGATGGCAGGTATGGTTTCCTCCTTCGGCGTCTTAGTCGTGGTGGGGTGCCAGATCTGGAGTTGATTGCGTGTCCAGGGTGTTGCCCCGGTCTGATTCGTTCAACGGCAAGGGCTTCACTTTTGGTGAGCCACCTTGGAGGCCCGCAAAGCTGCATATCAGTGATGGAGCCGCGTCGAACTCGGGCGAGGAGGTGACCCATCATTCTTTTCTTCGGTGGCTGCTATGGTGGTGCTGGAGGCAGCTGACGCGCGTTGGTGTCAAACTCAGAGATGTTCTACTATCTTTTCAGTGTTGTCATGTCGGTCCTTACGTGACTTGTAGTTTGATCTTTATAATATGATTGAGAACGTACTACCATGCAAAAAAAAAAACCTCCCATATGCGTCCAGAACATGTTCTTCGGACCGCAGAAGCCATCCAATACGGTTTTGTATTGGCCCGCGGCGCAGTCTGGACATGTTTTCTCTCGCAATCCGGAGAAGTGTGTGGGGAGGGGCTTTGCGGAGGCCCGTACCGCACCCAAGCCCGCTTCTGATCACCTGGAACAGCCCAACCCCCCGTCCCTCCTGCACTTTCCTTCTGATGCGTGCGCCGCTTACCACGCGTCGCATTCATGCCGTCCCAGAGCATGGAGCGGCCGACATTGATGCCGCGCGATGTGACCGGACAGAGGGTGGCACTGACCGACGCGACCTCTCGTCAACCGTCGCTTCAATGCGATGCAGCTTCCCGAGGAACCAATTTCGGCCGCTGCGCCGCATTGAAGCGGGCTGACCGCCCCTTCGCGTAGGCCTGGTCGCGGCTATTTAACCATGCATCGATGAAGCACATAGCCGCATTGCCCCTTTCCAAGCACCAGCCCCCTTCCCTCCCCCGTCTTCGTACCCGAGCCCCCTCTAATTCGACCCTAGCCGATGCGATGCCGAGGTCGTGGTGCTCCGCACCGGTAGGCGGAAGCTCCTCCTCCAGCCGTTCTTGGAGCCGCCGCCCATGATCTCCGGGCCCGTCGGTGTCCACGGCGGTCGGTCCTCAGCCAAGGAGAAGATTGTCATCTGCTCCGGTGACGAAGAGGACCAGACGCCGCCGCAGCAGCCACCGTAGAAAGCCGCCCCGACTCATCAAGGAGGTGGCTTTGGCGGACAAAGATTTCGTCCGTTAGATCAAGATAATGACAAAGTGGTCGCTCTGTTATATGTGCACATCGCCGCCATCACTAACGTTGGTGAACGAGGAGCCGCCATTCGCACCGCGCCACCACGTGAAGCACAAGTCGGCGTCCCCACTCCTGCTTGTGAAGGAGGAGCTGGCCTCACTCCGGTACAACTACGATGTCCAAATGGGATGCTGCATGAAGGAGGAGCCGGCCTCGCCCTCACACCACCGCAACATCCAAATCGGACGTCAGGTCAAGGAGGAGTTGGCGCCCCCGCCACGGCCGCATGGATGCGCCATCGTCGCCACCTGTGATCAAGAAGGTGTGGGGCCGCCTCCTCTGCTACCTCGGAGGAGGCGGTTACAGTGACCCCTTGAACTTCAGGGTCTTCGTCTCTGAGGCGGAACACGTGGCTCGGCAACAGACGAGGTACGACCGGCGCAATGTTGGTCGCTGCTACGCGTTCGCCAAGAACAACGTGGCACCGCTGCTTCCACCGCCACCGCGTGGGTAGGGATGGCAACGGGGACCCATACCCGCCAAACCCATGGGGATTTCATCTATTAGGGGGTGGGGATGGGCGAAAACATCCCCATGGGGATATTTACCAGACTAATTTATTCCCCATAGGGTACAATGGGGATGGGGATGATATCCTATTCCCCAGACCCAATACCCATCGGGGGCCCAGTTAGTAACTATGACACTGCGGTCAACCTTAAAATATTCATAAACAAACTTGCGAAAACAAAAAAAGCTCTGAAAAAACCTTAAACCTATCTCACGTCCTCATCTTAGCTGCCACCATGACCAAGAAGTTAGTACGACCTAGATATGCATTAGCAAGACAAGGACAACGCCATTTATGTATGTTGATTATAGGGTGTCATATTATGTATATGAGTATTTTTATGGGCATGGGGACCCTAATGGGGCCTCGTTCCCCAGTGGGGCATGGGTATGGGGAAATTTCATCCCCAGTCATGTAAGCGGGGATGGGGATGGGATGATAGGGAATAGATGGGGATGGGGATGTTGTAGGTATCCCCATAGGGGATTGTCCCCATTGACATCCCTACGCGTGGGTGCTCGACCACTCCATGACCACTACGGAAATGGCCGGTAGGCGTCGCCGCCACCTTGACGACGAGGAGTGGTCGCTTAGCGACTGCTCGGCCAATAACCGTCGTAACAAGGCGGTCGCCAGGGTTCCGAAGGCCACGTCGGCAGTGGCCACAACGGCACTCTACACGACGCAGTAGGAGGCAGAGCGAATCGTTTGTGAGCAGCAGGCAACCGCCGAACAAACCTGTTGTGGCCCTCCGGCACCGTTTCGTCGCTGGAGGGACCAGGACGACGACGGTGTCGGCATAGACAGAGACGGCGGTGCGACAGGGTAGGGTGGCCACACGTACAAGGTGGTCGTCTGGTATAGGGTTTAGCTTTTTTACTTTCTTTTTGTTAAATGGTCGAAATGTCGACTTTTTATGTAAATTATGTCCAAACTTCAATGAAATCCGTCCGGTTTAATCGAATTTTGTCCAAATAATTTGAACTGTTGTTATAAAAATTGCGACTAGGGTTGAATGAGGCCAACTCCAACGCACGACCCCAAACGTACGTCTGTTTCATCCACTTTTCGTCTATTTGGGGGTGGCGATGGGGTCGTGTCCGCCTGGATTTCTGGATGCAGACGTCCGTTTCGTCCGCTTTTCGTCCGTTTGGGGATGGTAATGGACCGTGTCCGCATCTCGTCCGCGTACATTTTATTTTTGCAAACACATATTTTTAATTTCATCATTGATTCTTGATACATTGAAGCACAACACCAAATCTTGACTAGAATAGCAAGACCAAAGAAAACAAGAATCACAAGAAGGCATTTTATAAGATATCCAACTTTCATAACTGCTCCGTAAGTTGGATTACTGCCTTCTCAACGCATTCATTGTTGATCCGCGGAGGCTCGATCTTGCGTGCTTCTTTCTGAGTCTAAAGAAGTAGATGTTGCTTCCTCGCATTCAGGAAAAACACTACTACTAAGTGGGGCCCACTAGCAGTAGCGGCGCAGTAAAACCAAGCGCTGCTACTAAAGTGTTAGTAGTAGCGCTTTTTCTTGTACACCGCTACAACTCCGGCTACTGTCGGTGGCCTCGTCTGATCCCCATAGAAGTAGCGCTTTTTTTCATACCAGCGCTACTACTATGGAGTTAGTAGTAGCGCTTTCGAGAAAAAGCGCTACTGCTAAATAGCAGCGGCGTTTACTATTATCCAGCGCTACTACTATGCTACTGTGTATAAGAATTTTCCTAGTAGTGCATGGTTGCTCGGCTATTGTGCATGATCCTGGCGGACACGAAGTATGTGCTATCAGTTGCATGGCATGAGCATCCCACATGGTGAAATCGGTGGAAGAATGGGCCAACAAGGCTTTCCTGCCAGTTTTGCCTACTTGCATGCTTGACGTCCTGTCTTGAACTGCGGTCGGACGACCTCGTGTGAAGATGGAGCATGGCTGTCGGATGGCCCTGTGAGGGCCCTTGGCGGTACCAACGGTCTTTGTCTGCAGTCTGCGTCCGATGGATGGCCTTTTTGGTGGGATCTTGGTGGTGGTGGTGACCTAGTTGTTGCTGGCGAGTGTGCCATGTTTTGCTCCTCGTATACGTGATATGCCTGGGTGTGTGGTGTTGTGTGCGTGTATGACTGTTTAAGCGTGACAATTTGGCTTGCAGCAGTGACTTCTTTAGTAAAAGTGGGACTATAACCACAATTACTTATGTCTAGTGGTGCTTTTGAGCAAAGGGTTTGAGCTCTGAAATGAAAATTCTAGATCTGACCTGCTCTGATTGTCCCTGGCAATGGTGATGTTTCACATCATACCCTAGTTGGAGACATTCCTTGGAGTTTGCTCGGACTTATTCTCAGGATGGAAAAAAATCCAAGATATAGCCTCCATAAGTGGATCGAGCGACAACGGCGCTTATACGTCATACCCTTCTTGAAGGCATTGTTGTTGAAGCACTTTTCACAAAGTTCGGATGATGCCATTGGTGGTGGTTGATGTTGATGGTTGTTGTATATCTGAGTTCGCTTCGACATGACTTCCGTACATCACGTTTTTTTTCATTGTGTGTGTATGTTGATGTTGACTAGTGCATTCTAATTATGCAGAGGCCAGGTGTGTGTGCTCATGGTCCTTGTATTCTCTCGATGCGATATTATGAGTCAACCCTTTATCGTAGAAAATATCCACTCTTGACTTGAAAAACATTCGGCTCTAGAAAACACTTGATAGTGTGTTAGGGCTCAATCGCTTTGGAG
Source organism: Secale cereale (assembly GCA_902687465.1). Classification (NCBI taxonomy): domain Eukaryota; kingdom Viridiplantae; phylum Streptophyta; class Magnoliopsida; order Poales; family Poaceae; genus Secale; species Secale cereale. Next base: position 807,551,543 of record LR738711.1, on the reverse strand, counting down.
AATTTTTAAACCAGAGGAATAGGAAATGAATTTTCCATGAGTTCTCACATAATAGTAATAATCCTAAGGAATCAGGTCAGTATGGACATTGTGCTAAGAAATCTAGTACCTCAATTCCTATAAAACAAATGTTAAATATAGGGAGAAAAAGACGTACATCAAAATCCACTATTGGTTTATGAAGAGCATTTTTTCCCCAAAACAAAGAAAGAAAATGTGAAGAACATTCCAAAACCGAAATCACTGATCGACAATACCAGATGGCTTTGTCAGAGACTAGGATATCAACAAATTGAAATCTTGGGAAATAATCTTCAGCCGCTTTGAAATGTATGATTTTCATTAGGAAATTTTCAGGGTTTCAATCCTCCGAGGTTTTTCTCTTAAAAAACTTCAGGTCACGGGATTTGGGTTGACAAATTTCTGTTGGATGTAGTCAAACTTCTGTGGGATGTATTTCTATGCATCAATTTCATTGGAACCTAATATAATTTTTCTTTTGCAAGCCCAATGCACATACACTCTCTCTAGTATCTCTCTTTAGTCACCCAATATATTACCATGTTTGTTTCATGTGCACCATCTAAAGACATCGGTAGAAAAATTCTTGTGTTTTGAGATCCTATATGAATCCATAGTATAACATTCCAATTGTGTTTCTCCTATTCAAAATATAACATTTCAATCAGTTTTTGAACTTTGACCTAGAGGGTGATAATAATGCAATTATTTCTGTTAGGTTACCCAACTAAACAAAGTTAAGAAGATGAATGCAAAGGGATGGGTCCCAAGAGAGATCAGATCTGAACTCTCCTTCCCCTATTTCTTTTGCTTTGAACTTCTTTTTGTCACTACTTGTTTCCTTTCTACTTTATAATTTTTAGCTTTTTCAGATGTTCCTTGTTGCTTTATGATGATGCTTGCTTCCTTATTCACTTTACGCACTTTCAGTTCAAGTAGGGAACTGTTGAAACATGAAATGGAAGACATACATTATTGATCATGGTTACGTGCAGGACGGCAGTTCTCATACAGCAGAAAAACTTTCCCGCAACAGTCTTCAAACCTGGCATACACGAAATGTATATTTGTTCACAGTCACAGGCTAGATTTCTCCTTTGCTCCTTAAGCAATCCACCGTGTCCCTGACAGTTTTGACGAATGGGGTGAAACGAACACCCAGATCGATCAGTTTCTTGGACGGAGCCTTTGATCTCACCACCCAGCCCTGTTTGTCCTCCTGGATCCTAAAGTGAAGAGAAGAAATCAGCAACATTATTAGAACACTGCATCTGACGGAGAGACGATCGATGTTGCCAGTCAATAGATGTATCACCTGTGAACCGGGAATTCGGGGTACAGGTTAGCAAGTTCATCGTGGAAATCGACGAGGCGTACGGCGGACTCCATGCACAGGTGGCGCCCCTGCGCCAACGGGTTCTCATAGAGCACCACCAGAGATTGTGCCACGTCTCTGACGTCCACGCAGCCGACGAAGAAGGGTTCCATGTCGAGCTTCTGGCCTGGATAATGTAATTTGCAGTTTTCACTATTAGAAACTCGAAATAAAGCTTTTCTGCTTTGCAACTCAGCAGCAGAAGACAAGACAGAGTGCAGGAATTGCCACAGAGCTGCAAGACTCCGTATTACTGTATGTTGTAATGGACTGACCTTGAAGAAAGAGCATCAGCAGACGGAGACTAGCAGTAGGTGCCGGGGTCAACGTCGGGCCCAGCACCAGCCCCGGATTCAGCACAACCAGCTGCAGTCCTTCCTCTCCGGCGAAGTCCCACGCCGCCTTCTCCGCCAGCGTTTTGGAGACGTTGTACCAAAGCTGCAGTTCAAGCAGAGGAATTGAGCAAGAGTGCTTAACAGTTAACTCTAGAAGTGCTACTAGTATCTAAACTGGATCTTGCAAGCGTTGACATGATGCACCGTACCTCAAGTTTCTTGAGGATCTCAACGTCGGCCCAGCAGTCGTCGTCTATGACCTTGCCGGCAGGCCAGTGGGCAGTGGGACACATGGCAGTCTGCGAAGACACCATCACGACACGCTTGACGCCACTGTCTTTGGCGGCGCGGAGGACGTTGAGCGCGCCGTTGACCGCCGGCAGCAGCAGCTCGTTCTGCGTCGATCGAGCACAGAACCAGTTAGCTTGGGTATATTATTCAGACCGTGCAGTGATGGAACTCTGAAGTCTGAACTATGGCGCGGCAATGGAGTTATTATTATGGAGAAAGAAGAGTTGCCTCGGGATCTTGTGCGGGCTGCAGTATCACGGGGGAGGCCAGGTGGAATACGCCGTGGACGCCGTCGACCGCCGGCCGGACGGAAGCAGGGTCGAGGAGGTCCATCTGGAAGAGCCGGAGCCGAGTGTCCGCGCCATCCAGAGCCTGCAGGTGCTTCGTCTCGCCCTCGTCCTCTGCAAAATCAGTCCGATCAAACAATCTTGCGTCGACTCGATTCAGTTACCGAGAGAGACAGAGGACAAGAGGTACGTACGGAGGTTCTGGACGGTGGCGTGGACGGTGTAGCCGCGGTCGAGGAGGAGGCGGACGAGCCAGGAGCCGATGAAACCGCTGCCGCCGGTCACGCAGACGAGCTCGCCGCGACCATCTCCGCCGGCCAACGCCATCTCGCCGGTGATCGGCACGATCCGCCCGTCTGCCGCTCACCTACCGGACACAAACAAGCCGTCAACTCGTCACTTCCCTGGCTCCTTGTGAACCGTACCTTACCTACTTCCTCAACCTTAAAAAAGAAGCAGTGTTCATAAAAGAAAAACCTTAAAAAAGAAGGAGACCGGTTTGGGGCGTTGACGAGACGAGAGGGGAGGCGTGCTGTCAGCCCGTGACGCGGCTGCAACCAATGTGTCGATTTGGGCCACAGAAGACGATCGCATGCTAAAATTTATCTGCATTATTATTCCGGGAAGAATCCACATCTACCCGCGTCGATCACCACCATTATTTCAGGTCGCTATTGATTGTACGCCGCGCGGGGAGTATCGTATAACAGTATTATTATGGATATGATACTAATGTATAATACCATCTTTATAATATTATATTATAAATTAGTATAATAGATTTTCATTTATTTTCATGCACAACACGTACTAGTATAGATTTTATTTGTATCATAATATGATACTCGATGCTCTATTTCTTCATTTAATTTTACATTATATCATCAAAATTGCTTAGCTGGTATGCATGATACTACCTATAATATTCTCGTTACGACCAGCCTAAGGGCATCTCGAATGCCGGACCACAAACCTCCCGCATGCGTCCGGTTCGCACTGTCCGGACCGCGGAAGCCATCTAACGCGGTCCTGTATCGGTCCACGGTGCGGTCCGGACGTGGTTTCTCGCGCAAACTCGAGACAGGGGGGATGGGGTGTTACGGGAGCCCGGACCGCTCGTGAGCCCGCTTCTGACTGCCCCGACCCCAAACCCCCACCCTTCCCTCGCGCGCTTTCCTTCCGATGCATGCGCCAGTTACCGCGTCATATTCATGCCGCCCCAGAGCACGGGCCGGCCAGCATTGATGTGGCGCGATGTGATCGGACATAGGGCAGCACTGACAGATGCGACCTCTTGTCAGCCGCCGCTTCAATGCGGATGCAACTTACCGAGGAATCAACTCCGATCGCTGCGTCGCATTGAAGCGAGCTGACCACCCCTTCATCTGGGCCTCATCGCGGCTATTTACGCTATGCGCCGACGAAGCACATAGGGACACTCCCCATCCCCGAGCACCGTCCCCTCCCCTCCCCTGTCTTCGTGCACGAGCCCCCCTCCTATTCGACCCCAGCTGAGGTGATGTCGAAGTCGTGGTGCTCCGCGCCGGCTGGCAGGCAGAGTAGGCGAAAGCTCCTCCTCCGGTGGTTCTTGGCGCTGTCGCCTGCTACATCTTAAGCTTGTGTTGATTTTCCCTTGAAGAGGAAAGGGTGATGCGGCAAACTAGAGATAAGTATTTCCCTCAGTTGAGAACCAAGGTATCAATCCAGTATGAGGTACAAGCAAGTCCTCAATATATGCACCTGCACAAATTAACAAACACTTGCACACAACGCCGAAAAGGGGTTGTCAATCCCTTCAACGTCACGAACAAGAGTGAGATATGATTGTTGGGAAACGAGCATGCAATTTAAAAAAAATCCTACGCTCACGCAAGATCTATCTAGGAGATGCATAGCAACGAGAGGGGGAGAGTGTGTCCACGTACCCTTGTAGACCGAAAGCGGAAGCATTTGTTAACACGGTTGATGTAGTCGGACTTATTCTTATTCCGACCAATCAAGCACCGAACGTATTGTACCTCCGAGTTCTGCACACGTTCAGCTCGATGAGGTTCCTCGAACTCTTGATCCAGCAGAGTGTCAAGGAAGTAGATGAGTTCCGTCAGCACGACAACGTGGTGACAGTGATGGTGATGTACTCCACGCAGGGCTTCACCTAAGCATTACGAAGATTAGAGCGAGGGTGTAATCTGTGGAGGGGGACGCCGCACACGGCTAACAATTGTTGGTGTGTGTTCTAGGCGCCCCCTCCCCACATCTACCATTCTTAAGAAGTTGCTGCCCACTACTGTTTATTCTCTCACCATGCACACCGTCCACATCAGCGATGTGCCATGTCATTTACTGTATTATTTTTCTGCTCTTTCGCGAGGCCACATCATCCTCTTTTCATGGCGCCCTCCCGCACGTTCTCCCTTGATGCCTAACTTTTTTTTGCCTGTCTCCCCTTCGTCTGTACTGGCGGTTGGGCTATACGAAGCGGCTTCTCGGCCTTTCAACGTTGGAGGCTCGTATGTTGTACCCATTAGGGTTCCTGCATCGCATCGCTTGCTTTTGCAGCGCCTCCTCTGCGTCCTTTCTTCTCCACAGCTATCCGTCTTCCTCTCCACCTTCCCTAATTCTTCATTAATGGAGAGAATGGATCGACACCTTAATTTGCCTCCTCCTCTCCCATGCCTGCCTTAACCACCATTTTTTCTCACCATTAATACCCTCCCTGTCCTACCATAGATGTGTCCTCTTCTTCTCCTCGGCTACATAATTTCACCCGACCCGTCCTCTTCTTCTCATCGGCTACAGAATTTCGTGGCCTTCGCTCCCTCGTCCTACCATCACCCTCAACTTAACAGACCACCACACGCTTCAGTCAGTGGTAGCAGCAGCCGGTGGAAGCGTTGGCTTAGCCGGAGAAGGAAAGTGTCGTATCAAGGTTTTTGACAACTCCATGATCTGCTGCGACGAGAAGAGATACTGCCAGTCAAACAGTAGTACAAGGTAAACCATAGATCATAAAAATAACTTAAAGTATTAAGTTTACCTTTTACTGTTTGATTTACTCTAGCAGATTGCGTCAAATTCCCTTTGAAGAAGACAATGCTACCATCCACTGAAGGTAAGTACTGTGCCTCCATTTTCTTAGCAGGATTGTATTATCATGCATTAATACATCTTATTTTCCAATGTACTAATTTTACATAGATTGTATTGTCATGCATTGCTAAAGAAGACATCTGAAGAAATTACCTTGCACAAATGCAAAAATATCCATTGATTGTATGACTTCCATAATCTTCTTTATTTGTATATATATATATATATATATATATATATATATATATATATATATATATATATATATATATATATATATATATATATATATATATATATATATATATATATATATATATATATATATATATATGTGGTGGGTCTATTCTCATAACACCCCTTAAGACCTTATTCTCCTAACAAAAACCTTATTCTCATAACACCCCTCCCCTACCGACCTCCTAGCGCGGAGCGCCCCGGCGGCCAACGGCGAGCGGAGTCCCCTTCCTACCGACCACCTAGCGCGGGAGCGCCCCGACGGCCGGCGGCCGGCGGCGTCCCCCTCCCTCCCCGCCTCCTAGTGCGGCAGCGCCCCGGCGGCCGGCGGGGTCCCCCTCCCCTCCCCGCCTCCTAGCGCGGCAGCGCCCCGACAGCGACCCCCACCCCTCCACGCCTTCTTCCGTGGCAGCGCTCCGGCGGCCGACGGCGACCCCCACCCCTCCCCGCCTTCTTCCGCGCCCAGTAGCGCAGAGCGCGCGACGAGCGGCCGGCGATGCAGTCCGTCGGCGAGGATACTTCCGCGACGGCATTTAGAAAGCGACGCCGCCCCTCACCTTCGCCCCAACACCACCTGGGGGATCCGCCGCTGAAGCATCCAGCCTCGGTTATGCATGACAGGGGAAAGAGAACTGCAACGATGCCTTCTCCACCGCATTCGTCATGGATGCGAACTGCAATGGTGCACATCCAGCTTTCTCCCGCAACAATGGCAAAAGTTGAAAAAGCCCATGAGTTCGTGCAGCGGAGGTGGACTGCACGCCAACAGCAGCCAGAGCTGCATCTGCAGAAGGAGAGAACTGCATATAATGTAAGAAAATCACATACCCAACCCCCACATCCAGTTTGCAGTGCCGTTTTTATCCCCATGCAATGCCCCTCTTGCATCGACTGCAGTCACATGTATCTCCAAGTAGAAAACATAAAAAGATACTTCCGAAAATAAAAAATGCTATATGGCTCAAAATTGCAGTCCACCATGACTTACATATGTAGAGCGCTGTGCCTAAAACTGAAGTGCATTATTTCTTCATGTTAACTAACAGTGCCCCTGCTATAGAATGACAAATTGAAGTGCAATTTCTTACATTTGCAAAATATAATGATATATAGTACGAAAGATGCAGTTCGTTTCACTATTGACGTGCATAAAAAGCTTTGGCTTAATACTGTGCAGGAAATTACTATGCCTCCAAAACAGAAGATGCCTCGATTCATTTACGACCCAAAGCCCCTGAACTACATTGGAAGAGAAGAGTGGGAGATGCCTGGATGGATAACACCTGAAATACCTAGGGGTTTCTTTAACACAACAAACAGAACTGTGTACTCCGTGGAGGAAGATGTAGAGGATAAAGATGAAAACAGTGAACCAAACATCATTCGAGATGGAGAAGGCAGTGAAGCAAAAAGCGCGCAAGATGAGGAGGATGACGACGATCTGGTCTTCATGAGGGAGCACGCGCAGAAAGATGATGAGGATGATGATGATGAAGAGCAAATCATAACAGTTATGCAGCCAAGGTACACGCGTGTCTTTGAAACATTTGGCCAGCAGATCAGAACGGATGATATAGCACCTCCACAAGCCAATGTTGAAACCCAGCAACTTCGGCAAGTTCATGAGCAAACAATTCGTCGACAACGAGACAGTGGAATTCCACCCAGGCCGCCTACTGCCCAACAAAAGAATCAGAAGCAGAATTAAGGAGAGCCGCAAGCAACCAAAAAAGTAAAGTTCTCAACACTTCTGCCTCCTCGCGATCCTAAATTACACAGATCTATTGTCACCCCTCCATGCCCAATAAACATTGGTGAGCTGCAAACACCATTAGAGCAAAAACAGTACACGCATGTAAGCATCCTTGCCTAACTATTGCAGTTCACTTACGCATTCTTTCAGCTTGTGCATTCTCATTAACAAAAAAAAAACATTCCATATTGTGTGTGCAGGATGAGAACATGCTCCAAGAACTTGTGCCTGTGAAAGGTATGCAATTCACATCACACGCTGCGGCGCGAGAGTTCTACAACACGTATGCGAGGTATGTAGGCTTCGGCACACGCAAAAACGGTGGATACAGAACAAACAGATACATAGTGTGCTCAAAGGAAAGCAGAAGCAAAGAAACTATCACTGATTATGACAGAAAGCGAGATAAAACATCAAAGAGGACTGGCTGCAAGGCGCGAATGAGATTGAAAAAAAATCAAGGATGTGTTTGTGATAGCAGAGACTGAGCTCAATCACAACCACATGATGATTGACAGCCCGGCTATGCTTCTGCACATGCACTCGCATAAGACGGATGATCCGTTCCTTGATAAACTAGTGAAGGACATGCAGAGCGACAACCTGACGCACACGCAGATGATGTCAACCCTGTCAAGGATGTTAGGAGGGCTGCACTTTATGGGGCGCACCAGCCGTGACTGGGTGAACATGTACGTTCACTAAACAAAAAACGATATCTCGTCTATTTCATGCAGTTCGCTTGTGCATTTTCTGTATGTCCCTAATGCTGTAAGTATATTATTATTTCAAACTGCAGGAAGCACCAATTTGCAAGGGAGGAAACAAAAGACGATGTGAAGAAACTCCTGGCTTTCTTTGAGAAGATGCAGCACATAAACCCGGAGTTCTTCTATGATTACGACAAAGATGTCGATAACCGTGTGCGGAGCATATTCTGGGCGAACGCGAGCTGCAGGGGATCGTACGAAGATTTTGGAGATTGTGTCACATTTGACACGACCTACAAGACCAACAAGTTCCACATGCCTCTCGCCGTCTTCGTTGGAGTCAACCACCACCTCCAAAGTACAATATTCGATGTGGCTCTCATTAGAGACGAAACAATACCGACTTTCGAGTGGGTGTTCCGAACGTTCTTGCGTTGCATGAACAACAAGCGGCCAATCTGCATACTCACAGGTATGCTGAAAAAAAGAATGGGTTAAATAACAATGCAGTTCACTGCCAAGTTTTGTAGTCCATTTCTTCCATCCAATGAAAAAAAAGAAAAAAGCAGAAAAAGGATATGCAGTTCTCTCAACAACTCACTGCTTGATTTTTTCAAAAACATGCAGATCAATGCCCCTCCATGGATGCCGCGATAAAAAGTACGCTTATAGGCACGCTGCAAAAGTTATGTCGTTGGCATATACTGAAAAAAATACAAGGATCACCTGTCCTTGCTGTACAAAGAGTATGAGACATTCAAGGATGAGCTGACCTCCGTTCTCAACCACCCGCTGATGCCATCAGAGTTTGAACGCGCTTGGCATGAGCTCATGGACAAGTATAACCTGCAAAATGATGAGATTATGAAGGCGCTCTGGACAGACCGAAAATAATGGATATCAGCTTACTACAAGGAGGTGTTCTGTGCACGGATGACGTCGACACAGAGAAGTGAAAGCATGAACCGGATCTTGAAGAGGAACTTTGTCAAGGAAAGACACGACCTACACATCTTTGCATTGCAGGTGGACAGGTGCATCCAGACAAGGAAGGGCGTCGAGCACGCGAAGACCATAGCTAACGAGGTATATAAACAGAGCAAAGTTTTTAAGCTGGATGAGTAATTAATAAAACACTACTCGCTTTCTTGATTTTTGCTGTGAAAAACAACTACTTAACTGGTTTTCTTTGTTTCACAAACGGAAATAATAACTACTACTCAGTTTGGTTTCGAGGTTCAGCTCTCCAAGATTTACACCAGGGCGGTCTTTGCTGACTTCAAGCAAACGCACTACCGCAGCACTGCATTCAGATCAGAGCAATCCCCTGACAACCCGACGAAATATTTGGTGCACCACTACAACCGGTCTGATGATTTTGATTGGGCAAGACACGAGTTCCAGGTAGTTGCTGATGTGACGAACGGTATCTACGAATGCGAATGCAAGCTGTGGACACACACAGGTCAGTGAGACAGGAAACAAAAAAATAAGCACACAGAAAACATAATGAAGTTCACTTATTGTTGGTAGCAAAAAAGAGATGAAAACAAAAAAAAAACTTAGTGAAGTTCACTAGAACAGTAGACCTAGGACCTATTTATAATGCAGTTCACAAAATCAAAAATTGTAAAAATGTTGCATATTTATGTGAAGTTTGCTGACACGAATAACCAAAAAAATTCTTTTGCTGCAGGCCTGTTCTGCGTGCACATCATTTGCATGTTGGATCAGCTGCGGGTGGACAAGATACCTGAAGAGTACATATTGAAGAGATACACACGGAACGCACGCCAAAATCCAACTTTTGACCACAGAGACTATGAGCAAACTGCTCCAGATGGGAGTTCGATGTTCTGCCGTAGGAGACTACTTGCAGAAACTGCTATGGACCTGGCGAACAGGGGTGTCAAATCGGATAGAGGGTACAACAGAGCCTTAGCTGGGATGAGAGAACTCATACAAGAAGTGAACGTAATAAACGAAGAAGAAGAAGCAGAGAAGATCATGGATGCGCGGGGTGAAGAACAAGGAAAGGAGCGCGAACATGCTACTGATGGTGCAGCTCATAATATGGATGACACAATTCTTCCCCCACCTGTTTCAAACACAAAAGGGAGAAAGAAAGAGAGCAAATCAGCCAATAAAAAAGCTGCAGCAAATGAAAAAAGCCCTGAAAAAATAGCAGGCCTGAGCCAGAACTGGACAGCGGAGGAAGAGCACTGGGGGTAAGGATGTGTAAATCATGCAATAAGATTGCGGGACACAACTCAAGAACATGTAAGGAGAGGCCGAAACAAATCCAGGCTGAAAATGCCACCACAAATCACCGAGCTGACCAAGAAGATGATATGACAAAGAGAAGACTATGTAGCGTCTGCAACAAGAGAGAGAAGCATAACGCGAGAACTTGTCCAAATAGAACAGAAAAAAAGATGAAGAAGATGACGAAGAAGATGCTGACAGAGAAGAGAACGAGGAAGCGAGCGAAGCTGATGTAACAGAAGAGGAAGATGAGGAAGAAGAAGAATAAGATGAGGAGGAAGAAGAAGAAGATGAAGACATCGAAGAACCATCATAAAAAACGAGGGGGAGAGACAGAATGCAGAATCCAGCGCATATGCAAGCATCGCAGTCGCACGGTCGCGTTACGAGGGGTAATGCGAATAACAAGAGTAAGACAGAAGCAACAACAACCATTGAAACAAATGCAGTGCACAATTTGAGAAGAAGCAGCAGGAAAAGGACATAGATCAACACATATACAGTTTTACATTTTAAAAATATATTAACTTCATCCTTTATATATATCGTATCGTATATAATATATATAGCTTGTGTTCAGTGGACTGCAAAAAAAAGAATTCAACATGTAATATTGAAGTTCAAAATGAATAGATATAACATATGCCATATATACTTTGTGACCAATGTGCTGCGGGGGGGTATGCTTGACAAAATGCAGTTCTCTTCTATATGAAAGAAATAAGATGAGAATGTCATTCTCAGAATGCGGTTCTCTTCTGTATGAAAACCCTGAGATCAGAATGTCATTTTGAGAATGCAGTTCTCTTCGTCGTATAGAATCTGAGATGATCGTGAATCAATATAGAATGCAGTTAGAAAAAAAAATAGAGTCAGACTAGGCTTCACGTACATTGTAGTGCGTGTGTGGTGCGTTTAAAGCCTACAGTGCAGTACGCTTCGAGTACACAGTGCAGTGCGCTTAGTGCAAAAAATGTAAAAAATTGAGCTCTCCCTTAGCAGACACGGTTGATTTTCTGTCTTCTAATACAATTTTTTCCAAAATTTTGAAACTCGACGACAAACACGTTGAATTCGTCTTGGCAGTCCCATGTGGTAAGGTGAGATGCAGTGCGGATGCGTATATTTAAAAAAACTTGGCTGCTACTCATATAAGTTAATGCAGTGCGCTGCGAACATGTTACAATTCACAAGGAGGAGTTGGCTGAAAGCTCCATTATGTACATATTTGACATTGTCACTGTCTGCCACAAAAAGAAAAACACAAAAACTAACTAGACCGGTATATACAAAAGCACACAGCATGGTGTGAACAGTTTTGCAGATCGAGAACTACACACAGTGACCATAGATACTGTTTACAGAAAGTTCTGGAGCACACACGAAAAAGACATCAACACACATACAAAAAGATCTGCTATCATTTATGCCTCATCCTGCTCCTGCGAATCCAGTTTTGGAGAAAAGCCAAGAGAAATGCAGAGATTTCTTAGATCCTCCGGGAACTCGGTGACTACGACCATGTTTTCAGGGTGGAACAGGATCTGGAACAAAAACTCAGCCTTCCAATCCTGAAGAACAGCTTCCTGCGATGAAGAAAAAAAATATACAACATCATCTACAAAAAAGAAACTGACAAAAAAAGTATCAAGGAATGAGGGATTATTATTGGGTTAAAAAAGAATACTTACATTACGCTTTGCGAATTTCACAACAAAGCTTTTGCCGTCATAAAACTGAGCCATCTTCAGAACAAAAAAGCCGCACTCATTGGGGCCCTGCTCAGGGGAGCCCAAAAAGCTAGCTTTCTTTGAAACATCGACCCAGTCTACCGACTCCTTTCTCTTGTACTCCTTTTGTCCATAAACCTTCTTCAACAATGCAGTCATCCTGATCATCTGGTGGAAATAAAAAAAAATACACATCACAACAAAAATTGTTCAACACGCGCACGCATGAAAACAAGAAGAAAGGTGAAAAAGGAAATTTTTTACCATTTCAGTACGGTCGCTGTGGTATTCAGACTTATGCCACCTCGTCGTTTGATCAACCGGTCCGCTGTACCTCCTAGTGTCATGAATGTCAAGGGTCTCGCGGTGCCTATTCATCGTGTATAGCGAATAATGCTGGTCTTTCATCCGTGGTAACAAAATCTGATTTTGTTTCATCAAATTTTTTATGGGTTTGATGAGTGAAAATGGATTACTGGAAAAAATTAGGAGAGAAAATAAGTACATAAGGCTGAACAAAAGCAAATCTGATAACTTACTAATTTGCAATCAAGAAGGTTCTCGTCATCACAAACATAAAGTTTGAACTGCTTTGCTGCATTGTCAATGTTAAACTTGCCGTGGACAAAAGGCAACACAACGTTTCCATCTTCATCTCTATCCGCATGATCATTCATTTGAAGCACATACTGCGTGTGGGTAATTCACAAAAGAACGTTAATGCGGTTCCCCTTAAGATGTTCGCTCCGACGCTTAATCAAAAAATGGATCACGCTTCTCTAAAAACAGTATGCAGTTCACAATTCTCCCCATAATTTGTTTCATTTAAGATGCATGGGTTAAACACAAAAAAATAAATGTATGCAGTTCAGTACATTCTAAAACAAATTATTATACACTATTTACTGCAGTTCACTCGAGCAGAAAAAAAGAAAAAAAAAGAAAAAAGAGAAATACCGTGATAAACAAAGGGGACAGCAGAACGCGTTCGCCAGATCGATAAACCACATTCATATGCTCGTCATTCTTCCAGTACCTGATGATATGATCCATCAATTCCGAGTCCATAAAACCACCTCTGGTGAAAGTTAAGAACATGTAGTCCACATTCATAGTGTAGACTTCGATAGGATTCCTGTGCATGAAAAGCGCGCACCTGCACAAAAGAAACGGCGAAGGTGG
>LR738711.1:807524413-807538257 GCA_902687465.1 Secale cereale | reverse complement strand
AAAAACACAGAAGAACATTACACACATTAAAAATCGAAAAGCGAAAAAACTAACGAAAAAAGAACTGACTCGTTGTATTTCTGCCTGAATGGTGTGCTCGTGATGAGTTGCAAGACTTTCCTCATCTCCGCAAGATAGCTGAATCTCGCAGTATTCAACTTTTGTACAGGAGATCGAAACTTTGATGGCTTCTGCACAGGCCTCTTATTTGATAGAATTAGTGCATCGCTGTCCGTCGGGCGTTCCACAGCTGTGCTCCTGGTCCTCCTAGGCACTGGTGGTGGCCTCTCAAAATCATCATCACTATCTCCAGCATTCAGAGGGCTCACTGCTTTCTTCCCATGCTTGACATTGACAGGAGATTTCTCAAGAGCTTTTTCATTCGAAGTGCCGGCGCCACTCCTCAACCTCTTACACACAGTTTCTTTCACAAGCTTAACGGGGGGTTCATCAAGGACAAGTTTCTGAATCGTTGGAGTGTGAACCTGAGTTTCAAACAAGGAAATACCACCTTGGTGTGCGTCTTCGTCAAAGCCTGCACAAAAAAATGGATAATGAGCAAAATGAAAAAGAATCATCAAGTTCACTAAGGAAAGTCATTTTAAACATGCGAATGGGGTTCTACTAAAAAGCTTAACAAAAGTAGTGGACCTCCCCTCTCTGTATCAATGAAGTTCACTTAATAAAAAGGGTGTGTGACTGAAAAAATGTAATAACCTTCTTTAAAAATTAAAAGTGATGTCAGGTCCAGACAACAATGCGACGAGGTCAGCCAACTATAGAGCATCGCCTTCCTGATGTAGCCAATGTGCTCCTTCCCAAACTTGGCAATCGTTTCACCATCCCAGGTCTGCATGAATTGGAACATGTAAAATCCACAATCATGCCTGCAAGAAAACCAACACAAACACATTACTAATGCAGTTCACTCAATAATGAAGTGCTACTGATGTTAGTAAAACAATGCAGCTCCATACACACAAAAAACCGAGGGAGAACAACCAATAACACATTAGTAATGCAGTTCGCTCAAGGGAAAAGGTGTTTCTAATTTAGTAAAAACAATGCAGCTCACTTACACAAAAAAACTGAAGGAGGAAAAAGAAAAAAGGAGAACAAGTACAAACCCGTTTCCCTGTTGCGGGACATTAATATGAGTCAGCGCAAAGCCGTCAAGGGTGGGAGGGTTCAACGGCTCATCGCAGCTTGCGCTGCCATCTTTCCAAACTTTTTTGATGTTCCTGACCATTTTCCGAAAGACAAGATTTGCAGGAGCGCTGTCGGCCTCGTTCAATGAGTCAAGAAACTCAAAACGCTTCTCTCGCAGGTTCAAAGTGACCAAGCAGTAGTGGCCTATCGCGTCCTTCATTGTTGCGGGAGGAGGGTCAAATGTTGCAAACATAATCTGAAATAAAAAAAGAATAAAACAAACCAGATGAGAAAATAGAAAAATAGAAAACTTATTTTCAAGATGACGAAAAATGGTCAAAATGCGTTACCAAGTTTTTCTTGTCCACACGTTCCTCTGCGCTTGAAGAAAACATCTTTTTCAAAGCCCTATTTGTGGCACCGCCGTTCCAAATGGAATTCTGCAAAAAAAGACAAAACCAGAGAGTTAATGAAAATGCTTATAGCACAAATAAAAATTGGACGAGGGGATAAAATATAAATTAATGAAAATGCTTACACATAGGTTGTACGGGACAATCATCGTTTGAGATCCTTTGAACCTCTCAGCTAACATAGAGACGCCAATGTTTGCGAGGCGCGTGCTCAGCGTTCCATACGACCAAAAAGACTCGCCAACATGACCGATAGTAATATCACCAAACTCGCCCTTGAACGCAACTAGATGCCTTCAGACAAGAAGAAAAAAGCCCAGCAAAAAGTGATAAGATGGGTGTCCCTGAAAAAATAACATATTAAATAACCGGGGTGTAAGACAAAAAATGTCATTCTTCTTCTTCTTATCCCTCCTAGCCCTCGTAACAGCGTCATATAACTCATTGTATCTTCTCATAAGAGCTGGATCAACACTCAAAGGAGTAACAACAGGTAATTCCTCATCTGCATACAGAGTGGGAACGATATCAGATAATAAAACACACACGGTCCATTTTGCCCCGGGAAAGAACAAAAATAATGCAGTTCGCTTACACACGGTGCATTGAACCATGACCATCGACGAGGCCCGTGCCCAATATATGGACACGGTGAGGCAGAAGCGTGAGGAGCAGTTCCGGCAGGTGCAGGCCGACGCCGCCTACAACCACCATCTCCTCCAGGAGCACCTGAAGGCGGAGGAGCAGATCGCCGCGGAGCGGGCGGAGCAGGAGGCGCTGCTCGACTCGTACCGCTCCGCCTGTGAGGGCCACCTCGAGCGCTGGCGGTACCGCATGCGGGTGGCGGAGGCTACGACCGCCTACAAAGAGGGCGATGAAGCGGGCAAGGCGCTGTTTGGCGAGACCGAGGACGAGGCAGAGGACAATGCCGGCTCCGACGAGTCCCCGCTCTGCTGGCGTCGACGAGGCCCTGCTCCGCCGAGGCCCCGCGACGACAACAACGAGGCAGAGGACACCGCTGGCTCCGCCGAGGCCCCACCCTGCCGGCAACGAGGGGGAGGATTTCTCCCGCTCCGCCGAGGCGCCGCCCGCTGGCAACTAGACAGAGGACATCGCCGGCTCCGCCCCGCTGCCAACGAGGCCGCGCCACACAAAAAACGATGAAGAGTAGAACACGGTAGGTCGCTGCCGCTCGGGTCCAAGTAAGTCCACCGCTGCCCTAATCGCTATGACAAGCTAGGCGGGTTGACCACTGACAGCCGGTTAGCTTCTTGGCGGCGACATGGAGTTGGAGAGCTATGTTGGAGAAGGATTCTGCTTCTACTTAACTGCTGGTGCAGTTGGCTGACAGACACGTGGGCCCAACAGGCATCTGGGCGACATGACAGTTACGCATCTGCACCTGCAGTTAAGTCACTGACGCTTCTGTTCGGCTCAGCCGGACACATGTGGGTAGCTTCGGTTAATTAATTATACCTTCAGCACACCCCTTTTAGTTGAAGAATGTATGAAATGTAATGAAATCCGGCATGTTTATATGAAATCCGATCGTGTATGAATGAATTTATTTCGGTTAGTTTGAATTCTTGTATCACTGGCATTGGATGAACATGCAAAACAATACGTACAAGTTTCACATGTACTCCCAGGGTGACCACCTCGTTTGCAGTAGTTTCACATGTACTCCCTCTGGTCCTTTCTAGTCTGCATACAAGTTTTGTCTGCAGTCAAAGTATCTCTACTTTGACCAATCTTATAGAAAAAGTATGCACTTTCACAATGTGCTAAGTAAAAAGGAACAGAAGGAGTACAAACAGTTTGGGCAGCTTTTTAGCGTTCCTGTACATTGCAATCAAACACACATGCCTGGCAATTCATAGAGAACATTCAAAACAATCAATGATTATGCATCTCAACGATTCACATGTCAGAGCCAATATTTACTTCACAACTAAAGAATAAAGAAAAAAAATGGATCGACGCTGCTGACAGCAAAGGGTGTCCCATTCGAAAATATCAAACGCATGTCTTCTTGCTAAAATTAATGAGCAAAATTTGACAAGGTTTTCCCATTCCAAAATATCAAGTGCCTACGATTGTGGAATGGGCAGGGTTTGCCATCAGTTCGTACATTGACATGGCACCTCGTGCTAAATAAACCAGCCGCCAGCTGTTCTTTTTGTGCAGTTCCACCAAAATCAACCAATTTCGCGCGTAGCTTGTATGATTTCGCCCTTATATGTTGCAACGCCTTGAACTTATCAGCACCTCCTTTCTAGTGGTGGAATCAAGCTGAGCATCCCTGTTTGCACAAATATAAAAAAGTGATTAGTATAAAGCAAACTGTACTATGAATTGATAGTTTAAACAGGCACCTCTATGGTCGACGTAGAGCACACTTTTAGAAAAATGGAACTCACCGGAAAGAATCCTAGAACAACAATGTACTCGTGCATCACAGCAAGAAAATGGAGATTTGTCAGTCCTTCTGAGCTGAAGTTAGTTTGGTCTTGTGGGGGGTAATGTAACCATCCTTCAACTGCTCCTTCTGATGAGAAGATAGACAGGGCTTCTTCATCCTGGCATAATCAGAACTAGTCATTTCATGTAGTCCATATTCTTCTTCAGGCCTTGTTCATTTAATCCTCCTCCCAAGGGGATTGGAGTGATTGGAGAGGATTTTGGCTTGTAGGGGATCTAATCCCCCTTCAAAAACCACCTCAACCGAACAAGGCCTCAGAGGAGGATGATCCTGTTGTGCAAAGACAAAAGGATAATTAAATTCTAGCATCCCTGTTTGCTCCAAAAAAAGGAAAGGAAATATTTAAAACAACACAGATGAAGCACTTCTCAAGGAAAATACCACGTTTTGATGATAGTATCTAAACAGTAGCACAACACCAATAGAGATGACAAAGCTCAATCATATGAATGAAATCAGTGGGCGAGTACCAATCTTTGTCACGAGGCTTATTGTGTAGAGCATACAGATGAAGCACTTCTCCGGAACCATCTGTTGCTATCTACTGTGGTGGCCATGCTTACTATATACTCCTCGATTAGATTAATGTTTCCAACATCTTCTTGTGCAGTTCCACTAAAATATATGGTATATTCAAAGAATTTCCCTGTTTGCACAAGTAGAGATAATTACGTATTACATTAAGAGTGGCATCAAATCAGTGGCAAAACAATTGCTCGTTCCAGCCATAGCAATAAATTAAGATGCAAAACTATATCATTACTTGTGTCATCACAGTTCCAGTGCTTCTTTACAGCACCAGGAGTTGATTTTTGTTTTTCTTCCGCTTGTTCTTCCCCTTCATCACTTGGTTCAGTAACAGACAAGCTTCGCCTTCAATGTGAAAGAAGGCTAGTACTGACCTCTCATGACGCGGAATTCAAACAACTCACAAGAAGAAGATCTGAACCAAATTTGCCAACACGGATAGGAAGTAAGATCTCCACTTGCGCAGTTCCACTAAGATCAAGCAATCAAGCAACGTTGTCGGTGTGACATTTTAGTTGAACTGCACAAAACACTCTTAAAACAAAAGTGTTTTGTGCAGTGCAACAAAAGGTCACAATGGCAACGAGGTGAAGTAGATAGGGATAATTGATTTTATACCCCTAGTTGGGTCACCCTCGGCAGGTTTACCCCTAGTTTTCGAAAACCCTCGATTTTGCCCAAGCACACTTGCTCCTCTTATGGTTTTGCCCTTCCGTCACGTTTCCATCCAGTTAGTGTTGTTTGACCATGTGTTGACCGTCTATGGACTTTTCATTGGACTTTTTTGCCCATGCTTCCTCACTCTCTCACTAGACACTTCCAAGTGGGACCCATCACTCAGAAAACATCCCTATCTCCTCTCTCTTCTCACTATCATGTGGGACCCACAATGGACCAAATATCTCTAATGGACATTGCCATGTTGTAAACATAATATCAATTTTGCATTACTTTTTATGCAATAATTAACACCGCATAAACTAATTAAAACACCAGTAATTAACACAAATAAGTACTCCTACTTACGGTCTGTCTCATATCGAATATATTTAATCATCAGTCCATACTTGCCAGCTATACAAGATAATTACATTGCGTCTGTTAAAAAAAGCCAGGTCAACAACTTAAATGCCGGCCTCTGTAGGACGTGGATGAGCTCGTTGGAGCCAATGGAATCAGTGTCGAAGCTCGTCGGGCGCTTGGGCACCGCAACCGAAGCATGGAAGGAGGCCCGGGGTAGGCGTGCGCCACCCTCCTCCACCATCTTTCTGCCACCGCAGGTCCCCGGTCGCCGCCTAAATTGGCCACCGACGAGATCTATGGCAGCGGGCCTACCTCGGGGCGCTGTGGATCTAGGCCAGCGGGAGACATCGGTGGAGGGAGACGTCAGTGGAGGCTGGCCCACGTTGGTGTGGATGAGGGTCAATGGGGACGCAACCCTTGCAGATCTCTAGCCGAAGCTCATGAAATCCTCCTCGCGAGAAGAAAGAAGGAGGATGAGGTCGAGCACCAGCTTGATGCAGGGGATGGCGCTGGAAGTAGAGGACGTCGTGGATCTCCGGCACGGTGACGGTTGGCGGATACGATGAGGACAGACTGGATCTGGAGCTCGATGTAGGGGATGGTGTTGTTAGTAGCAGACGTCGGGGATCTCCAGCGGGGCGACGGCGGGCGGATCCCATTAGGGACAGGCTTGATCTAGAGGCCAGAGGCCATGACCGGCGGCGGCAACCCAGGAGGATGAAGTGGCATTCCGGTGGTGGTGAAGAACGGCAACGACCGTCGGTTCCTCACGGCAGAGAAAAGAGAGCGAGGCGAGGTTAGAGAGTGAGCATAGGAGAAAACAAGGAGACTTGTCCGAGGGGAGTAGCTCACCAGACCTGTGTGATTACTCCGACGAGGTTAGCCGCCGACGAGTTCGGCTGGATTGACCCACACGCTGGCGCGGGCATGGCTGGTTGCACAGTGGAATGGGATCTGGGGCTAGGGTTTGACCGATGGGAGAGAAGTAAGAGAGGATATGGGATGGTTTTTTCGGTGACGGTCCCACCTAGAAGTGTGTGCTGAGGGAGTAAGAAAGGAGGGGAAAAATGGTCCAGCGAGAAGTCCATAGATGGCCAACACACGGTCAAACGACACTAACTGGACGGAAACGTGACGAAAGGGCAAATTCATAAGAGGAGCAAACAGCCTTGGGCAAAATCGAGGGTTTTCGAAAACTAGGGGCAAACCTGCCGAGTGGGACACAACTAGGGGCATGAAATTAATTATCCCAAGTAGATAACCCTGTTTACACATAGGTGCAAAGGAAACAACTAGTGGTCAATAACGGTGGATGACACAGAAGCCAACAAAAAGAAGCATCTACCTTATCTAAATGGGAAAGAAAGCAAGACAATAGCATTTCTCAAACGGTGGCATTGATTAATATTAAAAGAGAGATTATATTACCAATAAAATTCGTTAAACATGTACTTTGCTTTTAACTGTGGCATTGCATCAATTTTCCAGCGGCATTATTAGAGGGTGCTTGTTTACAGGGACATTTTGGTGGAGGAACTAAAAAAAACTCCATGTCAGTCCCATCTAAACCAAACATGAGGGGCTTTTAGGGACTAAAAGTGGGCATTTGGGACTAAAGAAAGAAGACCCCGAGGGAGAGTCTTTTTGGGACTTTTTCCAATAGTTGCCCCTGCCATGCATGTCACCTTGTCTCTATTAGTTCATTACTAGGGGTAACATGGTCTTTTAGCATGTCATTTAATAACCTCTAGTCCATCTTTAGTCCCTGGAACCAAGCAAGTAGGGACTAGGGAGTTTTTAACCAAACAGGGCCTTAGATTAACAACAGCTAAAGAGTTGCACGGGACAGTGGACGCACCAGCACCATGTGCATGTACCGATGTACTGGGGTGATGCACAGTCTGTTGCAACAAAGAACAAACAACCAAGGAGCATATTTGTGTTGGTCCCAGTTTTGTTATCTTTAGACACCTTTCCCTATGTGAGCGCAACAAATCTAGTCCTCCTCAAACTCTACAACCTTGTCCTCCCAAAACAAAAGACCAGTTTGTTATAGATGTGCGTACTGCGTTTGTCATTGTTTTCCCTTTTCGACCAACGTAGGTGTTGGATAGCCAGTCTGTACTAGTACTTTCCCCACTTCGTTTCCTCTGTGAACCATGTCCTAGATTTATGCTATACAACTTTCCCCACTACTTTCCCCCATTCCTGTCCTCTTTGAACCACGTCTTAGATTCATGCGATACAACTTTCCCCACAACTTTCCCCCTTCCTTTCCCTTTTGAACCATGTCCTGGATTCATGCTATACAACTATTCCCACTACTTTCCCCCATTCCTTTCCTCTTTGAACCACGTCCTAGATTCATGGTATACAACTTTCCCCACTACTTTCCTGTTTATCCAACACCTAGATTCGAGTGCAGAAGCGGAAAAAGCCCACATGGAGCTAGAGCAATGCATGTGGAATAAGTAAATTATACCTTAAGGTTCTTGGGGTGTGGTTCGGTGGGCGAACGGAGGCCGTTCGACCCACACTATGTACGGCGGAGAAGAAGAAGGGGTCGGAGGCCCTCCCGCGCCGCCGCTGGGTGAAAGTGAACAACTGCGTCGGTAGTGGATTCCCTCCCTCGCCGACGGCGACAGTGTAAAGCCTCCTTCCCTTCCCAGCGGACGGATCTAGCCGGCTGAGAGCGTGTGAAGAGAGCAACTACAAGCAGACCAGTAGTGAGGCCAAGAAGTCTTGTTTAGATCTGGAGAGGGTGAGAGAGTGTGAAGAGAACAACTACAAGCGCTGAGGCTGCAGCGTGTATATATATACTGGAGAGAGTGTGAAGAGTGCAAACCCTAGAAAACAAGCGCCGAGGCTGCAGCTTCTACACGATGAGGTGATTATAGACCCACTACGAGATCGTACAGCTCCGTATCCATCCATTTTGACCAGTCAAAGAATCCTCCTGGCACGAATTATGCTCAAGTGTAGTTATCGAACCCGAGACCCCAAGTTTGATGAACGAACAGGCTAACCAGCTACACAACCCTCCCGTTATGTTCAACGAGAGGAAAATAACCTTTTATACATTTTTTTGTGTGTGTGGGAGTCATTGGGATTTAAATTATAATCGTGTCATGTGGCTTTGGTGGTAAGACTATCCACAGTGGTGCAAAAATAATGCAGCCTTAGTCACCTTACCTCTCTCCACGTAGTACATAGGGTCCAACCAGTCAAAGGGTGAAACAAACAAATTAATAAGAAAAAATAAAAGTGCCAGCGGTGTATCTTACCTCACACATCTCGCTACTGCTCGGGAACACTGTCCAATTGATCCCTCTGTTCGCTCACGTACTATTTTAAGTGAATCCTTATTATAACATGCACACAATTTTTGGGCACTTGTATTCGACCTAAGTCAGTGTGCCACCATATCTCGTACGACTCCCTCCGTCTAGGTGTAAATAAGTCATGTTAGAAGGTGCAGCAGGACCAAGGTGCAAGCAGATTGGAGGAGAAAGAGAAACTTGACCGGTCATTCCTCCAATCAAAGCCCTGAATTCTGTCTCTAAACGCAACAATTGATCCAAACAACTAAGAGATGCCGTTTTAGCTACCATGCAGGGCCACATATTAACTCGCATGCAAGCCGACTTTGATTTCTTGACTGATCAACACATAGTTGCGCTCCATGCATTGGGTTTCCGGGGGAGATAACAAGGCAGAGTAAGGAGCGTTTGGTTACATTGCTTAGGCTGGTCATAGTTTGTACGTACTCCATTTGTATCTCAGTTCCTGTGGCTTCGCACTCGCACGATTTTTCTATACTATGAACTTGTGTGTGCGTGTGCGTGTGTGCGTGTGTGTGTGTGTGTGTTAGAGAGAGCGACAGATCGGCCTACTCCTACAGAGAGATTGTGTGTAGTGTACGATTTTAGCCGCGAGAGTCGGTGCACCCTCTCGTTTCCGGGCATCCGGTAGGGACAGGCGGACAGCTGCCACGCCCGCTCCTGACCAGCCTGGCCCACCAAAAGCCCCTCCATCTCCCGCACGCGCTTCTCACCCGAAACGGTCAGCGCCGCTACAAAGAATCGGTGCCGCATTCATGCCCGGGCAGAGCGGACGCGACCTCTCACTGGCGCCTGCGTTGAAGGGAGAAGCGGATTCAAGAGTGATGGTTGCTTCGTCCGCCCAACTTACTGCTGGGTCTATGTGATTTGATGGTTCATCGGTCATTATTAATGAGGTGGTAGGACTGCTGGATGTCCCACGCTTTCGGCGAAAGGAGGTACTACTATATTACAATTCACTCCATTCTTACGGCGGAGGAGTGCTAGAGCAGTGAAAACAAGCAGGCTCAGTGATTACATGGCCCACCTCACACTATCACCATATTTTCTGGACACCGTGCGACACCTAACTCTTTACATAGTACAATCACAAAAAAACTCTTTACATAGTAATAGTACTTCCTCCGTTCCTAAATATAAGTCTTTGTAGAGATTTCACCATGAACCACATACGGATGTATATAGATGCATTTTAAGTGTGGATTCCTTCATTTTGTTCCGTATGTAGTCTACCTAGTGGAATCTCTACAAAGACTTATATTTAGGAATGGAGGGAGTACGTACTGTAATTTATCAGCGAGATAGTACAATATTATGAAGCTTCCAGCTGTTACATGTATCTTGCGTCCAAGGTTGCCCGTTGCAACATTTCATCAAATACAAAGGAGACTAACATGCATGCTATTGCATCTCAATGATTGACAGATCATAGCAAATATGTACTCCCTCCGTTCCAAACTAAGTGTCTCAGCTTTATGCTACATACGGAGCAAAATGAGTGAATCTACACTCTAAAATACGTCTATATACATCAGTGTTTGGAGTATGTACTAGTAGTTCATATTTAAATCTACTAAAGGACATATATATTCCAAACAATATGATAATCTCTCTAACCAAGGTAGTAGGGACGAGGAGTAAACGAAGGGAGTAGTAAAATTTTCTCCTCGTTCTGCGAGCCACCAGGCGCGTGGGCGAGGGAGCGGGCGTAAGGCGTAGTAAGCAAGCTTCACCTCGTCCTGCGAGCCACCGCGCCCGTGGGCGGGGGAGACGGCGTACTAAGCAAACTTCTCCTCGTTCTACGAGTTGACGGGACACATCAAAAGTACTCTAGTGTATAGAGCCTTGCCTCTAAGGTAGGCCCCACATGGTTTGCCTCTTTTTTAACATAACGCGTCAAGTCGCAATGTGTTTGTTGACCCATGGCAGACGATCCTCCCTCACTCTAGTGGACAACTAGTACACGTGTCAAGTTACCATGTGGGCTGCCTTTTCGTATAGAAATGAGCTCCACCGTGTACCCGCGCGGGTGTGGTTGGGAAAGAGACGGGAGTACGTGCGCCATGCGTGCACCTCTTCTCTTCATGCACGCCCCCACCTACCTGGGTGTGTGTGTGAGAGATACAAACCTAGACAAATGGCTTGTGTGCGTTCGTGAGTGTTTTTTGTTTTAGGGGGGGGAGGTTGATTTCGTGAATGTATTTGTGGGAATATGTGTCGATGACATCTCAAACAAAATTTTGCATGCAATGTGTGTGAAATGGAGGCATATCCATATCATATATAGAGGGTCGGGCGATCCTCGAGAAGAGAGGGAGGGGTCATAGATATCGATAGAGCCGAAGAGAGGATCAAGTGGGTGGGTGCGAGATCGATGAAGAGAGCCATCGAAATTGTGTGTGTGCAAGTCAAAGATATAGGGCGACTGACCTAGGTACTGGAACGTCAGAGGGCACATGTCAAGTTTGTGTGTGGCAGGGATACATGACTAGAGCGCTCGATGTATCGGTGTGTGTGTGTGTGTGTGGGAGGGGGTTTGGGGAGGGGTAGGCAGAGGCCTAACTATAGAGGTAGAACGACTCGTATATGTGTTGAGAAGGAGAGACCCAACTATGTCTTGAGGGAGATCGGTCGACATCCACACATAAATGAAGGACGGGAAATAGGATGGGACAGAGAGAGAGAGAGAGAGAGAGAGAGAGAGAGAGAGGAGAGAGAGAGGGAGGGAGAGGGGTAGAGTGTTGGATGGGTGACGGAGTTGCTTCTTGAAGATGGTGGGAGAGGCCTACTAGAAAAACTAAGGGTGAAACTACAATATTATCAATAAGAGTGGGGATGTGTTTCTGTGTGTGCCTGTGCGTGATAGATCTGTCGGGACACATCCATGGATGATGAAGGGGAACCATGTGTTTGGTAGGCAAACCTAACTAGATCGGTAGATCAATTGTTGTTTGTCGGAGGAAGGGAGAGACATAACTAATGAGGTAGATCGATCAACGCATGGGGAAAAAACGAGTTATAAGGACCTAGCTAGCTATATGTATAGCGGGAGATTGGTCGATGTACGTCCATTTGTTAGAGGCAAATAAGGCCCGGCGAGACGGATAGACAGAGAGAATGGAGCTAGGAGGTGGTGCGAGAGGCCCAGCTACTAGCTAGATAGGGGGAGGAGTGTGCGGTTGTGAGATCAATGAAAAGAGGGGTGAGAGTTTACATGGGTGTGGGACCGTATGAGAGACACGAGGTAAGAACACATAAAGGAGGAGATTTAAGGTGCATGTGTATGTTGTACGCAGACATCGCTAGAGAGGTTTATCGATTGATGTGTGTCGGAAAGGAGTTGTGGAGACTGTGGGAGAACGACCTAAAGAAAACAAAATGAATGTGCGCGATGGATAGAATGCTGAGGGAGGGGGAGGGCGAGGAGGGCGTGTGCATGCACGAGAGAAAGTTAGTGGTAGCTACAAGGTTAGAGGGTTGTGTGGGTGTAAGAGACTAACAAAGATCATAATTTGATATGAAAGTGTATTCATA
The DNA here is from genome assembly GCA_902687465.1 of Secale cereale. Classification (NCBI taxonomy): domain Eukaryota; kingdom Viridiplantae; phylum Streptophyta; class Magnoliopsida; order Poales; family Poaceae; genus Secale; species Secale cereale. The sequence goes on along the minus strand of LR738711.1, from coordinate 807,525,787 downwards.
TATTTGAATAGGAGATCATAGTGTTTTAAACATATGAAAATCAACATAAAGTGGATTCAAAAAACCGAGTTCGAGTTCATATAGTACACATAGTTCATATGTAACTCGAGACTAATCATGTGGTGTGCTGTGAAGATAATACACAAACGATGGTTTAACTTGACAATAATGACGATTGTAGATCTTATTAAAACAGAGAAATGAATTCAAATGCTTTGACTTCACAACAATCATTATTGTAGATCTTATTCAAATGGAGAAACAAATTCAAATTTAGTTCATATTGAAGCGGTAGTATATATGTTTGGAATGCACTAAAACGTTCATTTGAGTACTAGGTTGCATGCATTATACACGTAGCGAAATATTTTAATTGAACATAACATGAATTCAAAGTTTTGAATGACATTTGTAGTGCGAATTGATTTGGTACAGTACACGTTAGGCTTGTCCGGAATTTTCAACACGCGCCTTGTTAGCCTGAAATATTTAAGATATATCTTTGTCTCGTTGTGCTCCGAGAGCTCCCTCCATCTCAACCCGCACCTTGTTATTCCAAAATTTCAACGCGCGCGAAAACTCCCACCTCCTGTGAAATCCCGACACGGGAAATGCCCGTGATACCCCTGAACCGAAAGAACCGCCTCAAATCGATGGGGGTACTTTTGTAACTTACCCCACATTTCGGACAAGCGCGTCCCTAAGCCATGGTTCCCCACTTCCATCCCATCCGCCCACCCATTCGTACCCCGAGGCCGGCAAAACCCGCGAAGCCCCACATCCTCCTCCATCCGCCACCCAGCCGGAGCCTCTTCCCCGACGACGTCGTCCACAGCAACACCTCGACGTCCCTCATCCATCATACCGGATGAGGATCCGTCATCGATCTGGTCGTCCCGCTGGTTCAGCTACACCGTCCTCCACCTCCAAGGAGCTGCCCCGATGTTCCCCTCGTCTTTTGTGCCACCTCCATTCCCACACCGCCGTCTTCACCTGCACCACCGGAAGAGCATCATCGTCACCGTTTCCTCGGATGAAGTTGCGGCCTAATCGGCACCACCAAAGAGGTTGTACATTAATCGTCGCATTTTCTTCTTGATTCGATCTCACGGTGCTGCATGCGCTCGGTCCCGAGCCGACACGGCGCGGCTCCATCCATGACGGCGTCGCCGGCCACTTCCTCTACGGCGTCGCTCCCTCTGCGGTGACGTCCACATCAGTAGGAGCTGCTGCTGCTTTAGCTCTCGCTCGCGCTGCTGCTCTGCTCTTGCTCTCGGTCCCCTGCCTGGTCTGCTCTTGCTCTTGCTTGCGATGCCGCTCCGATTTAGCTACACTTCAGTCGACTGAATCAACTTTTGGGTCAGTCGATTTTCA
>LR738711.1:807458121-807524265 GCA_902687465.1 Secale cereale | reverse complement strand
GGGCTCGCCGGAGAGGTACCCCACTATCTATCTTAGGGTTCAGGGTGGGGGTGATGGTCGCCGGCGGTGGTGGGACGATGGCGTGGGGATCGCCGGAGAAAAAGCTCGGCATGCGGGGGCCTACACGGATGGCCGGGACGGCGGCGGACCGGCGGTGGGGAGTGTTTTCTGGGCGGGCGGGGCGGAGCACCGCCAGCCGCGGGCGGCGGGGGACGGCTGTTTGGCCGGTGGTGGCTGGCGGCTCAGGGGGTGGAGGTTGAATATGAACTGCAGGCCCTTGATTTCGTATCCAACGGGTGCAAAATCGACTAACCAGAGATGAAAAGGTCAGTCGACTAACGTGTAGGCTCACCACTAGTGCGTTCAGTTTCGACAGTAAAATTCAGTTTCGACAGCAAAATTCAGTTTCGACAGTTAAGTTCAGTTTCGACAGTAAAATTCAGTTTCGACATCAAAATTCAGTTTCGACAGTTAAGTTCAGTTTCGACAGTTAAATTCAGTTTCGACAGCAAAATTCAGTTTCGACAGTTAAGTTCAGTTTTGATAGTTAAATTCAGAGATGAGCGGCTGATGTATACATCTAGCACTTTGTGGTTATGTATTTTATGTCATCTATTGGAGATGCTATTAGAATTCCACTCAGGTTAACGTTGTCTCTCTTGTCCTGCTTCAGCCTCGGCGTCGTACAACTCACGGGAGCTGATCCAACGACAAAACCCTCCATCACAGCGGAAAAGTACCTCGGGCTCCATCTCCAGACGCCTAAGATCTTCTTCCCCTCCTCCGACAGCCAAGTCAGCCGGACCATCCTCACCGGCCAACCCAATCACGCTGAGATCGACATGGCTTCGCCAAAGAGGTTGTACACTTCTTGTGGTTTGTCTTAATCTCACCATGCTTCTTTGCATCCTGTGATCTTCCAATTCTTGTGAACCAAACACCCAGATTGGCAGAAATCCTGTGTTTTTAAATTCTCTGTTTTGCATGTGCATTCCTATCCTATTCCTGTCTATTTCCTATCCCTGCATTGTTAGAATCTCAAATTCAAACAAGCCCTTACACAATTACTTCTGTTATAGATATGTGTCAAAGAAAACCTTGTGTGGTTTGTCCTGCTCCTGTGGTGTTGTGTTCCACCCTAGCTCAGCTGCTCCAACGACGGAAGGGTTCACCACAGCAGGGATCCGCTCTCCAGACTATCTTTGGCCGCCTCAGATCTTCTTCCCCACCGCCGGCAGCGACGACAACTGCATTACCATCATCAACTGAGCAGATGACCTTGAGAACTACACGGGTCCGCAAGAGAGGTCGCACTCTTTCGTGTCTGCTTATGTTATGCATTGCTTAACATAATGACATGCTACTTTATCATCGTGTTCACCTATTAGACTCTGCCTTAGGTCCAAACTTATGCCGAAACTTGAGTTTTTAAATGGTTTTGGGGTACAATATGGATGGTAGATATAGGTTTTTGTAATATCAAAATATCAAAACAGCAAGGTAACTAATGATAAAAGTGAGCACGGATGGTATTGCAATGCTTCGAAACAAGGCCTAGGGTTCATACTTTCACTAGTTCAAGTTCTCTCAGCAAGGATAACATAACTGGATCATATAATTATCCCTCAACATGCAACAAAGAGTCACTCCAAAGTCACTAATAGCGGAGAACAAACGAAGAGATTATTGTAGGGTACGAAACCACCCCAAAGTTATTCTTTCTGATCGATCTATTCAAGAGTCCGTAGTAAAATAACATGAAGCTATTCTTTCTGTTCGATCTATCATAGACTTCGTACTAGAACAACATCTTAAGATACAAATCAACCAAAACCCTAATGTCACCTAGATACTCCATTGTCACCTCAAGTATCCATGGGCATGATTATACGATATGCATCACACAATCTCAGATTCATCTGTTCAACCACCACAAAGAACTTTAGAGAGTGCCCCAAAGTTTCTACCGGAGAGTCCAGACGAAAACGTGTGCCAACCCTTATGCATAAGTTCACAAGGTCACTGAACCTGCAAGTTGATCACCAAAACATACATCAAGTAGATCATGTGATATACCATTCTCACCACAGATAAGCACATGCAAGACATACATCAATTGTTCTCAAATCCTTAAAGACTCAATCTGATAAGATAACTTCAAAGGGAAAACTCAATTCATCACAAAAGAGTAGAGGGGGAGAAAACATCATAAGATCCACCTATAATATCAAAGATCGTGATACATTAAGATCTTTCCATCTCAAGAACACGAGAGAGAGAGAGAGAGATCAAACACATAGCTACTGGTACATACCCTCAGCCCTAAGTGTGAACTACTCCCCCCTGTCATGGAGAGCGCCGAGATGATGAAGATGGCCACCGGAGAGGGATTCCCCCTTCGGCAGGGTGCCGGAATAGGTCTAGATTGGTTTTCGGTGGCAACAGAGGCTTTTGGCGGCGAAACTCCTGATCTAGGTTATTTTCTAGAGGTTTCTATATATATAGGGGGTGTTGGAGTCCGGAACAAGTAAAGGAGGTCTCCGGGCTGTCCACGCGGTAGGGGGCACGCCCAGGGGGAGTAGTTCACCCTCGTGGGCAGCCCGTGGACCTTCTGGTCCTCCTCTGGTACTCCCTGGGCTTCTTCTAGTCCAAAAACTACCTCCGCTGAGTTTCAGGTCAATTGGGTTCCGTTTGGTATTCCTTTTCTGCGAAACATAAAAACTTGGGGAAAACAGAAAAATGGCACTGGGCTCTGGGTTAATAGGTTAGTCCCAAAAATCATATAAAAGTGTATATATAAGCCCATAAAACATCCTAGAAGGATAATATAATAGCATGGAACAATAAAAAATTATAGATACGTTGGAGACATATCAAGCATCCCCAAGCTTAATTCCTGCTCGTCCTCGAGTAGGTAAATGATAAAAACAGAATTTTTGATGTGGAATGCTACCTAACATAATTCTCAATGCAATTTTCTTTATTGTGGCATGAATGTTCATATCCGAAAGATTCTAGACAAAAGTATATATTGACATAAGAATAATAATACTTCAAGCATACTATCAAAGCAATCATGTCTTCTCAAAAATAACATGGCCAAAGAAAGTTATCCCTACAAAATCATATAGTCTGGCTATGCTCCGTCTTCATCACACAAAATATTTAAATCATGCACAACCCCGGTTTCAGCCAAGCAATTGTTTGACACTTCAATTTTTTCAGACTTTTTAACTTTCTCGCATGGATATAGCACTATAGGTGGAATGGAGTGGTGATTGTGGAGAAGACAAAAGAGGAAGATAGTATCACATCAACTAGGCGTATCAATGGGTTGTGGAGATGCCCATCAATAGATATCAATGTGAGTGAGTAGGGATTGCCATGCAATGGATGTACTAGATCTATAAGTGTATGAAAGCTCAACAAAAGAGACTAAGTGGGTGTGCATCCAACTTGCTTGCTCACGAAGACCTAGGGCATTTTGAGGAAGCCCATCATTGGAATATACAAGCCAAGTTCTATGATGAAAATTCCCACTAGTATATGGAAGTGACAAAACAAGAGACTCTCTATGATGAAGATCATGGGTGCTATTTTGAAGCACAAGTGTGGAAAAAGGATAGTAGCATTGTCCCTTCTCTCTTTTTCTCTCATTTTTTTGGAGGGGCTTTTCTTTTTTTTCTTTTTAGCCCCCCTTTCTTTTCTTGGGCCATCTCTTCATTTTTTTATTTGGCCATTCTCTTTTTTTTGTTTCCTCACACGGGACAATGCTCTAATAATGAAGATCATCACACTTTTATTTACTTACAACTCAAAGATTACAACTCGAAGCTAGAACAAAATATGACTCTATGTGAATGCCTCCGGTGGTGTACCGGGATGTGCAATGAATCAAGAGTGACATGTACGAATGAATTGTGAATGGTGGCTTTGCCACAAATACGATGTTAACTACATGATCATGCATGGCAATATGACAATATGAAGCGTGTCATAATAATGGAACGGTGGAAAGTTGCATGGCAATATATATCGGAATGGCTATGGAAATGCCATGATAGGTAGGTATGGTGGCTGTTTTGAGGAAGGTATATGGTGGGTGTATGGTACCGGCGAAAGTTGTGCGGTACAAGAGAGGCTAGCAATGGTGGAAGGGTGAGAGTGCGTATAATCCATGGACTCAACATTAGTCATAAAGAACTCATATACTTATTGCAAAAATCTATAAGTCATCAAAACAAAGTATTCAACGCATGCTCCTAGGGGAAGGGTTGGTAGGAGTTAACCATCGCGCGATCCCGACCTCCACACAAAGGATGACACTCAATAAATAAATCATGCTCCAACTTCATCACATAACAGTTCACCATACGTGCTTTCTACGGGAGTCACAAACTTTAACACAAGTGTTTCCCAAATTCACAATTACTCCACTAGCATGACTCTAATATCACTATCCTCATATCTCAAAAGAGTCATCAAGTATCAAACTTCTCATAATATTCAATGCACTTTATATGAAAGTTTTTATTATACCCATCTTGGATGCCTATCATATTAGGACTCGTTTTATAACCAAAGCACATTACCATACTATTCTAAGAGACTCTCAAAATAATATAAGTGAAGCATGAGAGTTCATCTATTTCTTCAAAATAAAACCACCACCGTGCTATAAAAGATATAAGCGAAGCACTAGAGCAAATGACAAACTACTCCAAAAGATATAAGTGAAGATCAATGAGTAGTTGAATAATTATGTAACTATGTGAAGACTCTCTAACATTTAAGAATTTCAGAACTTGGGATATTATTCAAACAGCAAGCAAAACAAAATAAATTGACGCTCCAAGCAAAACACATATCATGTGGTGAATAAAAATATAGCCTCAAGTAAATTTACCGATAGACGAAGACGAAATAGGGGATGCCTTCCCGGGGCATCCCCAAGCATAGGCTCTTGCCACTCCTTATTCAATAGTCCATCGAATCTTTACCCAAAACTTGAAAACTTCACAACACAAAACTCAACAGAAAACTCGTAAGCTCCGTTAGTATAAGAAAATAAAACCACCACTTAGGTACTGTTATGAACTCATTCTAAATTCATACTGATGTAATATCTACTGTATTCCAACTTCTCTAAGGTTCATACCCTCCGATACTACTCATAGATTCATCAAAATAAGCAAACAACACATAGAAAACAGAATCTGTCAAAAACAGAACAGTCTGTAGCAATCTGTAACTTTCGAATACTTCTGTAACTCAAAAAATTCTGAAATAAATTGGTGGACGTGAGGAATTTTTCTATTAATCTTCTGCAAAAAGAATCAACTTAAAAGCACTCTTCTGTAAAAAAAATGTCTTCTAATCTCGTGAGCGCGAAGTTTCTGTTTTTACAGCAAGATCACATAAACCTCACCCAAGTCTTCCCAAAGGTTCTACTTGGCACAAACACTAATTAAAACACAAAACCACATCTAAACAGAAGCTATATGCAATATTTATTCCTAACCAGAAGCAAAAGCAAATAAAATAAAATTGGGTTGCCTCCCACCAAGCGCTATCGTTTAACGCCTTTTAGCTAGGCATGACGATTTCAATGATGCTCGCATAAAAGATAAGAATTGAAACATAAAGTGAGCATCATGAAGAATATGACTAGCACATTTAATTCTAACCCACTTCCTATGCATAGGGATTTTGTGAGCAAACAACTTATGGGAACAATAATCAAGTAGCATAGGAAAGCAAAACAAGCATAGCTTCAAAACTTCAAGCACATAGAGAGGAAACTTGATATTATTGCAATTCCTACAAGCATATCATCCTCTCTCATAATAATTTTGAGTAGCATCATGAATGAATTCAATAATATAACTATCACATAAAGCATTCTTGTCATGATCCCCAAGCATATAAATTTTATTACTCTCCACATAAGCAAAATTCTTCTCATTCGGAATAGTGGGAGTATCATAAGAGACTTGAATACTATAGATTGTTTCCACATTAAAAGAGTAATGTTCAGAAAAAGGGTAATCATAATCATGACAAGTTTGATAAATATAATCATCACTACTTTTTATAGCATAAGTGTCATCACAATAATCATCATAAGTAGGAGGCATGCTTTCATCATAATAAATTTGCTCACCAAAACTTGGGGGACTAAAAATATCATCTTCATCAAACGTAGCATCCCCAAGCTTGGGACAAACATTAATTGTAGAAAATAAATTCTCAAACATGTCATTCCCATCAAACATAGCATCCCCAAGCTTGGGCCTTTTCATATCATAAGCATAATCACTCTCATCAGTAATAGTATGGATAACACCGATAGTGTAGCAATTATCATCATCACAATGAGTAGTAGGAGGAACATCATTTGGAAGGGATACTTTTTTACCTTTGCTTCTCCGTTTTTTTGTTTTTCTTCTTCGCATCATGTGTGGGTTTAATCCTCTTTTCGGAGCACCTTATTAATGAGATTGGTTGAATAGAAGGCTCCACCTCGTTACCTGATTCATCATAAGAAAGAATAGGAGGATATTGGGAAATCTCTTCCCTTTCATTAGTATTCTCTTCATCTTCTATTTGTTTTCTTGTCTTTATGTAATTGGCAATATAAGGATTTTCAATGCAATTCATCGCGCAATACATATAAATTTCCTCTAGATCAAAGTCAAGAACTTTATCAAGGACAAATTCTGGAAGATTCTTAGTTCTATGTTTGATTTCTTCATAACCCATTAGCAAACTAAGTTCATTATGCTGTGCAAGGGAAATCAAGTCATCACAATTTTTGGAGACGATTTGACCATGAAACAATCTGCATTAGAGGGTTAAATCACCACGTTCATAGTACAGCTAAGAAAATTTAAATTTTCAGCACAATCATCTAGCCTTTCTTGCAACCATCTAGTTTCTAAGTACTTATGCCTCTTGAAAAATCTATCTTCCCTATTTGGTGTGTAGTTGCAAACTCTATGCACTCCACAAAAATTGACATGCTTATATGAGATATTTTCATCATGACTAGTGCAATCATAATTAGTACTATGGATATTCGAAGAATTCACACTAACAACATTGCAATCATGCTCATCATTCAAGTATTTAGTGCCAAACATTTTAATACATTCTTCTTCTAGTACTTGGGCACAATTATCCTTCCCATCATTTTCACGAAAGATATTAAAAATATGAAGCATATGAGGCAACCTCAATTCCATTTTTTGTAGTTTTCTTTTATAAACTAAACTAGCGATAAAACAAGAAACTAAAAGATTCGATTGCAAGATCTAAAGATATACCTTCAAGCACTCACCTCACCGGCAACAGCGCCAGAAAAGAGCTTGATGTCTAGTACGCAACCTTTTTCTTGTAGACGTTGTTGGACCTCCAAGTGTAAATGTTTGTAGGATAGTAGCAAATTTCCCTCAAGTGGATGAACTAAGGTTTATCAATCCGTGGGAGGCGTAGGATGAAGATGGTCTCTATCAAACAACCCTGCAACCAAATAACAAAGAGTCTCTTGTGTCCCCAACACACCCAATACAATAGTAAATTGTATAGGTGCACTAGTTCGGCGAAGAGATGGTGATACAAGTGCAATATGGATGGTAGATATAGGTTTTTGTAATATGAAAATATAAAAACAGCAAGGTAACTAATGTTAAAAGTGAGCACAAATGGTATTGCAATGCTTTGAAACAAGGCCTAGGGTTCACACTTTCACTAGTGCAAGTTCTCTCAACAAGGATAACATAACTGGATCATATAACTATCCCTCAACATGCAACAAAGAGTCACTCCAAAGTCACTAATAGCGGAGAACAAACGAAGAGATTATTGTAGGATACGAAACCACCTCAAAGTTATCCTTTCTGATCAATCTATTCAAGAGTCCGTAGTAAAATAACACGAAGCTAATCTTTTTGTTCGGTCTATCATAGAGTTCATACTAGAATAACACCTTAAGATACAAATCAACGAAAACCCTAATGTCACCTAGATACTCCATTGTCACCTCAAGTATTCGTGGCCATGATTATATGATATGCATCACACAATCTCAGATTCATCTATTCAACCAACACAAATAACTTCAGAGAGTGCCCCAAAGTTTCTACCAGAGAGTCAAGACGAAAATGTGTGCCAACCCCTATGCATAAGTTCACAAGGTCACTGAACCCGCAAGTTGATCACCAAAACATACATCAAGTAGATCACATGATATCCCATTGTCACCACAGATAATCACATGCAAGACATACATCAAGTGTTCTCAAATCCTTAAAGACTCAAACTGATAAGATAAGTTCAAAGTGAAAACTCAATTCATCACAAGAGAGTAGAGGGGGAGAAAACATCATAAGATCCAACTATAATTGCAAAGCTCGCGATACATCAAGATCGTGCCATCTCAAGAACACGAGAGAGAGAGAGAGAGATCAAACACATAGCTACTGGTACATACCCTCAGCCCTGAGGGTGAACTACCCCCCCTCGTCATGGAGAGCGCAGGGATGATGAAGATGGCCACCGGAGAGGGTTTCCCCCCTCCGGTAGGGTGCCGAAATGGGTCTAGATAGGTTTTCGGTGGCAACAGAGGATTTCGGCGGCGAACTCCTGATCTAGGTTATTTTCTGGAGGTTTCAGTATATATAGGGGGTGTTGGAGTCGGGAACAAGTAAAGGAGGTCTCCGGGCTGCCCACGAGGGTAGGGGGCGCTCCCCCACTGCCTCTGCTGAGTTTCAGGTCAATTGGGTTCCGTTTGGTATTCCTTTTCTGCGAAACTCAAAAACATGGGAAAAACAGAAACTGGCACTGGGCTCTGGGTTAATAGGTTAGTCCGAAAAATCATATAAAAGTGTATATAAAAGCCCATAAAACATCCGAGAAGGATAATATAATAGCATGGAATAATAAAAAATTATAGATATGTTGGAGACGTATCACACCTCGCTCTCAACTAGTTTCCGTTTATTCTGCAACTCCTGTTTCGAGTTACTAATCTTAGCAACCGAACAAGTATCAAATACCCAGGGGCTACTACGAGCACTAGTAAGGTACACATCAATAACATGTATATCAAATATACCTTTGTTCACTTTGCCATCCTTCTTATCCGCCAAATATTTGGGGCAGTTCCGCTTCCAGTGACCATTTCCTTTGTAGTAAAAGCACTTGGTTTCAAGCTTGGGTCTTGCTCTGGACTTCTTCTCGGGAGTGACAACTTGCTTGTCATTCTTCTTGAAGTCCCCTTTCTTTCCCTTGCCTTTTTTCTTGAAACTAGTGGTCTTGTTAACCATCAACACTTGATGCTCTTTCTTGATTTCTACCTTCGCTGATTTCATCATCGCGAAGAGCTCGAGAATCCATTTTGTTATCCCTTGCATATTATAGTCCATCACGAAGTTCTAGTAGCTTGGTGACAGTGACTAGAGAACTCTTTCAATCACTATTTTATCTGGAAGATTAACTCCCACTTGATTCAAGTGATTGTAGTACTCAGACATTCTGAGCACATGCTCACTAGCTGACCTATTCTCCTCCATCTTGTAGGCAAAGTACTTGTCAGAGGTCTTATACTCCCCGACAAGGGCATGAGTGTGAAATACCAATTTCAGCTCTTGGAACATCTCATATGCTTCGTGGCATTCAAAACATTTTTCAAGTCCCAGTTCTAAGCCGTAAATCATGCTGCATTAAAGTATTAAGTAGTCATCATATCGAGCTTGCCAAACGTTCATAACGTCCACATCTGCTCCTGCAATAGGTATGTCACCTGGCGGTGCATCAAGGACATAATTCTTCTGTGCAGCAATGAGGATAATCCTCAAATCATGGACCCAGTCCACATCATTACTACTATCATCTTTCAACTTATTTTTCTCTAGGAACATATCAAAAATAAACGGGGAGCTACATTGTGAGCTATTGATCTACAACCTAAATTGCACAAACTATCAGGACTAAGTTCATGATAAATTAAGTTCAATTAATCATATTACTTAAGAACTCCCACTTAGAAAGACATCCCTCAAGTCATCTAAATGATACGTGATCCAAATCAACTAAACCATGTCCGATCATCACGTGAGATGGAGTAGTTTTCAATGGTGAACATCTCTATGTTGACCATATCTACTATATGATTCACGTTCGACCTTTCGGTCTCCAGTGTTCCGAGGCCATGTCTGTACATGCTAGGCTCGTCAAGTTTAACCCGAGTATTCCGCATGTGCAAAACTATCTTGCACCCGTTGTATGTGAACATAGAGCTTATCACACCCGATCATCATGTGGTGTCTCAGCACGACGAACTGTTTCAACGGTGCATACTCAGGAAGAACACTTATGCCTTGAAATTTAGCTAAGGGATCATCTTATAATGCTACCGCCGTACTAAGCAGAATAAGATGCATAAAAGCTAAACATCACATGCAATCAAAATATGTGACATGATATGGCCATCATCATCTTGTGCCTTTGTTCTCTATCTCCAAAGCATCGTCATGATCTCCATCATCACCGGCTTGACACCTTGATCTCCATCGTAGCATCGTGGTCGTTTCGCCAACTATTGCTTCTACTACTATCACTAACTCATAGTGATAAAGTAAAGCAATTACACGGCGTATGCATTTCATACAATAAAGAGACAACCATAAGGCTCCTGTTGGTTGCCGATAATTAACAAAACATGATATCTAATACAATAACGTATAACTCATCACGTCTTGACCATATCACAACACAACATGCCCTCCAAAAACAAGTTAGACGTCCTCTACTTTGTTGTTGCAAGTTTTACGTGGCTGCTACAGGCTTCTAGAAAGAACCGTTCTTACCTACGGCACAAAACCACAACAGTGTTTTGTAAAGTTTGCAGTTTTAACCTTCTTCAAGGACTGGCCGCAGTCAAATTTGATTCAAATAAAGTAGGAGAAACAGACACCCGCCAGCCACCTTTATGCAAAACTAGTTGCAAGTCTATCGATGGAACCGATCTCATGAACGTGCTCATGTAAGGTTGGTCCAGGCCGCTTCATCCAACAATACCGCTGAATCGAAATAAGGCATTGGTGGTAAGCAGTATGATGATCACCTCCCACAACTCTTTGTGTTCTACTCGTGCGTATCATCTACACATAGACCTGGCTCATGATGCCACTGTTGGGAAACGTAGCATGCAATTTAAAAAAAATCTACGCCCACGCAAGATATATCTAGGAGATGCATAGCAACGAGAGGGGGAGAATGTGTCCACATACCCTCGTAGACCGAAAGCGGAAGCATTTGTTAACGCGATTGATGTAGTCGAACTGCTTCTCGTTCTGGCCGATCAAGCACCGAACGTACGACACCTCCGAGTTCTGCACCGTTCAGCTCGATGACGTCCCTCGAACTCTTGATGCAGCAGAGTGTCGAGGAAGTAGATGAGTTCCGTCAGCACGACAACATGGTGACGATGATGGTGATTGATGTCTACTACACAACTTTGTTCTTGTAGACTCGTGTTGGGCCTCCAAGCGCACAATTTTGTAGGACAGTAGAAATTTTCCCTCAAGTGGATGGCTAAGGTTTATTAGTCCATGGGAGGCGTAGGATGAAGATGGTATCTCTCAAGCAACCCTGCAACCAAATAACAAAGAGTCTCTTGTGTCCCCAACACACCCAATACAATGGTAAATTGTACAGGTGCACTAGTGCGGCGAAGAAATGGTGATACAAGTGTAATATAGATGGTAGATATAGGTTTTTATAATATGAAAATATAAAAACTACAAGGTAACTAATGATTAAAGTGAGCAGAAACGGTATTGCAATGCTTGGAAACAAGGCCTAGGGTTCATACTTTCACTAGTGCAAGTTCTCTCAACAATAATAACATAATTGGATCATATAACAGTCCCTCAACATGCAACAAAGAGTCACTCCAAAATCACTAATAGCGGAGAACGAACAAAGAGATTATTGTAGGGTACGAAACCACCTCAAAGTTATTATTTCTGATCAATCTATTGGGCTATTCCTATAAGTGTCACAAACAGCCCTAGAGTTCATACTAAAATAACACCTTAAGACACACATCAACCAAAACCCTAACGTCACCTAGATACTCCAATGTCACCACAAGTATCCGCGGGTTTGATTATATGACATGCATCGCACAATCTCAGATTCATCTATTCAAACCAACACAAAGAACTTCAAAGAGTGCCCCAAAGTTTCTACCGGAGAGTCAAGACGAAAACGTGTGCCAACCCCTATGCATAAGTTCACAAGGTCACTGAACCTGCAAGTTGATCACCAAAACATACATCAAGTAGATCTTATGAATATCCCATTGTCACCACAGATAAGCACATGCAAGACATACATCAAGTGTTCTCAGATCCTTAAAGACTCAATCCGATAAGATAACTTCAAAGGGAAAACTCAATCCATTACAAGAAAGTAGAGGGGGAGAAACATCATAAGATCCAACTATAATAGCAAAGCTCATGGTACATCAAGATCGTGCCAAACCAAGAACATGAGAGAGAGAGAGAGAGAGAGAGAGAGAGATCAAACACATAGCTACTGGTACATACCCTTAGTCCCGAGGCTGAACTACTCCCTCCTCATCATGGAGACCACTGGAATGATGAAGATGGCCAGCGGGGATGATTTTCCCCTCCGGCAGGGTGCCGGAACAGGGCCCCGATTGGTATTTGGTGGCTATAGAGCCTTGTGGTGGCAGAACTCCCGATCGAGGTTTATTTCTGGGGTTTCGGTATTTATAAGAAATTTTTGGCGTCGAGAACATGTTAGGGGGACCCACGAGCCTACCACAAGGTAGGGGGACGTGCCCTAGGGTGGGGGCCGCACCCTACATCCTTGTGCATGGATCGTGGCTCTTCTGGCCCAACTCTTTTGCTTCGGGGGTTCTTCTGGTCCAAAAAAAATCACCAAAAAGTTTCGTTCCGTTTGGACTCCGTTTGATATTCCTTTTTCTGCGAAACTCAAAAACAAGGAAAAACAGAAACTAGCACTGGGCTCTAGGTTAATAGGTTAGTCTCAAAAATCAAATAAAATAGCATATAAATGCATGTAAAACATCCAAGATAGATAATATAATAGCATGGAACAATAAAAAATTATATATACATTGGAGACGTATCAAGCATCCCCAAGCTTAATTGCTGCTCGTCCTCGAGTAGGTAAATGATAAAAAACATATTTTTTTGATGTGGAATGCTACCCAACATATTTATCAATGTAATATTCTTTATTGTGGCATGAATGTTCAGATCCATAAGACTCAAAATAAAAGTTTCTCAATATCAAAACAACAATAATGAGTCAAACTTTTTCTAGATTCAATGCTCTATAAGAAAGTTTTTATTATATCTCCCTTGGATGCCCATCATATTAGGACTAAATTCATATCCCAAACAAATTACCATGCTATTTAGAGACTCACAAAATAATATAAGTGAAGCATGAGAGTTCATCAATTTCTATAAAATAAAACCACCGCCGTGCTCTAAAACGATATAAGTGAAGCACTACAGCAACTGACAAACTACTCCGAAAGGATATAAGTGAAGATCAATGAGTAGTCAAATAATTAACTAGCTATGAGAAGACCCTCTCTCATTTAAGAATTTCAAATCTTAATTACTTTATTCAAACATCAAGCAAAACAAAATAAAATGACATTGCAAGGATAACACATATCATGTGAAGAAGCAAAAATTTAGGCTAAACCAATACTAACCGATAGTTGTCGATGAAGAAAGGTGGGATACTTCTCGGGGCACCCCCAAGCTTAGATGCTTGAGACTTCTTGAAATATTATCTTGGGATGCCTTGGGCATCCCTGATTGCTCTTTGACTATAGTGCCAGAAATATTATCTTGGGATATCTCGAGAAAGATAGCAAACGGTGGGTAAACAAATTACTGTTGGGCAATTGATAGAACCTCAAATAATTATGATGATATCCATGCAATGATCATTACATAGGCATCACGTCCAAGATTAGTAGACCGACTACTGCCTGCATCTACCACTATGACTCCACACATCGATCGCTGTCCAGCATACATCTAGTGTATTAAGTTCATGAAAAAACGAAGTAATGCATTAAGAAAAATGACAATATGTAGACAAGATCCGTTTATCTATGGCGTTAGATATGAATCTCGTCGTTTTATCCTTAGTAGCAATGATACATACATGTAGATTCCGTTTCTGTCACTGGGATCAAGCACCGTAAGATCGAACCCACTACCGGGCACCTCCTCCCATTGCAAGATAAATAGATCAAGTTGGCCAAACAAAACCCAAATATCAGAGAAGAAATACAAGGCTATAAGAGATCATGCATATAAGAGATCAAAGCAACTCAAATACTTTCATGGATATAAAAAGATAGATCTGATCATAAACTCAAAGTTCATCGGATCCCAACAAACACACCACAAAAAGGGTTACATCATATGGATCTCCAAGATACCATTGTATTGATAATCAAGAGAGAGAGGAAGCCATCTAGCAACTAACTACGGACCCGTAGATCTACAAAGAACAACTCACGCATCATCTGAGAGGCACCAATGGAGGTGGTGAACCCCATCCATGATGGTGTCTAGATTGGATCTAGAGGTTATGGACTCTGCGGCAGCTGGATGAATATTTCGTCGACTCCCCTAGGGTTCTGGTATTTTGGGGTATTTATAAAGCAAAGAGGTGGTCCAGGGGGCAGCCAAGGTGGGCACAACCCACCAGGGTGCGCTTGGGCCTCCTGGCGCGCCCTGGTGGGTTGGGCTCCAGTCGGAGCACCCCCAGGTGCTGCCTTGGCCCATTGGGTTTCTTTTGGTCCAAAAAAAAATCTCCAAAAAGTTTTGCTGTGTTTGGACTCCGTTTGATATTGATTTCCTGCGATGTAAAAAGCATGCAAAAAACAACAAATGGCACTTGGCACTATGTCAATAGGTTAGTACCAAAAAAATGATATAAAATGACTATAAAATGATTATAAAAAATCCAAGATTGATAATAAAACAGCATGGAACAATACAAAATTATAGATACGTTGGAGACGTATCAGCATCCCCAAGCTTAACTCCTACTCGTCCTCGAGTAGGTAAGTGATAAAAACAGAATTTTTGATGTGGAGTGCTGTTTATCAAGTCATAACATATTCGTTTCTTTATAGCATGCACATTTGGACTTTTATGTGATTCAAAGCAATAGTCTAGTTTTGACATAATAATTTAGATACTCAAGCATATCAACAAGCAACCATGTCTTTCAAAATATCAGCGCTAAAACAGGTTATCCCTAGACCATCATGATCAAACATTGATCCATTCATGAAACACACTCGAATATTAGCTACACCCAATACTTATGCATGATCATATTGCCTCTTAGTTGGTGCTTTCTATAAGAGAAGATGGAGACTCAAATTCAAAAAAAAAATTGCATAAAGTAAAAGAAAGGCCCTTCATAGAGGGAAGTAGGGATATGTAGATGTGCCAGAGCTCAAAGCGAAAAAATTAGAGATAAAAACATTTTGGGAGATGTATCCATCCCACCAACGAAAACGACTTAGAGTTCCCAACGCTTTCCATGCTAGATATATCATAGGTGGTTCCCAAACAGAAAATAAAGTTTCTTCCTTTTCCACCAAACTTTCACAAGCCATGGCTAGCAGAATCCACGGTTGCCTTCCATAATAATACTTTCCAAGTAATTTATTATTTGATAACATAAAGTAATTTTCTTTTTCATTTCGGGACTAGGCATCCCTAAAACATTTGCCTTACTCTCGTGCAATGACAAGTGAATAAACACTCATCGTGAGAATAACACATCCAACATGGAAAATATTAGCCACCCCTCACCGCTCCACGAGCGAAACAAATACACAAAAGAGAAGTTTATTTTGAAAATTAGAGATGGCACATGCAAATTTGCTTAGAACAGCAAAAGAATACCGCATATAGGTAGATATAGTGGACTCATGTGGCAAAACTGGTTTAAAGGATTTCGGATGCACAAGTAGAGATTATACTTGGTGCAAAATGAAGGCTAGCAAAAGATTGGGAAGCGACCAACCAAGAAACAGGTAATCTTATAAGCAAGCATTAAGCATAAATAACACCGAATAATGCACCATAAGTAGGATATAATTTCATTGCATGATTATTGACTTTCGTGCATGCATAGGGAATCATGAACCTTAACACCAATATTTTTACTAGAGCACAATTACTCATCAACATAACTCACATATCACATCATCATATCTCAAAACTATTACTAAGAATCAAGTTTATTTTGTCCAATGATCTTCATGACATTTTTTACTTTGTCTTTCTTGGATATCTGTCACTTGTGGACTAATTTTCATGTGATGCTTTTCATAAGCTCAAACAAATATAAGTGAAGATCATGAGCATAACAAATTTTCTTTCTTTCTCTCAAAATAATTTAAGTGAAGCAAGAGAGAATTTCTTCAAAATTATATAACTCTCAAATAAATCTAAATGAATCAAGAGAGTATTTATTAAAAAAATACTAAGCACACCATGCTCAAAAAGATATAAGTGAAGCACTAGAGCAAGTCCTAGCTCATAAAAGATTTAAGTGAAGCATATAGAGCAAATTTAACAAGTCATGATATAATTTTGGCTCTCTAAAATAGGTGTGTGCAGCAATGATTGATGACTTAAAACACAAAATAAAACAAGCAAAGACACATATCATACAAGACGCTCCAAGCAAAACACATATCATGTGATGAATAAAAATATAGCCTCGAGTAAAATACCGATAGTTGTTAGAAGAAAGAGGGGATGCCACTCGGGGGCATCCCCAAGCTTAGTTGGTTTCTCATTCTTGGATAATAGCTTGGTATGTTGGAGCATCCCCAAGCTTAGGCTCTTCTATCCTTCTTTCATCCATCATAAGATAACCCAAAACTTGAAAACTTCAATCACACAAAACTCAACAAAACCTTCATGAGATCCGTTAGTGTAAGAAAGCAAACCACTACTATAAGTGATGTATCAAACCAATTAATTTTTTTGGGTATTATATCTACTGTATTCCAACTTTTCTATGGAAAAAACTCATCAAAG
The DNA here is from genome assembly GCA_902687465.1 of Secale cereale. Classification (NCBI taxonomy): domain Eukaryota; kingdom Viridiplantae; phylum Streptophyta; class Magnoliopsida; order Poales; family Poaceae; genus Secale; species Secale cereale. The sequence goes on along the minus strand of LR738711.1, from coordinate 807,507,109 downwards.
AAAACTATAGAGCCATCAAAATAAGCACACAACACAAAGAAAACAGAATCTGTCAAAAACATAACACTCTAGTAATCTGGAAGTTTCGAATACTTCTGGAACTCTAAAAATCTTGAAAAAATAGGGTCACATGGGAAATTTGTATATTAATCTTATGAAAAAATAATCAACTAAAATCACTTTTCTGTTAATAATGAGAATTTTCCCGCGAGGGCAAAAGTTTCTGTTTTTTCAGCAAGATCACATCTACTAACACCCAACGTGTTCCTAAGGCTTTGCTTGGCACAAACCTTTATTCAAACCACAAAAACACATCTTAACAGAGATATTAAAGTTTTTTATTGAAAACAGCAAGGAACTTCAAAAATCAAAAAGATACAAGTTGGGTTGCCTCCCAACAAGCGCTATCGTTTTACACCCTTAGCTAGGCATAATTCCAAGATCTCAAGTGTTGTTATCCTTGTTGGATGTTCCATAAGTTGCCCTTATTATAGATTCATAAGGTAATTTGATCTTCGTTCTAGGGAAGTGTTCCATCCCCTTTCTCAAGGGAAATTGGAATTTAATATTCCCTTCTTTCATGTCAATCAACGCGCCAATAGTGCGCAAAAACGGTCTACTAAGTATAATAGGGCAGGACGGATTGCATTCGATATCAATAACAATAAAGTCTATGGGTACATAGTTCCTATTTGCAAGAATAAGAACATCATTGATCCTTCCCAAAGGCTTTTTAATAGTGGAATCCACCAAATGCAAATTAAGAGAGCAATCTTCAATATTGGTAAGACCAAGAACATCGCAAAGAGATTTCGGAATAGTGGAAACACTAGCACCAAAATCACACAAAGCAAAACACTCATAATTTTTAATTTTGATTTTGATAGTAGGTTCCCATTCATCATGCAACTTTCTAGGAATTGATACTTCTAATTCCAACTTATCATCTAAAGCTTTCATCATAGCATCAACAATATGTTTAGTAAAAGCTTTATTTTGTTCATAGGAATGGGGTGAATTAATCATGGATTGCAACAAAGAAATACAATCAATCAAGGAGAAACTATCATAATTAATGTCTTTGTAATCCAAGATAGTGGGCACATCACTAGTTAAAGTCTTGACCTCTCCAAACCCACTTTTATCAATTTTCTCAACAAGATTTTCACCCTCCGAAATATTGGGACGCCTTCTACATAAAGTTGACTCTTCTTTAGTCCCTTTATCAGTAAGTTGAACTTTAGTAAACAAAGAATCAATGGAAGAAACACCAATCATTTTAATGTCTTCATTATTTTTATGAAAGCAATCACTGGAAAACGCCTTTTCTAAAAATTCTTGTTTAGCTCTAAGCATGGCGGTTCTTTTCTTACTTTCATCCATAGAAACGTAAAGGGCTTTTATTGATTCTTCAACTTTAGGCACAAAAAATTTCAACTTGAGATTTTCCACATCATGAGAAATCCTATCAGTACTCCTAGACATATCATCAATCTTATTCAATTTTTCTTCAATGGAAGCATTGAAAACTTTTTGAGTACTAATAAATTCTTTAATATTATTCTCTAGATCAGATGTATTCCTATTATTATTGTAAGATTGATTTCCATAGGAATCACCATAATTAGGGGAATTACTAGGAAAAGGCCTAGGATTAAAATTACCTCTATAAGCATTGTTATAAAAATCAATTCTTGAGATAAAGTTCACATCTATAGCATCACTAGTTTGCTCAATCAAGGTAGACAAATGCATATCATTAGGATCAATAGGAGCACTTTTACTAGCAACCATTTTCATAAGAGCATCAACTTTTTCATTCAAAGAATCAATCTCAACCACATTAATCGTTTTGCTTGTCAGCGCCCTTTCGGTATGCCATTGTGAATAATTCGCCATAATATTATCAAACAATTTGGTGGATTCTCCCAAAGTAATTTCCATAAAAGTGCCACCAGCGACGGAATCCAAAAGATTTCGAGAAACAAAATTCAATCCCGCATAAAAAATTTGTATGATCATCCAAATATTTAACCCATGCATTGGGAAATTCCTTAGCATCATTTTCATCCTTTCCCAAGATTGTGCAACATGCTCATGTTCAAGTTGCCTGAAATTCATGATCTGGGTTCTAAGGGATATTAATTTTTGCGGGCGGAAAATATTTAGTAATAAAAGCATCTTTTCATTTGTTCCAAGAATCAATACTATTGCGAGGTAAAGAAGAAAACCAATTTTTTTGCATGATCTCGCAAAGAAAACGGAAATAATTTCAATTTCACAATATCATTGTCCACATCTCTTTTCTTTTGCATATCGCCTAATTCCATGAAGGTATTAAGATGGGACACGACATCCTCATTAGGAGTGCCGGAAAATTGATCTTTCATGATAAGATTCAACAAAGAAGTATTAATATCACAAGTCTCCGCACTAGTGGCGGGAGGAGCAATTGGAGTGCCAATAAAATCATTGTTGTTGGTATTGAAAAAATCACACTACTTAGTGTTCTCTTGCATCATTTTTGAGCAATTGTAAAAAAGAACACAAGTGGCGATAGATCCGATCGAAAAAACGGCAAATGTTTGTGAAGTGGGGGAGATGAAAACAAGAGGCAAATGGAAAATAATGTAAATTGCGAGGAGATGCTATTTGTGATTAGGAACCTGGTATATGTTGAAGGTGCTCCCCGGCAACCTCGCCAGAAATTCCTTTTGATTGCTATCTCACAATAGTGCCAGAAAAGCTCCTGTCTGCTAGGACTACTTCGGTATTTCCCCAAAGAGGGAGGGATGATGCATCACAACGACGGTAGGTATTTCCCTCGGTGACGAAACCAAGGTTATCGAACCATTAGGAGAACCAAGCAACACAATGTAGACAGCACCTGCACAAAAATAACAACACCTCGCAACCCGACGTGTTGAAGGGGTTGTCAATCCCTTTCGGGTAACGATGCCAGAAATTTGTAATGGATTGGAATAATAGATCGTAAATAAAATGCAGCAAAGTACTTTTTGTATTTTTGGTTTAATAGATATGAATAAAAATGCAAAGGAAAAGTAGATTGCAAGCAAATATATGAGAAAGAAGACCCGAGGGCTGTAGGTTTCACTAGTAGATTCTCTTGAGAAAGATAGCAAACGGTGGGTAAGCAAATTACTGTTGGTCAATTGATAGAACTGAAGGAAATATGCCCTAGAGACAATAATAAAGTTGTTATTTATATTTCCTTATATCATGATAAATGTTTATTATTCATGCTAGAATTGTATTAACCGGAAACTTAGTACATGTGTGAATACATAGACAAAACAAAGTGTCCCTAGTATGCCTCTACTATACTAGCTCATTGATCAAAGATGGTTATGTTTCCTAACCATAGACATGAGTTGTCATTTGATCAATGGAATCACATCATTAGGAGAATGATGTGATGGACTAGACCCATCCGTTAGCATATCACTATGATCGTTTAGTTTTACTGCTATTGCTTTCTTCATGACTTATACATGTTCCTATGACTATGAGATTATGCAACTCCCGAATACCGTAGGAACACCTTGTGTGCTATCAAATGTCACAACATAACTGGGTGATCATAAAGATGCTCTACAGGTGTCTCCGAAAGTATTCGTGGTGTTGGCATAGATCAAGATTAGGATTTGTCACTCCGAGTGTCGGAGAGGTATCTCTGGGCCCTCTCGGTAACACACATCACAATAAGCCTTGCAAGCAAAAGGACTAATGAGTTAGTCACGAGATGATGTGTTACGGAACGAGTTAAGAGACTTGTCGGTAACGAGATTGAACTAGGTATAGAGATACCAACGATCGAATCTCGGGCAAGTAACATACCGATGACAAAAGGAACAACGTATGTTGTTATGCGGTTTGACTGATAAAAGATCTTCGTAGAATATGTAGGAGCCAATATGAACATCCAGGTTCCGCTATTGGTTATTGACCGAAGATGAGTCTCGGTCATGTCTACATAGTTCTCGAACCCGTAGGGTCCGCACGCTTAACGTTTGATGACGATCGGTATTATGAGTTTATGAGTTTTGATGTACCGAAGGTAGTTCGGAGTCCCGGATGAGATCACGGACATGACGAGGAGTCTCGGAATGTCCGAGACATAAAGATTGATATATTGGACGACTATATTCGGACACCGGAAGTGTTCCGGAAAAGTTTCGGATTTAACTGGATTGCCGGAGGGGGTTACCGGAACCCCCTACGAGGGGGGATGGTCCATAGTGGGCCTTGAGGAAAGGAGAGAGGCAGCCCATAGAGGCTGGCCGGCGCCCCACCTAGGGATCCTAGTTGGACTAGGATTGGGGGGGGGGGCGCCACCTCTCCCTCTTTTCCTTTCCCTCTCTTCCTTCTTGATGGACTCCTACTAGGAATAGGATTGCAATTCTATTCCTAGTAGGATTGCCCTAGCCGCACCATAGGAGGCCGGCCGGCCCTCCCCTCTTGCTCCTTTATATACGGGGGCAGGGGGCACCCAAAGACACACAAGTTGAATTGTTCCAGCCGTGTGCGGTGCCCCCCTCCACAGAAACACACCTCGGTCATACCGTCGCAATGCTTAGGCGAAGCCCTGCGCCGGTGAATACATCATATCCGTCACCACGCCGTCGTGCTGACGAAACTCTCCCGTGAAGCTCAACTGGATCAAGAGCTCGTGGGACGTCATCAAGCTGAACGTGTGCTGAACGCAGAGGTGCCGTACGTTCGGTGCTTGATCGGTTGAATCGCGAAGAAGTTCGACTACATCAACCGCGTCACTTGACGCTTCCGCTTCCGGTCTACGAGGGTACGTAGACACACTCTTCCCTCTCGTTGCTATGCATCTGGTAGATAGATCTTGCGTGATCGTAGGAAAATTTTAAAATACTACGTTCCCCTACAGTGGCATCATGAGCCAGGTCTATGCGTAGATGATATGCACGAGTAGAACACAATGAGTTGTGGGCGATACTAGTCATACTGCTTACCAGCATGTCATACTTTGCTTCGGCGGTATTGTGAGATGAAGCGGCCCGGACCGACATTACGTGTACGCTTACGTGAGACTGGTTTCACCGTTACGAGCACTCGTTGCTTAAAGGTGACTGGCGGGTGTCTGTCTCTCTCACTTTAGCTGAATCAAGTGTGGCTACGCCCGGTCCTTGTGAAGGTTAAAACAGCACATACTTGACGAAACATCGTTGTGGTTTTGTATGCGTAGGTAAGAACGGTTCTTGCTAAGCCCGTAGCAGCCACGTAAAACTTGCAACAACAAAGTAGAGGACGTCTAACTTGTTTTTGCAGGGCATGTTGTGATGTGATATGGTCAAGACATGATGAGTTATACGGTTTTGTATGAGATGATCATGTTTTGTAATGTTATCGGCAACTGGCAGGAGCCATATGGTTGTCGCTTTATTGTATGAAATGCAATCGCCATGTAATTGCTTTACTTTATCACTAAGCGGTAGCGATAGTCGTAGAAGCAATAGTTGGCGAGACGACAACGATGCTACGATGGATATCAAGGTGTCGCGCCGGTGACGAAGGTGATCATGAAGGTGCTTTGGAGATGGAGATCAAAAGCACAAGATGATGATGGCCATATCATGTCACATATTTTGATTACATGTGATGTTTATCTTATTATGCTTCTTATTTTGCTTAGAACGACGGTAGCATTATAAGATTATCCCTTACTAAATTTCAAGGTATAAGTGTTCTCCCTGAGTATGCACCGTTGCGAAAGTTCGTCGTGCCGAGACACCACGTGATGTTCGGGTGTGATAAGCTCTACGTTCAAATACAACGGGTGTAAGCCAGTTTTGCACACGCAGAATACTCGGGTTAAACTTGACGAGCCTAGCATATGCAGATATGGCCTCGGAACACTGGAGACCGAAAGGTCGAGCGTGAATCATATAGTAGATATGATCAAAATAAGATGTTCACCATTGAAACTACTCCATCTCAAGTGATGATCGGACATGGTTTAGTTGATTTGGATCACGTGATCATTTAGATGACCGGAGGGATGTCTATCTAAGTGGGAGTTCTTTAAATTAATATGATTAAATTGAACTTTAATTTATCATGAACTTAGTCCTAGTAGTATTAGCATATCTATGTTGTAGATCAATAGCTCACGATGTTGCTCCCCGTTTGTTTTTTAGATGTTCCTAGAGAAAACTAAGTTGAAAGATGTTAGTAGCAATGATGTGGACTAGGTCCGTGATCTGAGGATTATCCTCATTGCTGCACAGAGAATTATGTCCTTGATGCACCGCTAGGTGACAGACCTATTGCAGGAGCAGATGTAGTCGTTATGAACGTTTTGACAAAAGCTCGGTATGATGACTACTTGATAGTTTAAGTGCACTATGCTTTACGGCTTAGAACCGGGACTTCAAAAACGTTTTGAACGCCACGGAGCATATAAGATGTTCCAAGAGTTGAAATTAGTATTTCATACTCATGCCCGTGTCGAGAGGTATAAGACTTCTGACAGTACTTTGCCTACAAGATGGAGGAGAATAGCTCAACCAATGAGCATGTGCTCAGATTGTCTGGGTACTACAATTACTTGAATCAAGTGGGAGTTAATCTTCCAGATAAGATAGTAATTGACAAAGTTCTCTAGTCACTATCACCAAGTTAGTAGAACTTCGTGATGAACTATAATATGCAAGGGATGACGAAAGGAATTCCCGAGCTCTTCGCGATGCTGAAGTCGGCGAAGGTAGAAATCATGAAAAGCATCAAGTGTTGATGGTTAACAAGACCACTTGTTTCAAGTAAAGGGCAAAGGGATAGAAGGGGAACTTCAAGAAGAATGACAAGCAAGTTGTCACTCCCACGAAGAAACCCAAGTCTGGAGCCAAGCCTGAAACTGAGTGCTTCTACTGCAAGGGGACTGGACACTGGAAGTGGAACTGCCCTAGATACTTGGCGGATAAGAAGGATGGCAAAGTGAACAAAGGTATATTTTGATATACAGATTATTGATGTGTACTTTACTAGTGTTCATAGCAACCCCTGGATATTTGATACCGGTTCAGTTGCTAAAATTAGTAACTCGAAACGAGAATTGCAGAATGAACAGAGACTAGTTAAAGGTGAAGTGACGATGTGTGTTGGAAGTGGTTCCAAGATTGATATGATCATCATCGCACACTCCCTATACTTTCGGGATTAGTGTTGAACCTAAATAAGTGTTATTTGGTGTTTGTGTTGAGCATGAATATGATTTGATCATATTTATTGCAATACGGTTATTCATGTAAGTTAGAGAATAATTGTTGTTCTATTTACATGAATAAAACCTTCTATGGTCATACACCCAATGAAAATGGTTTGTTGGATCTCGATCGTGTGATACACATATTCATAATATTGAAGCCAAAAGATGCAAGGTTAATAATGATAGTGCAACTTATTGTGGCACTGCCGTTTAGGTCATATTGGTGTGAAGCGCATGAAGAAACTCCATAGTGATGGATTTTTGGAATCACTTGATTATGAATCACTTGGTGCTTGTGAACCATGCCTCATGGGCAAGATGGCTAAAACTCCGTTCTCCGGAACTGTGGAGCGAGCAACAGAGTTGTTGGAAATCATACGTACTAATGTATGCGGACCAATGAGTGTTGAAGCTCGCGGCGGGTATCGTTATTTTCTGACCTTCATTGATGATTTGAGCAGATATGGGTATATCTACTTAATGAAGCACAAGTCTGAAACATTTGAAAAGTTCAAAGAATTTCAGAGTGAAGTGGAGAATCATCGTAACAAGAAAATAAGAGTTTCTACGATGTGATCGTAGAGGTAAAATATTTGAGTTAGCGAGTTTGGCCTTCAGTAAAAACAATGTGAAATAGTTTCACTACTCACGCCACCTGGAACACCATAGTGTAATGGTGTGTCCGAACGTCATAACCATACTTTAGTAGATATGGTGTGATCGATGATGTCTCTTACCGATCTACCACTATCGCTTTTGGGGTTATGCATTAGAGATAGCTACATTCACGTTAAATAGGGCACCATCTAAATCCGTGGAGATGACACCGTATGAACTGTGGTTTGACGAGAAACCTAGGCTGTCATTTCTTTAAGTTTGGGACTGCGATGTGAAAAAGTTTCAACATGATAAGCTCAAACCCAAATTGGAGAAGTAAATCTTCATAGGATACCCAAAAAGAAACTATTGGGTACACCTTCTATCACAGATCCGAAAGGCAAGGTCTTTGTTGCTAAGAATGGATCCTTTCTAGAGAAGGAGTTTCTCTTGAAAGAAGTGAGTGGGAGGAAAGTGGAACTTGATGAGGTAATTGTACCTTCTCCCGAATTGGATAGTAGTACATCACAGAAACTGGTTCCAGTGATTCCTACACCAATTAGTGAGGAAGCTAATGATGATGATCATGAAACTTCGGATCAAGTTACTGCTGAACTTCGTAGATCAACCAGAGTATGTTCTGCACCAGAGTGGTACGGCAACCTGGTTCTGGAAGTCATGTTACTAGACCATGATGAACCTACGAACTATGAGGAAGCGATGATGAGCCCAGATTCCGCAAACTGGCTTGAGGCCATGAAATCTGAGATGGGATCCATGTATGAGAACAAAGTGTGGACTTTGGTTGACTTGCCCGATGATCGGCAAGCCATCGAAAATAAATGGATCTGCAAGAGGAAGACTGACGCTGACGGTAATGTTACTGTTTACAAAGCTCGACTTGTTGCGAAAGGTTTTCGACAAGTTCAAGGAGTTGACTACGATGAGACTTTCTCACCCGTAGCGATGCTTAAGTCTGTCCGAATCATGTTAGCAATTGCCGCATTTTATGAAACCTGGCAAATGGATAACAAAACTGTATTCTTTAATGGATTTATTAAAGAAGAATTGTATATGATGCAACCAGAAGGTTTTGTCAATCGTAAAGGTGCCAACAAAATGTGCAAGCTCCAGCGATCCATATATGGACTGGTGCAAGCATCTCGGAGTTGGAATATACGCTTTGATAAGTTGATCAAAGCATATAGATTTATACAGACTTGCGGTGAAGCCTGTATTTACAAGAAGTGAGTGGGAGCACTACAACCTTTCTGATAAGTATATGTGAATGACATATTATCGATCGGAAATGATGTAGAATTTTCTGGAAAGCATAAAGGAGTGTTTGAAAGGAGTTTTTCAAAGAAAGACCTTGGTGAAGCTGCTTACATATTGGGCATCAAGATCTATAGAGATAGATCAAGATGCTTGATAAGACTTTCGATGAGTACATACCTTGATAAGATTTTGAAGTAGTTCAAAATGGATCAGTCAAAGAAGGAGTTCTTGCCTGACTTGTAAGGTGTGAAGTTGAGTAAGACTCAAAGCCAGACCACGGCAGAAAAATATAGATAGAATGAAAGTCATTCCCTATGCCTCAGCCATAGGTTCTATAAATTATGCCATGTTGTGTACCAAACATGTTGTGTACCTTGCCATGAGTTTGTCAAGGGGGTACAATAGTGATCCAGGAGTAGATCACTGTACAGCAGTCAAAATTATCCTTAGTAACTGGATGACTAAGGAAATGTTTCTCGATTATGGAGGTGACAAAGAGTTCGTCGTAAAGGGTTACGTCGATGCAAGCTTTGACACTAAATCCAGATGACTCTAAGTATCAATCTGGATGCGTATTGAAAGTGGGAGCAATTAGCTGGAGTAGCTCTATGCAGAGCATTGTAGACATAGAAATTTGCGAAATACATACGGATCTGAATGTGACAGACCCGTTGACTAAACTTCTCTCACAAGCAAAACATGATCACACCTTATTACTCTTGGGTATTAATCACATAGCGATGTGAACTAGATTATTGACTCTAGTAAACCCTTTGGGTGTTGGTCACATGGCGATGTGAACTATGGGTGTTATTCACATAACGATGTGAACTATCAGTATTAAATCACATGGCGATGTGAGCTAGATTATTGACTCTAGTGCAAGTGGGAGACTGAAGGAAATATGCCCTAGAGACAATAATAAAGTTGTTATTTATATTTCCTTATATCATGATAAATGTTTATTATTCATGCTAGAATTGTATTAACCGGAAACTTAGTACATGTGTGAATACATAGACAAAACAAAGTGTCCCTAGTATGCCTCTACTAGACTAGCTCATTGATCAAAGATGGTTATGTTTCCTAACCATAGACATGAGTTGTCATTTGATCAACGGGATCACATCATTAGGAGAATGATGTGATGGACTAGACCCATCCGTTAGCATAGCACTATGATCGTTTAGTTTTACTGCTATTGCTTTCTTCATGACTTATACATGTTCCTATGACTATGAGATTATGCAACTCCCGAATACCGTAGGAACACCTTTTGTGCTATCAAACGTCACAACGTAACTGGGTGATCATAAAGATGCTCTACAGGTGTCTCCGAAAGTATTCATGGTGTTGGCATAGATCAAGATTAGGATTTGTCACTCCGAGTGTCGGAGAGGTATCTCTGGGCCCTCTCGGTAACACACATCACAATAAGCCTTGCAAGCAAAAGGACTAATGAGTTAGTCACGAGATGATGTGTTACGGAACGAGTAAAGAGACTTGTCGGTAATGAGATTGAACTAGGTATAGAGATACCAACGATCGAATCTTGGGCAAGTAACATACCGATGACAAAAGGAACAACGTATGTTGTTATGCGGTTTGACCGATAAAAGATCTTCGTAGAATATGTAGGAGCCAATATGAACATCCAGGTTCCGCTATTGGTTATTGACCGGAGATGAGTCTCGGTCATGTCTACATAGTTCTCGAACCCGTAGGGTCCGCACGCTTAACGTTTGATGACGATCGGTATTATGAGTTTATGAGTTTTGATGTACCGAAGGTAGTTCGGAGTCCCGGATGAGATCACTGACATGACGAGGAGTCTCGGAATGTCCGAGACATAAAGATTGATATATTGGAGGACTATATTCGGACACCGGAAGTGTTCCGGAAAAGTTTCGGATTTAACTGGATTGCCGGAGGGGGTTACCGGAACCCCCTACGAGGGGGGATGGTCCATAGTGGGCCTTGAGGAAAGGAGAGAGGCAGCCCATAGAGGCTGGCCGGCGCCCCACCTAGGGATCCTAGTTGGACTAGGATTGGGGGGGCGCCACCTCTCCCTCTTTTCCTTTCCCTCTCTTCCTTCTTGATGGACTCCTACTAGGAATAGGATTGCAATCCTATTCCTAGTAGGATTGCCCTAGCCGCACCATAGGAGGCCGGCCGGCCCTCCCCACTTGCTCCTTTATATACGGGGGCAGGGGGCACCCAAAGACACACAAGTTGAATTGTTCCAGCCGTGTGCGGTGCCCCCCTCCACAGAAACACACCTCGGTCATACCGTCGCAATGCTTAGGCGAAGCCCTGCGCCGGTGAATACATCATATCCGTCACCACGCCGTCGTGCTGACGAAACTCTCCCGTGAAGCTCAACTGGATCAAGAGCTCGTGGGACGTCATCAAGCTGAACGTGTGCTGAACGTGGAGGTGCCGTACGTTCGGTGCTTGATCGGTTGAATCGCGAAGAAGTTCGACTACATCAACCGCGTCACTTGACGCTTCCGCTTCCGGTCTACGAGGGTACGTAGACACACTCTTCCCTCTCGTTGCTATGCATCTGGTAGATAGATCTTGCATGATCGTAGGAAAATTTTAAAATACTACGTTCCCCAACAAGAACCTCTAATAATTATGATGATATCTAGGCAATAATCATTACACAGGCATCACGTCCAAGATTAGTAGACCGACTCCTACCTGCATCTACTACTATTACTCCACACATCGACCGTTATCCAGCATGCATCTAGTGTATTAAGTTCATGAAAAAATGGAGTAATGCATTAAGAACGATGACATGGTGAATACAAGATCCATTTATCTATGACATTAGATATGGATCTCATCATTTTATCCTTAGTAGCAACAATACATACGTGTCGGTTCCCTTTCTGTCACTGGGATCAAGCACCGTAAGATCGAACCCACTACCGGACACCTCTTCCCATTGCATGATAAATAGATCAAGTTGGCCAAACAAAACCCAAATATAAGAGAAGAAATACGAGGCTATAAGAGATCATGCATATAAGAGATCAAAGAAACTCAAATACTTTCAAGGATATAAGAAGATAGATCTGATCATAAACTCAAAGTTCATCGGATCCCAACAAACGCACCGCAAAAAGAGTTACATCATACGGATCTCCAAGAGACCATTGTATTGGTAATCAAGAGAGAGAGAGAGAGAGAGAGAGAGAGAGAGAGAGGAAGCCATCTAGCTACTAACTACGGACCCGTAGATCTACAAAGAACTACTCACGCATCATCGGAGAGGCACCAATGGAGGTGGTGAACCCCATCCGAGATGGTGTCTAGATTGGATCTGGTGGTTCTGGAATCTGCGGTGGCTAGATGAATATTTCGTCGACTCCCATAGGGTTCTAGTATTTTTGTGGTATTTATAGAGCAAAGAGGCGGTCCAGGGGGCACCCAAGGTGGGCACAACCCACCAGGGCGTGCCTGGGCCTCCTAGCGCGCCCTGGTGGGTTGTGCTCCCCTCGGAACACCCCCCAGGTGCTGCCTTGGCCCATTGGGTTTCTTCTGGTCCAAAAAAATCTCCAAAAAGTTTCGCTGCATTTGGACTCCGTTTGATATTGATTTCCTGCGATGTAAAAAACACGCAGAAAACAACAACTGGCACTTGGCACTATGTCAATAGGTTAGTACCCAAAAAATGATATAAAATGGCTATAAAATGATTATAAAACATCCAAGATTGATAATAAAACATCATGGAACAATAAAAAATTATAGATATGTTGGAGATGTATCAATCCCCAAGCTTGAGCTCTTGTGTCTCCTTAATTCCTCTCATGTCGCGGTTTCCCTAAATCTCAAAAATTTCATCCACACATAACTCAACAAGAACTCGTGAAATAAGGTAGTATGAATCAACTCAAAACTTTAACATTCCATACTATAGAAAATCACTAAAATTATAATTTGACATTGCATACTAATTGCCTCTGCATATTTAATACTCTTATCCTCAAATAGAATCATTAAACATGCAAACAATGCAAACATAACAACAATCTGTCTAAACAGGGCAGTCTGTAAAGAGTGGAGTTGTTCTCATACTTCCCTGGCTCTAAAAATTCTGAAAATTTACCACGTTACAGAGAACTTATTCATGCTAACTTTGTAAAACTTTCAAGATTTTATTACATTCTGACTATCCAGAAGAATTCATACAATGATAGAAAACTTTCTGTTTTCAAACAACAACATATATACTTGCAAAATAAGCATGGTAAAGGCTATACTTGTCTTTTTTACTGAAACAAAAGATACTAAAACTTATTCTAAATAGCAGCAAGCAAATCTAAACAAAATAAAATGACGCTCCAAGCAAAACACATATCATGTGGTGAATAAAAATATAACCTCAAGTAAAGTTACCGATAGACGAAGAGGATAGACGGGATGCCTTCCCGGGGCATCCCAAGCTTAGGCTCTTGGTTGTCCTTGAATATAACCTTGGGGTGCCTTGGGAATCCCCAACCTTAGGCTCTTACCGCTCCTTATTCCATGGTCCATCAAATCTTTACCCAAAACTTGAAAACTTCACAACACAAAACTCAACAAAAAATCTTGCGAGCTCCGTTAGTATAAGAAAGCAAATCACCACTTATGTACTGTTGTGGACTCATTATAAATTCATATTGGTGTTATATATATTGTATTCCAACTTCTCCATGGTTCATACCCTCCGATACTACACATGGATTCATCAAAATAAGCAAACAACACATGAAAAACAGAATCTGCTAAAAACAGAACAATCTGTAGTAATCTGGACAACCACTGTACTTTTGGAATTCTACAAATAGTGAAAAAATTGGACGACGTAGGAAATTTGTATATCAATCATGTGTAAAAATTTCAGCTAATTATCACTTTCCAGTGATTTATTGAATTGTATTCATTGGACGTAAAACTTCCTGTTTTTGCACAGAATCAAGTCAACTATTAACCACACTACCCCAAAGGCTTTACTTGGCACTTTATTGAAACAAAAGCTATGAAAAATGATTACTATAGTAGCTTAATCATGTTAACACACAAAAAAGTCGGTAAAAGTATTGGGTTGCCTCCCAACAAGCGCTTTTCTTTAATGCCTTTTAGCTAGGCATGTGATACGTCCAAAACGTATCTATAATTTATGCTTGCTCCATGCCTCTTTTGTGTGATATTGCTATGATATTTATGCACTTCCATACACTTTTGATCATATTTGGACTAACCTATTAACTCAGTGCACCACAGTGCCAGTTCCTGTTTTCTGCTGTTTTTCTATTTCAGGTTTCCCCAATATTAAAAGTGCCCAAAAAATTCCGGGAAAAATACAGGAAAAATCAGCGTACAGGAAGCTTCGAGAAAAACCAAAGCAGGGCAAGAGGGGTGCCAGGGGTGGCCCAGGCGGCCACCCGGCGCGGCCCCACCCCTAGCGCCTGGGGCCCCGGCTCCGCCTCTGGTGACCCCCCTTCGCATATATATTCCTCGCGTCCCGAAACCCTCGAGGACGGAACCCTTTTTCGCGATCTCGCCTCTGTTCCGCCGCTGCCGCGCTTCCAAGATCGGGAGCATCAGGAGAACTCTTCCCGGCACCCTGCCGGAGGGGAGAACCACCACCGGGAGCTTCTCCACCACCATGGACGCTTCCCGGATGAACCGTGAGTAGTCCACCTTGGACCATGGGTCCATGATCAGTAGCTATGTGATGTTCTCCTCCCCTCTTTGTTCTTCATGGTTTAGACCTCGTGAGCTGCCCTACATGATCGAGGCACATATGTAATCTTTATGCTGTTGCTATGCTGAGTTTGCTGGGATCCGATGGATTATGAGATTATGTTCAGATTATGTGTGAGTAATATATTTGATTTACCTCTTTTATATTTATGTTCTTGAGTAATTCTTGCATGTTCTCCGTTGCTGTTTATTGCTTTGGCCGAGTAGTAGGTAGTAACTCCAAGAGGGAGCGTTATGCTTGATTGTGGGTTCATGCCCCCTGATGACTAGCTTGAGTGACAGAAACATGAGTCTAGGGGATGTGCTGTTGCCACAAGGGGGAAAACAACGGTGCTTGTACTTGCGGGTGCAAGGATTGTTTACTTTACGCAAAGTTCTTTTAATGCAGTTGTCTGTTGCTTTGAGTTTACACTATGGGTGGGATTCGCAACTTAATACCAGCGAGATGTTCTGGATAGATATCTCAAGGTGGATGATTAGTAGTAGATGCAGATGGATTTCGGTCTACTTGCCTTGGCGTACCGCCCATGCTTTTGAGCCTCTACCTTTCTTTCCAGCATAGTTAGCATTGGTTTGCGCACATAATCCTGCCAATTGCCCAGCTGTAATTTGTTTACCTCGCATTGCTGTTTTATCGTCTTTTGGGAGCGAGACATCACTAGTGAACATCATGTGACCCCGGTCCATATTACCACCACTGATCACACCCGCTATTTACTTCCTGTTCTTATTTCCTAGTTGCAGTCATACCTATCATTATTATCTCTTGTGTTTGATCCTTTGTAAACAACAAAGCCGGAGGGATTGACAACCTCTCTGTACTCGTTGGGAGCAAAGTTATTTGTATCTGTGTGCAGGTCCTGTCAACCGCTAAGTTTCTGGCGCCGTTGACACCTTCTTGTCGACCCTCGGAGTCTCATGGGATTCGATCCTTGGTATCTTTGCCAAGGGAAACTTGCTGCTACGCTACATCTCAAACCTTCCACTTGGGGTAACCAACGAGGGGCGAGAAGCCATCAAGCAAAGTTTCTGGCACCGTTGCCGGGGACTCCACTCTTCGAGATAGGGGAGTTGCAGGCTATCTTTTATCTTTGCTTTTTAGTCTTGTTAGTTTACCTTTCAGTTTTTGCTTTAGTGTCCCTTACCAAAAATCACAAAAATAGTTGTCTTGCTTGCTGCTGCTATGGGTTCCACCGAGAACACCAAGTTGTGTGACTTCACTAGTCATAACAACGATGACTTTATTTGCACGCCTATTGCTACACCTGCCACTTCAGCACCCTCTTATGAAATTAAACCTGCTTTACTGAACCTAGTTATGAAAGATCAATTCTCCGGTGCTGGAGATGATGCTGCTTTGCACTTAAATAATTTTGTTGAGCTCTGTGATATGCAAAAGTATACAGAAATAGATGGTGCTATTGTTAAGCTTAAGCTTTTTTCCTTTCTCCTTGAGAGGAGGAGCTAAAATCTGGTTTCAATCCTTGCCTAGGAATAGTATAGATTCTTGGGACAAGTGCAAGGATGCCTTTATTGGGAAGTACTATCCCCCTGGTAAAATTATCCAACTAAGGAGTAACATAATGAATTTTAAACAATTGGATAATGAACACGTTGCCCAAGCTTGGGAACGCATGAAATCTCTTGTCAAGAACTGCCCTACTCATGGTTTGAACTTTGTATGCAGGCTTGAACTTTACCTCGCGGAACTTGTTAGATTCGGCCACAGGAGGAACCTTTATGTCAACTACACTTGGTGCTGCCACGAGGCTTCTCGATGAGATGATGACCAATTATTCCCAATGGCACACCGAACGCGCTCCAACAGGTAGGAAGGTAAACTCCGTCGAGGAGATTTCCTCCCTAAATAAAAAAGTTGACTTGATCATGTCTCTACTTTCCAAGCAATCTTCTATTGATCCTCATGATGTTCCTTTAAATTCTTTGATTGCTCAAGATCAAGTAGATGTGAAATTTATCTCTAGAAACAATTTCAATAACAATGCTTATAGGAGTAATTTTGGTAGCAACCCTAGACCGTTCCACTCTAATTCCTATGGGAACAACAATGCTTATCCTAGCACCAAGAACTCCACTTCTGAACTAGAGATTATGCTTAAAGACTTCATCACTACCCAAAAGGCCTTCACTAAGAGTGTAGAAGAAAAACTAGACAAACTAGATAATCTCTCTTCGAAGGTAGACAATTTAGCCCATGAGGTAGAGTTGCTTAAAATTAGAACTTCTCCCCTTGAGGAGAGGAAGACCACCCCTATGAATGCTATTCAAGTGCAAATTAATGAAAACATTAGGATGATGGCTAAACTTAAAGAGAGATGGGCTAGAGAAAAGGAGGAAGAAGATAGAATTAAGAGCCTTCCTACCCACCACACTGTTGCTACTATCCAAGTTGTTGAGGATATCCAAACTCTTAGCACCCAATGCACTCCTATTCCCATTGGACCTATTAATGGTGATGCTATGACCTCGAACGTAGAAGAAGAAACTCCTATAACCATAGAAGCTACCAAACAAGTGAGCCTAAAGGACACCACTACCACTTTACTTGATAGTAGTGACCTTGATTCTGATAATTGCACCCTTTCTGAAGTTATTAGTTTTCTTCGCAAGATGTCTAGAGATCCCCACACTAGCACACTTAATCTTGCCTTCACAAAGCATATCACTAATGCTCTCATCAAAGCTAGGGAGGAGAAGCTTAGGGTAGAAGCCTCCATACCTAGAAAGCTAGAAGATGGTTGGGATCCTATGATTAAAATTAAGTTGAATAACTTCTCTTGCTATGCTTTATGTGATGTTAGAGCTAGTACCTCCGTTATGCCCAAAAGAATATATGATATGCTTGAATTGAAACCTTTTGATCCTTGTTCTTTTGGTGTTCGTCTTGTTGATTCTTCCGTAAAGAAACCTTTGGGGAAGATCGACGATGTTCTTATCATTGTCAATGACAATTATGTTCCCGTTGATTTTACTATTATGGATATTGAATGTGAACCTTCATGTCCAATTATTTTGGGACGTCCTTTTCTTCGCACCGTTGGTGCTATCATTGACATGAAAGAGGGTAATATAAAATTCCAATTCCCTCTCAAGAAAGGAATGGAACACTTCCCTAGAAAGAAGATTAAGTTTCCTTTTGAGTCCGTTACACGGGCTAGCTATTCTCTTACTCTTGATAAAACTTGATCTTCTCCTTTTTGCATCATGCCTAGCTTAAAGGCATAAAAGAAAGCGCTTTTGGGAGGCAGCCCACAACGAATTAGGATTTATTTTTGCTTTTGTTGTATCTTGATGTTTGTTACTACAGTAGCATCATCATTGTATCTTTTCTTTTCAGCTTTGTGCCAAGTTTAGCCTCCGATTGCAAGAAAGTTCAAAAGTTGTGACGTGCTGTCCAGGAAACAGATTCTGTCCTTGGACAGAAAAATTCGAATAAAATCACCAGATCATCTTTTTGATCTGAATTATTTTGACAGCGTGCTCTATACAATTGGCTTTCGGGCGTCTGTTCTGAGTTTTTTGATTTGAGTTGCAGAAGTGCCCCGAAAAAATTATTTACTACCTGCTGGTCTGTTTTTCACAGATTCTGTCCTGTTTTGCCTTTTCTTCGTTTTGCGAACCTTGAGCTTGCTTTTTCTTTGCAAAAACCTTTTGGCAATCTTGAGAAACAGTAGCTCTTCAAGATTATCCTTATTTCCAGTAGGGAAAAGTTATTTTATTTTGGGTACTAACCTCGCTAATCAGATTATGATGAGTTATGTATGAAGGGAGTTTTCAAGTGTGCGAGGGAAGATGATAAAAGAAGATTCAGGAGGTTCAAACGCTCAAGCTTGGGGATGCCCCCATGCACCCCCAAGAAATATTCAAGAAGACTCAAGCGTCTAAGCTTGGGGATGCCCCCATGCATCCCCTTCTCCATCAACAATTATCAGTTCGTCTTTCGTTCCACTATATTTTAATCACTTCATGCGTTATGTGCTATGCTTGGAGCGTCTTGCTCTTAGTTTCCTTTTTAGTTTTCTTTAGCTTTGCTTGCTGTTCATAACAAGTTAGAACCCAGCTTTCTTTGTGTGGGAGAGAAACACGCTCCACTTCAACCTAGAACACAACATAGGATTTTTATGCTTATCTTTGCTGTGTGTGTTCTTTGTCTTTCCATAGCTGCTGTCATGTTTAGCTCTTAGTTTTCATGCTTTTCTTTTTAAAGAGCTTTTGTTTAGTTGGTTGCTGAACTCTCTTGAGTTTTCATGTTTATCTTGTTAAGAGAGTTTGCCTGTTGCACTGAGTTGTGTGTCTTAGCTTAAAGTAGGTAACTGAGGTTGCTATTTAATTTTAGTAGTAACTTGCAATAGTTTTGAGGTATTGCCATGAGTAATGTCTGAACTTTTGGTGTCAAGAGCTTTAGCCTATTAGTGATAGATGTCGTATTTTGGGCAATCCGTGTTTATTTTCGAAAATCTACAAAATAGTTGAGAACTTTAGCTACTAAATGGATCACTAATCTTTGGAGGGATCGAATATTAGAGTACACTCACGTACCATGAGCCGAGGATGCGCAAGGATAACCAAACCCCCATACACTCCTCCTCGGGGTACTTGTCTCTTTGTGAACCTCCTAATTAGATTGAGAGTTACCGATAATAAGTGCATGAGTTCTTCGGACTAATGTGAGTATTCGAAGGTTGACACTTCCACCTAGCCATATTTTTCTAGCCTCTTCGGTACCGTGCATTGCCCTTTCTCACCTCGAGAGTTGGCGCATACTTCGCCGGTGCATCCAAATCCTTGGCACGATATGCTCTGTCATCATAAGCCTCATTATATCCTTCCTCAAAACAGCCACCATACCTACCTATCAAGGCATTTCCATAGCCTTTCCGAGATACATTGCCATGCAACATCCATCTTCTCATGACTTGATCTTCATGGCATACATGCTTTTTGCTTGATCGATGAGCCGCATGCTAGTTGGGCCTTTCCATAATCATTGCTACATGACGCGCTAGTATCATTGCATATCCTGCTACACTGGCAGTGGCATACATTTGCATACATCATGATAGTTTCATTTTCTTTATGTTGAGTACTTTTGTAAAGTGTGAAAGATCTTCTATACTCTTTGTAATATATAGAGTGTTGCCCCTAAAGTGAGGAAAAGATCCCAAAGAGGACAAAATCAAAAGATCCCAAAGAGGACAAATGAGATTTAAATAGAAAGAGCCATGGAGGCCACAAAAAAATAAAAAAAAAAGAGAAAAAAGAGAAAAATAAATAAAAAGAGAGAAGGGGGCACACTACTATTTCTTTTGAGAGATCCACACTCGTACTCCATCTTATACCTTGTACTCCATAGAGATTATCATTTATGCATATAGCTATGTGGGGACCTTCACACTATAGAACTTGGCTTGTATATTCCAATGATGAGCCTCCTCAAAAGAGCTCTAGGTCTTCTTGAGCAAGCAAGTTGGATGCACCCCCACTAGCTCCATTGGAGAGCTTACCTTAGCTCATATGTGCATCCGTTGCATGGCAATCCCTACTCCTCACATCATATCTATCATTTGGCTTTCTCTCGCCTATGATTGTCCTCATTGATGTGAGCCTTTCACACCCTTTTTGTCTTCCTCCTTCATCATTTTTCTCTCTATGCCATCCTAAGTGTCGACTTTCTTGCTTACGCTCATCCATTGCATGAGTGCTCAAAATATCGAAAGGGAGTGGATCATTTTGACTTGTACCTGGCTGTTGGTCTGGGGATGAGTCAAGATAAGATTCCAAAGAATACCAAGTGTGAAACTTTAGTAGATTAAGTTCTCAACAATAAAAAAACTATGTTTTACTCTCTCATATATCCCTATCCCCTTTCTTGCACGCAAACACCATTTGGAGACATTCGGGTCACGGACAACGAGAGCTCTTGCACCTTTATGTTCTTATGTTACTTGTTGCAATGCTGATACAGACTCTTGCTTGTTATGACTTGAATTGAATTACATGCCTTGATTGCTTTACTTAAAAAGTTCTTATATGGTTGATAGCATGTCACCACAGAAATTATGTTTGTTATCATTTACCTACTCGAGGACGAGCAGGAATTAAGCTTGGGGATGTTGATACGTCCAAAACGTATCTATAATTTCTGCTTGCTCCATGCCTCTTTTGTGTGATATTGCTATGATATTTATGCACTTCCATACACTTTTGATCATATTTGGACTAACCTATTAACTCAGTGCACCACACTGCCAGTTCCTGTTTTCTGCTGTTTTTCTATTTCAGGTTTCCCCAATATTAAAAGTGCCCAAAAAATTCCGGGAAAAATACAGGAAAAATCAGCGTACAAGAAACTTCGAGAAAAACCAAAGCAGGGCCAGAGGGGTGCCAGGGGTGGCCCAGGCGGCCACCCGGCGCAGCCCCACCCCTAGCGCCTGGGGCCCCGGCTCCGCCTCTGGTGACCCCCCTTCGCATATATATTCCTCGCGTCCCGAAACCCTCGAGGACGGAACCCTTTTTCGCGATCTCGCCTCTGTTCTACCGCCATTGCGCTTCCAAGATAGGGAGCATCAGGAGAACTCTTCCCGGCACCCTGCCGGAGGGGAGAACCACCACCGGGAGCTTCTCCACCACCATGGACGCTTCCCGGATGAGCCCTGAGTAGTCCACCTTGGACCATGGGTCCATGATTAGTAGCTATATGATGTTCTCCTCCCCTCTTTGTTCTTCATGGTTTAGACCTCGTGAGCTGCCCTACATGATCGAGGCACATATGTAATCTTTATGCTGTTGCTATGCTGAGTTTGCTGGGATCCGATGGATTATGAGATTATGTTCAGATTGCGTGTGAGTAATATATTTGATTCACCTCTTTTATATTTATGTTCTTGAGTAATTCTTGCATGTTCTCCGTTGCTGTTTATTGCTTTGGCCGAGTAGTAGGTAGTAACTCCAAGAGGGAGCGTTATGCTTGATTGTGGGTTCATGCCCCCTGATGACTAGCTTGAGTGACAGAAACATGAGTCTAGGGGATGTGTTGTTGCCACAAGGGGGAAAACAACGGTGCTTGTACTTGCGGGTGCAAGGATTGTTTACTTTACGCAAAGTTCTTTTAATGCAGTTGTCTGTTGCTTTGAGTTTACACTATGGGTGGGATTCGCAACTTAATACCAGCGAGATGTTCTGGATAGATATCTCAAGGTGGATGATTAGTAGTAGATGCAGATGGATTTCGGTCTACTTGCCTTGGCGTACCGCCCATGCTTTTGAGCCTCTACCTTTCTTTGCAGCATAGTTAGCATTGGTTTGCGCACATAATCCTGTCAATTGCCCAGCTGTAATTTGTTTACCTCGCATTGCTGTTTTATCGTCTTTTGGGAGCGAGACATCACTAGTGAACATCATGGGACCCCGGTCCATATTACCACCACTGATCACACCCGCTATTTACTTCATGTTCTTATTTCCTAGTTGCATTCATACCTATCATTATTATCTCTTGTGTTTGATCCTTTGTAAACAACAAGGCCGGAGGGATTGACAACCTCTCTGTACTCGTTGGGAGCAAAGTTATTTGTATCTGTGTGCAGGTCCTGTCAACCGCTAAGTTTCTGGCGCCGTTGACACCTTCTTGTCGACCCTCAAAGTCTCACAGGATTCGATCCTTGGTATCTTTGCCAAGGGAAACTTGCTGCTACGCTACATCTCAAACCTTCCACTTGGGGTAACCAACAAGGGGCGAGAAGCCATCAGCATGATGAATTCAATGATGCTCACGTAAAGATAGGAATTGAAATATAAAAGGAAGCATCATGAATCACATTGCAAGCACATTTAAATCTAACCACTTCATATGCATAGGGATTTTGTGAGCAAATAATTTATGGGAACAAGAATCAACTAGCATAGGAAGGCAAAACAAGCATGACTTCAAAACTTTCAACATATAGAGAGGAAACTTGATATTATTGCAATACTCAAAAGCATATGTTCCTCTCTCATAATAATTTTTAGTAGCTTCATGAATGAATTCAACAATATAACCATCACACAAATCATTCTTTTCATGATCCATAAGCATAGAAATTTTATTACTCTCTACATAGGCAAATTTATTATCATTCATAATAGTGGGAGCAAACTCAACAAAATAACTATCATTAGACACTTGATTAAAATCATGATGACAAGTTTCATGGTTATTACTATTAATTATAACATAGGTGTCATCACAATAATCATCATAAATAGGAGGCATGCTTTCATCATAATAGATTTCCTCATCAAAACTTGGGGGACTAAAAATATCATCTTCATCAAACATAGCATCCCCAAGCTTCTGGCTTTGCATATAATTAGCATTATGGATATTCAAAGAATTCACACTAACAACATTGCAATCATGCTCATCATTCAAATGTTTAGTGCCAAACAATTTATTGCATTCTTCTTCTAGCACCTTGGAAGAATTTTCCTTTCCATCATTTTCATGAAAGACATTATAAAGATGAAGCATATGTGGCAACCTCAATTCCATTTTTTGTATTTTTATTTTTGTAAAACAAACTAGTGATAAAACAAGAAACTAAAAGATTCAATTACAAGATCTAAAGATATACCTTCAAGCACCAGCCTCCCCGGCAACGGCGCCAGAAAAGAGCTTCGTTGACGGGATGTGAGTGCCGCTTACCTAGCCTCCCCGGCAACGGCGCCAGAAAAGAGCTTGATGTCTACTACACAACCTTCTTCTTGTAGACTCGTGTTGGGCCTCCAAGCGCATAGTTTTGTAGGACAGTAGCAATTTTCCCTCAAGTGGATGACCTAAGGTTTATCAATCCGTGGGAGGCGTAGGATGAAGATGGTCTCTCTCAAGCAACCCTGCAACCAAACAACAAAGAGTCTCTTGTGTCCCCAACACATCCAATACAATGGTAAATTGTATAGGTGCACTAGTGCGGTGAAGAGATGGTGATACAAGTGTAATATGGATGGTAGATGTAGGTTTTTGTAATCTGAAAATATAAAAACAGCAAGGTAACTAATGATAAAAGTGAGCACAAATGGTATTGCTATGCTTGGAAACAAGGCCTAGGGTTCATACTTTCACTAGTGCAAGTTCTCTCAACAGTAATAACATAATTGGATCATATAAAAATCCCTCAACATGCAACAAAGCGTCACTCCAAAGTCACTAATAGCTGAGAACAAACGAAGAGATTATTGTAGGGTATGAAACGACCTCAAAGTTATTCTTTCTGATCAATCTATTCGGTTATTCCTATAAGTGTCACAAACAGCCATAGAGTTCGTACTAAAATAACACCTTAAGACACACATCAACCAAAACCCTAATGTCACCAAGATACTCCAATGTCACCAGAAGTATCCGCGGGTTTGATTGTACGACATGCATCACACAATCTCAGATTCATCTATTCAAACCAACACAAAGAACTTCAAAGAGTGCCCCAAAGTTTCTACCGGAGAGTCAAGCTGAAAATGTGTGCCAACCCCTGTGCATAAGTTCACAAGGTCATTGAACCTGCAAGTTGATCACCAAAACATACATCAAGTAGATCACGTGAATATCCCATTGTCATCACAGATAAGCACATGCAAGACATACATCAAGTGTTCTCAAATCCTTAAAGACTCAATCCGATAAGATAACTCCAAAGGGAAAAATCAATCCATTACAAGAAAGTAGAGGGGGAGAAACATCATAATATCCAACTATAATAGCAAAGCTCGCGGTACATCAAGATCGTGCCAAATCAAGAACACGAGAGAGAGAGAGAGAGAGAGAGAGAGAGAGAGAGAGAGAGAGAGAGGGAGAGAGAGAGAGAGAGAGAGAGAGAGAGATCAAACACATAGCTATTGGTACATACCCTCAGCCCCGAGGGTGAACTACTCCCTCATCATCATGGAGACCGCCGGGATGATCAAGATGGCCACCGGTGATGATTTCCCCCTATGGCAGGATGCCGGAACAGGGTCCCAATTGTTTTTGGTGGCTACAGATTAGGGGGACCCACAAATTGTTTTTGGTGGCAAGATGCCGGAACAGGGTCCCAATTGCGGTGGCAGAACTCCCGATCTAGGTTTATTTCTAGGGGTTTCGATATTTATAAGAATTTTTAGCGTCGAGAACAAGTCAGGGGGACCCACAAATCAACCACAAGGTAGGGGGCGCGTCCTAGGGGGCGCCCTCCACCCTTGTGGATGGCTCGTGGCTCTTCTGGCCCAATCCTTTTGCTTCAGGGGCTTCTTCTGGTCCATAAAAAATCACCAAAAAGTTTTGTTCCATTTGGACTCCGTTTGATATCCCTTTGCTGTGAAACTCAAAAACAAGGAAAAAACAGAAACTCGCACTGGGCTCTAGGTTAATAGGTTAGTCCCAAAAATCATATAAAATAGCATATAAATGCATATGAAACATCCAAGATAGATAATATAATAGCATGGAACAATCAAGAATTATAGATACGTTGGAGTCGTATCAGTGATGTACTCCGTGCCGGCCTTCACCTAAGCACTACGAAGATTAGACCGAGTGTGTAATCTATGGAGGGGGGCACCGCACACGGCTAAAAATTGTTGGTGTGTGTTCTAGGCGCCCCTACCCACATATATATAGGTTTGAGGGGAGGAGAGGCAGCCAAGCGGGCGCCCCAAGTAGGAGGAATCCTACTTGGGGTCCTCCCCAATTATGCGAAAAACCCTTCTCCTATTACTATTCAGAATAGGAAGGAAAAGGGAAGAGAGGGAAGGAGAAAGGAAGGGGGGAACCCTCTTCCTTCTCTTATTCAGCCTCCTTCCTCAGGGGGGCACCACCCCTTGTGGGATGGTGTGCTCCCCTCCTATGGACCATGAGGGCCATTATCCCCCCTAGGGTTTCGGTAACCCCCCGGTACTCCGATATGTACCCGATACCCCACGAAACTCTTCCGGTGTTCGAATACCATCATTCTATATATAAATCTTTACCTCTCAACCATTCCGAGACTCCTCGTCATGTCTGTGATCTCATCTGGGACTCCAAAAAACATTCGGTCACCAAATCACATAACTCATATAATAACAAATCACCATCGAACGTTAAGCGTGCAGACCCTACGGGTTCGAGAACTATGTAGACTTGACCTAGACACCTCTCCGGTCAATAACCAATAGTGGAACCTGGATGCTCATATTGGTTCCCACATGTTCTACGAAGATCTTTATCGGCTGTACTGTAATGTCAACATACGTTATTCCCTTTGTCATCGGTATGTTATTTGCCCGAGATTCGATCGTTGGTATCTTCATATTGAAGGAAATATGCCCTAGAGGCAATAATAAAGTTGCTATTTATATTTCCTTGTATATGATGATAAATGTCTTTTATTCATGCTCGAATTGTATTAACCGGAAACTTGATACATGTGTGAATACATAGACAAAATAGAGTGTCCCTAGTATGCCTCTACTAGACTAGCTTGTTAATCAAAGATTGTTGTGTTTCCTAACCATAGACATGTGTTGTCATTTGATCAACGGGATCACATCATTAGGAGAATGATGTGATGGACAAGGCCCATCCCTTAGCTTAGCACCATGATCGTTTAGTTTTACTGCTATTGCTTTCTTCATGACTTATACATGTTCCTCTGACTATGAGATTACGCAACTCCTGAATACCGGAGGAACACCTTGTGTGCTATCAAATGTCACAACATAAATGGGTGATTATAAAGATGCTCTACAGGTGTCTCCGAAGGTGTTTGTGGTGTTGGCATAGATCGAGAATAGGATTTGTCACTCCGAGTGTCGGAGAGGTATCTCTGGGCCCTCTCGGTAATACACGTCATAATAAGCCTTGCAAGCAAACGACTATTGAGTTAGTCACGAGATGATGTATTACGGAACGAGTAAAGAGACTTGAAGGTAACGAGATTAAACTAGGTATGATGATACCGACGATCGAATCTCGGGTAAATAACATATCGATGACAAAGGGAACAACGTATGTTATGTAGGAGCCAATATGAACATCCATGTTCCGCTATTGGTTATTGACCGGAGATGTGTCTCGATCATGTCTACATAGTTCTCGAACCTGTAGGGTCCGCACGCCTAACGTTCGATGACGATCGGTATTATGAGTTTATGTGTTTTGATGTATCGAAGGTTGTTTGGAGTACCGGATGAGATCAAGGACATGACGAGGAGTCTCGAAATAGTGGAGACATCAAGATTGATATATTGGACGACTATATTCGAACACCGGAAGTGTTCTGGAGAAGTTTCGGATAAAACCGGAGTGTCGGAGGGTTACCGGAACCCCCCGGGGGAACTAATGGGCCACATGGGCCTTAGTGGAGAGAGAGGGGCGGCTAGGGCAGGCCGCGCGGCCCCTCCCCCTTGGGTCCGAATTGGACTAGGGAAGGGGGGCGGCACCCCCCTTTCCTTCTCCCTCTCTCTCTCTCCTTCATTCCCCCTCTCTCCCTCTTGGTGGACTCCTACTAGGAATAGGATTCCTATTCCTTGTATGACTCCCCCTCATGGGGCGCGCCCTAGGAGGGTCGGCCGGCCTCCCCTTGCTCCTTTATATACGGGGGAAAGGGGCACCCTAGAACACACAAGTAGACAATTGTTTTAGCCATGTGCGGTGCCCCCCTCCACTGTTACACACCTCGGTCATATTGTTGCAGTACTAAGTCAACACCGTCACCACGCCGTCGTGCTGACGAAACTCTCCCTTGGCCTCAACTGGATCAAGAGTTCGAGGGACGTCACCGAGCTGAACGTGTGCATATCATGGAGGTGCCGTGCGTTCGGTGCTTGATCGGTTGGATCGCGAAGACGTTCGACTACATCAACCGCGTTACTAAACGCTTCCGCTTTCGGTCTACGAGGGTACGTGGACACACTCTCCCGCTCGTTGTTATGCTTGTCCTAGATAGATCTTGCGTGTTCGTAGGATTTTTTTTTGAAATACTACGTTCCCCAACATATACCTAGTTCAATATTGTTACCAACAAGTCTCTTTACTCATTCCATAATGCATCTTCTCGTAACTAACTCATTAGTCATATTGCTTGCAAGGCTTCTTATTATATGCATTGCCGAGAGGGCCCATAGATACCTCACTGATACTCGGAGTGACAAATCCTAATCTTGATCTATGCCAACCTAACGAACACCTTCGGAGATACCTGTAGAGCATATTTATAATCACCCAGTTATGTTGTGACGCTTGATAGCACACAAGGCATTCCTCCGGTATCCGGCAGTTGGATAATCTCATAGTCGGAGGAATATGTATTTGACATGAAGAAAGCAATAGCAATAAAACTAAACGATGGTAAGCTAACAGATGGGTCTTGTCCATCACATCATTCTCCTAATGATGTGATCCCGTTCATCAAATGACAACACATATATATGGTTAGGAAACTTAACCATCTTTGATTAACGAGCTAGTCTAGTAGAGGCTTCCTAGGGACTTGGTATTTTGTCTGTGTATCCACACATGTATCAAGTTTCCGGTTAATATAATTCTAGCATGAATAATAAACATTTATCATGAAATAAGGAAATATAAAATAACAACTTTATTATTGCCTCTAGGGCATATTTCCTTCAGTCTCCCACTTGCAGTAGAGTCAATAATCTAGTTCACATCGCCATGTGATTTAACACCAATAGTTCACATCGTCCTGTGACCAACACCCAAAGGGTTTACTAGAGGTAATAATCTAGTTCACATTGCCATGTGTTTAACACCCAAAGAGTACTAAGGTGTGATCATTTTTTGCTTTGTGAGAGAAGTTTAATCAACGGGTCTGTCACATTCAGATCCGTATGTATTTCGCAAATTTCTATGTGTACAATGCTCTGCATGGAGCTACTCTAGATAATTGCTCCCACTTTCAATACGTATCTGGATTGAGACTTAGAGTCATCTAGATCAGTGTCAAAGCTTGCATTGACGTAACTCTTTACGACGAACTCTTTATCACCTCCATAACCGAGAAACATTTCCTTAGTCCTTTTAAGGCAAGTAAGGATAATTTTGACCGTTGTCTAGTGATCTACTCCTGGATCACTATTGTACCTCCTTGTCAAACTCATGGCAAGGTACACAACATGTTTGGTACACAACATGGCATACTTTATAGAACCTATGGCTGAGGCATGGGAAATGACTTTCATTCTCTCTATATTTTTGTGCCGTCGTCGGGTTTTGATTCTTACTGAACTTCAAACCTTGTAACACAGGAAAGAACCCTTTCTTTGACTAATCCATTTTGAACTTCTTCAATACTTTACCAAGGTATGTGCTTCGTGAAAGTCCTATTAAGCGTCTTGATTTATCTCTGTAGATCTTGATGCATAATATATATGCAGCTTTACCGAGGTCTTTCATTGAAAAATTCTTATTCAAGCATCCTTTTATGCTATCCAGAAATTGTACATCATTTCCAATCAACAATATGTCATCCACATGTAATATCAGAAATGCTACAGAGCTCCCACTCACTTTCTTGTAAATACAAGCTTCTCCAAAAGTATGTATAAAACCATATGCTTTGATCACCTCATCAAAGCGTATTCCAACTCGGAGATGCCTGCAAAAGTCCATAGATTGATTGCTGGAGCTTGCACACTTCGTTAGCACCATTAGGATCGACAAAACCTTCCGGTTGCATCATATACAACTCTTCTTCAATAAAATGCGGGAATTGCTAACATGATTCTGACAGACTTAAGCATCGCCATGTGTGAGAAAGTCTCATCATAGCCAACTCCTTGAACTTGTCGAAAACCTTTCGCGACAAGTCAAGCTTTGTAGACAACAACAATACCATCAACGTCAGTCTTCTTCTTGAAGATCCATTTATTCTCTATGGCTCGCCGATCATTGGGCAAGTCCACCAAAGTCCACACTTTGTTCTCGTACATGGATCCTATCTTAGCTTTCATGACCTCAAGCCATCTATCGGAATCTGGGCTGATCAAAGCTTATTCATAGTTTGTAGGTTTGTCGTGGTCTAGTAACATGACTTCCAGAATAGGATAATCGAACCACTCTGGTGCGGATCATGCTCTGGTTGACCTACGAGGTTCTGTAGTAACTTGGTATGAAGTTTCATGATTATCATCATTAGCTTCCTCACTAGTTGGTTTAGGCATCACGGGAATAGTTTTCTATGATGAGCTACTTTCCAATTCGATAGAAGGTACAATTACCTCATCAAGTTCTACTTTCCTCCCACTCACTTCTTTCGAGAGAAATTTCTTCTCTAGAAAGGATCCATCTTTAGTAACAAAGATCTTGCCTTCGGATCTGTGGTAGAAGGTGTACCCAACATTTCTTTCGGGTATCCTATGAAGACACACTTCTCTAATTTGGGTTTGAGCTTATCAGGCTGAGGCTTTTTCACATAAGCATCGCTACCCCTTCTATCACTGGCTGAAAAAGCTTATGTGAAAAAGCTTATTTGGATTCAAGTATCCTTTTAAGCAAGATAACATGATGTAGAGGGATAAAATCAAGCAATATGATATAAACCCCATCTTTTTATCCTTGATGGCAACAATGCAATACGTGCCTCGCTACCCCTTCTGTCACTGGGTGAGGACACCGCAAGATTGAACCCAAAACTAAGCACCTCTCCCATTGCAAGAACTACCAATCGAGTTGGCCAAACCAAACCAAAAATTCGAAGAGAAATACAAAGATATCTAATCATGCGTATGAGAATTCAGAGAAGATTCAAATAATATTCATAGACAATCTGATCATAAATCCACAATTCATCGGATCTCGACAAACACACCGCAAAAGAAGAGTACATCGAATAGATCTCCAACAACATCGAGGAGAACAATGTATTCCAGATCAAAGAGAGAGAAGAAGCCATCTAGGTACTAGCTATGGACCCGTAGGTCTGTGGTGAACTACTCATGCATCATCGGAAGGGCATCAAGGTTGACGTAGAACCCTGATGTCTACTACGCAACCTTCTCCTTGTAGATGTTGTTGGGCCTCCAAGTGCAGAGGTTTGTAGGACAGTAGCAAATTTCCTTCAAGTGGATGACCTAAGGTTTATCAATCCGTGGGAGGCATAGGATGAAGATGGTCTCTCTCAAACAACCCTGCAACCAAATAACAAAGAGTCTCTTGTGTCCCCAACACACCCAATACATTGGTAAATTGTATAGGTGCACTAATTCGACGAAGAGATGGTGATACAAGCGCAATACGGATGGTAGATATAGGTTTTTGTAATAAGAAAATATAAAAACAGCAAGGTAGCAAGTGGTTAACGTGAGCATAAATGGTGTTGCAATGATAGGAAACAAGGCCTAGGGTTCATACTTTCACTAGTGCAAGTTCTCACAACAAGGATAACATAATTGAGTCATATTACTAGCCCTCAACATGCAACAAAGAGTCACCCCAAAGTCACTAATAGCGGAGAACAACCGAAGAGATTATTGTAGGGTAAGAAAACCACCTCAAAGTTATTCTTTCTGATCGATCTATTCAAGAGTCCGTACTAAAATAACATGAAGCTATTATTTCCGTTCGATCTATCATAGAGTTCGTACTAGAATAACACCTTAAGATACAAATCAACCAAAACCCTAATGTCACCTAGATACTCCGTTGTCACCTCAAGTATCCGTGGGCATGATTATACGATATGCATCACATAATCTCAAATTCATCTATTCAACCAACACAAAGAACTTAAAAGAGTGCCCCAAAGTTTTTACCGGAGAGTCAAGATGAAAACGTGTGCCAATCCCTATGCATAGATTCCCAAGGTCACGGAACCTGCAAGTTGATCACCAAAACATACATCAAGTGGATCACGTGATATGCCATTGTCACCACAGATAAGCACATGCAAGACATACATCAAGTGTTCTCAAATCCTTAAAGACTCAATCCGATAAGATAACTTCAAAGGGAAAACTCAATCCATTACAAGAGAGTAGAGGGGGAGAAACATCATAAGATCCAACTATAATAGCAAAGCTCACGATACATCAAGATCGTGCCATCTCAAGAACACGAGAGAGAGAGAGAGAGGGAGAGAGAGAGAGAGAGAGAGATCAAACACATAGCTACTGGTACATACCCTCAGCCCCGAGGGTGGACTACTCCCTCCTCGTCATGGAGAGCACCGGAATGATGAAGATGGCCACCGGAGAGGGATTCCCCCCTCCGGTAGGGTGCCAGAACAGGTCTAGATTGGTTTTCTGTGGCAACAGAGGCTTTCGGCGGCAGAACTCCCAATATAGGTTATTTTCCGGAGGTTTCAGTACATATAGGAGGTGTTGGAGTCGGCGGTAAGTAAAGGGGGTCTCCGAGCTGCCCACGAGGCAGGGGCGCGCCCAGTAGGGGGAGGGGGCGCCCCCCATCCTCGTGGGCAGCCTGTGGACCTTCTGGCCCCCCTCCGGCACTTTCTGGGCTTCTTCTGGTCCAAAAAAGTCCTCCGTTGAGTTTCAGGTTAATTGGGAACCGTTTGATATTCCTTTTTTGCGATACTCTAAAACAGGAGAAAAACAGAAACTGGCACTGGGCTCTGGGTTAATAGGTTAGTCCCAAAAATCATATAAAAGTGTATATAAAAGCCCATAAAACATCCTAGAAGGATAATATAATAGTGGAACAATAAAAAATTATAGATACGTTGGAGACGTATCAAGCATCCCCAAGCTTAATTCCTGCTCGTCCTCGAGTAGGTAAATGATAAAAACAGAATTTTTGATGTGAAATGCTAACCAACATAATTTTCAATGTAATTTCTTTATTGTGGCATGAATGTTCGATACAAAAGATTCAAGACAAAAGTCTATATTGACATAAGAAATAATAATACTTCAAACATACTAACAAAGCAATCATGTCTTCTCAAAATAACATGGCCAAAGAAAGTTATCCCTACAAAATTGTATAGTCTGGCTATGCTCCCTCTTCATCACACGAAATATTCATATCATGCACAACCCCGGTTTCAGCCAAGCACTTGTTTTCATACTCAATTTTTTTCAAACCTTTCAACTTTCACGCAATACATGAGCGTGAGCCATGGATATAACACTATATGTGGAATAGTGTGGTGGTTGTGGAGAAGACCAAAAGGAGGAAGATAGTCTCACATCAACTAGGCGTATCAATGGGCTATGGAGATGCCCATCAATAGATATCAATGTGAGTGAGTAGGGATTGACATGCAACGGATGCACCAGAGCTATAAATGCATGAAAGCTCATCAAAAGAAACTAAGTGGGTGTGCATCCAACTTGCTTGCTCATGAAGACCTAGGGCATTTGAGGAAGCCCATTGTTGGAATATACAAGCCAAGTTCTATAATGAAAATTTCCCACTAGCATATGAAATTGACTAAACATGAGACTCTCTATCATGAAGAACATGGTGCTACTTTGAAGCACAAGTGTGGAAAAAGATAGTAGCATTGTCCCTTTTCTTTTATTTTTCTTCTTTTTTTTTTTCTTTTTTTCCTTTGTTTGGGCCTTTTTTTTTCTTTGGCCTTTCCTTCTTTTTTTATTTTTTTATTTTTCTTTTTCTTTGGGACAATGCTCTAATAATGATGATCATCACACTTAAATTGATTTACAACTCGATACTAGAACAAAGTATGACTCTATATGAATGCCTCCGGCAGTGTAACGGGATGTGCAATGAATCAAGAGTGACATGTATGAAAAGTTATGCATGGTGGCTTTGCCACAAATACGATGTCAACTACATGATCATGCATGGTAATATGACACTGATGAAGTGTGTCATAACAAACGGAACAGTGGAAAGTTGCATGGCAATATATCTCGGAATGGGTATGGAAATGCCACGATAGGTAGATATGGTGGCTGTTTTGAGGATGATATATGCTGGCTATTTTGAGGAAGGTATATAGTGGGTGTATGGTACCGGCGAAAATTGCGCAGTACAAGAGAGGCTAGCAATGGTGGAAGGGTGAGAGTGCGTATAATCCATGGACTCAACATTAGTCATAAAGAACTCATATACTTATTGCAAAAATTTATGAGTCATCAAAACAAAGAAATCAACGCATGCTCCTAGGGGGGAGGTTGGTAGGAGTTAACCATCGCGCGCCTCCGACCTCCACACAAAGGATGGCAATCAATAAATACCTCATGCTCTAACTTCGTCACATAGCGGTTCACCATACGTGCATGCTACGGGAATCACAAACTTTAACACAAGTATTTCTTGAATTCATAATTACCCCGCTAGCATAACTCTAATATCATCATCCTCATATCTCAAAACAATCATCAAGTATCAAACTTCTCCTATCATTTAATGCACTTTATGTGAAAGTTTTTACTATACCCAACTTGGATGCCTATCATATTAGGACTAGTTGTATAACCAAAGCCAATTACCATGCTGTTCTAAAAGACTCTCAAAAGGATATAAGTGAAGCATGAGATTTCATCTATTTCTTCAAAATAAAACCACCGTCGTGCTCTAAAAAGATATAAGTGAAGCACTAGAGCAAAACTATCTAGTCCAAAAGATAAAAGTGAAGATCAATGAGTAGTTGAATGATTATGTAACTATGTGGAGACTCTCTAACATTTAATAATTTCAGATCTTCGGATATTATTCAAACAGCAAGCAAAACAAACTAAAATAAAATGACGCTCCAAGCAAAACACATATCATGTGGTGAATAAAAATATAGCATCGAGTAAAGTTACCGATAGACGAAGACGAAAGAGGGGATGCCTTCCCGGGGCATCCCCAAGCTTAGGCTTTTGGTTGTCCTTGAATATTACCTTGGGGTGCCTTGGGCATCCCCAAGCTTAGGCTCTTGCCACTCCTTATGCCATTGTCCATCGAATCTTTACCCAAAACTTGAAAACTTCACAACACAAAACTCAACAGAAAACTCAACAGAAAACTCGTAAGCTCCGTTAGTATAAGAAAATAAAACCACCACTTAAGTACTGTTATGAACACATTCCAAATTCATATTGGTGTAATATCTATTGTATTCCAACTTATCCATGGTTCATACACTCCGATACTACTCATAGATTCATCAAAACAAGCAAACATCACATAGAAAATAGAATCTGTCAAAAACAGAACAGTTTGTAGCAATTTGTAACTTTCAAATACTTCTGTAACTCTAAAAATTCTGAAATAAATTGGTGAACGTGAGGAATTTGTCCACTAATCATCTGAAAAAAGAATCAACTAAAAAGCACTCTCTAGTAAAAAAAGGTAGCTAATCTCGTGAGCATAAAAGTTTCTGTTTTTTTACAGCAAGATCGCGTAAACTTCACACAAGTCTTCCCAAAGGTTCTACTTGGCACAAACACTAATTAAAACACAAAACCACATCTAAACAGAAGCTAGATGCAATATTTATTCCTAAACATAAGAAAAAGCAAATAAAATAAAACTGGGTTGCCTCCCAACAAGCGCTATCGTTTAACGCCCCTAGCTAGGCATGATGATTTCAATGATGCTCACATAAAAGATAAGAATTGAAACATAAAGGGAGCATCATGAAGAATATGATTAGCACATTTAAGTCTAACCCACTTCCTATGCATAGGGTTTTGTGAGCAAACAACTTATGGTAACAATAATCAACTAGCATAGGAAAGCAAAACAAGCATAGGTTCAAAACTTTTAGCACATAGAGAGGGAACTTGATATTATTGCAATTCCTACAAGCATATGATCCTATCTCATAATAATTTTCAGTAGCATCATGAATGAATTCAACCATATAACCATCACATAAAGCATTCTTTTCTTGATCTACTTGCATAGAAATTTTACTACTCTCCACATAAGCAAAATTCTTCTCATTCATAGTAGTGGGAGCAAACTCAATAAAATAACTATCATGTGAAGCATAATCCAATTGAAAATCAAAATCATGATGACAAGTTTCATGGTTATCTTTATTCTTTAAAGCATACGTGTCATCACATTAATCATCATAAATAGGAGGCATGCTTTCATCATAATAAATTTGCTCATCAAAACATGGGGGACTAAACGTATAATCATCATCAAACATAGCTTCCCCAAGCTTGTGGCTTTGCATATCATTAGCATCATGGATATTCAAAGGATTTATACTAACAACATTGCAATCATGCTCATCATGCACATATTTTATGCCAAGCATTCTATGTAATTCTTCTTCTAGTACTTGAGCACAATTTTCCTTTCCATCATTTTCACGAAAGATATTAAAAAGATGAAGCATAAGAGGTAACCTTAATTCCGGTTTTGTAGTTTTCTTTTATAAACTAAACTAGTGATAAAACAAGAAACTAAAAGATTCGATTACAAGATCTAAAGATATACCTTCAAGCACTCACCTCCCCGGCAACGGCGCCAGAAAAAAGCTTGATGTCTACTACGCAACCTTCTCCTTGTAGACGTTGTTGGGCCTCCAAGTGCAGAGGTTTGTAGGACAGTAGCAAATTTCCCTCAAGTGGATGACCTAAGGTTTATCAATCCGTGGGAGGCGTAGGATGAAAATGGTCTCTCTCAAACAACCGTGCAACCAAATAACAAAGATTCTCTTGTGTCCCCAACACACCCAATACAATGGTAAATTGTATAGGTGCACTAGTTCGGCGAAGAGATGGTGATACAAGTGCAATACGGATAGTAGATATAGGTTTTTGTAATAAGAAAATATAAAAAACAGCAAGATAGCAAGTGGTAAATGTGAGCATAAACGGTGTTGCAATGATAGAAAACAAGGCCTAGGGTTCATACTTTCACTAGTGCAAGTTCTCACAACAAGGATAACATAATTGAATCATATTACTAGCCCTCAACATGCAACAAAGAGTCACTCCAAAGTCACTAATAGCGGAGAACAAACGAAGAGATTATTGTAGGGTAAGAAAACCACCTCAAAGTTATTCTTTCTGATCGATCTATTCAAGAGTCCGTACTAAAATAACACGAAGCTATTCTTTCCGTTCGATCTATCATAGAGTTTGTACTAGAATAACACCTTAAGATACAAATAAACCAAAACCCTAATGTCACCTAGATACTCCATTGTCACCTCAAGTATCCGTGGGCATGATTATACCATATGCATCACACAATCTCAGATTCATCTATTCTACCAACACAAAGAATTTAAAAGAGTGCCCCAAAGTTTTTACCGGAGAGTCAAGATGAAAACGTGTGCCAACCCCTATGCATAGATTCCCAAGGTCACGAAACCCGCTAGTTGATGACCAAAACATACATCAAGTGGATCACGTGATATCCCATTATCACCACAGATAAGCACATGCAAGACATACATCAATTGTTCTCAAATCCTTAAAGACTCAATCCGATAAGATAACTTCAAAGGGAAAACTCAATCCATTACAAGAGAGTAGAGGGGGAGAAACATCATAAGATCCAACTATAATAGCATAGCTCGCGATACATCAAGATTGTGCCATCTCAAGAACACGAGAGAGAGAGAGAGAGATCAAACACATAGCTACTGGTACATACCCTTAGCCTCGAGGGTGGACTACTCCCTCCTCGTCATTGAGAGCGCCGGGATGATGAAGATGGCCACCGGAGAGGGATTCCCCCCTCCGGAAGGGTGCCAGAACGGGTCTAGATTGGTTTTTAGTGGCAACAGAGCCTTTCGGCGGCGGAAATCCCAATCTAGGTTATTTTCCGGAGGTTTTAGTATATATAGGAGGTGTTGGAGTCGGGGGCAAGTAAAGGGGGTCTTCGGGCTATCCACGAGGCAGGGGCACGTGCCCAGTAGGTGGGGTGCCCCCCCCACCCTCGTGGACAGCCCATGGACTTTATGGCCCCCTCCGGCACTTTCTAGGCTTCTTCTGGTCCAAAAACGTCCTCCATTGAGTTTCAGGTCAATTGGGCTCCGTTTGATATTCCTTTTCTGCGATATTCTAAAATAGGAGAAAAACAGAAACTGGCACTAGGCTCTGGGTTAATAGGTTAGTCCCAAAAATCATATAAAAGTGTATATAAAAGCCCATAAAACATCCTAGAAGGATAATATAATAGCATGGAACAATAAAAAATTATAGATACGTTGGAGACGTATCAAAGCCCTCCGTGATCGAATCCCTCTCTGGGAGAGTACCAGAAAAGGCCTCCAGATGGGATCTCACGAGATTAGAGACCTGCGGCGGTGGAAAAGTATTTTTGTGGATGCTTCTAGGGTTTCTGGAATACTTCTAAATATATAGGCAAGGAAAGGGGCCAGGGGGTCTCCCAGGGGGGCACAAGCCCTAGGGGCACGCCCCCCGGCTTGTCGTCGCCTCGAGGACTCTCTGACTTGGAAACCAAGTCCTACGTGTGTCTTCTGGTCCAAGAAAAATCATCACGATAGTTTTATTCCGTTTGGACTCTGTTTGATATTCCTTTTATGCGAAGCTCAAAAACAAGGAAAAAACAGAAACTGACAATGAGCTCTAGGTTAATAAGTCCCCAAATAGCATATAAATGCATATAAAACATCTAGAGTTGATAATATAATAGCATGGAACAATAAAAATTTATAGATACATTGGAGACGTATGACTACAAAAAAAAGACACATCTGTGACATTTTGGCCCAAACAATTTTTTTCTGCCATGCTTATGACACTTCTATGATAACAATTGTGACAAAACCCGGTATCATCATAGATGTGGTGGGCTCCTACTTCTATGACAAACAATCATGACAGAAAATGGGCTTTTTGTCCTGGGCGGGCCGGGGATGCACCTGCATCACATTCTTTGGGCTGTCCATGACGGAAAAAAATTATGGTAGGAGCGAGGGCGAGGAAAATTTCGGGGAGTTCCTGGTTACGGTGGGTGCTCGGGGTCGAGCGATGCACAGAGGTTTGCGTGTTTCTCTCGTATACGTATGTGCGTGTGTGCGAGGCGTTGGGCTCTAACTGAACCCGGGCGAGGCGTTCGTTACTAAACTCGAGCGAGTGCACTAGGCTATGTTACTGAACCTGAGCGATCAATCCCTTGGCTGTCAACTGAACCCAAGCGATTCCTTCCCTACTGTTGCTAACTGAACCAGAGAGATTGATCGCTGCTGCTGCTGCTGCTGCTTACTGAAGCCGGTCGAACATGCTGCATCTTGATGAACAGTGAACGTGCAGGTTGGTTGAATGAGTCAAGACGTACGTGGTTGGGGTTGGATGAACAGTTCCAGGTGGGGGTTGGATGAACAGGACCCCGTGGTAGTAGTAGTAGGTCGTTGCCGCTGGATGAACAGGACCCCGAGAGGAGGCTTCCATAGCCGAGCCGGTTGGGGGTGGATGAACAGGACCCCTTGGAGGGATGGTTGAACAATAGCCGGTGGAGGGCTGGTTGAATAGTAGCTGGTGGAGGCAGAGGAAGACGCGGTGGATAAACAATGCAGGTGGAGGCTGGAGGAAGTTGACGATGGGTGAAAAGTAGCCCGTGGAATCCCGTTTTGCGGTACGCCACACCCCTCCCGATGAACAGGACCCTCGTTTCGACCGTAGCACTCCAACACAAGTCCGTTTCCTCCGTTTTGCGGTACGTTAGACCCCTCCCGATGAACAAGATCCCGTTTCGACCATAGCCGGTCGAGCAGAAGGCTGAATCCTCCATTTTGCGGTACGCCAGACCCTTTTTGATGAACATGACCCTGTTTCGACCATACGCGCTCTAGCAGAAGGCCGTTTCCCTCCGTTTTGCGGTGCTCCACACCATGTTTCAGCTGCTCCGTCCAAGCCAGTTGGCTCTTGATGAACATGACACGTTTTGTTGCCTCCCGTTGAACACAATGATGTTTCTCCATTCCGACCCCGCCGGTTGGCTTCGATGAACACGACACCGTTGCTGCCATCTCCATATGTACATGACTGCATGGCCATACGTATGCGTGAGTACGCGCTCAAGAACCTGCCCATATGTACGCACGTGCCCGTAGTTTTTGGAGCGTGGCTGTACGTACGTGTACTCCATTTAGCGTGGCTGTACGTACGACACGTGCAACTCCTTACTAGGCCACTCTTCATCGCTGCAGAGAGATCGATCGACCGCTATGTGCGTACACGTTCGCTACCAGACAGATAACGCTCCCAGTTGTCAAGGAGGACAAGGAGGCACTTCCTTGCGTGCGAAGATATATCTGGCGGGTCCCACCTGTCAGGGGTGTTATCATATATTTTTTGTAATAAGGAGGCACTTCCGGTGGGTCCGCGCTGTCAGGTGGAGGAATCATTATTTTGCGCATAATAAGGAGGCACTTCCTTGCGTGCGGCTGTGGACCCAGCTGTCAGCCTCTCCACGTATAGTCCTCTCCGATGGATGTCGTTTGTTGACTACATTGACCACGACGCGTTGAGAGCACCAAGGCGGTGGACGACGACGAGGCCTAGGATGGGAAGGACACGAAGCCGGGGAAGACTCGACAGTTGTTTCCCACATGGAGGGGAGTACGAGGGTTTATTGGTTCGTCTGCTGTCGACGGAGAATAACACGAGGTGTGAGTGAGTAGAGGGATGGCCAGGCTAGCAATTGCTGTAGGGCGGGGTGGTGAGGCTTGCGCCGCAGCACTGCCGCCCATGAGAGAAAGGAGCAGGTTGTCCAGCTGGCGCTGGTTTGGGCAGCTGGAGCAAGAAGATCATAGGTTGAAGAAGTAGTACAGTTGTTGGATTAACATCCAACGGTCCAGCTGCTAGAATTGTTGACTAACTTGACAAAGCCCTGCATACGCGTCAGGTTAGCAGGCCCACAAGTCAGCCACCAAATATGCCGGGTCCCAGCTGTCATCGGGAGAAGTAATTTTTTTCGCATAACAAGGAGGCACTTCCTTCCGTGCAAAGATATACCCGGTGAGTCCCAGCTATCAGCAGGAGCAATTATTTCTTCGGGAATAAGGAGGCACTTGCTTGTGTGGGTCTCTACTACCATCCTCTCCACTTACATCCCTCTTCCAATGGTTGTTGTTTGTTGACCTTGTTGACCACGCCGCACCGAGAGCACCAAAAGCGGTGGACGACCGTGAGGCCTAGGAAGGGAATGACCCGAAGCCGGCGAAGCCACATCAGTGGATGCCCAAGCTGAGGGGAGTACGAGAGTTGACTAGTCAGCCGTGGGGTGAGGCTGATGTCGCCGAAAAATAACATGAGGTGTGGATGGGTAGATGGATGGCCTGGCCAACAGTGGGAGCAGGGTGAGCCTGTGAGGCATGCGCGACAGCACAGCCGGCCACGGGAGGAGGGAGCAGGCCGTCCCGCCGACACTGGTTTGGACAGCTGGAGCAGGAAGCTCAGAGATTGTACAAGCACGACGGTCATTGGATGGACATCCAACAGTCACTGCTCTGTGTTGACTAAGTTGAGAAAGCCTTGCGTACACATCATATTTCTTTTACGACAGCGTCATCGTCAGCCTAGTAGGCCCACAAGTCGGCCTCCAAATCTGTGGGAAAAAAACATACATCCCATTCGCAATTATTTTTAATAATTTACATCCATTTGCTAATTCTTAAGGATATTTCGAGGCCAATATTCTTTTTGTTAGCATTACAGACCATATTCGGGCCACTATTAAAAAATCAATGAAATTTTGCATATTTCGGTGGGGTCCAGACTCTTTCAATCACGAAATTTCTAGTCACATTTAAAATAATTATAAAATTATTTTTATAAGATTTTATTACAATACAATGAAATTTTCCCGCAAAAAAGTCAATGAAGTTAAAATCTTTGAAATGCCTAAAAATTATAATTTGAATCTAATTGCCGGTTTGCTGTGTTTTAAAAGTTTACAACCCATTTTATACTACTTATAGCCCATTTTGTCCGGTAAATTTGCAGCCCAGCAGGGCTGAGAAAAGCAAGTAAGCCTAGGTTGGGTATTCTCCAAAAAAATAAATAGAACTGGGCTAACCATTTTTAGAAACAAAAAAAAAATCAACTGGGCTCGTCATGTGCTTAAATAAAAGCCTGGTCTTGACGGGCCACAGCCCCTGCACAACACGCAGTTGATACCTGCTCTGTCTCTAAAACTAAAAACCATCTCGGCGAGCTACTGGGTCCTTGGGGTCATCCGCTCGTTGTGTAATTCTCTCGTTTATTGACTACGTTCACTAGTACAGTACATGTGCATTACACGCATGAGATTTGGCAAGCAAATTACGAATAAATACCACACTATAGCATGTAACTTTTGAGTCATATGAGTGCACCAATTCAAGAAATATAGTCTTTTCCTCGCAACAAAAAATAAATGGGCTTGAAGATGGATCGGCTTTCATCGGCCTGGTGAGCTGCCGTGTTTCGTCCAGAACGGTCTTAACACAAGTGGCAGCCCATAAGAGACACTCTACAACTCTCCCAACTTATTGTCCGTTCAAAAGAAAAGAAAAAGACATGCCCTC
Organism: Secale cereale; assembly: GCA_902687465.1. Taxonomy (NCBI): domain Eukaryota; kingdom Viridiplantae; phylum Streptophyta; class Magnoliopsida; order Poales; family Poaceae; genus Secale; species Secale cereale. The sequence continues at coordinate 807,464,767 of LR738711.1, read as the reverse complement.
CAGCTTATGGCTCCTCATCGGTAACCTTTTAAACTTTAGAAAAAGTTATGGATCCTTCTTGGGCCCGCTTGGCATCCACCAAATTAGAGGATGCGGTACTGCATGCAGACACTCACACTGGTCGTAGCGCGGCAAAATGAGGCGCCAAATAATAGGCCCACTATATAATGTACTAGTACATTGTAAAGGTTCACAGGCTAGTCAACATTCACATTAAACTAAGCTTTAGAAGATACGGTATGCATACTAACATTCACAAGCACAAAAGTTCAGCATGTTTATGCATCTCAATGATACACCATACTATAACCAAGACATAGCTTTGAGAAGGTGTAGAAATAAAGAAAAGCGATCGATGCATCTCTGAGTAAAGGGCATCTTTGAGCACACATTAATTTCCTGGGCATGCTTGTTTCTTCTCAATGTTGCGAGCACTTGAGACTCTTTTATCTTGTGTTAACGTTGCGGTTGCACTGCTTGTTTGCTCCTCCACACATGACAGGCTCATTCCACACTGCAATCAGCAAGTCAACGTACGAATAAGCTTATTTCATCTTGCGGTGGTCATTGTACCTAGTTACAGATATAGGAATACCTGGAGCACCATGAGGTTAGCTGACAACAAGTAGATGCAGCCATATAATTTTATGAGGTTCTACCAAAATTGAGGTTTGTGTCCCTTCCCCTTCTTATGATAATTCTTCTTGAAGTTGGTAGAATGTGACAGCTTGTTCTTTGCATCAAACTTGCCTTTCTCCTGAGATTTGTTCTTGTTGTTTTGGGGCTTGTTGGGCTGGAAGTTCTTCTCGTGTACCATGTGGGCACTAGAAGCTTCCTTAGCGACTCGAGAATGTGTGTCTTTTTCTCTCGCCTTCTCTTCAAAATCAAGAGTGCTATTGAGATTTGAAACGGAAAACTCCTGTCTCTTGTGTTTCAGAGAAGTAGCAAAATTGTTCCACGAAGGTGGAAGCTTGGCAATGATTGTCCCAGCAACAAATGTGTCCAGCAACACACACTTAAAGTACTCAAGTTCCTTAGTGAGTGACTGTATCTCATGAGACTGCTGAGCAACAGAGCGCTCATCAGTCATCTTGTAGTCACATAATTGCTCCATGAAGTATAACTCGCTGACAGCGTCCGATGCCCCAAACATGGCCTTGAGTGCAACCCACATGTCTTTGCCGCTGTCAAGCGACATATATGAATCCACAATGGAATTGTCAAGAACACTCAGAGAGGCACCTTTGAAGAGGGTATCCATGTTCTCAAAAGCTTCCTGATGTGCAGGATTAACATCGCCCTCAGGATTGCCCTTAGTGGCGTCATTGCAGTATATGGTCTGAAACCAGTAAACTGCTCTCGTGCACCACCTTAAAGGTAGGCAGCTTCAAAAGCACAGCAAAACCACTTGGAGTAAATTGCCTATAATCAGGTTTTTGGATCAGATTGTTGAATATATGAGCAAATTACTACGAGGTTTAATATGAATAAACAGTAAATAGATCATGACAACAATTGCAAAGAAAAAATTAATGATGCAGACTAAACCAGGAGGACATAATCACATACTTTGCAGCGGGAGCAGAACCGATGTGGTTGATTTTGTCACTCATGTCGTTGAAGAAGAGGTTGTCGTTGCCGTTGGTGAGGTCGGGGAAGAAGATTGTCAATGAGGAAGTCGTCGCTGGCAGCAGTCGCGCGAGTGTGTTCCCCAAAAACCTGATCGTCCCTCTATAGGATCACGAAAGGCGGGGTTCTAGGGGACTGCTGTCCATCTTGCGGTGCACGCCGGAAGGAGGAATGGAGAAGACTTGCGTGGTGGCGCTATTATCTGGAACGGTGTGAAACCATATGATACAGCGGCGGCTAGGGTAGAGCCTGTCAGGTCGGTAGTGCGAGTAAACCTCACGTCCAAGTCAATAATAGCCCCACTATCCAAAAGAATAGAAAATCGATGAGTAATTACGGCGTCTGTTAATTATTAATTAATGACTTAATAAATTGGACTTTGCACGTGCTATGCACTTACCGACGTACTACTAGTAGGTAGATATAGAATAGAAGAGAAGAGATGTATATGTAGATAAAACTCGATCAATAACCGCGCCACCGTGTTCAGGTAGCACTTGTGTGACTCTCATGTGGTCGGAGACCCTACATTTAGTGGAAAACTAGATGTGTCGAATTATCACGTTAGCTGCCGCTTTGTGTGCAAATGCCCTGCACCGTGGATGTAACCGCGCGCGTGCCGGAGGGGACGACTGAGTGTGTGCACCTCGTCTATCTCTCTCTCTCTCTCTCTCTCTCTCTCTCTCTCTCTCTCGTACAGTACATTTTAGTGACATCGCAAATCTTATAGCCTGATAACTAGCCCATATTAGACTGGCTCTACTCTCCTCTGTGAGTTGTCTAATACCGGGCGTGCAGCGGGCGGCGCCCTCGGCCGGTGCTCCGTTTTAATGGAGGACGTAGTGAGAGGTCGCGTCTCGCTGACTATCAATGTGAAGCAGCAGAATCAACGGGCGCAGGGCGGGAAGCGCGCGTCGGAGGGGGTAGGGGTTTTTGGTGGCCCAGGAAGGTGAGAAGCCAGCTTGGGATCGTACTCCCGTACTCCAACTGCTAGTACTACTGTAGTGCAATAGTGTGGGCTATGTAGAGTGCGTACTAAGCAAGTTTTCATCGTTTTGTGAGTTGACATGACACATAAAAGTAGTGCTTTTTTGTTTTTGAAACATACATCAAAGTAGTACTAGTGTAGTCGTCTCCAAAGAGGGGCGACCATGTCCCTGGCTACCATCCCACCCCGTGCTCCGTCATTGAGTATGTGCACGATTAACGTGGTATTGAAAAAAATAGCGTACGTGCCATTGAAGAAAAAATAATAATAATACGCCACTGCGTCATGTTCGAACTTTGATTCGTTCATGCCCTCGGCCTACGTTGGTGACCGTTGGTGAGTCTCACTTATCTCTACTTCTCTACATGTACATCTGCATCTACGTCTACACTACATCTACATCTAAACCTACTATAGTACATCAAGTTTTAAACACTACATCTACGTCTACACTACATCTTGCCTGACATGACTTGGATGCTGGGACGATGTCCAGCGACCGAGAAGCACCAAGGAACCGCTTGGTGAGAGAGATGAGCGTGGTGCCCCGGGAAGAAACAATGCCAAGCACGCGAACCTAGGCAAAACACTTAAATGAAAGAAGCCCACCAATGCATGAAGAACTTTAGTTGCTAAATCATGAAATGAAAAATGCTTAGTAAAACCGACTGTTGGGGGCTGGCTACTAATCCCTCTGTTCCCAAATACTAGTAGTACATCAAAACACAGAGGGACGTGGATTGAAGTTCGATCGTGGTGCATCGTACGGTGCACACGGGTGCCTGGGGTTCCGGCAAATTACAACGCAACCCAGTCGGGTGAGCGCACACAGTTTCCACAGGCGACGGAAATTAAGCGTGTGCGATAGTACGGGAATCCGAATTTCCTTCGTCGTTTGTCCTCGATGTCTATTAGAATTTACCACACTATACGGTTGTCCGGCCACTCCGCCCCAGAGCTCGGAGCTGTCTCCGAGCGTCGTTCATTCACTATGAAAGTAGTATCATACACTAGTATCATATGCATGATACTACTATATGATACTCCCAACTATGAGTAGCATAAACGTGCAAAAGTACTCAACTAATACACTCGTTCTCCGCGAAAAATTGTACTCCCTCAGTCTAGGTGCATAGGGCATCTAAGGCTATGCACTGTGATTTAGGCGCATGAAAATTGGCCGCAAAAACTGATGTACTACTAAGTAGTAGTAAAATCTTGTCGGTTTAATCAATTAATTACTAATCCTTCGTTGCCTCGAGCAATCAATTTCCAGACAATGTCCTATAGTTTAATGTATGTATGTGATTGTGCGTGCAAATCACTCATCATGTGGTGGTTCCTCTCGAAGAGATAAAGGAGCCGATGGTTGGTGCATGCAAACGCTTTTACTACACGGCCGGTATGGCTACTATGGTGCATGCAGTGCGGGAGTGGAATGAGGCTAATTTAAATGTACTCCCTCCGTCTAGGTGAATAAGTCATCTTGTGCACCGCGACCAAGGTGGAGGGGAAAACAAGAGAACTTAATGTTTATTTGCGACAATACCATTGCATGGAACAAACATGACCACTGCATGTCGTTGTTTGGTAGTCTCAAATCATTAAAGGCATACATGCCTCACATCGTGTTTGGTAGTCTCTAATAAGCATAAAATGGAAAAACTGAAGTTTTGGTCAAAGTTAGCCTCGAAACACCCATTAGGCCTTATATGCATGGAAGGAGGGAGTACACTTGATGTTGTGCGTCTACCATCCAATATTCGCTTGTACTTTATGGCTACTTCATCCGAGCAACTTACTCTTGGGATATTGGAGTACGAGCGCATTCGACGAAGAAATGATGGTTGCTTCGCCCGAGCAACTTTTACTAGTATACTGCGGGAAAGGTTGGGCTCTGTGATTTAACTGCTCATTAGGCATTATTACTGCGGCGCAACGAGCAGGGTGAATCTCACCAGCGGTCACGTGGACCTGGATTCTGGATGTCCCACATGTGGGCGAAAGGATGTTTGAAAGATTTATGGCATTCCTATCAAGCTTCCGGGATATGTTTATATGTTCACATAATTTTCCAGCATAATGAAATTTTGTTGTAATGCTATGAACCTTTCAACTTAGTTACATGTGTCATGTTGCCTCCAAAGTTGTCTTGTTACAACATTTCATCAAATACAGAGGAAACTAACATGCATGCTAATGCATCTCAATGATTCATGGATCAGCGTCAATATTTACATCACTGTTGAATTCAAAGTTGTGAGAATGTGTACAAATAAAGAAAATTAAAAAACTGAAGGATGATGTCCGTAGGCGTGGTTCCATTTCCTGGCGTCATTGGTTGGCAGCTAGCTTCAGGCAGCTCTATGGAACTGAACAAGAAATTTTAGCCAAGAAAGGATTCTATGGAGGACATGGACCATCCGATCATTTTGTGTGGTTCCACTAAAATCAAGCTAGCTGAGCATGCACGTTTGCAAAGATATTGAACATGTGTTATTACATTAATAGTGGCACCAGTAGTTGTTCATGAACATACACAGACAAGTAGAGGCCAGTCACCTTTGCAATCACTCATAAAACTAATCACTTCTTGGAGAAGATTAGGCTCGGAGTTAGATGAGGATAGCAAAATCGTCCCTTTGTGCAGTCGCACTGAAATGTAGAGACGTTGCCCGTGTGACATTTTAGTGAACTGCACAAGACACTCTTCAAGAAAAAGATGATTTGTGCAGTTCATCAAAAGGTCGCAATAGCAACGAGGTAGAATGGATAACCCTGTTTGCAAAAAAGAGGTTGAAAGGAAACAATTGCTGGCCAATGACAGTTGATGACACATATGACGGCACAAAAGAAGCATATTCCTTGGCCTAAGGGAAGATAGCATCATGGTTCTTGATCTAAAACAGTGTGAGGTGGAGATTGCAACATGGAAAGTACGCCGGCCGAGCTACATTTTAGGAGAAGAACTAGGGAAGATCCACACGCAGCGACGTGGGAAGTTGGGCAGTGGAGCAAGACCGGTTTCAGAGGAAGCTGTACCTGAGGGTCGTTGGGGTGTAATGCGGAGGGCGGCGCCGGGCGCGATATGATGAGGTAGTGAGCAAGGGGTGAAGGCCCTACCGCACCGGAGCTTCGTCCGAGAGAACGGCGTGTACCACAGATCGGGATGCGCCGACAGTGGGTTTCCTGCCTCGGCGCCAGCGACCAGAACAATGCTGCACATCCTCCTTTTCCGCCGGCAGACGGGATCCGGCCAGATCAATGACCAGCGGTGAGAGAGAAAGAGTGTGTCCAATGCCATTTTGTGTGAGAAAGTGTGAACTGTGAACAGACCAACCCCAGCAAGCAAAGCATCGGATCCTGCCTATATTATATATAGTGTCACCGTTTTCTAAATGAAACACATTGCACTTTCTTTCATTTACGCGTGGTACATGACCCTCCATCAAGTGGATAACCACTACAGGCGTCAAATTTTCAGAACGTGGGCTGCCTTTTTCGTACTAAAATGAGCTCCACAATGTACCCGCGGGGGTGTGGTCGGGCCAGAGACAGGAGTACGTGCGTAACTGCGTGCACCTCTTCTCTTCCTGCACGTGCCCCAGCTATGTGGGGACTTATGAGAGAGATGGTGTGTGTGTTCGTGAGTGTGTTTTATGCAGGTGATTCCGTGAGTGTATTTTTGTGCGGGATACATAGATAGGGAATATGTGTCGATGATAACTCAAACCAAAAAATATGAACATACACAATGTGTGTGAAACTGAGTCCTAGCTAGATATATCATACAAAAGATGTGATCCATGAGAAGAGAGAGGAGGAATCATCGGCACGTGGTGTCGATAGAAACGAAGAGAGGGATGGATTGTATGGGTGCGAGATCGATAAAGAGAGGCTGTGAAATTGCGTGTGCGCACGTCAAAGATATAGGACGGCCGGCCTACTAGAATGTGAGAGGGGAAATGGCATTTTGTGTGTGCCAGGGGGAACTGACTATAGTGTTCGATCTATCAGTGCATGTCGTCG
>LR738711.1:807413516-807458076 GCA_902687465.1 Secale cereale | reverse complement strand
AACCAGAGAGGTGGATCGACTGGTACATGTGGGGAGAAGAAGAGACCTAGCTACATATCGAGGGAGATCGATGGGCATCCATACATGTGTTGGAGAGGAATATGGTTGGGAGAGAGACTAAGCTAGGGTGCTGGAGGGGGGTGGTGGAGTTGCTTCTTGGAGACGATGGTGCGAGAGGCCTTGTAGATAAACGGAGGGTACAACTGCAATCAATAAGAGAGGTGTGTGTGTGAGCACGCACGTGCTTGTGTGCGAATGCGTGCAGGTGAGAGACGGGGCAGGAGGCATGCATGGATGATGTGGGGGCGATATATGTGTGTCACTGGCAGGCCTAACTAGATAGGTAGATAAGTTGTTTTGTCGGGGAAAGGGAGATCGAGATATAACTATTAAGGTAGATCGATCGATGTGTGGGGAAAATGAGGGATAATTGACCTAGCTATATGTATAGATGGAGATCGATTGGTATACGCATGCATGCGTTAGAGGCAACTAAGGCCGCATAGACAGATAGAGATATGATACGTCTCCAACGTATCAATATTTTTTTATTGTTCCATGCTATTATTTATGAAGTCTTGGATGTTTACTGGGCTTTATCATTCACTTTTATATCATTCAAGAAACAAAAAGATTTAATTGCAAGATCTAAAGATATACCTTCAAGCACTTACCTCCCCGGCAACGGCGCCAGAAATAGCTTGATGTCTACACACGCTTCTACTCTTGTAGACTATGTTGGGCCTCCAAGCGCAGAGGTTTGTAGGACAGCAGCAATTTCCCTCAAGTGGATGACCTAAGGTTTATCGAACTCAGGGAAGTAGAGGTTGAAGATGGTCTCTCTCAAGCAATCCTGCAACTAAGATACAAGAAGTCTCTTGTGTCCCCAACACACCTAATACAACTAGGAGTTGTATAGGTGCACTAGTTCGGCGAAGAGATGTTAAATGGCAAGTGATATGGATGATAGGAGTGGCAAAGCAAAGTAATATAAATCTGTAATAAAAAGTGCAGCAAGCAAACAAGTGGTAAACGTGAGCACAAATGGTATTGCAATGGTGGAAACAAGGCCTAGGGATCATACTTTCCTAGTGGCAACTCCCAACAACATTAACATAATCGAATCACATGATATTTCCCATAAAACATGCAATGGAGACGCACCCGGAGGTCATTCCTTCATGATCAAGAGAGGACGAGAATTATGTAGGGCTACAAAAGCACACCTCAAAGTTCGTAGTTCTCAATCTAAGGATTTCCCAATGTCACCGCGGCCATCCAAAGAGAGTCCCACAATCACCACAACATATCTAAAGGATAGTCAAAGACAAGCACCAAGAGACTCTCAATCTTCAATCAACAAAAAAAAGAGGAAATCACTCATGAAAATATTTTTCTAATCCATGTCCAATAGACCGCTGTCACCTTGGTCTCGGGGATTATACTAGATAAAGACAAGTGAGTACATCAATCCAATACATAGAGGAAGGGGAAATATCATGGGATCACCCTAGATTAACATAGCCTATGATCACAACGAAGATCACATCATGGGAGAGAGAGATAACCACATAGCTACACGTACGAGCCCTCGGCCCCGGAGAAGACTACTCACACATGGACATGGTGAGGAGGAGGTTGATGATGGTGTTGATGGAGAGGTGCAGCCCCGCGAGGAGGCAGCGGCCGGCGACAGCCACGGAGGCGGCGGCGGCGGCCCTTGGGGGCGCGGCGGCGGCGGCGGCCCTCGGGGCGGCGGCGGCCCTAGGGGGCAGCGGCTCCTTGGCCCCCCTTCTTCCTTGTGGATGGTGCTGCAATGGTGCTGGTCCTCCCCTCCAAGACGGCGGCTCGGGAGGAGAAAAATTCGTGGCCCTTGGTGACCTAGGTTTCCTCTCTTTATATAGACTCTCGGATTCCCGTCATCAGATTTTGGGCCTCAGTAAAACGGGCTTTACTCAGCCGTCCGGACTCCGATTTGGACGAATTTTATATCCATAAGCATCGCCTCGAAATTCCCCACAACTTTCGCAACTAGACTTTTCCCGTTTGACGACGTCTTCGGGCTGGAACGTGACCATCTCTAAAAAACGTTCTCAGACAGATTTCAGGAAAGTCAGAGTCCTACTCCAATACGACTCCTTTTGCGTTTTTGTCAATTTCCAAGTAATTCCTACACAATAAAGTGTAAAACAAGAACATTGTGCACTTTTGCAACCATTAGTAGATTAGTCCAAATATGATCAAAAGTGTATGGAAGTGCATAAATATCATAGCAATATCACACAAAAGAGGCATGGAGCAAGCAGAAATTATAGATACGTTTTGGACGTATCAGTTATCTATGAAAGATATTTGGTTTTTCTCTGAAATTTTTATGTGTGCTCGTAATATCCTTGCAAGTCTCTTCGAATTATTGGTTTGGTTTGGCCTACTAGATCTATAGTTCTTGCAATGCGAGAAGTGTTTGGCTTTGGGTTCAATCTTGCGATGTCCTTTCCCAGTGACAGTAGGGGCAGCAAGACACGTATTGTATTGTTGCCATCGAGGATAAAAATATGGGGTTTACATCATATTGCTTGAGTTTATCCCTCTACATCACGTCATCTTGCTTAAAGCGTTACTCTGTTCGTATGAACTCAATACACTAGATGCATGCTGGATAGCGGTCGATGTGTGGAGTAATAGTAGTAGATGCAGGCAGGAGTCGGTCTACTTGTCTCGGACGTGATGCCTATATAAAATGATCATGCCTAGATAGTCTCATAATTATTCTCTTTTCTATCAATTGCTCGACGGTAATTTGTTTACCCACCGTAGAATATCGCTATCATGAGAGAAGCCACTAGGGAAAACTATGGCCCTCGGGTCAATTCTCAACATATCAATCTACATCTACTTTACTTTTACCGCTTTTATTTGCTGTTTTATTAAACCAAAAATACCAAAAATATAAACTATCATCTCTATCAGATCTCACTCTCATAAGTGACCGTAAAAGGATTGACAAACCCTTATCGCGTTGGCTGTGAAGTTCTTATTTGTTTGTGCAGGTGCGAGGGACTCGCGCGTGGTCTCCTACTGGATTGATACCTTGGTTCTCAAAAACTGAGGGAAATACTTACGCTACTATGCTGCATCTCCCTTTCCTCTTCGAAGGAATACAAAGCAAGCTCAAGAGGTAGCAAGAAGAATTTCTAGTGCCGTTGCTGGGGAAGCTTATGCAAAATTCATATACCAAGTACCTATCACAAATCCTTATCCTTCGCATTACATTTATTTGCCTCTCTTTTTCCTCTCCCCCACTTCACCCTTGCCGTTTTATTCGCCCTTCTTCCGCTGTGTGTTTATCGTTCGCTTGCTTCTTGTTTGCTCGTGTGTTGCTTGCTTGCTTGTCATCATGTCTAGCACACCTATCATTATCACCACTCCCGAGAGTGAGGTCCTCAACTTTAAACAAAGGGAGGAAGAAAACTTAAAAGATGCCTAGTATAGAATTTGCAATGCTCAAAATAGATCTAATAGGAAGCTTTCCACTTCTGTGCTTCTTCGCAATTTTTATGTTGGCATAACTTCGTGGAATAGATTTATCTTAGATACCATTACCGGAGGGAATTTCTTGGGTAGCCACATCGTTGATTCTTATAAAGCTATGACTGAATTATTTGGCTCACCACCTCTTATGGTTAATGGGACCGTTTTAACTTTGGAGCATGTTATGCAAAGGTTAGAAATCATTGGAAAAAAATTGCTACGGTATAATTGGTAGAAAACTTGGATAGAAAAATTCATAATGAAATCACCCAATATGGATCCAAGGTAGGAGTTGTTCTGAAAAAACTTAAGGAAAAGGAGCCCATAGTTAAAGAAAGGCTAGATCAGGATTCTACTAGAATCAATAAACTTGAGGATGTTATCACTAATGTGGGTTCTGCTCTTTCCGCTATAAAAACTACTCCAAATACCTCTACTAAATTATCTAAGTTCATGAATGTCCCTAAAGACAAGGGTGAAACATCTAGACTTGCGGATCTCAAATCCATAAGTGTTCACCCTAATTTTCTTACTTTTGCAAGAGACCCTTTGGACACTTTAGAATTTCTTGATTTCTTTCCCAAGAGTTTGATTATTCATAGGGACAAAGAAGTGCCCAAAAATCATAAGTGCTTAATCAAAGAATTGCCTTCCAAGGATGGCAATACCTAGATCTATCTTGTATCGTGCCTAGCTAGGGGCGTAAAACGATAGCGCTTGTTGGGAGGCAACCCAATTTTATGTTTTTTTGCTTTTGTTGCTGTTAGGGAATAAATATTGCATCTAGCCTCTGATTTGATGTGGTTTCATGTTTTGTTTAGTGTTTGTGCCAAGTAGAACCTTTGGGAAGACTTATGTGAAGTTTATATGATCTTGCTGTGAAAAACAGAATCGTTAGCGCTCCCTAAAGTAGTCGTGGAATTTTACTGGTGCGTTCTTTTTAGTTGATTCTTTTTTTGCTGACTGGTAGACAAATTGCGCAAATTTACCAATTTAGTTTGAATTTTTTGGAGTTCTATAAGTAGGCGAACCCTGCAGATTACTACAGATTGTTCTGTCTTTGACAGATTCTGTTTTTCGTGTGTTGTTTGCTTATTCCGATGCATCTATGAGTAATATTGGAGGATATGAACCATAGAGAAGTTGGATTACAGTAGTTTTAACACCAATATAAATAAAGAATGAATTCATTGTAGTACCTTTGAGTAGTGGTTTGCTTCCTCATACTAACGGAGCTCACGAGAATTTTTGTCTAAGTTTTGTGTGTGAAGTTTTCAAGTTTTGAGTATTGCTTTGATGGACTATGGAACAAGGAGTAGCAAAGGCCTAAGCTTGGGGATGCACCGGAAGGCATCCCCTCTTTCTTCTTCATCCATCGATAACTATACTTGGAGCTATATTTTTATTCGCAACATGATATGTGTTTTGCTTGGAGCGTCTTGTATAATTTGAGTCTTTGCTTGTTAGTTTGCCACAATCATCCTTGCTGGACATACCTATTTGAGAGAGTTAAATATGGCCTAGAAATTATTAGAACACTCTATGTGCTTCACTTATATCTTTTGAGTTGAATAGTTTTTGCTCTAGCGCTTCACTTATATCTTTTAGAACACGGTGGTGATAATATTTTGTAGAAATTGTTAAACTCTCATGCCTCACCTATATCTATTTGAGAGTCTATTAAAACAACATGGTAAAGTGTTTAGGCTAAAGGAACTAGTCTTCACATGATAAACATCCAATGTCAATGTAGTAAAAAAAATTCACACCAAGTGCATTGAATAGAATGAGATGTTGGATGCTTGATAATTGTTTTGAGACATGAGGATAGTGATATTAGAGTCATGATAGTAGAGTTATTATGAAATTGACAAATACTTGTGTTAAGGTTAGTGATTCCCGTATCATGCACGTATGGTGAACCACTATGTGACGAAGTTAGAGCATGAGGTATTTGTAGAGTGCCAACCTTTGTGTGGAGGTCGGGGGCGCGCGATGGTTAACTCCTACCAACCTCCCCCCCTAGGAGCATCCGTTGATTTCTTTGTTTTGATGACTCATAAATTTTTGCAACAAGTATATGAGTTCTTATGACTAATGTTGAGTCCATGGATTATACGCACTCTCACCCTTCCACCATTGCTAGCCTCTCTTGTACCGCGCAACTTTCGCCGGTGTCATAAACCCACTATATATCCTTCCTCAAAATAGCCACCATATTGTTCCTCAAAACAGCCACCATACCTACCTATCATGGCATTTCTATAGCCATTCCGAGATATATTGCCATGTAACTTTCCATCGTTCTGTTTATATGACACGCATCATATTGTCATAATGCCATGCATGATCATGTAGTTGACATCGTAGTTGTGGCAAAGCCACCATGCATAATTTCTCATATATGTCACTCTTGATTCATTGCATATCCCGATACACCGCTGGAGGCATTCATGTAGAGTCATACTTGTTGTAGTATCGAGTTGTAATTTCGAGTTGTAACAAAAAAGGTGTGATGATCATCATTTTTAGAGCATTGTCCCATGTGAGGAAAGGCCAATAAAAAAAGAGATGGCCCAAAAAAATATAAAGAGGGGCTAAAAAAAGAGAAAGCCCCTCCAAAAAAATGAGAGAAAAGAGAGAAGGGACAATTGCTACTATGTTTTTCCACACTTGTGCCTCAAAGTAGCACCATGTTCTTCATTGTAGAGAGTCTCATGCTTAGTCATTTTCATATACTAGTGTGAATTTTCATTATACAACCTAGCTTGTATATTCCAACGATGGGCTTCCTCAAATGCCCTAGGTCTTCGTGAGCAAGCAAGTTGGATGCACACCCACTAGTTTCTTTTATTGAGCTTTCATTCATATTTAGCTCTAGTGCATCCGTTGCATGGCAATCCCTACTCACTCACATTGATATCTATTAATGGGCATCTCCATAGCCCGTTGATACGCCTAGTCGATGTGAAACTATCTCCCTCCTTTTTGTCTTCTCCACAACCACCTCTATTCCACCCATAGTGCTATATCCATGGCTCACGCTCTTGTTTTGCGTGAAAGTAGAAATGTTTGAAAGATAGAGTATGGAAACAAATGCTTGGCTGAAATCGGGGTTGTGCATGATATGAATATTTTGTGTGATGAAGAGGGAGCATATCTAGACTATATGATTTTGTAGGGATAACTTTCTTTAGCCATGGTATTTTCAGAAGACATGATTGCTTTGTTAGTATTGCTTGAAGTATTGTTATTTCTTATGTCAATATAGACTTTTATCTTGAATCTTTCAGATCTGAACATTCATGCCACAATTAAGAGAATTACAATGAAAAACTACATTGGTTAGCATTCCACATAAAAAATTCTTTCTTTATCATTTACCTACTCGAGGAAGAGCAGGAATTAAGCTTGGGGATGCTTGATACGTCTCCAACGTATCTATAATTTTTGATTGTTACATGCTACTCCCTCCGTCCCAAAATAAGTGACTCAAAAATGACTCAATTTTGTACTAAAGTTAGTACAAAACTGAATCATTTTTGAGTCACTTATTTTGGGACGGAGGGAGTATTATTTATGAAGTCTTGGATGTTTATTGGGCTTTATCATTCACTTTTATATCATTTTTGGGACTAACCTACTAACCCAAAGGCCCAGTCCAGATTGCTATTTTTTTTGCCTATTTCAGGGTTTTGCAGAAAAGGAATATCAAACGGAGTCCAAACGGAATGAAACCTTCCCGAGAGATATTTTTGGAGAAAATCACGAACGCGGAGCTTGAGGACCAAGTCAGGGGACAGAGAGGTGGCCCTCGAGGGTGGGGGCGCGCCCCCCTTCCCCGGGCGCGCCCCCCTGCCTCGAGGCCCCCTCAAGTGGCCCCCGGTGCCCTCCTTCTTCCTATATAACTCCACGTACCCCAGAAACTCCATACACAGAGAGAAAACCCTAATTCCACCGCCCTAGCTTCCGTTGCCGTGGAGATCCCATCTTGGAGCCTGTACCGGAGCTCCACCGGAGGGGGGTCCATCACGGAGGCCTTCATCATCATCATCATCGCCCTTACCATGAGTTGTGAGTAGTTTACCACAGACCTTCAGGTCCATAGCTAGTATCTAGATGGCTTCTTCTCTCTCTCTGGATCTCAATACAAAGTTCTCCTCGGTCTTCGAGGAGATCTATTCGATGTAATCTCTTTTTGTGGTGTGTTTGTCGAGATCCGATGAATTGTGAGTTTATGATCAAGGTTATCTATGAAAGATATTTGGTTCTTCTCTAAAAAAATTATGTGTGCTCATAATATCCTTGCAAGTCTCTTCGAATTATTGGTTTGGTTTGGCCTACTAGATCTATAGTTCTTGCAATGGGAGAAGTGCTTGGCTTTGGGTTCAATCTTGCGGTGTCCTTTCCCAGTGACAGTAGGGGCAGCAAGGCACATATTGTATTGTTGCCATCGAGGATAAAAAGATGGGGTTTACATCATATTTCTTGAGTTTATCCCTCTACATCATGTCATCTTACTTAAAGCGTTACTCTGTTCGTATGAACTCAATACACTAGATGCATGCTGGATAGCAGTCGATGTGTGGAGTAATAGTAGTAGATGCAGGCAGGAGTTGGTCTACTTGTCTCGGACGTGATGCCTATATACAATGATCATGCCTAGATAGTCTCATAATTATTCGCTTTTCTATCAATTGCTCGACAGTAATTTGTTTACCCGCCGTAGAATATCGCTATCATGAGAGAAGCCACTAGAAAAAACTATGGCCCTCGGGTCTATTCTCAACATATCAATCTACATCTACTTTACCTTTACCGCTTTTTTTTTATTAAACCAAAAATATAAACTATCATCTCTATCAGATCTCACTCTCGTAAGTGACCGTAAAGGGATTGACAACTCCTTATCGCGTTGGCTGCGAAGTTCTTATTTGTTTGTGCAGCTGCGAGGGACTCGCGCGTGGTCTCCTACTGGATTGATACATTGGTTCTCAAAAACTGAGGGAAATACTTACGCTATTGTGCTGCATCTCCCTTTCCTCTTTGAGGGAATACAACACAAGCTCAAGAGGTAGCAAGATAAAGGGATGCATCTAGGATGATGTGGTGCGAGAGGTGTACCAGACAGATAGAAGGGAGGAGTGTGTGAGTGCGAGACCGATGAAAATAGGGGCGAGAGTGTGCATTTGTGTGCAAGCGTGTGAGAGGTATAGCTAGGGGGCAAGGAGGGTGAGAGGAGAAGAGGGAAACAGTGTATGTGGTAGGCAGGCCTGACTAGAGAGGTATACTGATCGATGTGTCTCGAAAAGATGGGCCGAGGACACCTATAAAGACTGTGGGAGAATGACCTAAAGAATAATTAATGAATGAGTGCACTCTATAGAATGTTGAGGGAGGGGGGCGAGGAGGGGTGTGTGCATGCACCAGAAACTAAGTGGGCTATATAGAGAAGAGGAGTGTATGGGTTTATGTGACTAAACGAGATCAGACATCCTTCTAAAAGTAGATTCAGATATTTGAATAATAGACCATGGTGTTTAAAACCCATGCACACGTGAATGTATTAGTGATATGCGCGGTGTGGTTTTGAACATGCTATCCCAAAATTACCTACGAAAATTCCCTCCTCTTGAAACCGCGCCTTGCTATCCCGAAATTACAACGCGCGCGAAAAGTCCCTCCTCATGCGAAATCCCGACATGCGAAATCCCCATTCCACCCCTGAGTCGGAAGAGCTGCCTAGTTCAAATCGGTCGGGCTATATTCGTAAATTACCCCACATTATGGACAAGTGTGTCCCTATGCCATGGTTCCCCCTCCCATCCCATCTGTCTCCCCATTCGTATACCGAGGCCGCAAAAACCTGTGAAACCCCACCCTTCTCCGTCCGCCACCATACCGCTGCCCAGCCAGAGCCTTTTCCCCAACGACCTTGTCCACCGCAACAGCTCGAAATCCCACATCCAGCGCACCAGATGCGGATTTGTCGTCCCGCCGGTTCAGCCACTCCGTCCTCCACCTCCAAGGAGCTGCCTCGATGTTGGCCTCATCTATCGCGCCACCTCCATTCCAACAGCGCCGTCTTCACCTGCACCACCGGAACAGCAACACCATCACCGTTTCCTCGGATGAAGGTGAGGCCTAGTCGACACCACCAAAGAGGTTCTACACTAATCTCTGTATTTTCTCCTTGATTCTACCTCACGTTGCTGCCGGTGCTCGATCCTGAGCCGCCATGGTGCGGCTGCATGGACGGCGGTGTCGCTGGCCAGTTTCTCCACGACGTTGCTCCCTCGCCGGCGACTTCCACATCTGCAGGAGCTATTGCTGCTCCGGCTATCGCTCGCGCTCTTCTATACTCTTGCTCTCAGTCGCGTGGCTGCTCTCCTCTTGCTCTTGCTCGCGCTGCTGCTCTACTCTTGCTTGCTCTCTCCTGCATGAGCAGCAGCTCTGTATCTTGCTCGAGCTCCTACTGCTACTACCTGACCCACTGCTCGCGCTGCTGCTACATGGGTGGCTGATGTATTTTACATCTAGCACTTTTTGGTGATGTATTTTACATCATCTATTGAAGATGCTATTTAGAATCCCGCTTAAGGTTAACATTGTCTTTCTTGTCCTGCTTCAGCGTTGCCATCATACACCTCACCGGAGCTGCTTCAACGATGAAGCTGTCCATCACAGCAGAGCAATACCCTCGGTGCCATATTGAGACGCCTAAGAACTCCTTCCCAGCCTCGGACACACACATCAGCCGTTGCATCCTCAGCGGCCCACCCAATGATGCTCAGGTCGACATGGCTTCGCCTAAGAGGTTGTCCAGTCATCACATAACTTTTTTTACTCTACATGTAATATATATTGTCCACTGAGCACACGTAGTAATTGGAAATACAAATAGTTTCTCCTACATGACAAGCAATGAGGTACTAGAAAGTTAGCTATCCGTGTTGGACTCTCTCGAAATCCATAATTATTTATTTCTGGGCATTGAAGTTGTGCATGTGTAGATGGGCCTAGGAGTTGAGCTAGTAGGGCAGTGGCCTGGGTCGAAAGTAGTAGTAATACAAAAACATTTCTGTAGGCTATTGCCTGATCAAGCCTGCCTAATTGAATTTCCACTGGTTGAAAGGAAAAGTGAAGGAAAAACATACGAATTGGAAAGTTACCTATGGTAGAACTATTCTCATGCATTTGGTTTAAAGGAATGGAGGAAAGGAAAACTGTAGAATTTTTTCCTTTAGTGTCTCTTTCAAAGAATAACCATAGGAATAGTATCCACTTGGCCCTCCTTTTCAAATTCCTATTCATGAAGAACAAGACTGAGTGATAGTAGCATAATAGAATTATAACTGTGCATTTTCTTAGAGTTTGACTTAATTTGACCATGCTTCTTTGCATTCCTGTGATCTTCCAATTCCTGTGAACTAAACACCCAGATTGATAGAAATCCTGTGTTTGCAAATGCTCTGTTTTGCATGTGCAATCCTACCCTCTTCGTGTATTTACTATACATGTGTTGTTATAGTCCTCCAATTGAAAAGAGCCCTTACAGATTTACTTATGTTATAGATAGGTGTCAAAGAAAACCTTGTGTGGTTTGTCCCGCTCCTGTCGTGCCATCGTCCACCCCAGCTCACCTGCTCCAACGACGGAAGGGTCCACCATAGCAGGGATCCGCCCTCCAGACTATCTTTTGCCGCCTCAGATCTTCTTCCTCGCCGTCGGTGGCAGCATTACCATCATCAACTAAGAAGAGGACCTTGAGGACTATATGGGTCCATAAGAGAGGTCACACTCTTTCGTGTTTGCTTATGTTATGAATCGCTTAATATAACCTGCTACTTTATCGTCCTGTTCACCTCTTAAACTCCGAGTCTGGTCCAAACTAATGCTCAAACTTGAGTTTTTAAATGGTTGTTGGGTACATATCGGGGCAGCAAGGAATAGTATATGTCTACTATCTGGTCAATCTCAGGTGTCTACTATGTGTTTCATGTTGGGTGGGAAACAAACAATAAAGGAGCCGGTATCTGTATTTTTTAACTGAAGTTATTATCTGCCTGCTATCATTGGTTTTGGGTCCATACGTAAGTAGCTACCATCACTCTGGATTTCTGCATGCACTCCTTACATAATCTCACTATGTTTTATTCCTATGCATGTCAGTTATTGTACAAAATGGCACTGAACATGTAGAACAAAAGAGACGAGGCTTGTGTGGTAATAAGTTGTCATGCGGACGTCGCTCAATGGTGGGCGCAAAGACAGCCCCCTCCCCGCATTCCAGATTGTAATAAAGAGGAAGATAATTGTTCAGAGGGGGATTTAGAGGGATCAGACCACTCCTATTTACCCCTAAGGTCTTTGCTCTAACTGGCATGCTCATGTTGGTCATAGCATGCATATGGCGCCTTGCATTGCTTACTTTACACATCAAATATGTCATCTACTTAGTTTAGGCATGCTTTGTGTGAATGCCATCTGTTTAGTTTCTATATCATGTATGTGAATCATGCAATGCCATCTTTTTTAGCCATGGATCATGTATGTGAATTTTGCAATGCCATCTTGGTTAGCCAGTCATATTATATGTGAATTATAGCATGCCATCCTTTTTTATTACGTATTAAATTTGTCAACAATGTTCTTACATTGAATTACTCTTCCTGTGCATCAGCCATTCCACACGGTAAGGGAAAAATCTCGAGTGAAAACAAGGTCTTTAGAGCAGACAATGATATATGATGAAGCGCATGTCTTGCTGTGGATAGCTCCTCAGAGGAGGATTCAGAGACAGATGACCACTCCCATTCCCCGCCCCCCGAGGTTATATTGCTCATATAGTGCATATGGTGTCTTGCATTGCTATATCATTTCCTTAGTTTAGACATGCTTTGTGTGAATGCCACCTGTTTAGTGTGTAATTACCATATATGTGAATTATGCAATGACATCTTGTTGCATGACATTATATATGTGAATTATGCAATGCCATCTTGTTGCAAGGCATTATATATGTGAATTATGCAATGCCATGATGTTTAACCAAGCATCGTATATGTGTAGTATATCATGCCATTCTTTTTTTTGTATTACGTATTCCATTTGTCGGCACTATTTGTATATTCAACTAATCTTCATGTGCATCGGCCATTTGAATTGGTGATGGAAAAATCTAGAGTGAAAACAAGTTCTTCAGAGCAGACAATGCTACCTGCTAAAGCAGATATCTTGCTGGTTAGAGATAGCTCCTCGGAGGAGGATTCAGAGCCAGATGATTAGTCCTATTTTCCCCCTGAGTTGTATGCTCAAACTTGGCAGGGTTATATTACTCATATCATGCATATGTTGTCTTGGAATGCTTATTTTTTACATCGTATACACAATACTGAGTGTCATCTGCTTAGTTTACACATCATATATGCGATTGCCCTCTGCTCACTTGCTTAGTATATAAATCATATATTTTGAATAATATCATGCCATGATGTTTAGATAGACAACATGTATCTGAATTATGGCATGCCAACCCATTTTCTAAACAAATAATATAGTTATATCATCTCATCCTGTTTACATAGTCATCATATTTTGAATTATGTCATTTTATTCCTGAATTATATCATGCCATCATGTTTACATCGACGACATGTATGTGAATTATGGCATGCCAACCACTTTAATAGACACTTCGTATAGTTATATCATGTCATCCTGTTTACATAGTCGTCATATTTTGAAGTATGTCATTTTATCCTGTTTAGTTAGCCATCATATATGTGAAATTGTGCCATGCTATCCTGTTTAGTTAGCCATCATATATGTGAAATTGTGTCATGCTATCCTGTTTGGTTAGACAACATAAATGTGAATTATTTTGTGGCATATTTTCTTCCCTACTATCCATTGCACCTTTCTATCATACAATGTATGTACATTCAATTACTTTTCTTGTTTATCAGCCATTTGAATTGGAGGGAGTGATGGCAGTATCTATGAGAGTAAAAACACGAAAAAGATAGTGCTACCTGTTGATGCAGATAGAACCACGGTTGTACTTGCTCAAGAACCAGCCCCACCACACATAACCCAGACTCATGCAGATTGTGCCCCTACCGAGATGGACTGAGAACCATCTACACCCCTTCTAATGCCAACCCCAACAGATAGTAACCCAGTTCTAGTTGACACATCACCGTCTCCACCATAGAGCACCCAAACACGAGCAGTTAGTAAGGCAACTGCAGTTCCCAAAGCATGAGGACCACCACTTCGAACCCCAAGTCGACGCTTAAAGAAGAAGAAGAATTGTTCTTAGGTCAGGTTCCGTAGCTATGATTCATACTCCTTCGCTCTTGCATCACTGTATTTACTCATACCAACTAATTTCAAATTTGAAGAATGTAGTTGAAACTCCAATGGCGCGATAGGTATGTTTGAAACCTGTTTCTTTAACTGGTTTGCTGTTGCAACTGGCTCTATGTTAGTATCAGTTTCAATTGAATAAACAGTTATGTTCTCATGCCATGCACATTACAAGTGTTGTTAGTGTTGTGTAGTTTCCCACACTTATATTATGTCTATGCTGCTTTGTCTTAAACAAATATGATTTGAATTGTCTCTATCTTGATTTGGCAACATAGAGTAGAATGATATAGACCATACAATGACCATAGTACATAGATATATGTTTGTTTCATGTTATTATCCTGTCCACCTTACTACTGAACTGGTTTACCAAAATGAGTTTCATATACAACATGGTAAACCTGTGATGTGTCTGCTTGTTTCTCTTTTAGAATGCGGACAAAATATTGGAGAAGAGTACCCCGTTATGCAATGGTAAAGGAAGTAATGCAGATAAGGTTCATGATAGGAAGACATCCCTATTGGTCTCCAAGAAAGCTGATAAAAACTATCTTGAAGACAGTGAGACAGCCCCAAAGTCCTGTCTTGATGTAGTGTTCGAGTTACTGGCTACTACTGCTGGCACAAGATCTTCGAACTCGTTGCTTGAATCAGTTCAGCTTCTTGAGTCTCAACTTCAAGTTGAAAGACATCGATTAGATGTGCTGCGACACGAAGCCAAAGGACTGAGGAAGTCCCTGCAAAATTCAGATACATACTGCCTGGTGCAATAGCAAGCGCTGGAGGATATAAGCGCCAAACAAGATAAAGCTAATAAGCTTTGCTAAGCTTATTGTGAGCATGGTGGATACCAAGGATAATGTTTCTTGAGCTCTTGTGAAGTGGTTTCAGTACTGGACTTGTTTTGATGCGGCGTTTATTTGCACTGGTCGCCAACTTTGACAACCATTGTATGTAATATGCTACTTTGTTCCCCATATTTACACTGGTGGCGAACTTTGATGCTGATACGTCCAAAACGTCTCTATAATTTTTGCTTGCTCCATGCCTCTTTTGGGTGATATTGCTATGATATTTATACACTTCCATACACTTTTGATCATATTTGGACTAACCTATTAACTCAGTGCACCACAGTGCCAGTTTCTGTTTTTGGCTGTTTTTGTATTTCAGGTTTTCACGTTACGAGAACTGCCAGGAAAAATCCAGAAAAATTATATAAAAAATCAGCATTCCAGAAACTACTGTGCGCCCGAAGGACAGCCGGGGGGGCCACCAGGGCTCCAGGCGCCCTGGCGCCCCCCCCTGAGCCGCCTTGGGGGGGGGTGCCTGGGCCCCCCGAGGCTCCTCCGATGCCCCCCTTTGGCATATATTTAAAGCGTCTCCCGAAACCCTTGAGGGAGGAACTCTTTTCGCGATCCCATCTCTGTTCCGCCGCCGCTGCCGCTTCCAGGATCGGGAGCACCAGGAGAACCCTTCCCGGCACCCTGCCGGAGGGGAGGATCATCACCGGGAGCTTCTCCACCACCATGGACGCCTCCCGGATGAGTTGTGAGTAGTCTCCCTTGGACCATGAGTCCATGACCAGTAGCTATGTGATGTTCTCCTCCCGTTCTTGTGCTTCACTAATTAGTCCTCGTGAGCTGCCCTACATGATCGAGGCACATATGTAATCCTTATGTTGTTGCTATGATGAGTTTGCTGGGATCCGATGGATTATGAGATTATGTTCAGATTGTGCTTGAGTAATATATTTGATATACCTCTTTTATATTTATGTTCGTAAGTAATTCTTGCATGTTCTCCGTTGTTATTTATTGCTTTGGCCAAGTAATAGGTAGTGACTCCAAGAGGGAACGTTATGCTTGATTGTGGGTTCATGCCCCTCGATGACTAGTTTGAGTGATAGAAACATGAGTCTAGGGGATGTGCTGTTGTCACAAGGGGGAAAACAACGGTGCTTGTGCCCGCGGGTGCAAGGATTGTTTACTTTATGCAAAATTCTTTTAATGCAGTTGTCTGTTGCATTGAGTTTACACTATGGGTGGGACTCGCAACTTAATACCAGCGAGATGTTCTGGATAGATATCTCAAGGTGGATGATTAGTAGTAGATATTGATGGATTTCGGTCTACTTACTTTGGCGTACCGCCCATGCTTTGAACCTCAACCTTTCTTGCAATGTAGTCAGCATTGGTTTGCGCACATGGTCCTGTCAATTGCCCAGCTGTAATTCGTTTACCTCACATAGTTGTTTTATCGTCTTTTGGGAGAGAGACATCACTAGTGAACATCATGAGACTCCGGTCCATATTACCATCATTGATCACATCCGCTATTTACTTTTCGCTTTTATTTACTATTGCAATTATATCTATCCCTACTATCAGTTGCGTTTAATCCTTTGTGAACTACAAGGCCGGAGGGATTGACAACCTCTCTGTACTCGTTGGGAGCAAAGTTATTTGTATCTGTGTGCAGGTCCACGTTGATTGCTAATATCTGGCGCCGTAGCAGTTGACACCTTCTTGTTGAACCTAGGAGTCTCTGGGGATTCGATCCTTGGTATCTTTGCCAAGGGAAAAACTTCCGCAACACTACATCTCACACCTTCCACTTGGGGTAACCAACGAGGGGCGAGAAGCCTAGCAAGACTTTTTCTGGCGCCGTTGCCGGGGACTCCACTCTTCAAGATAGGGGAGTTGCATGCTTTCTTTTACCTTTGCTTTTAGTCTTTTTAGTTTACCTTTCAGTTTTTGCTTTAGTATCTTTTATCGAAAATCACAAAAATAGTTATCTCGTTCTTTAGTTGTCATTATGTCGGGTCCTTTTGTCTCTGACGAGGCAGAAGTTCTCACCTTTAAACAAAGAGGTGGGGAAAGTTTGAAAGATGCTTGGTATAGAATTAATGATTCACAAAAAAGAGCCACCAAGAAGCAACCTACTACTATCCTGCTTAGAAATTTTTATGTTGGAATTACTTCTTGGAATAGGTTTATTCTAGATACTGCTATCAATGGGAATTTCCTAGAGGCCCCAGTTTGGGAGTCCCTTAGTATTATTGAAAATCTTGCTGGGAATCTCCCTGTTGTTAGCATTCAAGAGGACATCACCCTAGCTCACATTATGAAAAAACTTGAAAAGATAGAGCTAGAGATGCCAAGCATTAATAAGATAAATGAGTTGGATCGTAAGATCCAAGGGAATTTGAATAGACTTGATAGCTCCATGCATAAAATTTTCAAAATTTTGGAGACCGTCAAATTCCATGACTTGGACTCTTCTAGGATAGACAAGATTGAGGATATCTTTGATACTCTAGGAACCACCTTCTCCTCAATCAAAACCAAAAAGGTAGAAACTCCGGCAAAGACGGAGCCTAAGTTCGTTCACGTTCCAAAGGCTCCCCGCTCTAAAAGTAATCCACCTATTGCCAAAGGGGTTGAAACTGTAAAGACTTTGGAAGAAACACCTGTCTTTGATGAATTTATAAATGAATCTTCCCTTGACTTTTATCCTTTTGGTCTTCTACCTAGAAGTATCTCTATGAGGCCTTTATTTGAAAGTCCTCTTAAGACTAGTTGTATTATTGAAGAGCTTTTTGATGATCTTGCTGATGGTTCAATTGATACAGCTTGATCTATATGCATTATTCCTAGCTTAAAGGCATAAGAGAAAGCGCTTTTGGGAGGCAGCCCACATGAATAAATTTATTTTGCTTTTGTTGTGTCTTGATGTTGTTACTACTGTAGCATCATCATTGTATCTTTGCTTTTCAATTTTGTGCCAAGTGTAGCCTCCGATTGCTAGAAAGTTCAAAAGTTGTGAGGTGTTGTCCAGGAAACAGATTATGTCCTTGGATAGAAAACTTCGTATAAAATCACCAGATCATCTTTTTGGTCTGAATTTTTTCGACAGCGTGCTCTATATAATTGTCTTCCGTGCGTCTGTTCTGAGTTTTTTTATTAGAGTTGCAGAAGTGCCCCGAACAAATCAATTACTACCTGTTGTTCTGTTTTTCACATATTCTGTCCTGTTTTGCTTTTCCTTCATTTTGCAAACCAAGAGCTCGCTTTTTCTTTGCAAAAACCTTTTGGCAATCTTGAGAAACAGTAGACCTTCAAGAATATCTTTATTTCCAGCAAGGTACAATTATTTTATTATGGGTACTAACCTCGCTAATCAGATTATGATGAGTTATGTATGAAGGGAGTTTTCAAGTGTGCGAGGGAAGATGATAAAAAGATTCAGGAATGTCAAACGCTCAAGCTTGGGGATGCCCCCATGCACCCCCAAGAAATATTCAAGGAGACTCAAGCGTCTAAGCTTGGGGATGCCCCCGTGCATCCCCTTCTCCATCAACATTATCAGTTCGTCTTTCGTTCCACTATATTTTAATCACTTCATGTGTTATGTGCTATGCTTGGAGCGTCTTGCTTTTAGTTTTCTTTAGTTTTTCATAACGATTCGGAACTCAGCTTTCTTTATGTGGGAGAGAAACACGCTCCACTTCTACCTAGAACATAACATACAATTTTCATGTCTATCCTTGTTGTGTGTGTTCTTTGTCTTTTAATAGCTACTATCATGTTCAGCTCTTAGCTTTCATGCTTATCTTTTCAAGAGCTTTTGTTTAGTTGGTTGCTTGAACTCTCTTTAATTATCATGCTCACCTTATTAAGAGAGTTTGCTTCCGTTGCATTGGTTGATATGTCTATGATAAAGATGCTACGTGCATGATGGCGCTTAGTAGTTCATGTTTTCTTGTGGTTAGTCTCAAATAGCTGGAGGGTTCCCAATGTGTTATTGGAGTACCAACATGATTTGTTTGCCTATGATGTGGTATGGTTTAGTAATATCTTCCTTCGAGAATTTATTTTTATTGACTTGGCGTATGCTCACGCATATTTAAGACTGTAAAGAAAGTCTGTCAAGCCTTGATGATCTTTTGTTTCTGAGTAGCGATATAACTACCATGCCTGATTCAATGTTGCTTTGTCGCTTTGCATGATTATGACCATCATTGCTCTCTTAGTTGGTCGCTCCCAGTCTTTTGCTAACCTTCGCCTGTACTAAGCGGACTGACTGCTTGTGCATCCACATCCTTTTAAACCAGTTATGCCATATGAGTCCACCATACCTACCTATATGTGGTATTTCACCGCCACTCCAAGTAAATTTACATGTGCTACCTTTAAAACCTTCAGTTTTTGCAATACATAGCTCATGGGAAAGTAGCTTAAAAACTATTGTGGTAAAGAATATGTCGCTTATGTATCTTATTTTCTTATAAGTTGCTTGCTGAGCGGTAACCATGTTTCTGGGGACGCCATCAACTGTTACACTTTTGTTGAATATCATGTGAGTTGCTATGCATGTTCGTCTTGTCTGAAGTAAGGGTGATTTGCCATGGGTTGAATGAGTATGCATATTGTTAGAGAAGAACATTGGGCCGCCAACCAAAGCCATGTATCATGGTGGAAGTTTTAGCTTGGACATTAATCCTTAATCTCTTATGAGAATATGCTTAAGCATTAAAGAGGAGTCCATTATCTATTTTCTATGTTTTCCCGGTATGGATGTCCTCAAGTTGAGATCTATCAAAAACGAGAAATCAAATGCGATCTATCTCCTTGGACCTTTGTACAGGTGACATAGAGGTACCCCTTTGTGACACTTGGTTGAAACATATGTAATGCAATGACAATCCATGGAAATCCGAGCTAATTAGGACAAGGTGCAAGCACTATTGGTATTCGATGCATGAGGCTTGCAACTTATAGGATGTCTTATGCATAACACATATGAAGTACTACTACCGTTGACAAAATTGTTTCTATGTTTTCAAAATAAAAATCTCTAGCACATAAGTAATCCCTGCTTCCCTCTGCGAAGGGCCATTCTTTTACTTTTATGTTGAGTCTCCACCTTCTTTCTTCAAGCACCAACTACTGAGAGCATGATTGTCATTCTGAGTGTAATGTGCATTGTCCCAAAGTATCATTGTCTTTTGCATGATTGTGATATCGTTTATTCTGAAATCATTGTATCTAGTCATCACTTAAACCTTGAAGGTGCCCCTGCATTTATGTTTTGCTTCACTAAAGGGGGCAAGCTAGATATCACTTTATCATATTTGCACATCATGTTCATTGCAAATCTATTTGATGTTTCAGTATCATATTGTAAAACTTCCAGTCCTTTGTGATTTTCTCATGAGGCAACTTAATTACTATAGATTCATTGTCTCAGTAAGCTTTTGTCATATGACTATGAAAAAGTCCTATATGGTTAATAGCATGTCACCACAGAAATTATTCTTGTTATCATTTACCTACTCGAGGACGAGCAGGAATTAAGCTTGGGGATGTTGATACGTCCAAAACGTATCTATAATTTCTGCTTACTCCATGCCTCTTTTGGGTGATATTGCTATGATATTTATACACTTCCATACACTTTTGATCATATTTGGACTAACCTATTAACTCAGTGCACCCCAGTGCCAGTTTCTGTTTTCGGCTGTTTTTCTATTTCAGGTTTTCACGTTACGAGAACTGCCAGGAAAAATCCAGAAAAATTATATAAAAAATCAGCGTTCCAGAAACTACCGTGCGCCCGAAGGACAGCCGGGGGGGCCACCAGTGCTCCAGGCGCCCTGGCGGCGCCCCCCCTGGGCCGCGCCGGGGGGGCGCCTGGGCCCCCCGAGGCTCCTCCGATGCCCCCTTTGGCATATATTTAAAGCGTCTCCCGAAACCCTTGAGGGAGGAACTCTTTTCGTGATCCCATCTCTGTTCCGCTGCCGCCGCCGCTTCCAAGATCGGGAGCACCAGGAGAACCCTTCCCGGCACCCTGCCGGAGGGGAGGATCACCACCGGGAGCTTCTCCACCACCATGGACGCCTCCCGGATGAGTTGTGAGTAGTCTCCCTTGGACCATGAGTCCATGACCAGTAGCTATGTGATGTTCTCCTCCCATTCTTGTGCTTCACTAATTAGTCCTCGTGAGCTGCCCTACATGATCGAGGCACATATGTAATCCTTATGCTGTTGATATGATGAGTTTGCTGGGATCCGATGGATTATGAGATTATGTTCAGATTGTACTTGAGTAATATATTTGATCTACCTCTTTTATATTTATGTTCGTAAGTAATTCTTGCATGTTCTCCGTTGTTATTTATTGCTTTGGCCAAGTAATAGGTAGTGACTCCAAGAGGGAACGTTATGCTTGATTGTGGGTTCATGCCCCTCGATGACTAGTTTGAGTGACAGAAACATGAGTCTAGGGGATGTGTTGTTGCCACAAGGGGGAAAACAACGGTGCTTGTGCCCGCGGGTGCAAGGATTGTTTACTTTACGCAAAGTTCTTTTAATGCAGTTGTGTGTTGCATTGAGTTTACACTATGGGTGGGACTCGCAACTTAATACCAGCGAGATGTTCTGGATAGATATCTCAAGGTGGATGATTAGTAGTAGATATTGATGGATTTCGGTCTACTTACTTTGGCGTACCTCCCATGCTTTGAACCTCAACCTTTCTTGCAATGTAGTCAGCATTGGTTTGCGCACATGGTCCTGTCAATTGCGCAGCTGTAATTCGTTTACCTCACATAGCTATTTTATATTCTTTTGGGAGAGAGACATCACTAGTGAACATCATGAGACTCCGGTCCATATTTCCATCATTGATCACATCCGCTATTTACTTTTCGCTTTTATTTACTATTGCAATTATATCTATCACTACTATCACTTGCGTTTAATCCTTTGTGAACTACAAGGCCGGAGGGATTGACAACCTCTCTGTACTCGTTGGGAGCAAAGTTATTTGTATCTGTGTGCAGGTCCACGTTGATTGCTAATATCTGGCGCCGTAGCAGTTGACACCTTCTTGTTGAACCTAGGAGTCTCTGGGGATTCGAACCTTGGTATCTTTGCCAAGGGAAAAACTTCCGCAACACTACATCTCACGCCTTCCACTTGGGGTAACCAACGAGGGGCGAGAAGCCTAGCAGATGCCCAGTGGTTGTAATATGTGTAGTAGTCGTAATAGCCTAGCGTATGTTGCTTGCTTATTTATTTCCCTGTTCTCTTGTTTATTTGTTTGCTTATAGTTAGTGCAGTTCTTTTTCTACGGTTTGCTAGTGGCCGCAATAACCTATTTTTCAAACTAGGCCACAATAACCTTGGGCAACATACAAACCGTTGTCACCATGGTCCTGCTATCTGCTGTAGTGACCATGGGACTTCTACGGGCCATAGAATCAATGGGCCTTCTACGGGCCGTGGCCAAACATGGGCCAGTAATGGACCGCATTATGGGCTAGCTAGAGTGGCAGTCGTCCATTAATGGGCCGACCATAATGGGCCTTTAAGAAGCCGACGCGTATCATGAGCTTAATTCTATCGACATGCACAACGGATCGTTAATGGGTCGTATTTGATGATTCTATGAAAATGGCCCAACAAATTAATGGTCCACAAATGGGCCGACTTTAACCACGGGCTGAATTGGGCCCACAAGCGAAAAATGCCAGTAATGGAATGTAAGCAACCGAATGCTGCAAATCAGCCCAAGAATAAATGGGCCCTGAAAAGGTTGAAAGATAACACGGGCTGGGAACGGCCCAATGGAGTAATGGGTCGTTAATGGGTATGAAGCGATATACTATTCATTATGGGCTAGTTTCACTACGGGCCGTTAATGTGCCAATAGTTACAAAAGGCCTCATATGGGTTAAAAGACGTCATGGGTCGTACATGGGCCGGAAGTTACAACGGGCTGGAATCATATTGGACGGCCTAGATGAAGCTAGTGGGCCAAATTTGGAAAGGCCATAATGGGTTGTGAGTTATCGGTCCCGAATGGGCTATATGCGAGCAGGCCGTTAGCAGGCTTTCAATGGGCTGGCCCGTTAACCTTTGACCAAGTCAAACGGGCCAGCCTTTTGACCTAAATGGGCCATTGTTGGGTCTTGCCATGTGTCTAAGTGTCATAGGAGCCTCATGTCCATTGGTTGGTTGACATATGTTCGCACGTGGAGCTGACACGTGGTTCCTTCAGCCAATGAGATTTTTACACGTGGAAAATCCCTATCGGTCCTCGCTGTTAGCGGGTTATCGGATCTAAAACCGAACCCGATAGCTTAATGGCGACCCGTTACGGTGGATGCCACGTGTTGGTTACCCTTGACGAAAGAACTTCCATGACGCGCCATTTATCGTCATGGAAGTGAACACTTCCGTGATGATAATTTTGGTATTGTCATGGAACACTTATACGACAACACGGGTATGACTATCTTGATTCTGTCATAAAATCGTCATGGATGTGCATGCATGACAGAAAATGTGACCTACTGTGACAAACATGTATTATCACGGAAGTGGTTTTTTTGTAGTGTACTTAATTCTTGCTCTTCCTCGAGTAGGTAAATGATAAAACGGAATTTTGTATGTGGAATGCTATGTAGCATATTTAGCAATATATTTCTTCTTTATTTGGCATGAATGTTCAGATCCATATGATTCAAAACAAACGTTCATTGATATCAAAACAGTAATGCTTCAAGCATACTAGAAAGAAAATTAAGAAGCTTCAAAAATAACATGGCTAAAGAAAGTTAACCCTACAAAATCATATAGTCTTGGTATGCTCCCTCTTCTAAGCACAAAGTATAAATCATGCCCACCCCTGTGTCATCCAAGCAATTGTATTCATACTTTTACATTCTTAAACATTTTCAACTCTTCAAGCAATACATGAGCGTGAGCCATGCATATAACACTATGGGTGGAATAGAAGGTGATAGTAGACAAAAGTGGGGAGAAAGTCTCAAAACAACTAGGGAAATCAATGGACTATGGAGATGTCCATCAATCGATATCAATGTGAGTGAGTAGGGATTGCCATGTAACGGATGCACTAGAGCTATAAGTGTATGAAAGCTCAAAAGAAAACTAAGTGAGTGTGCATCCAACTTGCTTGCTCATGAAGACATAAGGCATTTGAGGAAGCCCATCATTGGAATATACAATCCAAGTTCTATAATGAGAAATTCCCACTAGTAATATATGAAAGTGTCAAAATAGGAGACTCTCTACAAAGAAGAACATGGTGCTACTTTGAAGCACTAGTGTGGAAAAGGATAGTAACATTGTCCCTTCTCTCTTTTTCTCTCATTTTTTTGGAGACTCGTCTTTTTAGACTCTTTTTTTGGGGGGCTCTGTGGCCTCTTTTTTTATTTGGGCACTTTGGCCTCTTTTATTTATAACCTCACACGGGACAATGTTCTAATAATGATGATCATCACACTTTTATTTACTTACAACTCGATGGCAAACTCAAACATGATGACGGGATAGTGGAGTTACATGGCAATATATCTTGGAATGGCTATGTAAATGTCATAATAGGTCGGTATGGTGGCTGTTTTGAGGAAGGGTATAAGGTGGTTTGAAGCATCGGCGAAAGTTGTGCGGTACTAGAGTGGCTAGCAATGGTGGAAGGGTGAGAGTGCATATAATCCAAGGACTCAACATTAGTCATAAAAAACTCACATACTTATTGCAAAATTTTATTAGCCCTCGAAGCAAAGTACTACTACACATGCTCCTAGGGAAGAGATTTGTAATGCCCCGGATGTAATACTTTCCCTTTTGGGCATATAATATATCTCCGGCTTCATCTATTTCCATTCCGGGTTCTTTGTCTTCGGGTTTTCGTCGTTTTGTTGTGTGCGTGTGTGGCATTCATTCATATCATGTAGACATGTGCATCGCATTGCATTTGTGTAGTCGTTTGCATCCGGTTCCACGCGTTCCTTCCCGTTGTCCGTTTCGCGTTCCGGAGCTCCCTCACGTGTCCGTGACGTCCCGTAGGCCTACTTTGGTGTTTGGGCGTGTAACGTTGCCGGTGTGGCGCGAGACTTGTCGTGTGTTGTTGTTTTGTTGTGTGTAACCCGCCTCTCAAATCTCGTCGCGTTTGGACTCCCTTTGCTATCCCATCAGTTATTCGTGTGGGTCCAAAGTGCCTTCACTTTGTGTCCCAGAAACACCCGTACAGCAGCCCACTACCCTCTTCTAGGCCCATCCTGACTTCTCCCGCGATCGGATCCGTCGGATCGCGATCGGAGGGCTCCTAACACCCCTAAATCCCCTAACCCTAAAATTCTGCTATATAATAGACCCTAGTCTATTTTGGCATGTCCCCTAGCTTCTTCCTCCTCCTTCCCCTAAAAATCTGGATCCACCACCCCCTCTCTGCCACTTGGCCTTCCCTCCCGCAAGAACCCACCGAGCCGCCGCCCTGGGGATCGTCGCCCCGATCCAGCATCCGGTCGGTGCCCAGGGTCAACGCCCGCTCAGCCCCTCAACCGATCGCCACCGCGCCTGGATCCCCCCACGGGACCACATCGCCGAAGGCCCAGGCCTTCCTCCCGCCTCCCGCCTCGGGTGGGCCGGCCGCGAGGCTCCCCACCGGGCCGCGCCAAGCCCCTCCGAGGTCCCGTCGCCACCCCCTCGCTGGGCTCCCGCCGAGCCGCTGGTCAGGGACCACTTCGCCGCGCCAAAAGCCATGGGCCGCCCTCCGCCAGGCCGTCGCCGCGCGCGGGCCGCTCCTCTCCACCGACGGCCCAGCCAGCCAGCCTCCAGCGCCCCTCTCCAGGCCTCCCCGCCTCGCCTCCGCGGGTCGTCGCCTCCGCAGGCCTCCATCGCACCACGCCGCTGGGCCCGAGCCAGCCGGGCCGCGCCGCCGCTTCGTCCGCAGGCCGCAGATGCCCGGGCCCGTTGGGTTTTTTCCAGATCTGGAGGTTTACCTCTTTGCCACCTAAGTCCCTGCTCGATTAGTTGCTGATGCTAATTTCTAACTGCTCTAACTTTTTGTGTGATTGTCCGTTTCGCGCAAATAGCATGTCCAGACGTTCGTGGTGAATAGCACTACGTTTTATCTTTTTGTGTCATGCATGATAGAAGTCATCTAGATGCTTGTTTTTCCGTTGCAATAGTGCATCGTGATAAAAACTGCTGCTATGTGATGTTTTTATGCCATCTTTGCCATGTGATAACTTTTAGCTCGTTTGTGCGATTGATGCAAATGACATGTCCACGTGTTCGTCTTGCCATGCTCTACATGTTGCTTGTGTTAGGTTGCATGATAGATTTATTCTTGCCATGTTTATCATCGTTGCAAAGTGCCATGTGGCTGTGATGTTGTTTCACTTGTTATGAAATGCCATCTTGTTGAGCTCATTGATGTCGTTGTGTTTATCTCCATGAAGCATGCTTGTGTGTTTCGGAATCACCATCATGTGTACTTTGATGAGGTGCTTACCACTTGCCATGTTTAGTTTCTAGGTGACTTAAACTTGCTCTTTTAGATGTCATGATGAAACTGCTGTTTTAGGACTTAGTGGTTTTTCACTAAGTCTGAAATCTGTAACGTTCCGATGCCATGTTTGCTTGCTGCTCTAGGACAAACCATGATAGTTTTGGAGTGGATCCTGATTGTTCCTTGTAGTATATATTGTTGGCTTTCCATTCATGTTCTCACATGCTTATTCAAGTGGCTGTAGCATGTTTATCTTTTGCTCCAAAGTTTCAATAAAATTCTGCTGCCAGAATTTTATTGTCAAGTTCAATATGTCCAAGCTTATTGCTATTGATCCGTGGCTCCTTTGGGGGTGCACCTTTGGACTTATTTGCTGTAGGATATGTCTAGTTTATGTTCCTGTCCTTTGCCATGATGTTTGAGTGCTGTAGCTTAATTATTTTGTGCTCCGTAGTTGCTATGTTGCTGTAATTTTCAGCTTTCGCTCATTTCTTGTTTCGGGCATAACTTTTAGCCCGTAACTCCGATTTCGGCGAGTCTTATATGAAACTTGATTGATTTTCTGTGTAGATTAATAATATCAGATTTTTATCATGTTTTGAGGTGTTTTGCTTGAGTGCTATTTTACGTGCTCCGTGTGCATCCTTAGTGCATCCAGCATGCATCCATCATTTTTCAAGTGCGCATTGCATCTTGTTGATTCGTGCCTTGTGTGATTGTATTGTTTAGAGCCGGAAGCTGAGACCGAGTACGAGTACGAGCACGAGGTTACCAACGAGGTTGAGCACGAGGACCCTTCTTACGATCCGAACGACTTCTCTTCAGGCAAGATGACCGAACCCCGATAACATTACTATCTTTGCCTATTGCTAGTAGTTCCGCTCTATAGTTTTGCCTCGATGCCCATGTTCTTCCTGTCAGCCTCCTACTTGTAACCACTACCATGTTTAACCACCCTACCTATGCAAACTGTTGCTTGGCTAAGTACGCTTCGCTCAGCCCTTCTTATAGCATTGCTAGTTGCAGGTGAAGTTCGAAGATGCTTGCTTCATGTTGAAGTTTTGTTGGGTTATATCACACTATATAAATGCTTAAAATGAAACCATCTATATATTGGCAAGGGTGGAAGGCTAAGCCTTTTGCTTGGTGATTTGTTCCACTCATGTCGTTAGGAACCGTATAAGCCGGTGTTATGTTCCTTGATTATGCGTTCCTAACACGGTTGGGGTGTATGGGACCCCCTCGATAAACCGCTAAGTGCTAAGTCTTTTCCAGCAAGTCCCAACATTGATACTATTTGCCTAATAACTAAATAACTTGCATAGGGAGTAATTAACCCGAGTTCTTAATCAACCACCCCGGGCCAGTGCTCCTCATGAGTGTTGGTCCGAATCGGGGAGTCTGCGGGGTCACCACGAGGAAACTCGAGGATTGATATAAACCTGTAGAATCGCCCATCCGGTCGTGTCCTGAGACTTAGATACGCGCGGCTACTATCAGGGTGTCGACACGCCGGGAGGATTTGCTGGATTAGTCTTACCTTAGTTCGGTATATCTTGAGCACGGGATTCCGAGAATACTCGGGTCTTCCCACTTTGGAGTTGCGACTCCGCGGATCGTGGGCTTGTAATGGGTCAAGTTGGAACACCCCTGCAGGGTTATGAACTTTCGAAAGCCGTGCCCGCGGTTATGTGGCAGATGGGAGCTTGTTAATATCCGGTTGTAGATAACTTGACACAATGTTTCTAATACACTACCAGCGTGTGTTCCGTGATCGTCAATTTCCGAATAGGGATTCGGGAGTTGAACACGGAGGGGTTATGTTTGACGTGTTGTAGCTAGGATCACTTCGTGATCACTTCTCGTCCGAGGCTTTCTCTTCTCGCTCTCTCTCACGTAAGCTAGTTGCTAGTTGCTGCTGCAGACACTTATTCTTTTCTTCAGCCTTATCCTCTCCCAAGGCTTAAATAGTCTTGTTACCCGGGAACGGGATTGCTGAGTCCTCTGTGGCTCACAGTTACTTCACCACACCAGATGCAGGTCCAGTTGTGAGCTATCCAGGTGATGGCACCGAGCTGGACTGGGAGTACGACGAGGAGCGTAGTCGATACTATGTTCGTTATCCGGATGATCAGTAGTGGAGACTTCTACTAGGATTCGATCCGACCTGTGGTTTATTTATTGAAGTTTGGTATCTTGACATTTGGATTTTGCCCTTAGAGGGTTGTGATATTCTTAATGTATGATGTTTGAGACATGTATTGTATTTGGGTGACGTGGCGAGTGTAAGCCAACTATTTATGTTTACAATTCCCCTCTTTTACATGGGATGTGCAAAGATTACCAAACTTGAGATCATTCTAGGATGGACGTATGCCTTTAAGTCGTGCCTCGACACGTAGGAGGTATAATTCCATCCTGGGCATTACAAGTTGGTATCAGAGCCTTCTCCGACCTAGGAGCCCCCACTGTTTGATTGAATCGTTGACGGTCGAGTCTAGGCACACACTGGAAAATATTTTGAGTCCTATATTATATCAGAGAGTAGGATTTCTTTGCTTCTCATCCCCTTTCTCTCTGGTGAGGACTCCTGACGTCTACTCTTGTCTCTCCTATCTTCAAAAAATGCACTAATTTTTTTTTAGGAATCCCGCGAGTATTCTGGGATTGTTTCGATGTTCTTGTGACGAGAATATTGTTCTCGATGCCTACTGACATTAGGGGTTGTGGCAGTGTCCCGGGGAGTTGAGCTTCGGGGTATTGTCGTCACAAGCATATCGCGGCAGTACTAAATACTTAAGACGGCCGACATCGAAAATCTCTCCTATACGACCAGTGGCAAGATAACCCCGACATCACCCAGTACTGGGGAGGTAGTTCGGGAGTATTGCCATAGCTTGTTATAGTGGATGCTTTTCGAAGGTCCGAGGTACACAGTTTCCGAGAAAGACTGGTTATGTGTTGAAGGATGGATACACCTGGATGTAGGTTTAGAGTTGATTGCGCGGTGCTTCCCGTGTGTCCCCAACACCTGATTGCATAACTGGAATCTTTCGGAAATTTATAGGTGGGCTTATCCAGTAGATCGTAGGCATTCTTCCAATGGATGCAGGTTAGTGAGTTCAGGGTTCTACATTGAGTGAAGTGGTATATGACCGATGTTACTATCAGGAGTTGCATCTTAAAGGGTCCTTGGCTATGCTGATCCGGGGATTGCAAAACCTTTTCGTAACGCGTTCATATGCTTTCAGCACAAAGATGTTAGAACGAAACTCCTCTCTTGTGTTTGTTCCTTCCGTACCTTGTTGTTTTCTTATTTTCATTTTGATCCCTATGTGGCTTCTCGTGAAGATTGATGTTATCATTTAACTGAGAATTTCATTCGTTCCTCTTGTTCGAATGATTTCATTCGTTCTATTGTTCGAATGATTATTGTGAAGACTTGTTGCAATTCATTCCATTGATTCAGCTTATACCTTCTGTCAATCAATTGCTGATTCGTGGTCATCTCTTTCAGGATGGCTCCGTAAAGGGTCCCCAACGCTAACCCGGAGGGTGAAGAGGTCCCAGATCGTCCTCCTTCCCCTCCTCCTCCGTCTGAGGCTTGGAGAGCGATTATGCATACTACAGCTCAGAACACCCAGTTGTTGATGCAGATGATGCAACAGATGCAAGCTAATCAAGCTAATCAGGGTGTTCCAAGGAATCAAGGCAACTTCTTCAACCAGCAGCACCATGCTGCTCTCAACCAGTTCTTGGCCAATAATCCAAAAGCTTTCAGTTACTGTGTCGACCCTCTTGATGCTGAAGATTGGTTAACCGACATAAAGAAGCATTTTGAGTGCAGTAACGTGAAGGAAGATGATTATGTGAAGTTTGCAGCCTTCCAACTCAAAGATCAAGTAGCTGATTGGTGGCAGCAATACAAAGACTCCAGGCCAGGTCAAGTGATCTCTTGGGAGAATTTATGCAAGGATTTTCGCTCTCATCATATTCCTACAAGTGTCATCGAGGGTATGCGTGAGAAATTCCGCAACCTGAAGCAGGGCTCTATGACAGTCTACCAGTATAATGTCAAGTTCCAAAACCTCGCCCGCTATGCTAAGCAAGACATTCCTGATGCCAAGAGAAAAATCTACCAGTTCCATGGAGGTCTCAAAGATGAACTTCAACTTGCTCTCACTTTGTTTGAGCCCGATGAATTCGACAAGTTCTATAACATAGCTTTGAAACAAGAGGCAGCTCAGCTTAAGATGGAGGCTTCTAAAAAGAGAATTTGAGATGCCGTTCACTCTTCCTCATCGTCTCAGTTGGCTGCGAAACAACAGAAATTCTGGCTTCCTCCTCCTCCAGTGATTCGAGCTCCATACAACAACTCCAACAACTCCAACAACAAGAACTCTAGTGGACGTGGTTTCTCCCACCCACCCAACTCCAACAAGCAGTCCAAGCAACAGTTCCAAGCTCCAAGACTAAGTGCTCCTCCTACCCGTCCACTTTCTGAGGTGACTTGCTACAAGTGTGGCCAGAAGGGTCATTATTCCAACAAGTGCAACAACCCAAGGCGCCTTCCGCCTCCTCCTCCTGTCGGTACCGCTATGGTCAAGCATGATCCAAAGGCAGCAAGGGTCAATCTGATGAATGCAGCACAAGCGGAGAATTCTTCTGATGTCATTTTGGGTAACCTCTCAGTTAACTCTTTTCCAGCTAAAGTGTTATTTGATTCGGGTGCTTCATGTTCTTTCATGTCTCAACCATTTGCATCCAAGCACGATGTTGTCACTTCAAATTTGCCTCAGAAGTTGCAAGTTGTTTCTCCGGGCAGGATTATGACTTCTAGTGTCTATGCTCCGGATGTTTCTATTCGCATGGGAGATTATCGCTTTCTGGCTAAACCGGTGGTTCTTGGTAATTCTGACATCGACCTCATCCTCGGGATGGATTGGCTTTCTCAGCATGATGCTCACATTGATTGTGCACAGAAGGAAGTCAAGATGACTCATCCTGATGAAGATGTGATTATCTTTGCCTCAAGGGATAATACTATCAGGCTTTTCTCTCTCAATGATAAGGGCGAAATTAATGCCATATCTCAAATTCCGGTGGTGAACGAATATCAAGACGTCTTTCCTGAAGAACTTCCAGGCATGCCTCCACACCGTCAGGTGGAATTCGTTATTGAACTCGAGCCGGGTACTGAGCCAGCATGCCGGCGTCCGTACAAGCTCTCTTCGGATGAATTGAAGGAATTGAAGAAGCAGCTTGATAAACAGGAGAGTATGGGTCTCATCAGGCCTAGTACGTCTCCTTGGGGCTGTGGTGTCTTATTTGTCAAGAAGAAAGATGGCACGGAGCGTCTCTGCGTTGATTACCGGCCATTGAACAAGAAGACAATAAAGAACAAGTATCCGCTCCCCAACATCAACGAACTCTTCGAGCAGCTCAAAGGAGCTAAACTGTTCTCTAAGCTTGACCTCCGAATGGGCTATCACCAAATTTGCATTCGCGAGGAAGACATTCCCAAGACGGCCTTCAGAACGAGCTACGGTTCATACGACTATATCGTCATGTCTTTTGGTCTCGCCAATGCTCCTCCTACCTTTTCGAGGATGATGCATTACATCTTCAACCCCTATACTGGCGAGTTTGTGCTTGTGTATCTGGATGATATTCTGGTGTTTTCCAAGAATGAAGAAGATCACGAAAAGCACTTACGTCTGGTTCTTGATCGACTCCGAGAGCATAAATTATATGCCAAGTTCTCCAAGTGCGAGTTTTGGCTCGATAAGGTTTTGTACCTGGGCCACATCATCTCAGCTGACGGTATTGCGGTAAATCCCGAGAAAGTTGAAGCAATTGTTAACTGGGAAGCTCCTCAGAACGTCAAGCAACTCCGCAGTTTTCTGGGTCTTGCCAGCTATTGCAGAAGGTTCGTTGAGAACTTCTCCAAGATTGCCAAGCCTCTTTCAAACTTGCTTCAGAAGAATGTCAAATACTTTTGGTCTCCAGAGTGTGAAGTGGCATTCAGAACTCTCAAAGAAAAGCTTGTCTCTGCTCCAGTTCTGACTCCTCCAGATGAGTCCAAGCCCTATGAAGTATTCTGTGATGCTTCTCTTCAAGGCCTTGGTGGTGTGCTTATGCAAGATAAGAGAATTGTGGCATACACCTCTCGTCAGCTCAAGCCAAGTGAGAAGAACTATCCCACACATGATCTCGAACTAGCAGCTGTGGTACATGCTTTGATTACGTGGAGACATCTGTTGTTGGGCAGAAAGGTCGACATCTTCACTGATCACAAGAGCTTGAAGTACATCTTCACACAGCCGCATCTGAACC
Organism: Secale cereale; assembly: GCA_902687465.1. Classification (NCBI taxonomy): domain Eukaryota; kingdom Viridiplantae; phylum Streptophyta; class Magnoliopsida; order Poales; family Poaceae; genus Secale; species Secale cereale. Next base: position 807,425,505 of record LR738711.1, on the reverse strand, counting down.
TCCGCCAGACTCATTGGGTTGAAATGATCCAAGAGTATAATCCCAGCATTGAATACACTCCTGGCAAGGCGAATGTGATTGCAGATGCTTTGAGAAGAAAGGCATATTGCAACAACCTTCTTATCAAGCCGTACCAGCCTGAGCTTTGTGAAGCTTTCAGGAAGCTCAACCTTCAAGTTGTTCCGCAGGGTTTTCTCGCAAATCTTCAAATTGCTCCTACCTTGGAAGATCAAGTCCGTGAGGCCCAACTCAGGGATACCATGGTGAAGAAAGTGAAACATGGTATTGCAAAGGGCACTCCAAAATACAAGTGCTTTCGTGTTGATGAGAGAGATACCTTGTTCTTCGAGGACAGACTCGTTGTTCCTAAAGGTGATCTCCGGAAGCTCATAATGGAAGAAGCACATGATTCTCTCCTTTCCATTCATCCTGGCAGTTCCAAGATGTACCAAGACCTCAAGCAATCTTACTGGTGGACATGCATGAAAAGGGAAATTGCCCAATTCGTGAATGAATGTGATGTTTGCAGAAGAGTCAAAGCAGAACATCAACGTCCAGCCGGTCTTCTCCAACCTCTTCCTATTCCCGAGTGGAAGTTTGACCACATTGAAATGGACTTCGTCACTGGTTTTCCTAAATCCAAGCAAGGAAATGATTCTATCTTCGTGGTGATTGACAAGCTTACCAAAGTCGCTCACTTCCTGCCAGTCAAAGAATCAATCAATGCAGCTCAATTGGTAGAGCTGTACACTTCCAGAATTGTGTCTTTACATGGCATTCCTCAAGTTATCTCCTCAGACCGTGGAAGTTTGTTCACATCCAGGTTCTGGGACTCCTTCCAGTCCGCCATGGGCACTAAGATCAGGTTCAGCACTGCTTTTCACCCTCAGACTAGTGGTCAAGTTGAGCGAGTGAATCAGATTCTAGAAGACATGCTCAGAGCCTGTGTCATATCTTTCGGCATGAAATGGGAAGACTGCCTTCCATTTTCCGAGTTCTCTTACAACAACAGCTTTCAAGCAAGTGCCGGCAAAGCACCGTTTGAAATCCTCTATGGCAGAAAGTGCCGTACCCCTCTCAACTGGTCTGAAACAGGCGAACGTCAACTTCTGGGAAATGACTTGATCTCAGAAGCCGAAGAGATGTGCAAAGTCATACGTGAGAATCTCAAGGCCGCTCAGTCGCGTCAGAAGAGCTACTATGATGGCAAGCATCGTGATTTGACATTCAACATTGATGATCATGTTTATCTCCGTGTTTCTCCGATGAAAGGCACCCAAAGATTCGGTATCAAAGGAAAGCTTGCTCCTAGATACGTCGGGCCTTTCAAGATTCTTGGCAAAAGAGGTGATCTAGCCTATAAACTTGAGCTCCCTCCCAACTTCGCCAATGTTCCTGATGTCTTCCATGTGTCTCAACTTCGCAAATGCTTCAAGGCACCTGAGCGCATGATTCCGTTTGAAGAGATTGATCTTCAACAAGACCTGTCCTACCGAGAGCATCCAGTTGCTATTCTCGAAGAAACCGAACGCAAGACCCGCAAGAAGTCCATCAAATTCCTGAAAGTCAAGTGGTCACTTCACACCGACCGAGAGGCTACCTGGGAACGAGAAGATCATCTTCGTTCCGAGTACCCTTCCTTTTTCCAGTCCTAGATCTCGGGACGAGATCTTTTTGTAGTAGAGGAGAGTTTGTAATGCCCCGGATGTAATACTTTCCCTTTTGGGCATATAATATATCTCCGGCTTCATCTATTTCCATTCCGGGTTCTTTGTCTTCGGGTTTTCATCGTTTTGTTGTGTGCGTGTGTGGCATTCATTCGTATCATGTAGACATGTGCATCGCTTTGTATTTGTGTAGTCGTTTGCATCCGGTTCCACGCGTTCCTTCCCGTTGTCCGTTTCGCGTTCCGGAGCTCCCTCACGTGTCAGTGACGTCCCATAGGCCTACTTTGGTGTTTGGGCGTGTAACGTTGCCGGTGTGGCGCGAGACTTGTCGTGTGTTGTTGTTTTGTTGTGTGTAACCCGCCTCTCAAATCTCGTCGCGTTTGGACTCCGTTTGCTATCCCATCAGTTATTCGTGTGGGTCCAAAGTGCCTTCACTTTGTGTCCCAGAAACACCCGTACAGCAGCCCACTACCATCTTCTAGGCCCATCCTGACTTCTCCCGCGATCGGATCCGTCGGATCGCGATCGGAGGGCTCCTAACACCCCTAAATCCCCTAACCCTAAAAATCTGCTATATAATAGACCCTAGTCTATTTTGGCATGTCCCCTAGCTTCTTCCTCCTCCTTCCCCTAAAAATCTGGATCCACCACCCCCTCTCTGCCACTTGGCCTTCCCTCCCGCAAGAACCCACCGAGCCGCCGCCCTAGGGATCGTCACCCCGATCCAGCATCCGGTCGGTGCCCAGGGTCAACGCCCGCTCAGCCCCTCGACCGATCGCCACCGCGCCTGGATCCCCCCACGGGACCACATCGCCGAAGGCCCAGGCCTTCCTCCCGCCTCCCGCCTCGGGTGGGCCGGCCGCGAGGCTCCCCACCGGGCCGCGCCAAGCCCCTCCGAGGTCCCGTCGCCACCCCCTCGCTGGGCTCCCGCCGAGCCGCTGGTCAGGGACCACTTCGCCGCGCCGAAAGCCGTGGGCCGCCCTCCGCCAGGCCGCGGCCGCGCGCGGGCCGCTCCTCTCCACCGACGGCCCAGCCAGCCAGCCTCTAGCACCCCTCTCCAGGCCTCCCCGCCTCGCCTCCGCGGGCCGTCGCCTCCGCAGGCCTCCATCGCACCGCGCCGCCGCTTCGTCCGCAGGCCGCAGATCCCCGGGCCCGTTGGGTTTTTTCCAGATCTGGAGGTTTACCTCTTTACCACCTAAGTCCCTGTACGATTAGTTGCTGATGCTAATTTCTAACTGCTCTAACTTTTTGTGTGATTGTCCGTTTCGCGCAAATAGCATGTCCAGACGTTCGTGGTGAATAGCACTACGTTTTATCTTTTTGTGTCATGCATGATAGAAGTCATCTAGATGCTTGTTTTTCTGTTGCAATAGTGCATCATGATAAAAACTGCTGCTGTGTGATGTTTTTATGCCATCTTTGCCATGTGATAACTTTTAGCTCCTTTGTCCGATTGATGCAAATGACATGTCCACGTGTTCGTCTTGCCATGCTCTACATGTTGCTTGTGTTAGGTTGCATGATAGATTTATTCTTGCCATGTTTATCATCGTTGCAAAGTGCCATGTGGCTGTGATGTTGTTTCACTTGTTATGAAATGCCATCTTGTTGAGCTCATTGTTGTCGTTGTGTTTATCTCCATGAAGCATGCTTGTGTGTTCCGGAATCACCATCATGTGTACTTTGATGAGGTGCTTACCACTTGCCATGTTTAGTTTCGAGGTGACTTAAACTTGCTCTTTTAGATGTCATGATGAAACTGCTGTTTTAGGACTTAGTGGTTTTTCACTAAGTCTGGAATCTGTAACGTTCCGATGCCATGTTTGCTTGCTGCTCTAGGACAAACCATGATAGTTTTGGAGTGGATACTGATTGTTCCTTGTAGTATATATTGTTGGCTTTCCATTCATGTTCTCACATGCTTATTCAAGTGGTTGTAGCATGTTTATCTTTTGCTCCAAAGTTTCAATAAAATTCTGCTGCCAGAATTTTATTGTCAAGTTCAATATATCCAAGCTTATTGCTATTGATCCGTGGCTCCTTTGGGGGTGCACCTTTGGACTTATTTGCTGTAGGATATGTCTAGTTTATGTTCATGTCCTTCGCCATGATGTTTAAATGTTGTAGCTTAATTATTTTGTGCTCCGAAGTTGCTATGTTGCTGTAATTTTCAGCTTTCGCTCATTTCTTGTTTCGGGCATAACTTTTAGCCCGTAGCTCCGATTTCAGCGAGTCTTATATGAAACTTGATTGATTTTCTGTGTAGATTAATAATATCAGATTTTTATCATGTTTTGAGGTGTTTTTCTTGAGTGCTATTTTACATGCTCCGTGTGCATCCTTAGTGCATCCAGCATGCATCCATCATTTTTCGAGTGCGCATTGCATCTTGTTGATTCGTGCCTTGTGTGATTGTATTGTTTAGAGCCGGAAGCTGAGACCGAGTACGAGTACGAGCACGAGGTTACCAACGAGGTTGAGCACGAGGACCCTTCTTACGATCCGAACGACTTCTCTTCAGGCAAGATGACCGAACCCCGATAACATTACTATCTTTGCCTATTGCTAGTAGTTCCGCTCTATAGTTTTGCCTCGATGCCCATGTTCTTCCTGTCAGCCTCCTACTTGTAACCATTACCATGTTTAACCACCCTACCTATGCAAACCGTTGCTTGGCTAAGTACGCTTCGCTCAGCCCTTCTTATAGCATTGCTAGTTGCAGGTGAAGTTCGAAGATGCTTGCTTCATGTTGAAGTTTTGTTGGGTTATATCACACTATATAAATGCTTAAAATGAAACCATCTATATATTGGCAAGGGTGGAAGGCTAAGCCTTTTGCTTGGTGATTTGTTCCACTCATGCCGTTAGGAACCGTATAAGCCGGTGTTATGTTCCTTGATTATGCGTTCCTAACATGGTTGGGGTGTATGGGACCCCCTCGATAAACCGCTAAGTGCTAAGTCTTTTCCAGCAAGTCCCAACATTGATACTATTTGCCTAATAACTAAATAACTTGCATAGGGAGTAATTAACCCGAGTTCTTAATCAACCACCCCGGGCCAGTGCTCCTCATGAGTGTTGGTCCGAATCGGGGAGTCTGCGGGGTCACCACGAGGAAACTCGAGGATTGATATAAACCTGTAGAATCGCCCATCCGGTCGTGTCCTGAGACTTAGATACGCGCGGCTACTATCAGGGTGTCGACACGCCGGGAGGATTTGCTGGATTAGTCTTACCTTAGTTCGGTATATCTTGAGCACGGGATTCCGAGAATACTTGGGTCTTCCCACTTTGGAGTTGCGACTCCGCGGATCGTGGGCTTGTAATGGGTCAAGTTGGAACACCCCTGCAGGGTTATGAACTTTCGAAAGCCGTGCCCGCGGTTATGTGGCAGATGGCAGCTTGTTAATATCCGGTTGTAGATAACTTGACACAATGTTTCTAATACACTACCAGCGTGTGTTCCGTGATCATCAATTTCCGAATAGGGATTCGGGAGTTGAACACGGAGGGGTTATGTTTGACGTGTTGTAGCTAGGATCACTTCGTGATCACTTCTCGTCCGAGGCTTTCTCTTCTCGCTCTCTCTCACGTAAGCTAGTTGCTAGTTGCTGCTGCAGACACTTATTCTTTTCTTCAGCCTTATCCTCTCCCAAGGCTTAAATAGTCTTGTTACCCGGGAACGGGATTGCTGAGTCCTCTGTGGCTCACAGTTACTTCACCACACCAGATGCAGGTCCAGTTGTGAGCTATCCAGGTGATGGCACCGAGCTGGACTGGGAGTACGACGAGGAGCGTAGTCGATACTATGTTCGTTATCCGGATGATCAGTAGTGGAGACTTCTACTAGGATTCGATCCGACCTGTGGTTTATTTATTGAAGTTTGGTATCTTGACATTTGGATTTTGCCCTTAGAGGGTTGTGATATTCTTAATGTTTGATGTTTGAGACATGTATTGTATTTGGGTGACGTGGCGAGTGTAAGACAACTATTTATGATTACCAAACTTGAGATCATTCTAGGATGGACTTATGCCTTTAAGTCGTGCCTCGACACGTAGGAGGTATAATTCCATCCTGGGCATTACCAGATTGGTAGGATTTAACCATCGCGCGCCGCCGACTTCCACAAAAAGGAAGTCAATCAAGAATAAATCGCGCTCCAACTTCATCACATAACTAGAAGACCATACGTGCATGCTAGGAGAATCACAAACCTTAACACAGTTATTTATTTAACCACACAACTTACTACTAGCGTGACTCTAATATCACCATCTTAATATCTCAAAACAATTGCAAGGAATCAAACTTCTCATAAATTCAATGCTCTTTATGAAAGTTTTTATTATACCCTCTTTGGATGCCTATCATATTATGACTAAATTCATTACCCAAGCAAATTACCATGTTGTTTAGAGACTCTCAAAATAATATAAGTGAAGCATGAGAGTTTATCAATTTCTTCAAAATAAACATCACCGACATGCTCAAAAAGATATAAGTGAAGCACTAGAGCAACTACCATAGCTCAAAAGATATAAGTGAAGCACAACGAGTATTCTAATAAATTCGCGATTAATGCGTGTCCACCTCAAAAGGTGTGTACAGCAAGGATTATTGTGGCAAAATAAAAATCAAAAACTCAAATCATACAAGACACTCCAAGAAAAACACATATCATGTGGCGAATAAAAATATAGCCTCAAGTAAATTACCGATGGATTGAAGACGAAAGAGGGGATGCCATCCGGGGCATCCCCAAGCTTAGATGCTTGGGTGTCCTTGAATATTACCTTGGGGTGCCTTGGGCATCCCCAAGCTTAGGCTCTTGCCACTCCTTATTTCATAGTCCATCAAATCTTTACCCAAAACTTGAAAACTTGACAACACAAAACTCAACAGAAAACTCGTGAGATTCGTTAGTAAAACAAATCAAATAACCACTTTAGGTACTATTGTGAACTCATTCTAATTTTATATTGCTGTTATATCTACTATATTGTAACTTGTCCATGGTTCATAGCCCCCGATACTAGCCATATATTCATCAAAATAAGCAAACAACACAATGAAAACAGAATCTGTCAAAAACAAAACAATCTGTAGCAATCTGGAAACTTCACATACTTGTGCATCTCTTAAAATTCTGAAAAATTAGGACAACGTGGGAAATTTTTATATCAATCTTGTGTAAACATTTCAGAAAAGTATCACTCTCCAGTGAATTATAGAATTTTCTGCACTAGACGCAAAATTTCTGTTTTTCAGCAAAATCAAATCAACAATCTTCCAAATCATCCCAAAGGTCTTACTTGGCACAAACAGTAAATTGAAACATGAAAACACATCCCAAAGGTGTTATTTTTGTGCAGAAATCAAAGTTCTCAGAATGACCTGTAAATTTACGGAGAGTTTTTGTGGAATATATAAAAAATACTGGCGCAAGAATCAACCAGAGGGGGATCACCTAGAGGCCACAAGCCTGCAGGGCACGCCCTAGGCCCCCCTAGAGCTCCTCCGACCCTAACGCAAATTCGATATATTCACTTTCGAGAGAAAAAGCAGAGGAGAAGGATTCATCGCATTTTACGATATGGAGCCGCCGCCACCTCATGTTCTTCATCGGGAGGGCTGATCTCGAGTCCGTTCAGGGCTCCGGAGAGTGGAATTCGTCACCGTCGTCATCATCAACCTTCCTCCATCACCAATTTCATGATGCTCACCGCCGTGTGTGAGAAATTCCATCGTAGGCTTGCTAGACAGTGATGGGTTGGATGAGATTTATCATGTAATCGAGTTAGTTTTGTTAGGGTTTGATGCACGTATCCACTATGTTCTAAGATTGATGTTGCTATGACTTTGCTATGCTTAATGCTTGTCACTAGGGCCCGAGTGCCATGATTTCAGATCTGAACATATTATGTTTTCACGAATATACATGTGTTATTGATCCGATCTTGCAAGTTGTAGACACCTATTACGTGTTATGATCCGCATGCCCCAAGGTGAAAATAATTGAGATTCTTTCTGGTGATTACTGTAGTTTGAGGAGTTCATGTATTCACTAAGTGTTAATGCTTTTTTTCGGTTCTCTATTAAAATGAGGCCTTAATATCCCTTAGTTTCCATTAGGACTCCACTGTCACGGGAGGGTAGGACAAAAGATGTCATGCAAGTTCTTTTCCATAAGCACGTGTGACTATACACGAAATACATGCCTACATTATATTGATGATATTGGAGCTAGTTTGTCGTTGCCCTAGGATATAGCTTCTACATGATGAATATCATTCGACACATATCATCACCGATCCATTGCCTACGAGTCCGTCTCATATTGATCTTTGCTAAGTTACTTTCGTTGTTACTGTTGTTACAATCACTACAAAATTGCTACTGTGACTTTTGCCATCGTTACCGTTACTTCCATATTACTTTGCTACTACTTTGCTGCAGATATTAACTCTTTCATGTGTGGTTGAATTGACAACTCAGCTGTTAATACTCGTGAATATTCTTTGGCTCCCCTTGGGTTGAATCAATAAATTTGAGTTGAATACTCTACCCTCGAAAACTGATGTGATCCCCTATACTTGTGGGTCAACACTCCTCCACGCTGGCAGCGGTGGGTGGTAGTGCCCGCGCCGCCGGCTTGCACGCACACTCCAGAAGCGCAGGCGCGCGCCGCCTGCCGTGAGAGGCAGCGGGCAAGGGAGAGGGAGGCGGCGGAGCGATCCATGCACCGTCACCGCGGAATGCCGGCGAAACACGACGAGGATGAGCAGCTCCTCGAATGGGTCTACTGTCGGTCCCTCACGGTAACGGAGACGGGCGCTCGCCTCCTCCGACGGAAGAACGCAAAGGCGCTCCGACTAGCCATAGAGTAGTCGGAGCAGGAGGCGAAAGAGGCAGCATCAGAGGCAGCTCAGGTCGCCAAGTTGAAGCGGCAGCAGGACCGGGCCGTCCGCCGGATGAAGGGTTTGATCGTCTTCTCCGACCTTGACTTGGATAACGGCGGCGACGACAGGTCCACCTCCTCCTCCGACGACCAAGATCCTCCACCAGCCGCGGACACCTACAGCTATGCCGGCGACCGAAAGGGGAAAGGCCCGACAAGAAAGTGGTGAAGAAGCTTCCTCTTATGTTTAATTATCGTTTTTAGTTGTTGAACTTGTCCTGGGATGAACTGTGTTATCTTTTGGATGATGTAAAGTGGGTTTATGTGCATTTCGTTGTCCATTTGATGCCGATATCTCTGTCCGTTGTTTGATCACGTAGATTAGTTCATCATGTTGCATGCGTAGTATGGATATAGGATGCCGGATATGAGATATGCCGATGTGGAGAGGGAAATTTGAGGCATGGCCGGTCAGTCCCCGCGGACGCGCCTGGACACGTCCGTGGGCGTTTGAGGGGTCGTATTTGTTGTCATTGGTTGTAGATTAAGCGGCGTTTGAGGGGTTGTATTTGCTGTCCTCGGTTGTATTATGCTAGATGAGCATGGAGGAGGAAGTGATCGAACTTACAATCATTTGTGAAGCCAGTCGGAGGCGTGGAATATGTCAGAGAAGAAGAGAACGCGTGCTTTTCTGGGAAGGTGTGTGCGCTCACGCCATCTCCCTGCTCGCATGAACTCGGCCCCGCGTTCCCCTCCCCTACATTGGCCCACCCTAGCTTAGAGAGAACAGTTGATTTGACGGTTTCTATTGAGTCTCGCCGGGAGATGCTTTAAGAATGGTCCTATGCAAACCAAACAACAAACACATTGCCACCAAACTGGCCAAATTTCCCGTCCACGGGCCTGGTTCATGGGAATGCAACGCGTCCTCCCAATTTTTTTATTTCTTTTACTGGAGCGTCCTCCCAGTTTCTGTGGGATGGGATTCGGAGGTGGCCAACCCAAGCGACGGACGAAACGGCTAGCGATGCTGTGTGTGGTCACATGTCCGAGTGTGCGCGTACGGCGCAGTCTGTGAGATGAGTCACACACACATATGCGCGCATGTTTCCGCCAGCGTGCTCTGTCGCTTCACGTATCGAAACACTTTGATGGCGCATATCTAGGATCGGCCTAATTGTCACACGATATATAGTGTACCAACATGGCCAGCTGGAGATGCAAAATTAATAGGCACGAGCGCCGAGTGTGCCCTTGCTGGCATCAGACATGATGACGTTGCGTCGTGCACTCGTGCTTGCTTGCACCCATTCATCTTTCTTTGAGCTGGATCTTTTCTTGGGTCAGATACAGTAGTATATCTCCTCTGCTTAACTTCCCTAGCTACGGCAACCACTGCAAAGTCTGCAATGATGGGTGGGGTGGAGGATCTTGGTAACAGAGGCGACACGTAGCACCTTAGAGCATCTCCAGAGGCGACACGTAGCACCTTAGAGCATCTTCAGCCGTTCAGGCCCAGGGACGCCCAAATAGCGTCGTCTGGGGATCAGTCAGCGAAAACCGCGACGTGGGGGTGTTATGTTTCCCAACCGCCAACCCCCACGGTGTTCTTCCGTTCTTTCAAAACCAAAACTCGGCCACAAATTCGAACAAACACGGCGCAAATTCGAGCAAACTTCGGCGAGTTCATTGACATTTTTACAGATGCTTTGAGATAAAAAAAAGATAGAAAACGTCACTGAACCCTAAACACTACTCGGCCCGCCATCGCCGTTCCTCGCCGCCCTGAAATTCAACATGCCGAGGAGCTTGTAGAACTTCGTGTAGTCGCCGCCACCGTCGTCGTCGTCATCGTCGCCGCCATCGCCGCGGCCGCCGTCCCTGCCACTCCCCTGCCCAGGGTCACTGACGCGCGGGGGGTTGGACGGCCCGGGCGTGTCCTCCTCGCTGTCGTCGAGGAAGACGACGCCGTCCTCCTCGCGCCCACGACTGCGAGCGGCTATCTCCTCGAGGGCTCGGCGCTGCCAGGCCATCTCCTCCTGAAGATAGTCGTCTCGAGCCCATTTGAGGGCGGCCTCGTCGTTGAGGCCAGCCCCTGATGGGCCTCGAACCCCTCGTTGGTTACCCCAAGTGAAAGGTGTAAGATGCAGTAAGTAGAAGTGTTTTCCCCTAGCAAAGATGTCAAGGATCGATTCCCCAGAGACTCCTAGGTTCAACAAGTAGGTGTCAATTGCTAACGGCGCAATTAGCAATCAACATGGACCTGCACACAGATACAAATAACTTTGCTCCCAGCGAGTACAGAGAGGTTGTCAATCCCTCCGGCCTTGTAGTTCACAAAGGGTTAAAAGCAATGATAGTAGTGATAGATAGTTTTTGCAATAGTAAGTAAATAGCGAAAAGTAAATAGTGGATGTGATCAATGATGGTAATATGAACCGGAGTCTCATGATGTTCACTAGTGATGTCTCTCTCCCAAAAGACGATAAAACAGCTATGTGAGGTAACAAATTACAGCTGAGCAATTGACAGGACCACGAACGCAAACCAATGCTGACTACATTGCAAGAAAGGTTGAGGTTCAAAGCATGGGCGGTACGCCAAAGTAAGTAGACCGAAATCCATCAATATCTACTACTAATCATCCACCTTGAGATATCTATCCAGAACATCTCGCTGGTATTAAGTTGCGAGTCCCACCCATAGTGTAAACTCAATGCAACAGACAACTGCATTAAAAGAACTTTGCGTAAAGTAAACAATCCTTGCACCCGCGGGCACAAGCACCGTTATTTTCCCCCTTGTGGCAACAGCACATCCCCTAGACTCATGTTTCTGTCACTCAAGCTAGTCATCGAGGGGCATGAACCCACAATCGAGCATAACGTTCCCTCTTGGAGTCACTACCTACTACTCGGCCAAAGCAATAAGTAACAACGAAGAACATGCAAGAATTACTTATGAACTAAAATATAAAAGAGGTGAATCAAATATATTACTCAAGATCAATCTGAACATAATCTCATAATCCATCGGATCCCAGCAAACTCAACATAGCAACAGCATAAGGATTACATAGATGCCTCGATCATGTAGGGCAGCTCACGAGGACTAATTAGTGAAGCACAAGAACGGGAGGAGAACATCACATAGCTACTGGTCATGGACTCATGGTCCAAGGGAGACTACTCACGAGTCATCCGGGAGGCGTCCATGGTGGTGGAGAAGCTCCCGGTGGTGATCCTCCCCTCCGGCAGGGTGCCGGGAAGAGTTCTCCTGGTGCTCCCGATCTTAAAAGCGGCGGCGGCGGTGGAACAGAGATGGGATCGCGAAAAAAGTTCCTCTTCTGAGGGTTTCGGAGGGTCCTTTAAATATATGCCAAAGTAGGGCATCGGGGGAGTTTCGGGGGGCCCAGGCGCC
>LR738711.1:807359288-807413506 GCA_902687465.1 Secale cereale | reverse complement strand
CCCCCCCCAGGCTGCCCTTCGGACGCAGTGTTGTTTCTGGATCGCTGATTTTTTATATAATTTTTCTGGATTTTTCTGGGCAGTTCTCGAAACGTGAAAACCTGAAATACAAAAACAGCCGAAAACAGAAACTGGCACTGGGGTGCACTGGATTAGTAAGTTAGTCCAAATATGATCAAAAGTGTATGGAAGTGTATGAATATCATAGCAATATCACCCAAAAGTGGCATGGAGCAAGCAGAAATTATAGATACGTTTTGGACGTATCAACATCCCCAAGATTAATTCCTGCTCGTCCTCGAGTAGGTAAATGATAACAAGAATAATTTCTGTGGTGACATGCTATTAACCATATAGGACTTTTTTATAGTCATATGACAAAAGCTTACTGAGACAATGATTCTATAGTAATTAAGTTGCCTCAAAAGAAAATCACAAATGACTGGAAGTTTTACAATATGAAACTGAAACATCAAAAAGATTTGCATTGAACGTGATGTGCAAATATGATAAAGTGATATCTAGCTTGCCCCCTTTAGTGATGCAAAACATAAATGCAGGGGCACCTTCAAGGTTTAAGTGATGACTAGATACAATCATTTCAGAATAAACGATATCACAATCATGCAAAAGACAATGCTACTTTGGGACAATGCACATTACACTCAGAATGACAATCATGCTCTCAGTAGTTGGTGCTTCAACATAAAGGTAAGAGAAAGGTTAAGTGCTAAAGCTTTTTATTTTGAAAACATGGAAGCAATTGTGTCAACGGTAGTAGTACTTCATATGTGTCATGCATAAAACATCCTATAAGTTGCAAGCCTCATGCATCGAATACCAATAGTGCTCGCTCATTGTCCTAATTATCTCGGATCCCCATGGGTTATCATTGCATTACATATGTTTTAACCAAGTGTCACAAAGGGGTACCTCTATGCCACCTGTACAAAGGTCCAAGGAGATAGATCGCATTTGATTTCTCGTTTTTGATAGATCTCAACTTGAGGACATCCATACCGGGACAACATAGAAAATAGATGATGGACTCCTCTTTAATGCATAAGCATATTCTCATAAGAGTTTGAGGATTAAGGTCCAAGCTAAAACTTCCACCATGATGCATGGCTTTGGTTGGCGGCCCAATGTTCTTCTCTAACAATATGCATAGTTATTCAACCCACGGTAAATCACCCTTACTTCAGATAAGACGAACATGCATAGCAACTCACATGATATTCAACAAAAGTGTGACAGTTGATGGCGTCCCCAGAAACATGGTTACCGCTCAGCAAGCAACTTATAAGAAATAAGATACATAAGCAACATATTCTTTACCACAATAGTTTTTAGGCTACTTTCCCATGAGCTATGTATTGCATGGTTAGTTTGCTTAGTGCAGGTGGAGGTTAGCAAAAGACTGGGAGCGACCAACTAAGAGAGCAATGATGGTCATAATCATGCAGAGCGACAAAGCAATATTGAATCAGGCATGGTAGTTATATCGCTACTTAGAAACAAAAGATCATCAAGGCTTGACAGACTTTCTTTACAGTCTTGAATATGCGTGAGCATACGCCAAGTCAATCAAAATAAATTCTCGAAGGAAGATATTACTAATCCATACCACGTCATAGGCAAACAAACCAAGTTGGTACTCCAATAACACATTGGGAACCCCCCAGCTATTTGAGATTAACCAAAAGAAAACTTGAACTACTAAGCACCATCATGAAAGTAGCATCTTTATCATAGACACATTAACCAGTGCAACGGAAGCAAACTCTCTTAATAAGGTGAGCATGGTAATTAAAGAGAGTTCAAGCAACCAACTAAATAAAAGCTCTTGAAAAGATAAGCATGAATACTAAGAGCAGAATATGATAGTAGCTATTAAAAGACAAAGAACACACACAGCATAGATAGACATGAAAATTCTATGTAATGTTCTAGGTAGAGGTGGAGCGTGTTTCTCTCCCACATAAAGGAATGCTGGGTTCCGACTCGTTATGAAAAACTAAAAAGAAAACTAAAAGCAAGACACTCCAAGTAGGGCTGGAAAAAAAGCTCGAAGCTCGCGAGCTAAACGAGTAACTCGTGACTCGGCTCGAATTGACTCGAACTCGAAGAATAACGAGTCGAGCCGAGCTTTAGTTTAAGATCGTTTGTAGAGCGAGTTAAACGAGCCAATCTCACGAGTACTCGTGTAACTCGTTAGGCTCGGTACAAAAGATCGGTCATTCCCAATCCAAAAAAATCAGCCACTCAGCACCCCGCATCCCAGGCGCACAACACATGGCCCAACCACTGATGGCCCAGCAGCCTAAAAGACTCATGCGTTACAAAGAAATTACAATTTTTTGATGATGTATATGTTTAATAAATACATAATCATTTTTATCATATTTGAGGTTTTATGTTCATATCTTTAACGAGCTTAACAAGCTAAACAAGCCAGCTCGCGAGTTAAACGAGTCGAGCCAATCTTGGGTTTGAGCTCGTTATCGTAACGAGTCGAGTCGAGCTAGCTCGTTAACGTAACGAGCTCTAGCGAGTCGAGCCGAGTTGGCTCGACTCGGCTCGAATTCCAGCCCTAACTCCAAGCATAGCACATAACACATGAAGTGATAAAAATATAGCGAAACGAAAGACGAACTGATAATGTCGATGGAGAAGGGGATGCACGGGGGCATCCCCAAGCTTAGACGCTTGAGTCTCCTTGAATATTTCTTGGGGGTGCACGGGGGCATCCCCAAGCTTGAGCGCTTGACACTCCTGAATCTTTTTATCATCTTCCCTCGCACACTTGAAAACTCCCTTCATACATAACTCATCATAATCTGATTAGCGAGGTTAGCACCCTTAATAAAATAATTATACCTTGCTGGAAATAAGGATATTCTTGAAGTTCTACTGTTTCTCAAGATTGCCAAAAGGTTTTTGGAAAGAAAAAGCAAGTTCTTAATTTGCAAAGTGAAGGTAAGGCAAAACATGACAGAATCTGTGAAAAACAAAACAGCAGGCAGTAATTGACCTGTTCGGGATACTTCTGCAACTCAAATCAAAAAACTCAGAACAGACGCACGAAAGACAATTATATAGAGAACGCTGTCGAAAAACTTCAGACCAAAAAGATGATATGATGATTTTATACGAATTTTTCTATCCAAGGACAGAATATGTTTCCTGGACAGCACCTCACAACTTTTGAACTTTCTAGCAATCAGAGGCTATACTTGGCACAAATATGAAAAGCAAAGATACAATGATGATGCTACAGTAGTAACAAACATCAAGACCACTAAAAACTGAAAGAACAAACTGAAAGCAAAGATAACGAGGGTTGTCTCCCTAGAGCTCTTTCTTTATAGCCATAAAGATAGGCTTAAGACTTTAATGATGCTCTCGTAGGAATAAGAGTTGAAGAACAAAAGAGAGCATCAAGAAGCAAATACCAAACACATTTAAGCCTAACATGCTTCCTATGCATAGGAATATTGTAATAGAATAATTCATTGAAGCACAAAGCAATAAGCATAGGAAGACAAAACAAGTGTAGTTTCAAAACCTTCAACATAAAGAAAGGGAACTTGATATTATTGAAATATTTATAAGCATATGTTCCCTTCTCATAATAATTTTCAGTGGGATCACGAATAAACTCAACAATATAAGCATCACATAAAGCATTGTTACCATGATCCACATGCAAAAAGGTACTCTTACTCTCCACATAAGTATCATGAATAGGATAAAACTTAGTATAAAAGAGAGACATAAGCTCTTGCCAATCAAGCAAGTGCGAGTTATCGAGAAGCTTATACCAATCTGAAGCCTTATCTATAAGTGATATGGCGAACAATTTCCTCATGACAAACTCCCTTGATACACCTGCAAGCTTAAATAATGAACATAATTGTGACAGATATAGCAAGTGTTCACCGGGATGTCTGTCTCTTGCATAACGATTAGCCAAAACATAATTGATAATACCAGCTGGTATTTTATAGGGCACAATTTCAGTAGGGGGAGGAGCAACCACCACAGGTGTGGGGCGTCTTCCCGCAAGCAACGATCCAATAGCAAGGTTGTCCATAAGCATAACTGGTGAAAAGACATAAAGAAAACTGAAAGGTAAACTAACAAGACTAAAAGCAAAGGTAAAAGATAGCGTGCAACTCCCCTATCCTGAAGAGTGAAGTCCCCGACAACGGCGCCAGAAAATACTCCTTGATGGGCCTCGAACCCCTCGTTGGTTACCCCAAGTGGAAGGTGTAAGATGCAGTAAGTAGAAATGTTTTCCCCTAGCAAAGATGCCAAGGATCGATTCCCCAGAGACTCCTAGGTTCAACAAGTAGGTGTTAATTGCTAACGGCACAATTAGCAATCAACGTGGACCTGCACACAGATACAAATAACTTTGCTCCCAACGAGTACAGAGAGGTTGTCAATCCCTCCGGCCTTGTAGTTCACAAAGGGTTAAAAGCAATGATAGTAGTAATAGATAGTTTTTGCAATAGTAAGTAAATAGCGAAAAGTAAATAGTGGATGTGATCAATGATGGTAATATGGACCGGAGTCTCATGATGTTCACTAGTGATGTCTCTCTCCCAAAAGACGATAAAACAGCTATGTGAGGTAACAAATTACAGCTGGGCAATTGACAGGACCACGAACGCAAACCAATGCTAACTACATTGCAAGAAAGGTTGAGGTTCAAAGCATGGGCGGTACGCCAAAGTAAGTAGACCGAAATCCATCAATATCTACTACTAATCATCCACCTTGAGATATCTATCCAGAACATCTCGCTGGTATTAAGTTGCGAGTCCCACCCATAGTGTAAACTCAATGCAACAAACAACTGCATTAAAAAACTTTGCGTAAAGTAAACAATCCTTGCACCCGCGGGCACAAGCACCGTTGTTTTCCCCCTTGTGGCAACAGCACATACCCTAGACTCATGTTTCTGTCACTCAAGCTAGTCATTGAGGGGCATGAACCCACAATCGAGCATAACGTTCCCTCTTGGAGTCACTACCTACTACTCGGCCAAAGCAATAAGTAACAACGGAGAACATGCAAGAATTACTTATGAACTAAAATATAAAAGAGGTGAATCAAATATATTACTCAAGATCAATCTGAACATAATCTCATAATCCATCGGATCCCAGCAAACTCAACATAGCAACAGCATAAGGATTACATAGGTGCCTCGATCATGTAGGGCAGCTCACGAGGACTAATTAGTGAAGCACAAGAACGGGAGGAGAACATCACATAGCTACTGGTCATGGACTCATGGTCCAAGGGAGACTACTCACGAGTCATCCGGGAGGCGTCCATGGTGGTGGAGAAGCTCCCGGTGGTGATCCTCCCCTCCGGCAGGGTGACGGGAAGAGTTCTCCTTGTGCTCCCGATCTTGGAAGCGGCGGCGGCGGCGGAACAGAGATGGGATCGCTAAAAAAGTTCCTCCTCTGAGGGTTTCGGAGGGTCCTTTAAATATATGCCAAAGTAGGGCATCGGGGGAGTTTCGGGGGGCCCAGGCGCCCCCCGGCTCGGCCCAGGGGGGGCGCGCCCACAGGGCGCCTGGAGCCCCTGTGGCCCCCCCAGGCTGCCCTTCGGACGCAGTGTTGTTTCCGGATCGCTGATTTTTTATATATTTTTTCTGGATTTTTGTGGGCAGTTCTCGAAACGTGAAAACCTGAAATACAAAAACAGCCGAAAACAAAAACTGGCACTGGGGTGCACTGGATTAGTAAGTTAGTCCAAATATGATCAAAAGTGTATGGAAGTGTATGAATATCATAGCAATATCACCCAAAAGTGGCATGGAGCAAGCAGAAATTATAGATACGTTTTGGACGTATCAGCCCCGAGCCGTGGCATCGTACTCCGCGGCGAGGTCCGGCTCCATCTTCGGCCTGACGAGCCGGGCAGAGGTGGGGGAGGGCTGTTGATGTGGATGCCGCCGCCGTGGGTGCGCCGACCGATCGACGTGTCCTGGGGCTCCGGCTTGACGTGGAGGAGGGAGGGCGAGCCGGACGAGCGGCCGGACGAGGAGGAGGATGCCGGCTCCATGTGCCTCAGCATTCATGAGCTGCCACGCCGGCGGGAGAAGGTGGGGGGCGACGGGTACTCCACCCGCGGCGTGTTACCGTCCTCGATGTACTCAAGGACGGCCTCCAACGTGTGGCCGGGCACCCCACCATCGGCTGCGCCCTTCGGAGTTGTGGCGGCCGCGCGGCTCGGTGTCATTGGTGGCCTCGAGCTGCTTGGCGTGCCGACGCCGGAAGTACGGCTCCCACAGTGTGCTGTCGGAGGCGTACCTCGGCTCGTCCCTCACCGCCTGCGGCAGGGAGGATCGGATGCGGGCGATCTCCGCCCGCCGTTCGGCCCCGGAGGGGGGCGGCGGCACGGGAACCCTACCGACGCTCACCCTCCACGTCCCCGGCACGCGCATGTCGGACGGGGCCGGGTACTCGGCCTCGTAGAGCAGTCGGGCCTCGTCCTCCCGAAGGTGACGACGGCCGAAGCCGTTGGCCGCCACAGCATCGTCGGGATAGCACTCGGCCATTGGAAGAGGGAAACAACGAGGAGAGGGGAGAGGCGACAGGAGCGTCGGCGGCAGAGGAGGAAGTGTGTGTCTCTTCGGCGTGGGAGAGGCAACTTTTTATAGCCGCGGGCGGGCGGCGACGGCATGGCCGCCGTGTGTACGCATGGCGGGAGAGGACGGGATGCGCGTCGCCCCGCCTTCACTGCAACGCCCGTGAGGGTATCGATGGAGACTGACCAGCGCGGCAGCGCGGCAGCTTTGTCATTGATTCCTCCGCGTGAATCGAGGCGATGAGGACGACGAAGCGACGAGTCGCTGCCAAGGTGGACCCATCGGATTTCGTGCCAAAAACGATTCGCCCGGTGCCCCCGAGCGTACCCTAGCGCGTTGGTTTCGGCTTGGGTCCGTCGGCGCCAAATTCAGCGCGAGTCGAGGAAAAATGGGCTTTTGGAGACGCGACTGGGCCGATTTTTCGACGCCGACAACCATAAACCGGCTTAGGGGGTTTGTTGGAAGCGCGGCTGGAGATGCTCTTACAGCGAGAAATATTGGTTTCCTTTCGCACGAAGCAACCAACCAATCAGTCTGTTGTTGTCCAAGCCGCGCCTGACAACCATTCATGTGCAAGTGCTTGGCTAGCTAGTTACCCCAGTTAGATACTGAGGCCTCCTTTGGTTTGGAGGAATTTTGCAGGAATCCTATAGGATAGGATTCTTATAGAAATTTTTTCTTTAGAGCCCTTTGGTTCATAGTAATGGATTCCTATTCCTACATAGGATTGGTTCCTATCCTCCACATTTCATAGGGAAATAAAAATGAGCCTAGACTCAATGGAAAAATTCCTTTGGTGTGAACCAAATGATATCTCTTTTCCTATTCCTACTCATAGAATTTGAGATACATGTCATCTCATTTCCTACAAATTTCCTACTCCTATGATAATCCTATCCTATGAACCCAAGAAGGCCTGAGTAGACAGATAGTTTGTGCATGCTTGCAAGTTTTCCATTGCTCGACAATTTAACACCTTGCGGAACCATGTACACGCATGCACCCATCCGTTGATCCATCTGTTCGTCCTCTCCTTCCCCATATTGCCATATTGCAAACAATTCAGAAAATAGATGCAGCACAACGACGTCAGAAATCTAGGTGCCGGAATTAAATTCAGGTCTCAATCGAGGTGACTCATGCGTAAAGCTTGTTTTTCCTAATGCACGTACGAACGTACGTACTGCACGTTTCTGGCTGCTCTCCTTTTTCCTTCACAAAAGAGTCATGTACCACAACAGAAACAGCTCCACTGTTTCTGAGAAATCTAGTTGCTCGCGACATCCCGGATCGGACGACTTGGAATCAATGCGCGATTCATGCGTAAAGCCTAGACCGTACAGACGGCCGGATCGATGGCACACGACACGTCTTGACAAATAATGGAAACCTAGCTAGTCGATCGATCGATCGATCGATCGCCATCGGCTAATCAAAATCACGCGGGCCGGGGCACAACACGCTTGCGTGCTCCCTTACTGTTACTAGTACTACATGTTTACTTGCACAACTAATGTTCAGTTAACAAAGAAGCAAGACTAACAATCCACGCCGCGACCCCCTCCAGCTGATTGTGGTCTTCTATCTCCCTGTTGCCGCAATTCATATCTTTCCGGTGAGATATGAGAGATGATGCGACGGGAAGCTGATTCCTAGAAGCTAGAAAAACAAGGGCGCAGAAGCACAATATGCATCCTCATCCCTCAGTTAGATGGATATATGCGCGTGCAGTGTCAGTTTGTACATGGCCGTAGCGTAAACGCCCCGCCACTTCTTTATATGTCCGTCGTCTCGTCGCCCCACTCCCACTCGCTGCGTACGTACGTAGGTACGATCGAGCGCGCGTGCCTAACCAAGAAGACTGCGTGGGAACTCACGGCATCCACAGCTAGTATGATGCGTGTATTAGTAGCAGTAGCTAACGACGGCACTAGTAATGGAGCATCAATGACTTAACCACCATTTTTATGTACAGTAGGCCGTAAATTGTTGCCGGCAAGCAACGTGCACCTGCAATTGATTCTTGCATGGAACATATCCATCTTGCCAGTGTGATCACTCCTCTCGCCACCGCTATATAAGAACCAGCTGATCGCCATGGCTACCACCACCACACCACACCCAGCCATCTCACAACATAAGCTAGCTACCATACGCTCCGGACTACCTAGCTAGCGTTGCCAAGGTTCCAATCACCAATGGCGAGAGCGATCGTGCTTTCGGCCACCATGGCCGCGGCCGCGCTGTTCATGCTGCTGGCCGCTGCGCCAGCGCCGGCGAGCGCCATGGACTTCGGCGACCACGACCTGGCGTCGGAGGACTCCCTGTGGGCGCTGTACGAGCGCTGGAGGGAGCAGCACACGGTGGCGCGCGACCTCGGCGAGAAGGCCCGCCGCTTCAACGTCTTTCGGGAGAACGTCCGCCTCATCCACGAGTTCAACCGCGGCGACGCCCCTTACAAGCTCCGCCTCAACCGCTTCGGCGACATGACCGCCGACGAGTTCCGCCGCGCCTACGCCTCCTCCCGCGTCTCTCACCACCGCATGTTCAGCCGTAAGGAGGGTGGTGGCGGCTTCATGCACGGGAGCGCTCGGGACGTGCCGCCGTCGGTGGACTGGCGGCAGAAGGGCGCAGTGACCGCCGTCAAGGACCAGGGGCAGTGCGGCAGCTGCTGGGCTTTCTCGACGATCGCGGCCGTGGAGGGCATCAACGCGATCCGCACCAAGAACCTCACGTCTTTGTCCGAGCAGCAGCTCGTGGACTGCGACACGAAATCCAACGCCGGCTGCAACGGCGGCCTCATGGACTACGCCTTCCAGTACATCGCCAAGCACGGCGGGGTGGCCGCCGAGGACGCGTACCCATACAAGGCCCGGCAGGCCTCCTCCTGCAACAAGAAGCCGTCCGCCGTGGTCACCATCGACGGGTACGAAGACGTGCCGGCCAACGACGAAGCGGCGCTGAAGAAGGCGGTGGCCGTGCAGCCGGTGGCTGTGGCCATCGAGGCTAGCGGGTCGCACTTCCAGTTCTACTCGGAGGGGGTGTTCGCGGGCAAGTGCGGGACGGAGCTGGACCATGGCGTGACGGCGGTGGGGTACGGCGCCACCGTGGACGGCACCAAGTACTGGATCGTGAAGAACTCGTGGGGGCCTGAGTGGGGCGAGAAGGGGTACATCCGCATGAAGCGCGACGTGGAAGACAAGGAGGGGCTCTGCGGCATCGCCATGGAGGCGTCCTACCCCGTCAAGACCTCAGCCAACCCGAAGCATGCCGGTGCCCATGACGAGCTATGAACCTCTCGTGGATTATCTAACAAATTATTGGCCCATAACATGCATGATCAGGGCATTATCGCTACGGAAAAACAAATAAATAATCAAGGTCGTTATGTACCCATCACATATAGTAGTTGCACTACTTAATTGTCATTGCGGCGGGAATTTAAAGATTATTTTCAGATGATTTATGTATGAAAAAACAGATCTAAATCAAAAGCTACATTTTTTAAAATTTAGACACATTTCGTACTTTCATTATGTGTGAACAAAGAGTGTGCATGTGGTTTGCATTGGGCTGAACAATAATGTTAGTTCAACCATACATCTTTAGTTTGAGATTGGACCTTGTAAATCGCCGGAGAATTCTGTGTGATCTCAGCGCTATCATGCGCTAGCAGCCTCCCCGCGAGGCAATCGCTCAAAATCCGTGATCTGCCGTTAATCGCATGATTGCGAGCGAAACGACGCGATTTGAAGTAGCGGTCACTGCTGTTTCGCATGGCAGGCCGAAAGTCCGAGACGCAAGGGCCCAAATAGACCGGAAACTGCCCAAATTTGTCACGGTATATATAGCAGCTCCTCCAGTAAACATAACAGTGTATCTCAGTCCCCATCCCCTTCTCCCTCTTCCGTCAAAAAGGTTGTTGCGGCTAGCTGTTCTTCCCAGCTGCGGTAGGCGGGCCGACCGCTGCTTCGCCGGAAGGTGGCAAGGCGGCAAGGAAGCGACCGCGATGACATCTTAGTCTCAGGTTTCAACACCCAGTCCGAGCACATCACCCGGAGGTACATGAGTCCTCCGATCCGTAGAATTGTTTATTTGTTTACTGATTCAACATGGGTTCTTGGGATTGCATTGCGGATTTGTAGGTTCAGGTTGCAAGCTTGTAGCTTAGGTTGTCAACATAGCTCACTGCCATGGCCGTGTTGTAGCTTAGGTTCAGGTTGTAGCTTATTGTAGATTCAGGTTGTAGCTTAGGTTTTCAATATAAACTATATAGATCTGCTGCTTTAGTTTGCTTGATTGAAGTGAATATGTGGCAACTCAAGAACCTTTGTGAAGAACAAAGATGTTGTTATTTGTTGTGCTACTTTCATAACCCGTGTAAAGAGAACGAGGGTGTTAATTATTTGTCATGTGAGTGTAACCAGAGGTGCTTTGCATTGTAATGTGTGTGATGCCATGCCACCATCTCTTGTAATATATTTATATTGCATATGTAAGATAATCTCATAAAAAAAAACCTCCTATGTTATGGTTGCAGAACATAATTATTAGGTCTCAATCCAAAAATTGTCTCTTAATGTATAATTGTTGAATGCTCTCGTAACTCCTTTCACATTGATTTAATTTGTATACGTCTATTTGACTTTTGTAGGCTTGGCTGGGTCAAGCACTTCACCGATAATCCCAGCACCTCATGTACCTCCAGTGAACTCAGTGAAGGAAATATGCCCTAGAGGCAATAATAAAGTTGTTACTTATATTTCCTTATATCATGATAAATGTTTATTATTCATGCTAGAATTGTATTAACCGGAAACTTAGTACATGTGTGAATACATAGACAAAACACAGTGTCCCTAGTATGTCACTACTAGACTAGCTCATTGATCAAAGATGGTTATGTTTCCTAACCATAGACATGAGTTGTCATTTGATCAACGGGATCACATCATTAGGAGAATGATGTGATGGACAAGACCCATCCGTTAGCTTAGCACTATGATCGTTTAGTTTTACTGCTATTGCTTTCTTCATGACTTATACATGTTCCTATGACTATGAGATTATGCAACTCCCGAATACCGTAGGAACACCTTGTGTGCTATCAAACGTCACAACATAACTGGGTGATCATAAAGATGCTATACAGGTGTCTTCGAAAGTGTTCGTGGTGTTGGCATAGATCAAGACTAGGATTTGTCACTCCGAATGTCGGAGAGGTAACTCTGGGCCCTCTCGGTAATGCACATCATAATAAGCCTTGCAAGCAAAAGACTAATGAGTTAGTCACGATGATGTATTACGGAACGAGTAAAGAGACTTGCCGGTAACGAGATTGAACTAGGTATAGAGATACCGACGGTCGAATCTCGGGCAAGTAACATACCAATGACAAAAGGAACAACGTATGTTGTTATGCGGTTTGACCGATAAAGATCTTCGTAGAATATGTAGGAGCCAATATGAGCATCCAGGTTCCGCTATTGGTTATTGACCGGAGATGAGTCTCAGTCATGTCTACATAGTTCTCGAACCCGTAGGGTCTGCACGCTTAACGTTTGATGACGATTGGTATTATGAGTTTATGAGTTTTGATGTATCGAAGGAGTTCGGAGTCCCGGATGAGACCGGGGACATGACGAGGAGTCTCGAAATGGTCGAGACGTAAAGATCATATATTGGACGACTATATTCGGACATCGGAAAGGTTCCGAGTGATTCGGGTATTTTTCGGAGTATATGGGCCTTATTGGGCCATACGGGAATAGAGGAGAAAGGCCAAAAGGAAGGAGGCGCGCGCCGCCCCTCTGGTCCGAATTGGACAAGGGGTGCAGCCCCTTTTTCCTTCTCCCTCTCCATCTCTTTCCTTCTCTCCTACTCCAGAAAGGAAAGGGGAATCCTACTATGACTTGGGAGTCCTAGTAGGACTCCCCACACTTGGCGCGCCCCCTCTAGGGCCGGCCTCTCCCTTGCTCCTTTATATACGGGGGCAGGGGGGCACCACAGAGACACACAAGTTGAATTGTTTTAGCCGTGTGCGGTGCCCCTCTCCATAGAAACACACCTCGGTCATACCGTTGAAGTGCTTAGGCGAAGCCCTGCGCCGGTAGATACATGATGGCTTCTCGCCCCTCGTTGGTTACCCAAGTGGAAGGTTGAGATGTAGCGTAGCGGCAAATTTCCCTTGGCAAAGATACCAAGGATCGAATCCCGTGAGACTCCGAGGGTCGACAAGTAGGTGTCAACGGCGCCAGAAACTTAGCGGTTGACGGGACCTGCACACAGATACAGATAACTTTGCTCCCAACGAGTACAGAGAGGTTGTCAATCCCTCCGGCCTTGTTGTTTACAAATGATCAAACACAAGAGATAATAATGATAGCTATGACTGCAACTAGGAAATAAAAACAGGAAGTAAATAGAAGGTGTGATCAACGGTGGTAATATGGACCGGGGTCCCATGATGTTCACT
Source organism: Secale cereale (assembly GCA_902687465.1). Classification (NCBI taxonomy): domain Eukaryota; kingdom Viridiplantae; phylum Streptophyta; class Magnoliopsida; order Poales; family Poaceae; genus Secale; species Secale cereale. Next base: position 807,400,421 of record LR738711.1, on the reverse strand, counting down.
AGTGATGTCTCTCTCCCAAAAGACGATAAAAGAGCAAAGCGAGGTAAACAAATTACAGCTGGGCAATTGACAGGATTATGTGCGCAAACCAATGCTAACTATGCTGCAAAGAAAGGTAGAGGCTCAAAAGCATGGGCGGTACGCCAAGGCAAGTAGACCGAAATCCATCTGCATCTACTACTAATCATCCACCTTGAGATATCTATCCAGAACATCTCGCTGGTATTAAGTTGCGAATCCCACCCAAAGTGTAAACTCAAAGCAACAGACAACTGCATTAAAAGAACTTTGCGTAAAGTAAACAATCCATGCACCCGCAAGTACAAGCACCGTTGTTTTCTCCCTTGTGGCAACAACACATCCCCTAGACTCATGTTTCTGTCACTCAAGCTAGTCATCAGGGGGCATGAACCCACAATCAAGCATAACGCTCCCTCTTGGAGTTACTACCTACTACTTGGCCAAAGCAATAAACAGCAACGGAGAACATGCAACAATTACTCAAGAACAAAGATATAAAAGAGGTGAATCAAATATATTACTCAAACACAATCTGAACATAGTCTCATAATCCATCAGATCCCAGCAAACTCAGCAAAGCAACAACAGAAAGATTACATATGTGCCTCGATCATGTAGGGCAGCTCACGAGGTCTAAACCATGAAGAGCAAAGAGGGGAGGAGAACATCACATAGCAACTGATCATGGACCCATGGTCCAAGGTGGACTACTCACAACTCATCCGGTAAGCGTCCATGGTGGTGGAGAAGCTCCCGGTGGTGGTTCTCCCCTCCGGCAGGGTGCCGGGAAGAGTTCTCCTGATGCTCCCGATCTTGGAAGCGCTGCGGCGGCGGAACAGAGGCGAGATCGCGAAAAAGGGTTCTGTCCTCGAGGGTTTCGAGACGAGAGGGATATATAGGCGAAGGGGGGCAGCCAGAGGCGGAGCAGGGGCCCCAGGCGCCCCCCTGGCGCGACCAGGAGTGGGGCCGCGCCAGGTGGCCGCCTGGGCCTCCCCTGGCTCCTCTCTGGCCCATCTTTGGTTCTTCGTGAAGCTTCCTGTACGCTGATTTTTCCTATATTTTTCCTGGAATTTTTGGAGCACTTTTAATATGGGGGAAACCTGAAATAGAAAAACAACAGAAAACATGAACTGGCACTGTGGTGCACTGAGTTAATAGGTTAGTCCAAATATGATCAAAAGTGTATGGAAGTGCATCCATATCATAGCAATATCACACAAAAGAAGCATGGAGCAAGAAGAAATTATAGATACGTTTTGGACGTATCAACATCCCCAAGCTTAATTCCTGCTCGTCCTCGAGTAGGTAAATGATAACAAGCATAATTTCTGTGGTGACATGCTATCAACCATATAAGAACTTTTTAAGTAAAATAATCAAGGCATGTAATTCAATTCAAGTCATAACAAGCAAGAGTCTATATTAGCATTGTAACAAGCAACATAAGAACATAAAGGTGCAAGAGCTCTCGTTGTCCGTGACTCAAATGTCTCCAAATGGTGTTTGCGTGCAAGAAAGGGGATAGGGATATACGAGAGAGTAAAACATAGTTTTTGTATTGTTGAGAACTTAATCTACTAAAGTTTCACACTTGGTCTTCTTTGGAATCTTATCTTGACTCATCCCCAGACCACTAGCCAGGTACAAGTCAAAATGATCCACTCCCTTTCGATATTTTGAGCACTCATGCAATGGATGAGCGTAAGCAAGAAAGTTGACACTTAGGATGGCAAAGAGATAAAAATGATGAAGGGGGAAGACAAAAAAGGTGTGAAAGGCTCACATCAATGAGGACAATCATAGGCGAGAGAAAGGCCAATGATAGATATGATGTGAGGAGTAGGGATTGCCATGCAACGGATGCACATATGAGATAAGGTAAGCTCTCCAATGGAACTAGTGGGGGTGCATCCAACTTGCTCGCTCAAGAAGACCTAGAGCTCTTTTGAGGAGGCTCATCATTGGAATATACAAGCCAAGTTCTATAGTGTGAAGGTCCCCACATAGCTATATGCATGAATGATAATATCTATGGAGTACAAGGTATAAGATGAAGTACGAGTGTGGATCTCTCAAAAGGAATAGTAGTGTTCCCCCTTCTCTCTTTTTATTTCTTTTTCTCTTTTATTTTTATTTTTTTGTGGCCTCAATGGCTCTTTCTATTTAACTCTCATTTGTCCTCTTTGGGATCTTTTGATTGTGTCCTCTTTGGGATCTTTTCCTCACTTTAGGGGCAACACTCTATGTATTACAAGAAGTATAGAAGATCTTTCACACTTTACAAGAGTACTCAACATAAAGAAAATGAAACTATCATGATGTATGCAAATGTATGCCTCTGCCAGTGTAGCAGGATATGCAATGATACTAGCGCGTCATGTAGCAATGATTAGGGCAAGGCCCAACTAGCATGCGGCTCATCGATCAAGCAAAAAGCATGTATGACATGAAGATCAAGTCATGAGAAGATGGATGTTGCATGGCAATGTATCTCGGAAAGGCTATGGAAATGCCTTGATAGGTAGGTATGGTGGCTGTTTTGAGGAAGGATATAATGAGGCTTATGATGACAGAGCGTATCGTGCCAAGGATTTGGATGCACCGGCGAAGTATGCGCCAACTCTCGAGGTGAGAAAGGGCAATGCACGGTACCGAAGAGGCTAGAAAAATATGGCTAGGTGGAAGTGTCAACTTTCGAATAGTCACATTAGTCCGAAGAACTCATGCACTTATTATCGGTAACTCTCAATCTAATTAGGAGGTTCACAAAGAGACAAGTACCCCGAGGAGGAGTGTATGGGGGTTTGGTTATCCTTGCGCATCCTCGACTCATGGTACGTGAGTGTACTCTAATATTCGATCCCTCCAAAGATTAGTGATCCATCTAGTAGCTAAAGTTCTCAACTATTTTGTAGGTTTTCGAAAATAAACACAGATTGCCCAAAATACGACATCTATCACTAATAGGCTAAAGCTCTTGACACCAAAAGTTCAGACATTACTCATGGCAATACCTCAAAACTATTGCAAGTTACTACTAAAATTAAATAGCAACCTCAATTACCTACTTTAAGTTAAGACACACAACTCAGTGCAACAGGCAAACTCTCTTAACAAGATAAACATGAAAACTCAAGAGAGTTCAGTAACCAACTAAACAAAAGCTCTTTAAAAAGAAAATCATGAAACTAAGAGCTAAACATGACAGCAGCTATGGAAAGACAAAGAACACACACATCAAAGATAAGCATGAAAATCCTATGTTGTGTTCTAGGTTGAAGTGAAGCGTGTTTCTCTCCCACACAAAGAAAGCTGGGTTCTAACTTGTTATGAACAGCAAGCAAAGCTAAAGAAAACTAAAAAAAGAAACTAAGAGCAAGACGCTCCAAGCATAGCACATAACACATGAAGTGATAAAATTATAGTGGAACGAAAGACGAACTGATAATTGTTGATGGAGAAGGGGATGCATGGGGGCATCCCCAAGCTTAGACGCTTGAGTCTTCTTGAATATTTATTGGGGGTGCACGGGGGCATCCCCAAGCTTGAGCGTTTGACCCTCCTGAATGTTCTTTTATCATCTTCCCTCGCACACTTGAAAACTCCCTTCATACATAACTCATCATAATCTGATTAGCGAGGTTAGTACCCACAATAAAATAATTTTTCCCTACTGGAAATAAAGATAATCTTGAAGAGATACTGTTTCTCAAGATTGCCAAAAGGTTTTTGCAAAGAAAAAGCAAGCTCAAGGTTTGCAAAACGAAGAAAAGGCAAAACAAGACAGAATCTGTGAAAAACAGACCAGCAGGTCGTAAATAATTTTTTCGGGGCACTTCTGCAACTCAAATCAAAAAACTCAGAACAAACGCTCGAAAGCCAATTGTATAGAGCATGCTGTCAAAAAAATTCAGATCAAAAAGATGATCTGGTGATTTTATTCGAATTTTTTTTGTCCAAGGACAGAATCTGTTTTCTGGACAACACGTCACAACTTTTGAACTTTCTTGCAATCGGAGGCTAAACTTGGCACAAAGCTGAAAATAAAAGATACAATGATGATGCTACTGTAGTAACAAACATCAAGACACAACAAAAGCAAAATAAAACCTAATTAGTTGTGGGCTGCCTCCCAAAAGCGCTTTCTTTTATGCCTTTAAGCTAGGCATGATGCAAAAAGGAGGAATCAAAAGTCATCATAATAATCGGAGTTATAAATTGCTTCAAATGGTTCCTCAACAAGTTCATCCTTATTCCTTCTAGGAAAGGGGTACGTACCTTTTGCCTTCCCGCGTAGGCGGATTTGTCCCTTACCTATATCGATGAAGCCTTTTACGGCTCGGAGGAAGTCCCTTCCAAGCACTATATTTCCTTGGTTTGGCTTCATGATGAAGAAATCAACCATTGCAATCCCTTTAAGGAATGTAACTGGTACGTCTTTTATTCTTCCCTAGATCTCAGAAATATCTCCATTAGCATGTTCATGATAGCATGATAATTTGTCCATGTTAAATTTTAAAGAATCATGAACAATTTTTGGCATAGTAGAAACCATAGATCCAATATCACAATAAGCAAGGAAGTCTTGATTAGAGATGCTAATCCTAACAAAAGGCTCCCAATCATTGTCTATTTCCAAAATATCTCTCTTATTGGGTTTGGGTTTCTCTACCTTCATCAAGTCTAGAGCATCCATTCTCTTCTCAATAGTAGCAAGTCTATCTATGACAGTATCAAAACTATGATCATAAACAAAGTAACTAGATAGACCATGTATAATTTCAAGAGCTCTACTTCATCACACTCTAGGAAATCTCCTTCAGCTATAATATCAAGAGAGTGTTTACACCATTTAAAAAGACCATGGTAAAAATTATTAAGCACAATTTTTATAGGTATCCAAGGCATAATTCTCCTATGTGCATCAGAAATTCTGTCCCATGCCTTCTTCATATTTTCTCCATCCCTTTGATGGAAATCTAGAACTTCTGATTCCCTCAAAGCACCAAGTCCTAACATGCTTGACTAAACAGAAAGGACTACTAACAGAAAATCAAATAATTTTTTTGTGATTTTTGGTAAGGGACACTAAAGCAAAAACTGAAAGGTAAACTAACAAGACTAAAAAGCAAAGATAAAAGATAGCGTGCAACTCCCCTATCTTGAAGAGTGGAGTTCCCCGGCAACGGCGCCAGAAACTTGCTTGATGGCTTCTCGCCCCTCGTTGGTTACCCCAAGTGGAAGGTTGAGATGTAGCGTAGCGGCAAATTTCCCTTGGCAAAGATACCAAGGATCGAATCCCGTGAGACTCCGAGGATCGACAAGTAGGTGTCAACGGCGCCAGAAACTTAGCGGTTGACGGGACCTGCACACAGATACAGATAACTTTGCTCCCAACGAGTACAGAGAGGTTGTCAATCCCTCCGGCCTTGTTGTTTACAAAGGATCAAACACAAGAGATAATAATGATAGCTATGACTGCAACTAGGAAATAAAAACAGGAAGTAAATAGAAGGTGTGATCAGCGGTGGTAATATGGACCGGGGTCCCATGATGTTCACTAGTGACGTCTCTCTCCCAAAAGACGATAAAACAGCAAAGCGAGGTAAACAAATTACAGCTGGGCAATTGACAGGATTATGTGCGCAAACCAATGCTAACTATGTGCTCAAAAGCATGGGCGGTACGCCAAGGCAAGTAGACCGAAATCCATCTGCATCTACTACTAATCATCCACCTTGAGATATCTATCCAGAACATCTCGCTGATATTAAGTTGCGAATCCCACCCAAAGTGTAAACTCAAAGCAACAGACAACTGCATTAAAAGAACTTTGCGTAAAGTAAACAATCCTTGCACCCGCAAGTATAAGCACCGTTGTTTTCTCCCTTGTGGCAACAACACATCCCCTAGACTCATGTTTCTGTCACTCAAGCTAGTCATCAGGGGGCATGAACCCACAATCAAGCATAACGCTCCCTCTTAGAGTTACTACCTACTACTTGGCCAAAGCAATAAACAACAATGGAGAACATGCAAGAATTACTCAAGAACAAAGATATAAAAGAGGTGAATCAAATTTATTACTCAAACACAATCTGAACATAGTCTCATAATCCATCATATCCCAGCAAACTCAGCAAAGCAACAGTAGAAAGATTACATATGTGCCTCGATCATGTAGGGCAGCTCACGAGGTCTAAACCATGAAGAGCAAAGAGGGGAGGAGAACATCACATAGCTACTGATCATGGACCCATGGTCCAAGGTGGACTACTCACAACTCATCCGAGAAGCGTCCATGGTGGTGGAGAAGCTCCCGGTGGTGGTTCTCCCCTCCGGCAGGGTGCCGGGAAGAGTTCTCCTGATGCTCCCGATCTTGGAAGTGCTGCGGCGGTGGAATAGAGGCGAGATCGCGAAAAAGGGTTCTGTCCTCGAGGGTTTCGGGACGAGAGGGATATATAGGCGAAGGGGGGCAGCCAGAGGCGGAGCAGGGGCCCCAGGCGCTCCCCTAGCGCGGCCAGGGGTGGGGCCGCGCCAGGTGGCCGCCTGGGCCTCCCCTGGCTCCCCTCTGGCCCATCTTTGGTTCTTCGCGAAGCTTCCTGTACGCTGATTTTTCCTATATTTTTCCTGGAATTTTTGGAGCACTTTTAATATGGGGGAAACCTGAAATAGAAAAACAGCAGAAAACAGGAACTGGCACTGTGGTGCACTGAGTTAATAGGTTAGTCCAAATATGATCAAAAGTGTATGGAAGTGCATCAATATCATAGCAATATCACACAAAAGAAGCATGGAGCAAGCAGAAATTATAGATACGTTTTGGACGTATCAATACATCATATCTGTCACCACACCGTCGTGCTGGCGAAACTCTCCCGTGAAGCTCAACTGGATCAAGAGCTCGTGGGACGTCATCAAGCTGAACATGTGCTGAACGCGGAGGTGTCGTACGTTCGGTCCTTGATCGGTTGGATCGCGAAGAAGTTCGACTACATCAACCGCGTCACTTGACGCTTCCGCTCCCGGTCTACGAGGGTACGTAGACACTCTCTCCCCCTCGTTGCTATGCATCTAGTAGATAGATCTTGCGTGATCGTAGGCAAATTTTGAAAATACTACGTTTCCCAACAGTGGCATCATGAGCCAGGTCTATGCGTAGATGATATGCACGAGTAGAACACAATGAGTTGTGAGCGATACTAGTCATACTGCTTACCAGCATGTCATACTTTGCTTCGGCGGTATTGTGAGATGAAGCGGCCCGGACCGACATTACGCGTACGCTTACGCGAGACTGGTTTCACCGTTATGAGCACTCGTTGCTTAAAGGTGACTGGCGGGTGTCTGTCTCTCTAACTTTAGCTTAATCAAGTGTGGCTATTGATACGTCCAAAACGTATCTATAATTTCTGCTTGCTCCATGCCTCTTTTGGGTGATATTGCTATGTTATTTATACACTTCCATACACTTTTGATCATATTTGGACTAACCTATTAACTCAGTGCACCCCAGTGCCAGTTTCTGTTTCCTGCTGTTTTTGTATTTCAGGTTTTCCCGTCACGAAAACTGCCAGAAAATCTTGGAAAAATTATATAAAAAATCAGCGTTCTGGAAGCTTCCACACGGCCGAAGTAGGGCCGGAGGGGGCCACCAGGGCTCCAGGCGCCCTGGTGGCGCGGCCCCCCTCCTGGCCGCACCGGGGGGGGCGCCTGGGACCCCCAGGCCTCCGCTGATGCCCCCCTTTGGCATATATTTATATCACGTCCCGAAACCCTCGAGATGGGAACCCTTTTTCGCGATCTCATCTCTGTTCCGCCGCCGCCGCGCTTCCAAGATCGGGAGCACCAGGAGAACTCTTCCCGGCACCCTGCCGGAGGGGAGGATCACCACCGGGAGCCTCTCCACCACCATGGACGCCTCCCGGATGAGTTGTGAGTAGTCTCCCTTGGACCATGGGTCCATGACCAGTAGCTATGTGATGTTCTCCTCCCCTTCTTGTGCTTCACTAATTAGACCTCGTGAGCTGCCCTACATGATCGAGGCACATACGTAATCCTTATGCTGTTGCTATGATGAGTTTGCTGGGATCCGATGGATTGTGAGATTATGTTCAGATTGTGTTTGAGTAATATATTTGATTCACCTCTTTTATATTTATGTTCGTAAGTAATTCTTGCATGTTCTCCGTTGTTATTTATTGCTTTGGCCAAGTAGTAGGTAGTGACTCCAAGAGGGAACGTTATGCTTGATTGTGGGTTCATGCCCCTCGATGACTAGCTTGAGTGACAGAAACATGAGTCTAGGGGATGTGCTGTTGCCACAAGGGGGAAAACAACAGTGCTTGTGCCCGCGGGTGCAAGGATTGTTTACTTTACGCAAAGTTCTTTTAATGCAGTTGTCTGTTGCTTTGAGTTTACACTATGGGTGGGACTCGTAACTTAATACCAGCGAGATGTTCTGGATAGATATCTCAAGGTGGATGATTAGTAGTAGATGCAGATGGATTTCGGTCTACTTGCCTTGGCGTACCGCCCATGCTTTGAACCTCTACCTTTCTTGCAACATAGTTAGCATTGGTTTGCGTACATAATTCTGTCAATTGCCCAGCTGTAATTCGTTTACCTCACATAGCTGTTTTATCGTCTTTTGGGAGAGAGACATCACTAGTGAACATCATGGGACCCCGGTCCATATTACCATCATTGATCACATCCGCTATTTACTTTACGCTATTACTTACTATTTGCAGCAATACCTATCACTATTATCACTTGCGTTTGATCCTTTGTAAACGACAAGGCCGGAGGGATTGACAACCTCTCTGTACTCGTTGGGAGCAAAGTTATTTGTATCTGTGTGCAGGTCCACATTGATTGGTAATATCTGGCGCCGTTAGCAGTTGACACCTTCTTGTTGAAACTAGGATTCTCAGGGGAAATCGATCCTTGGTATCTTTGCCAAGGGAAAACTTCCGCTACACTGCATCTCAAACCTTCCACTTGGGGTAACCAACGAGGGGCGAGAAGCCATCAAGCAAAGTTTTCTGGCGCCGTTGCCGGGGACTCCACTCTTCAAGATAGGGGAGTTGCACGCTATCTTTTACCTTTGCCTTTTAGTCTTGTTAGTTTACTTTTCAGTTTTGCTTTAGTATCTTTTATCGAAAATCACAAAAATAGTTATCTTGCTTGCTTGCTACTATGGGTTCCACCGAGAACACCAAGTTGTGTGACTTCACTAGTCATAACAATGATGACTTTATTTGCACACCTATCACTACACCTGCCACTTCAGCACCTTCTTATGAAATTAAACCTGCTTTACTGAACTTAGTCATGAAAGATCAATTCTCTGGTGCTGGAGATGATGCTGCTTTACACTTAAATAATTTTGTTGAACTTTGTGATATGCAAAAGTACCAAGAAATAGATGGTAATATTGTTAAGCTTAAGCTTTTTCCTTTCTCCTTGAGAGGAGGAGCTAAAATTTGGTTTCAATCTTTGCCTAGAAATAGCATAGATTCATGGGACAAGTGCAAAGATGCTTTTATTGGAAAATACTATCCACCTGCTAAAATTATCCAACTAAGAAGTAACATAATGAATTTTAAACAATTGGATAATGAACACGTTGCCCAAGCTTGGGAACGTATGAAATCTCTTGACAAGAACTGCCCTACTCATGGTTTGACTACTTGGATGGTTATCCAAACTTTTTATGCAGGCTTGAACTTTACCTCGCGGAATTTGTTAGATTCGGCCGCGGGAGGAACCTTTATGTCAACTACAGTTGGTGCTGCCACAAAGCTTCTCGATGAGATGATGACCAACTATTCCCAATGGCACACCGAACGCGCTCCAACAGGTAGGAAGGTAAACTCTGTCGACGAAATCTCCTCCTTAAATGAAAAAGTTGACTTGATCATGTCTCTACTTTCGAAGCAATCTTCTATTGATCCTCGTGATGTTCCTTTAAATTCTTTGATTGCTCAAGAACAAGTAGATGTGAACTTTATCTCTAGAAACAATTTTAATAACAATGCTTATAGGAGTAATTTTGGTAGCAATCCTAGACCGTTCCCCTCTAATTCCTATGGGAACAACAATGCTTATCCTAACACCAAGAACTCCACTACTGAACTAGAGATTATGCTTAAAGATTTCATCACTACCCAAAAAGCCTTCAACAGGAGTGTAGAAGAAAAACTAAACAAACTAGATGATCTCTCTTCGAAGGTAGACAATTTCGCCCATGAGGTAGAATTGCTTAAAATTAGAACTTCTCCTCTTGAGGAGAGGAAGGTCACTCCTATGAATGCTATTCAAGTGCAAATTAATGAAAACATTAGGATGTTGGCCAAACTTAAAGAGAGATGGGCTAGAGAAAGGGAGGAAGAAGATAGAATTAAGAACCTTCCTACCCACCACACTGTTGCTACTATCCAAGTTGTTGAGGATATCCAAACTCTTAGCACCCAATGCACTCCTGGTCCCAATGGACCTATTAATGGTGATGCTATGACTATAGAAACTACCAAACACGTGAACCTAAAGGACACCACTACCACTTTACTTGATAGTAGTGATCTTGATTTTGATAATTGCACTCTTACCGAAGTTATTGATTTCCTTCACAAGATGTCTAGAGATCCCCGCACTAGCACGCTTAACCTTGCCTTCACAGAGCATATCACTAATGCTCTCATCAAAGCTAGGGAGGAGAAACTTAGAGTAGAAGCCTCCATACCTAGAAAGCTAGAAGATGGTTGGGATCCTATGATTAAGATTAAGTTGAATAACTTCTCTTGCTATGCATTATGTGATGTTGGAGCTAGTACCTCCGTTATGCCCAAAAGAATATATGATATGCTTAAATTGAAACCTTTTGATTCTTGTTCTTTTGGTGTTCGTCTTGTTGATTCTTTCATAAAGAAACCTTTGGGGAGGATCGACGATGTTCTTATCATTGTGAATGACAACTACGTTCCCGTTGATTTTACTATTATGGATATTAAATGTGAACCTTCTTGTCCAATTATTTTGGGACGTCCTTTTCTTCGCACCATTGGTGTTATCATTGACATGAAAGAGGGGAATATAAAATTCCAATTTCCTCTCAAGAAAGGGATGGAACACTTCCCTAGAATTTAGATTAAGTTACCTTTTGAGTCCGTTATACGGGCTAGCTATTCTTTTACTCTTGACAAAACTTGATCTCTATGCATTATGCCTAGCTTAAAGGCATAAAAGAAAGCGCTTTTGGGAGGCAACCCACAACGAATAAATTTTATTTTGCTTTTGTTGTGTCTTGATGTTGTTACTACATGTCACACCCTGCATTTTGTAACATGTTATTTGTAACTTTGAAGCATGAAAATTTGGACCAGCAAAATTTTTTAGCATCATTTGGCTTTTATTTGGAATTGAGTTTTCTTCATTTGCTTTTTCATGTGCTCATTAAAGTCAACTATGACCTCTTGTAGATTTCATCTCCATACCCAAAACATCTGCCCAATGATCATGCCAAGTGTTATATAGCAGTATGGTATTTTCTTACAAAATTAATTTGGCCAAAAAGTATTTTATAAATTTAGTTTTCCAAAACCCCCTGAATTGGGATTTGCACTGCAAGTACTTGATTTAGGGTGAGAAAATTATTTCAAAAGGTTTATTTGAGACCTAGTAGTCATAGGACTCCCAGAAACCACAAAGGTATAATTTTAAAAGTTATTTTCCTATTTTATTTAAAAGCTTTTTCTTAAGGCCAGAAATGGTCTTTAATAGGGGAAAATTATTTAACTGTTTCAAAAATATTTGCCAAAATTCTGAGAGACTCATAGGACATATATTGTCCATATATAAGAGTTTCAACACTTGGTCATGTTCAAAATAATGGGTTAATCCCTCTAAAACCCTTTCTGGATATTTCAAGCTTTTGAAATATTTACAAAGGAAACTTTCTCCAAAAATTCCAGGGAAATTCTATCATGTCATATATGACATATTTGATGATCTTGCCAAGTCCCATGCCTTGGGAAGCAAGAAAACATCCTCAAACCCCTTCATAACCATTCTGTCCATATTGGAAGTTTGAGAAACTTTACATTGCCAAACTTGTCCAAATGCTCTCAAATTTGGTGCACATGCTAGAATGGCCTAATAAGGCATCTAGACCAAATGGCACAAGATTTGGAATAGAGCAACTTGATCAGATCACCTCAAAACCCTTTCTGTTCAAATGCAAATTTGAACAACTTTACATTACCAACTTTTTATCTGGAGCTTCAAACTTTGTGGGCATGATCAATACCCCAAATGATGATGCTACACCAAGTGGTGCATCAAGGGGAGATGATTAGCTTGACTCAATCAAGATGAAACTGTTTCTGTTGATTTCTAGGGTTCACCAAAGTTACATTGTCCAGTTTCTCCAAATGGGCCCAAATTTGGTGAAGCACCCTATTTTCTCATGTCTTTCAACCCTGTCAAGTGCCATGTCAAGTGGAATTCATCTACTTGACCAAACACAGATCAAACACCTTCTCCAGATTTTCTAAAACCTCCAACTTGATCACTTTTACTTTTCTCCATGGCCTCAACTTCTTACCACATGCTCATTGAGTTACCAGCTACCTCTAGTAACTCCCCCAGCACCTCAGCTCAATGATTGAAGGGTGAAACCCCTGTTTTACCTTGCTGTACAGCAGGTTTCCACCATTTCACCAGCACTCTCCCTCTCTCTCTGCATCTCCAGGGCATCCAAGGCCCCAGGGCATTTCTTTACTCCTCCCTCAACGTGCTGGACACTGTTGGACACGCTGCTTTGGACCAAACCGGCGAGAGCGCGCTGATGCCAGCAATACGCACGCTCTGGAGCGCGCAACAGTGCCCTCCGCACGCTGGCTCCGGCCAATCGGCCTCCCCGACAGCCTCGGGCCTCCCCCTCGCGCCAGTCGAGGCCCCTCGACGTCCGCGACCTCCCCGGCGCTGTCCCCCCTCCTCCTGCGCCCTCCAGTGGCCGTCGTCGCACGCGCGCTGGCCGCCCGCGGCGGCCACTCCTCTGCCTCGCACGCGCACACTCCTCTGACGCTCCCCCGCTCCTCTTTTCCCCTCAGCTGGACGTGGAGCTAGTCCACGAACCTCCCCGGCATGATCCCAGGCTCCAGAACCCCTCCTAGCCTCGCCTGCAACCTCGCCGGCGCACGGGTCCATGGTGGACCACGGGTGCGGCTATATAAGCCCCTCCCGAGCCTCTACAGCACCACCAGCGACCTCACTCCACTCCACTGAGACCCCCAGCACCCTCCACTCCTCCCCAGGACGTCCCAGTGCTCGGGATCGACCAGAGCTCCGCCGCGTCGGGCCGCCGGCGATCTCGTGGTACGGGCCTTCCCTGCCCCTCCTTTCACCCGTTTCGGAACCGCCGTGCCTCACTGATCATTTTCCCCCTATTTCCCCCTCCGTTTGCAGTCGGAAACAGCCGCAGCCACCACCCTCCGACGAGCTTCCGCCGTCCCACCTCGCCGCCGGTGAACCAGGCCTTCACGCCATGCCGCACCACCACCACTGCAACCGCCACTCAACACTGGGTCCATCCCTGGCCTCCATTGCCGTCGCCGTGGCCGGAATCCTCGCCGGTGAGCTCGCCGTCGCCGTGGCCGTGGGGTTAGAGATGACAGGCGGGCCTCGCCTCTCATCCCCTCACTTCTCTCCCCCTCCTCTGTGCCACTGACCCACGGGCCCCGCCCGTCAGGTTTGAAAACCTGACGTGCGCGCGCTGGCTCCCGTGCGGCTGGGCCAGTCCGTCTGGGCCGTGCACTGTGGCCTTCTCTGGCCCAGTGCACAGGACCCTTTTTCCTTTTTCTTTTCTGTTAATGTTTTAAACATTTCTACAGAAAAGAAAAATGATCCAAATTATATATTTCCAACTCCTAAAATCTTGAAATATTCCAACCTATTTAATGGTACTACTTTCATTCAAATCCATGAAACTTTTCTGTACTGTTCAAATTTAAATTCAAATTTGGGCAGTAATACTCCTGTTCAAAAATCAATATATTCTATTCTGTAACTCCAAAACTCCAACTAAGATTTTTCCCCATCTTAGAAATTCCTCTAGTATTTTACAAAAATAAGTTGACATTTTTCTGAGCACTTTGATTTTTCTGTTTTGTTTGTATTCTTATTTTCCCATGGTTATTATGCGACGTATAGATCCCGTATTTGACGAAGTTGCTGTGGAAGAAGAAGGAGAAGGATTTGAAGACTTTGAGGACCAAGCCAATCCAGGCAAGCAGCCCTTTGACCATGATACACTTGTTTCTCGGAACCCGTCTGTTTCCGATGCATGATATTAGGGTTACGATGGTAACCTAGTTGATTCCACCATATGAAGCATGCCATGATCTTGATCTTGCTGTGTGCTAGATGACTTGCATATGGTTAGTGGCTATGATTAGTGATGCATGTGTGACATGAACCTTCATGGTTGAAGTCTTTGCATAAAACCCCGTCGGGTGCCATTTATGCCCGAGGGAGATGATGATGATGATGAGATGGGTGACCACTTGATGACGAAGTGGTGTGCCAAGGCAAGTGTGTGTGTTTTTCAAACGGATTGGTTTAAGTTGCGACCGTTATTCCAACCATACATGTGCAACCACACTACCCCTTATGGGACGGGGCTTTATTGATTACTTAGGTCGATACTAGCATGGTGCCCGCATTACTAGTGACGGGAAGACTTGAGGTCTTTCCCGGGACGGGGTCGTGCTTGGATAGGCGGCCATGACTGTTTTCACAGGGCACCGGACACACCGTTGGTCCCTTCGGGTATGCATGACATCGAAATTAGGGCAAGTCCCGTGATCTATTGTTTGTACCCGAGGGCCGTGTACCAACGAGTGGACTCTATGTTAGTGTCGTCTAAGGAAAGGTAATGATCGGGTGCTTACCCCGGGTACTTGAGGTATCGCGGGTCGTGGATGACACGGAAGTTCCCCGGATCTTGTGGGTAAAGTGTACAACCTCTGCAGAGTGTAAAACTATTCGAATAGCCGCGTCCACGGTCATGGACAGTTGGGTAACCGCACTTGGGCTACATCCAATGCTTGTGAAACCATGCGTGTGTATGTGAGTCAAGGTGGTGACTTGACTCGATGAGATGAATCATATTCATGTTGATATCGGTAACCTGTCTTCGAGGTTACGCGAGTTTATTGATGCATTAACTTGATGGTAGAATATTTTTTCTAGCCTTGCTAGATTGATCATTGCTATTCAAATGCACTGTTACTTTGAACCACATCATGGGTTGCTTGCGAGTACATTCAAAGTACTCATTGGCTTGCCACTGGTTATTTAATTGGCCAGGCATGGAAGAACAGGATTATGAGGAAGAGTTCTTTGGAGACGAACATGCGAACTAGGACGATATCCCAGTCAGAATGCCTGTAGGGTTAAGGCAGATGGCATGGGTTCTACCCGTTTATCGAAGACTTCCGCTATTTGAGTATTTGCTATTCAGCCCGTGAGGCTCTATCCATGTAAGACTTGGCCATAATGGCCTTAATTCATGTAAGACTATTGTATGGATGTAAGACTCTTGTTATTTCAGCTTCTGTGTGTTCAGTGAGTATTGATCTCTGGGTTCACTGTACACGTGCACTCGGTGATCTCGACTTCTAAGTCGGGGTCCCCACAGAGCTGGTATCAGAGCCATCCTGACTGTAGAAAGCCTTAGTTAGCATGGGCGTTAGTTAGTTGAGACCCCCTTTTCAAAAACCTTCTGAACCTCTCTTCTTTTCTAAACCTGATATTTCATCAGCTTATTAACCCCTCCTATTCCACCTTTGTAGATGGCCGCTGTTCCCGAAGAGCACCTGACCACTGGGTTTCCCTTACTTCTCGAGGATAGCCTTCAGGAGTGTCAGTTCCACCGAGCACCCATCCTCACCTACCTTGAGCATTGGGTGAGCGATACTGAGGTGGAGTACCATGTGGAAGTGATCGTGAAGGCAAACGATCCTCCCACAAGTTGGTTCTTCGAGGGACCCCAGATGGCAACTCTACCACTCGCTGTCGAGGCTGCTGCACTCAAGGCACTAACCCGTCTCCGCGAGCTTCTTCCGGAGATGGCAGCCAAGATGGCAACTCGCTTCTTACCTTACCGGAAGGAAGGTGACGAAGAAAGCAGCGCACTAGCCCCTCCACTGAAGGAAGGACTCTCGCTTCGGTTCCAGACCTACTTTAGTCTATGTGCCGACAGCCTGGCACAAGACTTGGCCTCGGAATCAATGAAGCTTCGAGAAGAACTTCACAAGACCAAGGCACTTCTTCGTCGAGCTCAAGAGAAGGCAAACAGGATCAAGAAGGAAGGAGCACCTTCTGGACAATCCGCTATCGCATATCGAGGCGGAAGGCCCTCCGAGGATGTGTCTTCCAAGGGTGAAGAACCACCTCGGCGACGCCGGATGACGGCAAGGGAATATCGCAAGCTTTTCCCTGCACCACCGTCAAAGCACCGTCATATCCAACTCCTCCACTCCCCCACTCCCTCCAGCGACAAGGGAGCCCAGACAGATGAAGACAAGGAGGGAGACCCAGAAGAGCCAGAATACGCGACCGAGCATTCCGCCGCTTAGGCATTATTCGCTACTCGGATATGCCAGTTGTAACCCCTACGGTAGGATAGGTCGTGTAACCCCTATGCGCAGTCGAGTCCTTGTATGGTTCATATGAAACCATCTAGTGTTTGCTTTTGTTGTGTCTGGATGTGAGTCGTATTCTTCCTTCGGGAATGTGTAAACGACTACAACACCCATTTGGATTTTAATGAATGTGTTTTGGCCTTACGGCCCTTGCATGATTTGATTTAGTGTCACACCCACCCCCTTACTAGGCACCCATCTATCTTGCTTTCCCTCTTCCGAGTCATGAGACCTTTTACCGCTCCAACAGGATGCCTGTTGTAACTCGTACTGGTACCTCTACCCAGCAGCCCGAAGCCGGAGCATCCTCTCAGCCAGAGGCAGGCCATGACCAAACCAACGACCAAGCTCCACCACCACCTCCTCCAAGCATGGACATGGCTCAGCTTCTCCAAGCTTTCCGAGAGGAACGCCAAGCCAACACTGCAGCTCTTCAGCTGATTGCTCAAGCTGTCACCAACAACCGCCAGCCGGCGGGGAATGGCAACGGACGTTCCACGTTGGCAGAGTTCAAGAAGCATGCACCACCAACCTTCATTGAGACTGCAGAACCCCTGGATGCTGACGACTGGGTCCGTTCCATTGAGGAGATTCTGGAACTAGTCGGATGCACCGAAGATCGCGAGAAGGTGGCTTATGCAGCCCACTGCCTCGGGGGAACTGCTAGAGCTTGGTGGGATGGATTCAAGGTCATGCATGCTGAACAAGACATCACTTGGGTTAACTTCAAGGCAGAATTCCGCAAGGCCCACATTCCTTCCGGAATCATGGCTATCAAAAAGCATGAGTTCCGAGCCCTGAAGCAAGGAAGTGGCACTGTCAAGGAGTACATGCAGAAGTTTAGTGTTTTGTCAAGGTATGCCCCTGAGGATGTCAGCACTGATGCTGCCAAAAGGGAGCGCTTCATGGAAGGCCTTAATCAGACTCTGCAATATTCGCTTGTCGTCTGCGACTGCCCGTCTTTCCCTGACCTGGTGAACAAGGCACTTATGCTTGAAGACAAGCGGCATGCTTTGGAAGACACTCGCAAGCGCAAGTTGGTCAGTAAGGGAAGTTCTAGCAACCAGAAGCCTCGTCCATGGCAGTCAGCCCCGGCCAAGCCAACCTATCAGTAGCCAAGAGCTCCTGCACCTCGTGCCAATCCTCAGCCTCAGTAGTATGCCAACCCCAGGCCAGCTTTCAACCCCAATACCAGTGGTGGCAACAAGATCAACACTCCAAACCAAGTCACTTGCTTTGGATGTGGTCAGCCCGGACACATCTCAAGGGTGTGCCCCAACAAGAAGCCTGATGCCCCACGCCCCAATGCGCAGAACCAGGGACAAGGCCGTGGAATGCCACCAAGGAACCCAGCTCCTCGCAATCCACCGAACTATGGGAAGGGGCGTGTGAATCACGACACTGCTGAAGAAGCCCAGGAAGACCCGGACGTCGTGCTGGGTACGTTCCTTGTCAACTCAGCACCTGCAACTGTCTTGTTTGATTCTGGAGCAACGCATTCATTTGTCACTCAAAGATTTGCATTAAAAAGTGGCATGACCCCTACACCCCTGAATAACCCTATGGTGGTACAAACCCCCGGAGCCAAGATGAGAGCCAAGATAGGCTATAAAGGAGTCGGTATTACCATTAACGGTGTAGATTTCCTAGCAGACCTTATCATCCTGAGATCGCAAGGCTTGGATGTGATCTTAGGGATGGATTGGCTCAGTAAGCACCAAGGCTTGTTAGACTGTGCCAATCGGACAGTCACTGTGACCAATGACCAGGGAGTCGAAGTCAAGTTTGCTCCCAACTCCTCTTCCGCTCAAGCCGCTAAAGTCAACTGTCTGTCTGAAGTTGGGCTAGATCAAGTACCGGTGGTATGTGAGTATCCTGATGTCTTTCCGGATGAACTACCGGGAATGCCCCCTGACCGTGACATTGAGTTCATCATCGAGCTCGTGCCCGGAGCAGGACCCATCTATAAGAAGCCTTATAGAATGGGGACGGAAGAATTAGCCGAGTTGAAGAAGCAGCTAGAAGAGCAGCTAAGGAAGGGATTTATCCGCCCAAGTGCCTCCCCTTGGGGATCTCCTGTTCTGTTTGTGGCCAAGAGGGACGGTACCATCCGCTTATGCATTGACTATCGTTCCCTCAATGAAGTTACAATCAAGAACAAGTATCCACTTCCCAAGATCGAAGATCTGTTTGATCAGCTCAGCGGAGCCAAGGTATTCTCCAAGATCGACCTCAGATCTGGGTACTATCAGCTGAAGATCAGACCCCAAGATATTCCGAAGACGGCATTCGTAACCAGATATGGCCTGTACGAGTGCACGGTCATGTCTTTTGGGTTAACCAATGCCCCAGCTTACTTCATGTATCTCATGAATAAAGTCTTCATGGAATATTTGGACAAGTTTGTTGTTGTCTTCATTGATGACATTCTTGTGTTCTCGAAGTCGGAGGAAGAGCACGAGCAGCACCCGAGGATGGTCCTAGACAAGCTTCGTGAGCACCAACTGTATGCCAAATTCAGCAAGTGTGAGTTTAGGCTGCATAAAGTTGGATTCTTAGGTCATGTCTTGACCGAGGAAGGATTATCTGTTGATCCTGCAAAAATCGAAGCTGTGACCCAATGGCAATCTCCAACGACCGTCAAGGAAGTCAGAAGCTTCCTTGGACTAGCGGGTTATTACCGCAAGTTCGTGGAAGGATTCTCTAGCATTGCACGACCAATGACTCAGCTCCTCAAGAAGGACAAGAAATTCGAGTGGACGCCAAAATGCGAAGAGAGCTTCCAAGAGCTCAAGAAGAGATTGACCACCGCCCCAGTTCTAGCAACACCTGATATCCACAAGGAGTTCATGATATATTGTGATGCCTCTCGAACCGGATTGGGAAGCGTTCTGATGCAAGAAGGCCGCATCATAGCATACCTCTCCAGGCAGCTACGACCCCATGAGGAGAACTACGCTACTCACGTTCTTGAGCTAGCGGCAGTTGTTCATGCCTTAAAGACATGGCGGCATTACCTCCTAGGGAAACGGTGTGAGATTTACACAGACCATAAAAGTCTGAAGTATATTTTCACCCCAAAGGAATTGAACATGAGGCAGCGGAGATGGTTGGAACTCATCAAAGATTACGACCTCAGTGTTCAGTATCACCCTGGGAAGGCTAACGTGGTGGCCGATGCCTTAAGCAGGAAGGCTTGCTCTTTGAATGCCATTATTCGAGAAAGGCAGCCAGCCTTGTTTAAGGAGATCGAACAATTCAGTTTGGAATTGGTCACCCCTGGATTTCTGGATCATTTGGAAGTCAGACCGACCCTGATGGACGACGTCAAGAAGGCACAAGATGGACACGCAAGCATCAAAGGTGTCAAGAGGAAGATGAAGCTTGGCAAGGCCCCAGGATTCTCCGAAGACGAGCACGGGATTGTTTGGTACAAAGGTCGCCTCTGCGTACCAAACAACATCGAGCTGAAGACGCTGATTCTGCAAGAAGCCCACGACACTTCGTATTCCATCCACCCCGGAGGAACCAAGATGTACCAAGACATGAAGGCACGATTCTGGTGGCACGGTATGAAGAGAGAGATTGCAACCTATGTTGCAAAGTGTGATGTGTGCCAAAGGGTCAAGGCTGAATATCAGCGACCTGCTGGATTGCTTCAACCACTCAAGGTTCCTGAGTGGAAGTGGGATAAAGTCGGAATGGACTTCATCACTGGATTACCAAGGTCGAATAGAGGACATGACTCTATCTGGGTCATAGTCGATCATTTGACCAAGGTGGCCCACTTCATTCCTGTCAAGACTACCTACTCAGGCAACCAGCTGGCAACTCTCTATATCAACCGAATCGTAAGTTTTCACGGTGTTCCCAAGGATATTGTGTCAGATCGAGGCACCCAGTTCACTTCAAGGTTCTGGAAGAGATTCCAAGAAGCCTTGGGAACCAAGTTGTCTTTCAGCACAGCTTTCCACCCACAGACCGGAGGACAGACTGAGCGAGTCAATCAGATTCTCGAAGACATGCTCCGAGCCTATGTCATGGCATATGGAGCCAAGTGGGAAGACTGTCTCCATTTTGCCGAGTTCTCCTATAACAACAGTTACCAGTCAAGCCTTCAGATGGCACCATTTGAGGCATTGTACGGACGCAGATGCCGCACACCCCTCAATTGGTCAGAGACTGGAGAAGGACTAGTCTTTGGACCAGATATTCTCCGCGCAGCAGAAGAGCAAGTCCAACTAGTCAGAGAGCGATTAAAGGCAGCCAAGTCAAGGCAGAAGAGTTATGCTGACACTCGACGCCGAGACATGAGTTTCCGTGTCGGAGATCATGTGTACCTATGGGTAACTCCTCTGAAGGGAACCAAGCGTTTCCACGTCAAGGGGAAGCTCACACCAAGGTTCATTGGCCCTTTCAAGATCACCGACCGACGAGGAGAAGTGGCTTACCAGTTGGAACTACCACCTGAGCTATCCGATGTGCACAATGTGTTCCATGTGTCACAACTCCGAAAATGTCTCCAAGTTCCAGACAAGCCCAATCTCTACAAGGATGTGGATCACCAAGCCATTGATCTGCAGCCTGATTTGACCTACCGCGAGAAGCCCATTCGTATTCAGGACGAAGCATAACGACGTACGCGGAGCCGTACCATCAAGTACTTCAAGGTCCAGTGGAACAACCACACCGAAGCAGAAGCAACCTGGGAACGAGAAGACTATCTTAGATCCGAGTTTCCCGACCTCTTTTAAGCCCTAGTTTAGGAATCTCGGGGACGAGATTCTTGTAAGGGGGGTAGGTCTGTCACACCCTGCATTTTGTAACATGTTATTTGTAACTTTGAAGCATGAAAATTTGGACAAGCAAATTTTTTTAGCATCATTTGGCTTTTATTTGGAATTGAGTTTTCTTCATTTGCTTTTTCATGTGCTCATTAAAGTCAACTATGACCTCTTGTAGATTTCATCTCCATACCCAAAACTTCTGCCCAATGATCATGCCAAGTGTTATATAGCAGTATGGTATTTTCTTACAAAATTAATTTGGCCAAAAAGTATTTTATAAATTTAGTTTTCCAAAAACCCCTGAATTGAGATTTGCACTGCAAGTACTTGATTTAGGGTGAGAAAATTATTTCAAAAGGTTTATTTGAGACCTAGTAGTCATAGGACTCCCAGAAACCACAAAGGTATAATTTTAAAAGTTATTTTCCTATTTTATTTAAAAGCTTTTTCTTAAGGCCACAAATGGTCTTTAATAGGGGAAAATTATTTAACTGTTTCAAAAATATTTGCCAAAATTCTGAGAGACTCATAGGACATATATTGTCCATATATAAGAGTTTCAACACTTGGTCATGTTCAAAATAATGGGTTAATCCCTCTAAAACCCTTTCTGGATATTTCAAGCTTTTGAAATATTTACAAAGGAAACTTTCTCCAAAAATTCCAGGGAAATTCTATCATGTCATATATGACATATTTGATGATCTTGCCAAGTCCCATGCCTTGGGAAGCAAGAAAACATCCTCAAACCCCTTCATAACCATTCTGTCCATATTTGAAGTTTGAGAAACTTTACATTGCCAAACTTGTCCAAATGCTCTCAAATTTGGTGCACATGCTAGAATGGCCTAATAAGGCATCTAGACCAAATGGCACAAGATTTGTAATAGAGCAACTTGATCAGATCACCTCAAAACCCTTTCTGTTCAAATGCAAATTTGAACAACTTTACATTACCAACTTTTTATCTGGAGCTTCAAACTTTGTGGGCATGATCAATACCCCAAATGATGATGCTACACCAAGTGGTGCATCAAGGGGAGATGATTAGCTTGACTCAATCAAGATGAAACTGTTTCTGTTGATTTCTAGGGTTCACCAAAGTTACATTGGCCAGTTTCTCCAAATGGGCCCAAATTTGGTGAAGCACCCTATTTTCTCATGTCTTTCAACCCTGTCAAGTGCCATGTCAAGTGGAATTCATCTACTTGACCAAACACAGATCAAACACCTTCTCCAGATTTTCTAAAACCTCCAACTTGATCACTTTTACTTTTCTCCATGGCCTCAACTTCTTACCACATGCTCATTGAGTTACCAGCTACCTCCAGTAACTCCCCCAGCACCTCAGCTCCATGATTGAAGGGTGAAACCCCTGTTTTACCTTGCTGTACAGCAGGTTTCCACCATTTCACCAGCACTCTCCCTCTCTCTCTGCATCTCCAGGGCATCCAAGGCCCCAGGGCATTTCTTTACTCCTCCCTCAACGTGCTGGACACTGTTGGACACGCTGGTTTGGACCAAACCGGCGACAGCGCGCTGATGCCAGCAATACGCACGCTCTGGAGCGCGCAACAGTGCCCTCCGCACACTGGCTCCGGCCAATCGGCCTCCCCCGACAGCCTCGGGCCTCCCCCTCGCGCCAGTCGAGGCCCCTCGACGTCCGCGACCTCCCCGGCGCTATCCCCCCTCCTCCTGCGCCCTCCAGTGGCCGTCGTCGCACGCGCGCTGGCCGCCCGCGGCGGCCACTCCTCTGCCTCGCACGCGCACACTCCTCTGACGCTCCCCCGCTCCTCTTTTCCCCTCAGCTGGACGTGGAGCTAGTCCACGAACCTCCCCGGCATGATCCCAGGCTCCAGAACCCCTCCTAGCCTCGCCTGCAACCTCGTCGGCGCACGGGTCCACGGTGGACCACGGGTGCGGCTATATAAGCCCCTCCCGAGCCTCTCTAGCACCACTAGCGACCTCACTCCACTCCACTGAGACCCCCAGCACCCTCCACTCCTCCCCAGGACGTCCCAGTGCTCGGGATCGACCGGAGCTCCGCCGCGTCGGGCCGCCGGCGATCTCGTGGTACGGGCCTTCCCTGCCCCTCCTTTCACCCGTTTTGGAACCGCCATGCCTCACTAATCATTTTCCCCCTATTTCCCCCTCCGTTTGCAGTCGGAAACAGCCGCAGCCACCACCCTCCGACGAGCTTCCGCCGTCCCACCTCGCCGCCGGTGAACCAGGCCTTCCCGCCGTGCCGCACCACCACCACTGCAACCGCCACTCAACGCTGGGTCCATCCCTGGCCTCCGTTGCTGTCGCCGTGGTCGGAATCCTCGCCGGTGAGCTCGCCGTCGCCGTGGCCGTGGGGTTAGAGATGACAGGCGGGCCCCGCCTGTCATCCCCTCACTTCTCTCCCCCTCCTTTGTGCCACTGACCCACGGGCACCGCCCGTCAGGTTTGAAAACCTGACGTGCGCGCGCTGGCTCCCGTGCGGCTGGGCCAGTCCGTCTGGGCCGTGCACTGTGGCCTTCTCTGGCCCAGTGCACAGGACCCTTTTTCCTTTTTCTTTTCTGTTAATGTTTACAACATTTCTACAGAAAAGAAAAATGATCCAAATTAAATATTTCCAACTCCTAAAATCTTGAAATATTCCAACCTATTTAATGGTACTACTTTCATTCAAATCCATGAAACTTTTCTGTACTGTTCAAATTTAAATTCAAATTTGGGCAGTAATACTCCTGTTCAAAAATCAATATATTCTATTCTGTAACTCCAAAACTCCAACTAAGATTTTTCCCCATCTTAGAAATTCCTCTAGTATTTTACAAAAATAAGTTGACATTTTTCTGAGCACTTTGATTTTTCTGTTTTGTTTGTATTCTTATTTTCCCGTGGTTATTATGCGACGTATAGATCCCGTATTTGACGAAGTTGCTGTGGAAGAAGAAGGAGAAGGATTTGAAGACTTTGAAGACCAAGCCAATCCAGGCAAGCAGCCCTTTGACCATGATACACTTGTTTCTCGGAACCCGTCTGTTTCCGATGCATGATATTAGGGTTACGATGGTAACCTAGTTGATTCCACCATATGAAGCATGGCATGATCTTGATCTTGCTGTGTGCTAGATGACTTGCATATGGTTAGTGGCTATGATTAGTGATGCATGTGTGACATGAACCTTCATGGTTGAAGTCTTTGCATAAACCCCGTCGGGTGCCATTTATGCCCGAGGGAGATGATGATGATTATGATGAGATGGGTGACCACTTGATGACGAAGTGGTGTGCCAAGGCAAGTGTGTGTGTTTTTCAAACGGATTGGTTTAAGTTGCGACCGTTATTTCAACCATACATGTGCAACCACACTACCCCTTATGGGACGGGGCTTTATTGATTACTTAGGTCGATACTAGCATGGTGCCCGCATTACTAGTGACGGGAAGACTTGAGGTCTTTCCCGGGACGGGGTCGTGCTTGGATAGGCGGCCATGACTGTTTTCACAGGGCACCGGACACACCGTTGGTCCCTTCGGGTATGCGTGACATCGAAATTAGGGCAAGTCCCGTGATCTATTGTTTGTACCCGAGGGCCGTGTACCAACGAGTGGACTCTATGTTAGTGTCGTCTAAGGAAAGGTAATGATCGGGTGCTTACCCCGGGTACTTGAGGTATCGCGGGTCGTGGATGACACGGAAGTTCCCCGGATCTTGTGGGTAAAGTGTACAACCTCTGCAGAGTGTAAAACTATTCGAATAGCCGCGTCCACGGTCATGGACAGTTGGGTAACCGCACTTGGGCTACGTCCAATGTTTGTGAAACCATGCGTGTGTATGTGAGTCAAGGTGGTGACTTGGCTCGATGAGATGAATCATATTCATGTTGATATCGGTAACCTGTCTTCGAGGTTACGCGAGTTTATTGATGCATTAACTTGATGGTAGAATATTTGTTCTAGCCTTGCTAGATTGATCATTGCTATTCAAATGCACTGTTACTTTGAACCACATCATGGGTTGCTTGCGAGTACATTCAAAGTACTCATTGGCTTGCCACTGGTTATTTAATTGGCCAGGCATGGAAGAACAGGATTATGAGGAAGAGTTCTTTGGAGACGAACATGCGAACTAGGACGCTATCCCAGTCAGAATGCCTGTAGGGTTAAGGCAGATGGCATGGGTTCTACCCGTTTATCGAAGACTTCCGCTATTTGAGTATTTGCTATTCAGCCCGTGAGGCTCTATCCATGTAAGACTTGGCCATAATGGCCTTAATTCGTGTAAGACTATTGTATGGATGTAAGACTCTTGTTATTTCAGCTTCTGTGTGTTCAGTGAGCATTGATCTCTGGGATCACTATACACGTGCATTCGATGATCTCGACTTCTAAGTCGGGGTCCCCACACTACAGTAGCATCATAATTGTATCTTTACTTTTCAATTTTGTGCCAAGTGTAGCCTCTGATTGCAAGAAAGTTCAAAAGTTGTGACGTGCTGTCCAGGAAACAGATTCTGTCCTTGGATAGAAAAATTCGTATAAAATCACCAGATCATCTTTTTGGTCTGAATTTTTTCGACAGCGTGCTCTATAAAATTGTCTTTCGTGCATCTGTTCTGAGTTTTTTTATTAGAGTTGCAGAAGTACCCCGAAAAAATCATTTACTACCTGCTGTTCTGTTTTTCACAGATTCTGTCCTGTTTTGCCTTTCCTTCATTTTGCAAACCTTGAGCTTGCTTTTTCTTTGCAAAAACCTTTTGGCAATCTTGAGAAATAGTAGACCTTCAAGAATATCCTTATTTCCAGCAAGGAACAATTATTTTATTATGGGTACTAACCTCGCTAATCAGATTATGATGAGTTATGTATGAAGGGAGTTTTCAAGTGTGCGAGGGAAGATGATAAAAAGATTCAGGAGTGTCAAGCGCTCAAGCTTGGGGATTCCCCGTGCACCCCCAAGAAATATTCAAGGAGACTCAAGCGTCTAAGCTTGGGGATGCCCCCATGCATCCCCTTCTCCATCAACATTATCAGTTCGTCTTTCGTTCCACTATATTTTTATCACTTCATGTGTTATGTGCTATGCTTGGAGCGTCTTGCTTTTAGTTTCCTTTTTAGTTTTCTTTAGCTTTTCATAACGAGTCGGAACTCAGCTTTCTTTGTGTGGGAGAGAAACACGCTCCACTTCAACCTAGAACATAACATAGAATTTTCATGTCTATCTTTGCTGTGTGTGTTCTTTGTCTTTCAATAGCTACTATCATGTTCAGCTCTTAGTTATCATGCTTATCTTATTAAGAGAGTTTGCTTCTGTTGCATTGGTTGATATGTCTATGATAAAAATGCTACGTGCATAATGACGCTTAGTAGTTCATGTTTTCTTATGGTTAGTGTCAAATAGCTGGGGGGTTCCCAATGTGTTATTGGAGTACCAACATGATTTGTTTGCCTATGATGTGGTATGGTTTAGTAATATCTTCCTTCAAGAATTTATTTTGATTGACTTGGCGTATGCTCACGCATATTTAAGACTGTAAAGAAAGTCTGTCAAGCCTTGATGATATTTTATTTCTGAGTAGCGATATAACTTCCATGCCTGATTCAATGTTGCTTTGTCGCTCTGCATGATTATGACCGTCATTGCTCTTTTAGTTGGTCGCTCCCAGTCTTTTGCCAACCTCCACCTGTACTAAGCGGACTGACTGCTTGTGCATCCAAATTCTTTTAAACCAGTTATGCCATATGAGTCCACCATACCTTCCTATACATGGTATTTACCTGCCATTCCTAACGGAGACTTTCATGTACCATCTCGAAAATTATTCAAAAAAAAAAGCATTCCTCTTTTGTGCCTCTGTTTTAGTTCATGAGGAAGTAGTAGTTAATTCATGATCTTTTTAAGTTGGACAAGCTTCACCCCGGGATTGCATGTCTAATGTGCAAACCCATAATATGAGAAGGAACTGGCAAAGAGTGCGCCCGGCTCAAAATTAATATAATAAACAAACCCTCCTTCACGCTTTGTTCATGAGAAATCAGAAAACTTTGGCAGTGATAAACAAAGGAGATTAAGAGAATGTGATCGTCCTCATTCGGGAGCCGTTCCTCGAAACTTGTCCATCTCAAGAAGTGATTGAGTTGTCTGCTAGCATTCGTTGACGAAACATGCATAATCTAAAAAATAATTATTACCTCTGTTTTTAAAACCAAGAGCTCTGGTACATGTTTTGTCTTTGTTTCCGACCATGGGTTTTCAACCTTGCCAACAAAAGCCACGGTTCAAGAGTCTCCACCTTCTTTTAAAGCACCAACTATTAAGAGCATGATTGTCATTCTGAGTGTAATGTGCATTGTCCCAAAGTAGCATTGTCTTTTGCATGATTATGATATCGTTTATACTGAAATCATTGTATCTAGTCATCACTTAAACCTTGGAGGTGCCCCTGCATTTATGTTTTGCTTCACTAAAGGGGGCAAGCGAGATATCACTTTATCATATTTGCACACCATGCCCATTACAAATCTATTTGATGTTTCAGTATCATGTTGTAAAACCTTCAGTTCTTTGTGATTTTCTCATAAGGCAACTTAATTACTACAGATTCATTGCCTCAGTAAGCTTTTTTCATATGACTATGACAAGTCCTATATGGTTAATAGCATGTCACCATAGAAATTATGCTTGTTATCATTTACCTACTCGAGGACGAGTAGGAATTAAGCTTGGGGATGTTGATACGTCCAAAACGTATCTATAATTTCTGCTTGCTCCATGCCTCTTTTGGGTGATATTGCTATGTTATTTATACACTTCCATACACTTTTGATCATATTTGGACTAACCTATTAACTCAGTGCACCCCAGTGCCAGTTTCTGTTTTCTGCTGTTTTTGTATTTCAGGTTTTCCCGTCACGAAAACTGCTAGAAAAATCCCGGAAAAATTATATAAAAAATCAGCGTTCCGGAAGCTTCCACACGGCCGAAGTAGGGCCGGAGGGGGGCCACCAGGGCTCCAGGCGCCCTGGTGGCGCGGCCCCCCTCTTGGCCGTGCCGGGGGGGCGCCTGGGCCCCCCAGGCCTCCGCTGATGCCCCCCTTTGGCATATATTTATATCGCGTCCCGAAACCCTCGAGACGGGAACCCTTTTTCGCGATCTCATCTCTGTTCCGCCGCTGCCGCGCTTCCAAGATCGGGAGCACCAGGAGAACTCTTCCCGGCACCCTGCCGGAGGGGAGGATCACCACCGGGAGCCTCTCCACCACCATGGACGCCTCCCGGATGAGTTATGAGTAGTCTCCCTTGGACCATGGGTCCATGACCAGTAGATATGTGATGTTCTCCTCCCCTTCTTGTGCTTCACTAATTAGACCTCGTGAGCTGCCCTACATGATCGAGGCACATATGTAATCCTTATGCTGTTGCTATGATGAGTTTGCTGGGACCGATGGATTGTGAGATTATGTTCAGATTGTGTTTGAGTAATATATTTGATTCACCTCTTTTATATTTATGTTCGTAAGTAATTCTTGCATGTTCTCCGTTGTTATTTATTGCTTTGGCCAAGTAGTAGGTAGTGACTCCAAGAGGGAACGTTATGCTTGATTGTGGGTTCATGCCCCTCGATGACTAGCTTGAGTGACAGAAACATGAGTCTAGGGGATGTGTTGTTGCCACAAGGGGGAAAACAACAGTGCTTGTGCCCGCGGGTGCAAGGATTGTTTACTTTACGCAAAGTTCGTTTAATGCAGTTGTCTGTTGCTTTGAGTTTACACTATGGGTGGGACTCGCAACTTAATACCAGCGAGATGTTCTGGATAGATATCTCAAGGTGGATGATTAGTAGTAGATGCAGATGGATTTCGGTCTACTTGCATTGGCGTACCGCCCATGCTTTGAACCTCTACCTTTCTTGCAACATAGTTAGCATTGGTTTGCGCACATAATTCTGTCAATTGCCCAGTTGTAATTCGTTTACCTCACATAGCTGTTTTATCGTCTTTTGGGAGAGAGACATCACTAGTGAACATCATGGGACCCCGGTCCATATTACCATCATTGATCACATCCGCTATTTACTTTACGCTTTTACTTACTATTTGCAGCAATACCTATCACTATTATCACTTGCGTTTGATCCTTTGTAAACAACAAGGCCCGAGGGATTGACAACCTCTCTGTACTCGTTGGGAGCAAAGTTATTTGTATCTGTGTGCAGGTCCACGTTGATTGCTAATATCTGGCGCCGTTAGCAGTTGACACCTTCTTGTTGGAACTAGGAGTCTCAGGGGAAATCGATCCTTTGTATCTTTGACAAGGGAAAACTTCCGCTACACTGCATCTCAAACCTTCCACTTGGGGTAACCAACGAGGGGCGAGAAGCCATCAGCTATTCTCGGTCCTTGTGAAGTTTAAAACATCACATACTTGACGAAACATCGTTGTGATTTTGCATGCGTAGGTAAGAACGGTTCTTGCTAAGCCCATAGCAGCCGCGTAAAACTTGCAACAACAAAGTAGAGGACGTCTAACTTGTTTTTGCAGGGCATGTTGTGATGTGATATGGTCAAGACATGATGAGATATACGGTTTTGTATGAGATGATCATGTTTTGTAAAGTTATTGGCAACTGGCAGGAGCCATATGGTTGTCGCTTTATTGTATGAAATGCAATCGCCATGTAATTGCTTTACTTTATCACTAAGCGGTAGCGATTGTCGTAGAAGCAATAGTTGGCGAGACGACAACGATGCTACGATGGAGATCAAGGTGTCGCGCCGGTGACGAAGGTGATCATGACGGTGCTTTTGAGATGGAGATCAAAAGCACAAGATGATGATGGCCATATCATGTCACATATTTTGATTGCATGTGATGTTTATCTTATTATGCTTCTTATTTTGCTTAGTTCGACGGTAGCATTATAAGATGATCCCTTACTAAATTTCAAGGTATAAGTGTTCTCCCTGAGTATGCACCGTTGTGATAGTTCGTCGTGCCGAGACACCACGTGATGATCGGGTGTGATAAGCTTTACGTTCAAATACAACGGGTGTAAGCCAGTTTTGCACACGCAGAATACTCGGGTTAAACTTGACGAGCCTAGCATATGCAGGTATGGCCTCGGAACAGTGGAGACCGAAAGGTCGAGCGTGAATCATATAGTAGATATGATCAACATAAGATGTTCACCATTGAAACTACTCCATCTCACGTGATGATCGGACATGGTTTAGTTGATTTGGATCACGTGATCATTTAGATGACTAGAGGGATGTCTATCTAAGTGGGAGTTCTTAAGTAATATGATTAAATTGAACTTTAATTTATCATGAACTTAGTCCTCGTAGTATTAGCATATCTATGTTGTAGATCAATAGCTCACGATGTTGCTCCCCGTTTATTTTTTATATGTTCCTAGAGAAAACTAAGTTGAAAGATGTTAGTAGCAATGATGCGGAATTGTTCCGTGATCTGAGGATTATCCTCATTGCTGCACAGAGAATTATGTCCTTGATGCACCGCTAGGTGACAGACCTATTGCAGGAGCAGATGTAGACATTATGAACGTTTTGACAAAAGCTCGGTATGATGAATACTTGATAGTTTAAGTGCACCATGATTTACGGCTTAGAACCGGGACTTCAAAAACGTTTCGAACGCCACGGAGCATATAAGATGTTCCAAGAGTTGATATTAGTATTTCATACTCATGCCCGTGTCGAGAGGTATAAGACTTCTGACAGTACTTTTCCTACAAGATGGAGGAGAATAGCTCAACCAGTGAGCATGTGCTCAGATTGTCTGGGTACTACAATTACTTGAATCAAGTGGGAGTTAATCTTCTAGATAAGATAGTAATTGACAAAGTTCTCTAGTCACTATCACCAAGTTAGTAGAACTTCGTGATGAACTAGAATATGCAAGGGATGACGAAAGGAATTCCCGAGCTCTTCGCGATGCTGAAGTCGGGGAAGGTAGAAATCATGAAAAAGCATCAAGTGTTGATGGTTAACAAGACCACTTGTTTCAAGTAAAGGGCAAAGGGATAGAAGGGGAACTTCAAGAAGAATGACCAGCAAGTTGTCACTCCCGTGAAGAAACCCAAAGCTAAAACTCAAGCCTGAAACTAAGTGCTTCTACTGCAAAGGAAATGGTCACTGGAAGTGGAACTGCCCTAGATACTTGGCAGATAAGAAGGATGGCAAAGTGAACAAAGGTATATTTTGATATACAGATTATTGATGTGTACTTTACTAGTGTTCATAGCAACCCCTGGGTATTTGATACCGGTTCAGTTGCTAAAATTAGTAACTCGAAACGAGAATTGCAGAATGAACACAGACTAGTTAAAGGTGAAGTGATGATGTGTGTTGGAAATGGTTCCAAGATTGATATGATCATCATCGCACACTCCCTATACTTTCGGGATTAGTGTAAAACCTAAATAAATGTTATTTGGCATTTGCGTTGAGCATGAATATGATTTGATCATATTTGTTGCAATACGATTATTCATTTAAAGTCATAGAATAATTGTTATCCCGTTTAGATGAATAAAACCTTCGATGGTCATACACCCAATGAAAATAGTTTGTTGGATCTCGATCGTGGTGATACACATATTCATAATATTGAAGCCAAAAGATGCAAGGTTAATAATGATTGTGCAACTTATTTGTGGCACTGCCGTTTGGTCATAATGGTGTAAAGCGCATGAAGAAACTCCATAGTGATGGACTTTTGGAATCACTTGATTATGAATCACTTGGTGCTTGCAAACCATGCCTCATGGGCAAGATGACTAAAACTCCGTTCCCCGGAACAATGGAGCAAGCAACAGATTTGTTGGAGATCATACACACAGATGTGTGTGGACCAATGAGTGTTGAAGCTCGCGGCGGGTATTGTTATTTTCTGACCTTCACTGATGATTTGAGCAGATATGGGTAAATCTACTTAATGAAGCACAAGTCTGAAACATTTGAAAAGTTCAAAGAATTTCAGAGTGAAGTGGAGAATCATCGTAACAAGAAAATAAGAGTTTCTACGATATGATCATAGAGGTAAAATATTTGAGTTAGCGAGTTTGGCCTTCAGTAAAAACAATGTGAAATGGTTTCACTACTCACGCCACCTGGAACACCATAGTGTAATGGTGTGTCCGAACGTCATAACCGTACTTTATTAGATATGGTACGATCGATGATGTCTCTTACCGATCTACCACTATCGCTTTTGGGGTTATGCATTAGAGACAGCTACATTCACTTTAAATAGGGCACCATCTAAATCTGTGGAGATGACATCATATGAACTGTGGTTTGACGAGAAACCTAAGCTGTCATTTCTTTAAGTTTGGGACTGCGATGCTTATGTGAAAAAGTTTCAACATGATAAGCTCGAACCCAAATCGGAGAAGTAAATCTTCATAGGATACCCAAAAGAAACTGTTGGGTACACCTTCTATCACAGATCCGAAGGCAAGGTCTTTGTTGCTAAGAGTGGATCCTTTCTAGAGAAGGAGTTTCTCTCGAAAGAAGTGAGTGGGAGGAAAGTAGAACTTGATGAGGTAATTGTACCTTCTCCCGAATTGGAAAGTGGAACATCACAGAAACTAGTTCCAGTGATTCCTACACCAATTAGTGAGGAAGCTAATGATGATGATCATGAAACTTCAGATCAAGTTTTTTGCTGAACTTCGTAGATCAACCAGAGTTCGTTCCGCATCAAAGTGGTACGGCAACCCGGTTCTGGAAGTCATGTTACTGGACCATGATGAACCTACGAACAATGAGAAAGCGATGATGAGCCCAGATTCCGCAAAATGGCTTGAGGCCATGAAATCTGAGATGAGATCCATGTATGAGAACAAAGTGTGGACTTTGGTTGACTTGCCCGATGATTGGCAAGCCATCGAAAATAAATGGATCTTCAAGAGGAAGACTGACGCTGACGGTAATGTTACTGTTTACAAAGCTCGACTTGTTGCGAAAGTTTTTCAACAAGTTCAAGGAGTTGACTACGATGAGACTTTCTCACCCGTAGCGATGCTTAAGTCTGTCCGAATCATGTTAGCAATTGCTGCATTTTATGAAATCTGCCAAATGGATAACAAAACTGCATTCTTTAATGGATTTATTAAAGAAGACTTGTATATGATGCAACCAGAAGGTTTTGTCAATCCTAAAGGTGCTAACAAAATGTGCAAGCTCCAGCGATCCATCTATGGACTGGTGCAAGCATCTCGGAGTTGGAATATACGCTTTGATAAGTTGATCAAAGCATATAGATTTATACAGACTTGCGGTGAAGCATGTATTTACAAGAAGTGAGTGGGAGCACTACAACCTTTCTGATAAGTATATGTGAATGACATATTGTCGATCGGAAATGATGTAGAATTTTTTGGAAAGCATAAAGGAGTGTTTGAAAGGAGTTTTTCAAAGAAAGACGTTGGTGAAGCTGCTTACATATTGGGCATCAAGATCTATAGAGATAGATCAAGACGCTTGATAAGACTTTCGATGAGTACATACCTTGATAAGATTTTGAAGTAGTTCAAAATGGATCGGTCAAAGAAGGAGTTCTTTCCAGACTTGTAAGGTGTGAAGTTGAGTAAGACTCAAAGCCAGACCACGGCAGAAAAATATAGAGAGAATGAAAGGCATTCCCTATACCTCAGCCATAGGTTCTATAAAGTATGCCATGCTGTGTACCAACATGTTGTGTACCTTGCCATGAGTTTGTCAAGGGGGTACAATAGTGATCCAGGAGTAGATCACTGTACAGCGGTCAAAATTATCCTTAGTAACTGGATGACTAAGGAAATGTTTCTCGATTATGGAGGTGATAAAGAGTTCGTCGTAAAGGGTTACGCCGATGCAAGCTTTGACACTAAATCCAGATGACTCTAAGTATCAATCTGGATGCGTATTGAAAGTGGGAGCAATTAGCTAGAGTAGCTCTATGCAGAGCATTGTAGACATAGAAATTTGCGAAATACATACGGATCTGAATGTCACAGACCCGTTGACTAAACTTCTCTCACAAGCAAAACATGATCACACCTTATTACTCTTGGGTATTAATCACATAGCAATGTGAACTAGATTATTGACTCTAGTAAACCCTTTGGGTGTTGGTCACATGGCGATGTGAACTATGGGTGTTATTCACATAACGATGTGAACTATCGGTATTAAATCACATGGCGATGTGAGCTAGATTATTGACTCTAGTGCAAGTGGGAGACTGAAGGAAATATGCCCTAGAGGCAATAATAAAGTTGTTATTTATATTTCCTTATATCATGATAAATGTTTATTATTCATGCTAGAATTGTATTAACAGGAAACTTAGTACATGTGTGAATACATAGACAAAACAGAGTGTCCCTAGTATGCCTCTACTAGACTAGCTCATTGATCAAAGATGGTTATGTTTCCTAACCATAGACATGAGTTGTCATTTGATCAACGAGATCACATCATTAGGAGAATGATGTGATGGACAAGACCCATCCATTAGCTTAGCACTATGATCGTTTAGTTTTACTGCTATTGCTTTCTTCATGACTTATACATGTTCCTATGACTATGAGATTATGCAACTCCCGAATACCGTAGGAACACCTTGTGTGCTATCAAACGTCACAACGTAACTGGGTGATCATAAAGATGCTCTACATGTGTCTCCGAAAGTGTTTGTGGTGTTGGCATAGATCAAGACTAGGATTTGTCACTCTGAGTGTCGGAGAGGTATCTCTGGGCCCTCTCGGTAATGCACATCATAATAAGCCTGGCAAGCAAAATACTAATGAGTTAGTCACAAGATGATGTATTACGGAACGAGTAAAGAGACTTGCCGGTAACGAGATTGAACTAGATATAGAGATACCGACGATCGAATCTCGGGCAAGTAACATACCAATGACAAAAGGAACAACGCATGTTGTTATGCGGTTTGACCGATAAAGATCTTCGTAGAATATGTAGGAGCCAATATGAGCATCCAGGTTCCGCTATTGGTTATTGACCGGAGATGAGTCTCGGTCATGTCTACATAGTTCTCGAACCCGTAGGGTCCGCACGCTTAACGTTTGATGATGATTGGTATTATGAGTTTATGAGTTTTGATGTACCGAAGGAGTTCGGAGTCCCAGATGAGACCAGGGAAATGACGAGGAGTCTCGAAATGGTCGAGACGTAAAGGTCGATATATTGGACGACTATATTCGAACATCGGAAAGGTTCCGAATGATTCGGGTATTTTTCGGAGTATATGGGCCTTATTGGGCCATACGGGAATAGAGGAGAAAGGCCAAAAGGAAGGAGGCGCGCGCTCCCCCTCTGGTCCGAATTGGACAAGGGGTGCAGCCCCTTTTTCCTTCTCCCTCTCCACCTCTTTCCTTCTCTCCTACTCCGGAAAGGAAAGTGGAATCCTACCTGGCGCGCCCCCTCTAGGGCCGGCCACTCCCTTGCTCCTTTATATACGGGGGCAGAGGGGCACCACAGAGACACACAAGTTGAATTGTTTTAGCCGTGTGCGGTGCCCCTCTCCACAGAAACACACCTCGGTCATACCGTTGCAGTGCTTAGGCGAAGCCCTGCGCCGGTAGATACATCATATCTGTCACCACGCCGTCGTGCTGGCGAAACTCTCCCGTGAAGCTCAACTGGATCAAGAGCTCGTGGGACGTCATCAAACTGAACGTGTGCTGAACGCGGAGGTGCCGTACGTTCGGTGTTTGATCGGTTGGATCGCGAAGAAGTTTGACTACATCAACCGCGTCACTTGACGCTTCCGCTCCCGGTCTACGAGGGTACGTAGACACACTCTCCCCCTCGTTGCTATGCATCTAGTAGATAGATCTTGCGTGATCGTAGGAAATTTTTGAAAATACTACGTTTCCCAACACTCAGATGATCCATCATGGAAGCATTGCACGATTTCAGACATGACCAAGAAGGCATATGTGGAATGCAACTTATGCTATGGTGTTTAGATTGGTGGTATTACTTGAATGAAGTACCACCTTGCAAATGTCAAGTATCAAAATGTTATTTTATGCCAACAAGTTCATGCTGATGTAAAGCAAGGGATGAGGGAGTTGATCTCAAAGAAAGATGAAGCAAAGGAAAAGAAGGCCAGGGAAGCAACAATACGCAGAAGTGATGTCACTCAGGATGGAAATGATGTTAGGGCTGCTGATGAAGATGAAATGTTAGGCGGTGGTAGTGGAAGTGGTTTGCTTCTATTATCAGGGAAACGGCAAAGTAAGGGCACCACATGTGGTTATGTGGATAAGTTTTGCATCAAGACACCAGAAGAGGTTGTGGCTGCAAGGAAGGGGGAAAGGCTTTTTAACAAAGTTGCAAACCAAGTTGTCCACTCAAAGAAGGGAAGATAGGAGGATTCCTGCTTGTGAGTATGTTTGTCAGTTTTTCTATGAAGAAGGCATTGCCCACAACGCAACCCTACTTCCAAGCGTTGAACTTATGCTAGAAGCTATTGGAGCATTTGGAACAAACATGAAAAGCCCCACTTCTTATGAAATGAGTGGCCCTTTCTTGCATAAGAGCAAGAAGAAAGTCGATGAAGGATTTGTTGGACATAAAGAAGCATGGAAGCTCACTGGATGTACTATCAAGGAAGATGCAAGAACATACAAAAGGGGAAGGGGAGTGATGAATTTGGTAGTTCACGGTGCCTATGGTGTTGTCTTTGTTGATTCTATTGACTGTTCAGATGTGAGAAAAGATGGCAAGATGATATTTTAGCTTGTTGATAGATGCATAGAAGAAATTGGGGACAAGAATGTAGTTCAAATTGCAACGGATAATGCCTCTTTAAATATATCAACAACAATGATGATGAAAGTGAAGCGTCCGTCCCTATTTGGAATGGTTGTGCAGCCCACACAATTTATTTGATCTTGTAGAACATAGGAAATCTGCCTATAAGCGGTTGTCTCGAGGGGAGGCTACCAACACGTGATAGCGTCGGATCGCACAAAATTCGCCCGTGATTTAAAAGTTTTCTTAGCAATCTCATGTGCCTCCCCATTGGCAACCCGATTTATCTTTGAAATATTAAAAATTTGGATCATCCTGGAGATACTCAGAGCCTCATTCATCAGATCAGCTAGAGGGGACATGTCAATCTTCTCATTTGCAAGGAACGAATGTACGAAAGCATAGCCAGTCTCTAAAATAATAGATTGGTGAAGGGCGATACCTATATAAAGTCCTGCGAGGCATGCGCAGAGCTCAGCTTCATTCACACTGGTACACCGATCAATAAAATCCCACGAAGAAACAACAATCTCTTTGGATGAATTACGAGCTACAACCCCCACACTGGTTGCATTGAGACTCTCCACAAAACTGATGTCAACATTGATCTCAATATGGTCATTAGTGGGAGGTGTCCACACCACATTATCTTTTAACGGTGCAAAATGAGCTACAACACCGCTCACCTTCACCTTACCTTTGTTGCTATCATCCATTTAAACAGTGTCATTATTGGACGTGAAGGTGGCCCAATAGTTGTCCACAAAATGTGCAGAGGCATTAACAAATTCTTCCCCCTTCCCCAAAATTAAATCATTTCTCAAATGCCATGTTCACCAGAAAAGAAACATAATTTGCTCCCTCTGCTGCAAGCTTAGTTGAGCCATCAAAATCAATAGCCAATCTGGTCCTGAGCACTTGAAGAACTCTTCATCTAGAATATTACACAACTCTCTTAATGTCAGTCGTAGAGCACGCGCTTTAGAACAACTCACCAGAGCATGAAAAGTGTCTTCGTATTCTACACCACAAATAGAACACATACCCGAATCAATTTGATGGTGCTTAACACCATTCATCTGGACCGCCAAGCTATTAGTTTCAGCTCGCCACGTAAAACTCCTAATCTTCTAGGGGATATTAGCCTTCCAAATTAACTCCCAAACCCCCCTTTCACCCTCTGATTCACTACTAGATTGGCCAACAGTATCCTGATTATCCTTCAGTTTAAGCACAAAACTGTATGCACTTTGAACAGAAATTATACCATTCTTCTCATGGTGCAATGCAACATAATCCCCATCTGTCGGTGTACTAGAATAGGGGTACCCTAGTATCCCGAACTTGTGCACGGGCAGTCGCAGCGCCCCGCGGCAAGGCTTGTCGGGTTGCTGCCAAGGTCCTCCGTGGTTCCTTTGGAGCCATTCAAGAACAAAGTATTCAAGCCAAGGAGACAAGACCCCGGCAAGAGGAGCTTGCCGGGAAGGACACTCAAGGCACAAGACCACTCAAGGCGCAAGACCCTGGCAAGAGGAGCTTGCTGGGAAGGCCAACCAAGGCATCTCAAGGAACTTGCCGCGACGCGCCACGCGTCCTGGCAAGGCCCGGTGAGCGACAAGCTCCCGAAAGCGACAAGATAGAGACCGCGGCAAGGCGCTTGCCGCGGCAAGATTCCACTCAGTACCCGCGCTCCAGCACATCCACCCACGTGTCGCTCTGGGACCCTTCCAGGCGCACGTGGCGGAAGGCTGTGCAGCCAGGGGTACGCGGTGGCAAGCGGCGCTGACAAGGTTGCCATCGTGGCGAACGGTGGCGCCCCTGACGGCCCCTTTTTGCACTGTTTGGGCGACGGCGATGGGCACTTAATGCCCTTGTCCCCTGCCGTCAGGGTTAGGTATAGAACACTGTACAAGTAGTTGTACCAACTACAACATCTTTCCATTTTTGCCCTCATCTGCGTTGCCACCTGTTGGTGACCCCTTGAGCATATAAAAGGAGGCCCATGCGCAACGTAGAGGGGGGTTCGAACACTCTCACGCTCGGTCTCATTAGCTGCTGGTGTGTACTGTAGCTCCCAGCGCTCCCGAGCCAAGAACTCAATACAAACCAAAGCAGGAGTAGGGTTTTACGCATCCGTGCGGCCCGAACCTGGGTAAACTGCTCGTGTGCTTCGCCTCGATCTACTCTTCGCGCGATCTCCGCCCCCTACCGTACCGAAAGGGGCTCCGTCCCCATAGGTGTTCGTGGGTGGATCAGTTTCCCCGACATCTTTGGCGCGGAGGAGTGGGCTCCCTTGGCCGCTTGGCGGGAGCTGTGGTGGTGGTCTGAGACGACCCCGCTCCGGCTGCCGCCGAGGCGTGAGGGGCGGCAGGAGCAGAAGCGGTGGTCTGGGAAGACCCCGCTCCAGTTGCTGCAGAAGCACGAGGCGCTCCCGCGGCAACCGTGCTTGTCGCGGTGGAGCGTGTCGCGCGACGCGGCGGCTGTTGACCCGTCTACCGCTCCGTTATGTCCCCGGCCTTGCGGAGACACCTTCTTGGTGGAGCCGGGGCCTCTGCTTGCGGCGAGCTGCCCGAAGACGAGGAGGAAGAGGAGCCGATCTCCAGCGATCCACTCGTAGCCTCGGCGGGCCCGCTCGACTCGACGCCCTGCTCGGCGGGCGCGCTCGACTCGGCGTCTTGCCCGGCAGGCTCTCCCTCGCCGACAAACTCCCCTCGCTCGGCAATGCTTGCCGCCTTTGCTGCATCCGCCTCCTCCACGGTAAATCCGAATTCACCCGCGGCTGCGGCTGCCGCCGCCTCTTCCAGCCTAGTGGCGATGTACGCCATCTCCTTATCGGTGGTGTCGCGGGTGAGACCCTTCTTCTCGTCGGAGAAAATCGGCATTTCTTCTACATTGTCGAAGAACTCCTGCACGGCTTCATCGGCAGGCTCTTGCCAAGTTGGGTCGATCTCGTGAGAGTCGCACAGCGGCATCATTGCGCGGATGCGGCTGAGCGCGGAGTTGTTGCACAGTGAGACGACCCCCCTCGGTAACCTGAATACTTCGAGATGATCGGGGTCATACTTGAACAGCTCCTGGAGCATCCCGTTGAGCTCTAGGACAGTGAAGTTAAAGTTTAGGCCCGGGCGCAGCCTCATGATATCCGCCGCATTCTCGAACTCCCAGGCGGGCCTCTTCCTCTCCTGCAAGGGGGCGATGCGGCGGCGAAGGAAATCCGCGCCAACTGCGCCTATAGTGAGCCCGGCAAGCCTGAGGCATCGGATCCGGGCAGTGGCAATCTTCAGTCTACTGTCTTCCGGGGCCAAGTCGCTCCAGTCGTTGCCGCGTACTACTGGGGATTGGCGCCGGGCGGTAAATGGCTGCGGGTTCTCCTCTACAATCCAGCACCAATTGGCTCTCCACTCCTCCCATTTGCTGCGGAGCTCTCCCTCCAGATAAGCTTCCTTCTTGTGGGCCCTCGAGATCCAGGAGACTCCACCGGACAAAGGCTCTCCTCTCTCAACTCGAGGCATAAAGAAGTGGCGGAAAAGAGCGACATTGGGATGGACTCCGACAAAGTTTTCGCAGAGATGTGCGAAAACTGCCATGGTTAGAACGGCGTTGGGGGTGAAGTCAAGGAGGTGGAACCCGTAGGTGTTCATAATGTCGCAGAAGAATTCAGAGAAGGGCGGGCAGAGCCCGCAGTAGAAGAACAAGGCGAAGAACGCGTATCCGTTCGGACCCATTTGACAAGCAACAGCTGGGAGTACCTTGGTGCGCGGATGCGCCCGCGTCTCTCCCGACTAGAAGAGGTAGTAGTTCTCCCTCAGCTTCCTCGCGGCAAGCTTGGGGG
>LR738711.1:807346003-807359192 GCA_902687465.1 Secale cereale | reverse complement strand
GGGGAAGACAGCCCGCTCCTTTCGCAGCGCCGCGAGCCGCAGCGCCTCGGCCGACTTCGCAGCTTTCCCCTTCTCGCCTTTCGGAACCATGGCGGAAGCGGTGAGGGAGGTCGACGGCGCGGGTGGTGCTGGTGGCAATGGGGGGCGGAGCGCTGCTCTCTTTCAGCTTTGGGAAGAAGGGGTGCGGAGGAGGTCTTTCGAGGAGTAGCAACGGGCGGATGGACGAACTGCCCCTGTTTCCCCTGCTTATAAGGAGGGAGGGGGCGGACGTTCTGCCTTTCCGATTAAAGAAACCGCCCACGATCTCTCCCACGAC
Organism: Secale cereale; assembly: GCA_902687465.1. Lineage (NCBI taxonomy): Eukaryota > Viridiplantae > Streptophyta > Magnoliopsida > Poales > Poaceae > Secale > Secale cereale. The sequence goes on along the minus strand of LR738711.1, from coordinate 807,358,876 downwards.
GCCGCATTAAACGCGTGTCGTTAAGGGAGGGCGCGGTGGATACGGAGAAAGATACGGCATAACCCAGGCCGCGCGTGCCCGTGCCCTGTTTTGGGCCTGGCCCAACAACGCTCGGCACCGTGTATGGCCCAGGCCCGGGGGCTCCTGTCGGTGTACTAGAATAGGGGTACCCTAGTATCCCGAACTTGTGCACGGGCAGTCGCAGCGCCCCGCGGCAAGGCTTGCCGGATTACTGCCAAGGTCCTCCGTGGTTCCTTTGGAGCCTTTCAAGAACAAAGTATTCAAGCCAAGGAGACAAGACCCCGGCAAGAGGAGCTTGCCGGGAAGGCCACTCAAGGCACAAGACCACTCAAGGCGCAAGACCCTGGCAAGAGGAGTTTGCCGGGAAGGCCAACCAATGCATCTCAAGGAACTTGCCGCGACGCGCCACGCGTCCCGTCAAGGCCCGGTGAGCGACAAGCTCCCGGAAGCGACAAGATAGCGACCGCGGCAACGCGCTTGCTGCGGCAAGCTTCCACTCAGTACCCGCGCTCCAGCACATCCACCCACGTGTCGCTCTGGGACTCTTCCAGGCGCACGTGGTGGAAGGCTGTGCAGCCAGGGGTACACGGTGGCAAGCGGCGCTGACAAGGTTGCCATCGTGGCGAACGGTGGCGCCCCTGACGGCCCCTTTTGCACTGTTTGGGCGACGGCAACGGGCATTTAATGCCCTTGTCCCCTGCCGTCAGGGTTAGGTATAGAACACTGTACAGGTAGCTGTACCAACCGCAACTCTTTTTCCATTTTTACCCTCAACTGCGTTGCCACCTGTCGGTGACCCCTTGAGCATATAAAAGGAGGCCCATGCGCAACGTAGGGGGAGGGGTTCGAACACTCTCACGCTCGGTCTCGTTAGCTGCTAGTGTGTACTGTAGCTCCCAGCGCTCCCGAGCCAAGAACTCAATACAAACCAAAGCAGGAGTAGGGGTTTACACATCCGTGCGGCCCGAACTTGGGTAAACTGCTCGTGTGCTTCGCCTCGATCTGCTCTTCGCGCGATCTCACCTATGGGGACGGAGCCCCTTTCGGTACGGCAGGGGGCGGAGATCGCGCGAAGAGCAGATCGAGGCGAAGCACACGAGCAGTTTACCCAGGTTCGGGCCGCACGGATGCGTAAAACCCTACTCCTGCTTTGGTTTGTATTGAGTTCTTGGCTCGGGAGCGCTGGGAGCTACAGTACACACCAGCAGCTAACGAGACCGTGCGTGAGAGTGTTCGAACCCCCCACTACGTTGCGCATGGGCCTCCTTTTATATGCTCAAGGGGTCACCGACAGGTGGCAATGCAGTTGAGGGTAAAAATGGAAAAAGAGTTGCGGTTGGTACAGCTACCTGTACAATGTTCTATACCTAACCCTGACGGCAGGGGACAAGGGCATTAAATGCCCGTCGCCGTCACCCAAACAGTGCAAAAAGGGCCGTCAGGTGCGCCACCGTTCGCCACGATGGCAACCTTGTCAGCGCCGCTTGCCATCGCGTACCCTTGGCTGCACAGCCTTCCGCCACGTGCGCCTGGAAGGGTCCCAGAGTGACACGTGGGTGGATGTGCTGGAGCGCGGGTACAGAGTGGAAGCTTGGCGCGGCAAGCGCCTTGCCGCGGTCGCTATCTTGTCGCTTCCAGGAGCTTATCGCTCAGCGGGCCTTGCCGGGACGCGTGGTGCGTCGCGGCAAGTTCCTTGAGATGCCTTGGTTGGCCTTCCCAGCAAGCTCCTCTTGCCAGGGTCTTGCGCCTTGAGTGGTCTTGTGCCTTGAGTGGCCTTCCCGGCAAGCTCCTCTTGCCGGGGTCTTGTCTCCTTGGCTTGAATACTTTGTTCTTGAATGGCTCCAAAGGAACCATGGAGGACCTTGGCAGTAACCCGGCAAGCCTTGCCGCGGGGCGCTGCGACTGCCCGTGCACAAGTTCGGGGTACTAGGGTACCCCTATTCTAGTACACCGACAGGAGCCCCCGGGCCTGGGCCATACACGGTGCCGAGCGCTGTTGGGTCAGGCCCAAAACAGGGCACGGGCACGCGCGGCCTGGGTTATGCCGTATCTTTCTCCGTATCCACCGCGCCCTCCCTTAACGACACGCGTTTAATGCGGCGTCGTGGGAGAGATCGTGGGCGGTTTCTTTAATCGGAAAGGCGGAACGTCCGCCCCTCCCTCCTTATAAGCAGGGGAAACAGGGGCAGTTCGTCCATCCGCCCGTTGCTACTCCTCGAAAGACCTCCTCCGCACCCCTTCTTCCCAAAGCTGAAAGAGAGCAGCGCTCCGCCCTCCATTGCCACCAGCACCACCCGCGCCGTCGACCTTCCTCACCGCTTCCGCCATGGCTCCGAAAGGCGAGAAGGGGAAGGCCGCGAAGTCGGCCGAGGCACTGCGGCTCGCGGCGCTGCGAAAGGAGCGGGCTGTCTTCCCCCCAAGCTTGCCGCGAGGAAGCTGAGGGAGAACTACTACCTCTTCTGGTCGGGGGAGACGCGGGCGCATCCGTGCACCAAGGTACTCCCAGCTGTTGCTTGTCAAATGGGTCCGAACGGATACGCGTTCTTCGCCTTGTTCTTCTACTGCGGGCTCTGCCCGCCCTTCTCTGAATTCTTCTGCGACATTATGAACACCTACGGGTTCCACCTCCTTGACTTCACCCCCAACGCCGTTCTGACCATGGCAGTTTTCACACATCTCTGCGAAAACTTTGTCGGAGTCCATCCCAATGTCGCCCTTTTCCGCCACTTCTTTATGCCTCGAGGTAAGAGAGGAGAGCCTTTGTCCGGCGGAGTCTCCTGGATCTCGAGGGCCCACAAGAAGGAAGCTTATCTGGAGGGAGAGCTCCGCAGCAAATGGGAGGAGTGGAAGGTCAATTGGTGCTGGATTGTAGAGGAGAACCCGCAGCCATTTACCGCCCGGCGCCAAGCCCCAGTAGTATGCGGCAACGACTGGAGCGACTTGGCCCCGGAAGACAGTAGACTGAAGATTGCCACTGCCCGGAGACCGCCCCAGACGTGCCCTCTGCTTCGACTACGCCGCCAAGGGGGAGTTCTCCGGCAAGGGGGAGTCCTCCGCCAAGGGCGAATTCTCCTCCAAGTGAGAGTTTTCCGGCGAGGGACAGCACCACCGGCCCTCCGTCGGCGAAGACTACAACTACGCCGCCAAGGGAGAGCTCTCCGGCAAGGGAGCTTGCCGAGGAGCCGGCTCGCGCAGGTAATCCTCTCGCTTCAAACTTTCCTTGGGCTTTTCTTCTTTTGATCTTTTTTTTGGATATTTGCTTGACCGTTTTTCTCTTCTTTCCGGCTATTAGATCCATCTGCTGCGGAGCCGATGGAGACGGAGGTCGCTGATGAAGAGAACGCGCGCGGCAACACCGGCGACGTCGCTGCCACCAAAGAAGCGCCAGACGATCCCGCCGGCGACGAGGCCGCCAAGGCTGCCGCCGCAGTAGCTGGCGAGGGATCCGGCGATCGCACTGACGGCCCTGAGGCCGCAGGAGCGCCAGGCGCTACACCGACCGCCGATCCCGCCGCAGCTGCCGCAGCGCCAGGCTCCGAAGAGCTCGAGCCAGACGCCTACTTGAAGGCCGGTGACGGCGTCTTCATCAAACTCCCCTGGGCCTCAAGCTCCAGGGCGCCGGTCGAGGGAGAAGTCTTTGACGGAGAAGTGCTCGCCTCCGCCGGGCTGACACTGGTCGACGCGCCGAGCAGCAGCAGCGACGAGCCTGAGGAGGAGCGGCTGTTGCGGAAGCTGCTGTCGCTCTACCGCGCTCGGCAGGCCAAGCTGGAGTCCCGCGAAGCGCTGGCCGCCAAGGCGGGAGCCGACATTGAGAAACGCGCGGAGGAGCTCCGGGCCCTCAACCAGGCAGCTCTCCGGTCCTTGGCAGACGAGCGGGAGCAACTTGCCAAAGAGCAGACGGCCTTCTTCCTCGAGAAGGCCGAAGTCGAAGAGCAGCAGCGGCTTGCCGCTGAGAAGCTGTCCACACGGGAGGGTGAGCTGGCGCAGCGAAAAGTCAACCTCGACAGCCACGAGGAGGAGCTTGCCACGCGCGAGCAATCACTTGGCGGGGCCCTCCAGGAAGCAAAGGACGCTGCCACAGCTGCCGAGACCGCCAAGAAGGAACTGGAGGCGAAGGTGGCGCAGCTGGAGGCCGATCTCAAGGCGAGAGGTGAAGAGATCGCCGTGCTCAAGCTTGAGCAGGAGAAGGACGCCCACAGCCACTCAGAGCTGTAGGTCCGCCTCACCGAGAAGGGCAAGGAGCTTGCCGTCGCCAAGGACTCCAACGCTGATCTTGAGTTGAAGCTGACCACTTTGACCAAGACGCTGGACGGCGCCAAGGAGCGGGAGGCGGCCTTGAAGGAGGAGATCAAGGCCGAGAAGGCGCTGCTGGCGAGTGCTGCTGTCGTCCAGAACAACTTCAGGGAGACTATGGAGCATTGGACGGAGGGTCTCGTCAATGCTGCCGCAGATATCGACAGGGAGCTGGCGCAGCTGGGGGCGGAGTATCTCAGGTATTCGTCCGATGAGAACCTCCACCCCAGCGCCAAGCTCACCTTGTTCTTCAATGGCGTGGCGATGGTCCTCCAACGACTCCGGGAGAGGATCCCAAAGCAGCTGACGGACGAGTCGCGCAAGCTCTGCACGGGAGCCCTTCAAAAGGTGTTGGTGAAGGTGGCCTTTCGCAATCTAGGCCTCAACCTCACCAACGTCCTCAAGACCCTGCCACCGACTGCTGATCTGGAGGCGCTCAAGGCCCTTATCGCACCCATTGTGGACAAGGTGAGCGGGATCAAGAGGGTTGGGGGCGATCGCGCAGATTAGGTCGCCTGTTTTCTTCTTTCCTTGTCGCTGCTGATTATGTTATGAAAACAATCTGTTAGAGCTGCGACAAGCTACCTTTGTAGTATAACTCTATTTTGGGTAATGGTTGCAACGTTATTTCCTTTACTTGATTCCTTGCTTTGTATGTTTTTGCCCTACGCTTTTAGGGAACTTGCCGGTGCGGGCACCTTTGCCGCGAGCGCTGAGTGCGGAACGTCAGCAGCCTGCTGGCGGTGCCGCTACCGACAAGAAACCTTGTCGCAACTAAAAGATGTCGGGGAAACTGATCCACCCACGAACACCTATGGGGACGGAGCCCCTTTCGGTACGGCAGGGGGCGGAGATGGCGCGAAGAGCGGATCGAGGCGAAGCACACGAGCAGTTTACCCAGGTTCGGGCCGCACGGATGCGTAAAACCCTACTCCTGCTTTGGTTTGTATTGAGTTCTTGCCTCGGGAGCGCTGGGAGCTACAGTACACATCAGCAGCTAACGAGACCAAGCATGAGAGTGTTCGAACCCCCCCTACGTTGCGCATGGGCCTCCTTTTATATGCTCAAGGGGTCACCGACAGGTGGCAACGCAGTTGAGGGTAAAAATGGAAAAAGAGTTGCGGTTGGTACAGCTACCTGTACAGTGTTCTATACCTAACCCTGACGGCAGGGGACAAGGGCATTAAATGCCCGTCGCCGTTGCCCAAACAGTGCAAAAAGGGGCCGTCAGGGGCGCCACCGTTCGCCACGATGGCAACCTTGTCAGCGCCGCTTGCCACCGCGTACCCCTGGCTGCACAGCCTTCCGCCATGTGCGCCTGGAAGGGTCCCAGAGCGACACGTGGGTGGATGTGCTGGACCGTGGGCACTGAGTGGAAGCTTGCCACGGCAAGCGCCTTGCCGCGGTCGCTATCTTGTCGCTTCCGGGAGCTTGTCGCTCACCGGGCCTTGCCGGGACGCGTGGCGCGTCGCGGCAAGTTCCTTGAGATGCCTTGGTTGGCCTTCCCGGCAAGCTCCTCTTGCCAGGGTCTTGCGCCTTGAGTGGTCTTGTGCCTTGAGTGGCCTTCCCGGCAAGCTCCTCTTGCCGGGGTCTTGTCTCCTTGGCTTGAATACTTTGTTCTTGAATGGCTCCAAAGGAACCATGGAGGACCTTGGCAGTAACCCGGCAAGCCTTGCCGCGGGGCGATGCGACTGCCCATGCACAAGTTCGGGATACTAGGGTACCCCTATTCTAGTACAAACCGAAAGGGGCTCCGTCCCCATAGGTGTTCGTGAGTGGATTAGTTTCCCCGACATCTTTGGCGCGCCAGGTAGGGGTGCGTCGAGGTTGTGTGAACCTGATCCGGCGTTCACACGAGCTAGATCTTCATCATCTTCATCGACATGCCACCGAAGAAGAAGGCTTCGGAGGCAGCTGTTCCGTCCGCGTCAAACCCACCACCGCCGGAGCCAACGGCTGGTGGGGTAGACGCCGGCGGAAGAACGGGCGCCGACGAGGGAGCTCACGGTGCCGCCAAGTCCAAGGACAAAGCTGCGCTGCCCGTCGACGGCGTAGTCGACTCCCACAACGACCGGGCGCACTCCAAGACCTCGGCGTCCGTGCATGCACCGCGCCCATCTCAGGAGGCGCGGGACCGGTGGCGTCATGGTACTCACGGTACCATACGCTTGCTGGACCAAGATCGAGCTGGTGGATCCCGGGACGCTCAAGACCAGCAGGCACGCCAACATGCTGGCACGAGCAAGGCACGGTCGCCTGGACGGGATACTGCTCCTTCTAACGTAGTTAGAAGTCCGAGCATATCCCGCTCCTCGCATCGTTCGTCACCGCTACCTACCACTCCAGCAGAAGCTCTGGCACAAGCTCAACTGCTCCTAGACTTCCCTCCAACGGCCGACAAGGTCGACGACTGGAGGGCCACCATTCAGAGTCTCATCGCCTTCGCCAACGGCGACACTCCGCGGCAGCCAAGCACCTCGCAGCCGTGGCAAGTCAGCCAGGCACGGGCCGATGGCGACAAGACCGGTGGGGGTGCAACCACCGTGCACTCTCCGCCCCGAAGGCCAAGATCGCCGACTCGCCGGATCAACATCGACGACGACTCCACCGCGTCGTCAGATCCACGAGCTCGTCGCGATCAGCGCCAAGTTCTTCACGAACGACAGCAAGAAGACGCTCGTACTCGCATCGAGCGCCAAAGAGAAGCGCGGCGTCAATCAGACCAGCGCGCTGGGCCCGCTGTCGACATGCATGCGCCAGGGGAACCAGGCGACTGTCCGTACGCGGTAGGTTGCCCTGCGTTCACTCGTGAGCTGCGGCAAGTCCAGTGGCCTAGTATGAAGAATTTCAAACCAGACGTACCATAGAAGTACGACGGCAAGACGCATCCGTCGGAGTTCCTCAGCATCTACACCATCGCGGTGCAAGCTGCAGGAGGGCGGGACGACAAGATCCTTGCCAACTACTTCCCTCTGGTGCTCAAGCCCAACGTCAGGTCCTGGCTCATGCACTTGCTGGACAACTCCATATCCTCCTGGGCAGACCTGTGCCATCAGTTTGTCGGCGCCTTTACAGGCGGCCACAAACCTCATGGCCAGGAAAGTGATCTTCATCTGCTCGCCCAGAAGGAAGGAGAACCCCTGCGCAAGTATATCCAGAGATTCAGCCATGTACAGCACAACATCCCAGACGTCCACCCTGCCGCGGTTATCAGCGTGTTCCATCAAAACGTGCGTAACCGCAGGATGAGGGAGGAGATGGCGATGTGCAAGATCAGGGACGTTAGTGAGCTGTACGCCCTGGCCGACAAGTGTGCACGTGCTGAGGAAGGGAGGAAACTCCCCGGAGAGGATACATGAGCAGGAGGATCTGACAGCGAGGATGCCGCCCCGGCAAAGAAAAACCGGCGGGGGAACAACAGGAAGAAGAAAAGCAAAGATGTGCTAGTCATTGAGCAGTCCGGCAACGGAGCTAGCGCCGAGAAAGCCAAAGTTGTTAGCTCCGGCAAGGAGACTGCCGCATGCACCAACTGCCAAGCTGTGGCGGCCGCCGACAAGCAGGACGACACCGACAAGCAGTACTGCAAGATCCACCGCACCAAGGGCCATGACCTCTAGAACTGCAAGAGAGTCGAGCAGCTTGTTGAGCAGCAGAAGGCTGAGTACGAGCGACGCGACAAGGAGAAGGCCCAAGGAGGTACTGGAGGATCCGGCACGAAACGTCCCGGTCGGGGGGGACGCCGCGGCAAGGCCAAGCAGCGGCAAGGAGATAGACCTCCCCGCGGTCGCGACAAGGATGAAGATGACAATGACGATGAAGACATGGATGATGTTGAGACCAGTGGGCAGGAGTTCCAAAAAGCCACAGAGGTCTTGTGCGTTAACGGCGGTGCTTCTCTGCATACTTCACACCGCCAACTCAAACAGTGGGTGCGGGAAGTTAATGCGGCAGAACCACCTGTCGAATCGCGCAAGCTTCTGAAATGGTCCAGCACGCCTATCATCTTTGATATTGAGGACCACCCTGATCGCACAACTGCGGTCGGGTGCTTGCCGATGTTGGTTTCACCAACTATCCGCAACCTCAAGGTCACCAAGATGCTAGTTGACGGCGGGGCCGGCTTGAACCTGATCTCCTCCGCTGTACTCCAGAAACTCCAGATCCCTGACAGCGAGCTCGAAGAGACCGGCACATTCCAAGGAATCAACCTGGGAAGGAGCAAGCCGAAGGGGAAGATCACGCTGCTAGTGAAATTTGGCGGCGAGCTAAACTTCAGGACTGAGAGAGTCACCTTTGACGTTGCCGATTTTCCACTGCCTTACAATGGGATACTCGACCGTCCAGCGCTCGCCACGTTCATGGCAGCCTCTCACTATGCATACAACATGCTCAAGATGCCAGGCCCGATAAGCGTCATCTCTGTCCCTGGCGACAAGAAGGATGCCCTTATCTGCGCCGACAAGATTTACCGGGAAGCAGCAGCCGCAACAAATCGCAAGACACTTGCCGCTGAAGCTCCCGGGGGGAAGAAGACCAAGTCCGGTAAGAGTTCTGATGCCCACTCCGGCAAACGCACCTCTTTGGAGTGCTGCGCTACCGTTGAGGACGCACCATCGAGCTCCACCGGCAAGTGTAAGAAGACGATGGCAGCTCCGCCAGAGACCAAGAAGGTGTCCGCCAAGGAGGACGACACTGGTGGTACCTTCACCATCAATGCCACACTTGACCCTAAATAGGAAAGCGCGCTCATTGCTTTCCTATGGGCGAACGTCGATGTGTTTGCATGGCAACCGTCTGACATCCCCGGTGTTCCCAAGAAAGTAATTGAGCACCATCTTGCCGTCTATCCTCATGCGCGGCCCGTCAAGCAGAAATTCAGCAAACAAGCAGTGGAGCGCCAAGAATTCATTGCAGAAGAGATCAAGAAGTTGGAAGAAGCAGGCCTTGTCAGAGGAGTGCTCCATCCTACGTGGTTGGCCAATCCTGTAGTCGTGCGCAAGGCAAACGGGAAATGGAGGCTTTGTATCGACTTCACCGATGTGAGTAAAGCTTGTCCCAAAGACCCATTTCCCTTGCCACGCATTGACCAGATTGTTGACTCCACGGCCGGATGTGACTTGCTTTCATTTCTTGACGCATACTCAGGATACCATCAAATCTTCATGGCAGAAGAGGATGAGGAGAAGACCGCATTCATCACTCCATGTGGCATGTACTGTTTCATACGGATGCCTTTTGGCTTGAAGAATGCTGGTTCAACATTTGCAAGGGTGGTCCATACAGCTTTTGAGCCACAGATTCACAGACATGTGGAAGCCTAAATGGATGACATAGTGGTCAAGAGCAAAGACAGGGCAACCCTGATTCAAGATTTAGAAGAGACCTTTGCAAATCTGTGCAAGATCAGCCTCAAGCTCAACCCCGAGAAGTGTGTGTTTGGAGTCCCTTCCGGCAAGCTTCTCGGGTTCTTCGTGTCTCAGAGGGGAATTGAAGCCAATCCCGACAAGATCAAGGCCATTGAGCAGATTGAAGTACCGAAGCGCGTCAAGGATGTACGAAGACTTGCCGGTTGCGTGGCTGCTCTCAGCAGGTTCATTTCTAAGTCAGCTGAGCGCGCCATGCCGTTCTTCAAAATTTTGAAAAAGGCAGGTCCAATGAAATGGACTCCGGAAGCGGAGGCTGCGCTGCAAGACTTGAAGAAGTACCTGTCCTCCACTCCAATACTTGTCGCACCTAAGCCACAAGAGAAGTTGCTGCTGTATCTAGCGGCAACCAATCAAGTGGTTAGTGCTGCGTTAGTAGCGGAGAGGGAGGCAGATGATGAGCCAGCAACCGCGGCAAGCGCATCCAGCGACAAGCAGGGGGCTTCCCTGGCAAGCTCTGGTCCCGACAAAGATGGATCTACGCAGGCGCAAGAGGAGATACGGAAGAAGATGGTGCAGCGCCCAGTTTATTTTGTCAGCTCCCTTCTGCAGGGGGCTAGGTCAAGGTACTCTGGTGTGCAGAAATTGCTTTTCGGCCTTCTCATGGCCTCGAGAAAGCTGCGTCATTACTTCCAAGCACATGAGATCACAGTTGTCACTCGCTTTCCGCTGAAGAGGATACTGCACAATCCAGAAGCAACAGGTAGGATTGTCGAGTGGGCACTGGAACTGTCAAGCTTTGGCCTTAAGTTTGAAAGCACTTCAACTATCCAAAGCAGAGCATTGGCAGAATTCATAGCACAATGGACGCCAACACCAGATGAAGAAATTCCAGAAACGAGCATCCCCGTCAAGGAAGCAAGCAAAGAGTGGCTGATGTACTTTGATGGTGCCTTCTCGCTGCAAGGCGCCGGTGCTGGCGTGCTGCTTGTCGCACCCACCGGAGAGCACCTGAAGTACGTAGTCCAGATGCACTTTCCCAAGGAGCAAGCAACAAACAATACTACAGAGTATGAGGGTTTGCTTGCCGGTCTCAGGATCGCGGCAGACCTTGGGATCAAGAAGCTCATTGTCAGGGGTGACTCGCAGCTTGTCGTCCGCCAAGTGAACAAGAATTATCAGAGTCCGTTGATGGAAGCCTACGTTGATGAAGCGAGAAAGCTTGAAAAGCACTTTGACGGCCTACAGATGGAGCATGTTCCAAGAGCTCAGAACGACATCGCCGATGGCCTGTCAAAGTGCGCCGCACTTAAGTTACCTGTGGAACCAGGAATCTTTCTGCTCAAGCTGACTCAACCATCCGTAACACCATCAAATGGACAGAGCAAGAAGAGGAAGTTGATTTTTGGTGACTATTTTCCGGCAGAGCTCCCCGAAGCCGCCGCAAAGAAGGTCCCCAAGATCAACGCCAAGAGTGCTGAGGAGCAGTCTGCTCCGGCAAGCCCTAGGGTTTGTTCCGTTGAAGCAAACGCTACCGACAAGTTTTGCTCCGGCAAGCTTGCCGGGGAACATCAAGCTCCGGCTGAGCCGCAGGTTCTCGCCGTAGAAGCGGATGTTCCCGCAGCAGCAGATGTGCCTTTAGTCCTTGTTGTCGAGCCGCAAGCTCCAGCATGGGCACAACAGATTGTCTGTTTCCTTCAGACAGGAGAACTTCCCTAAGAGCAAGAAGAAGCGGAAAGAGTAACCCGGCAGTCAAGTATGTACAAGTTTGTTGACAACACACTGTACAGAACAAGGCTCAACAGTGTGAAATTGAAGTGTATTCCCCGGGAAGACGGACATAAGCTGTTGGCAGAGATACATGGAGGCATATGTGGTCACCACATTGGCGCAAGAGCACTTGCCGGCAAAGCATACCGGCAAGGTTTCTTTTGGCCGACAGCCCTCCAGGATGCAACTGCACAAGTAACCAAGTGTGAAGCGTGCCAGTTCCATTCCAAACAGATACACCAGCCAGCTCAAGCTCTCCAGACGATCCCTTTATCCTGGCCATTTTTGGTCTGGGGGCTCGACATCCTCGGCCCCTTTCCCCGCGCAGCCGGGGGCATTGAGTACTTGTACGTTGCAATCGACAAGTTCACAAAGTGGCCGGAAGTGGAACCAGTGAGAAAGGTAACCGCACAGTCAGCAGTCAAGTTCTTCAGGTCGATTGTTTGCCGATTCGGGATCCCTAACATGATCATCACCAACAATGGTATGCAATTCACGAGCCGCACCTTCATGCAGTACGTCCGAGATCTTGGAGCCAAGGTCTGCTTAGCTTCTGTTGCTCACCCGAGAAGCAACGGTCAAGCGGAAAGGGCAAATGCTGAAGTGCTGCGTGGACTCAAGACCAGGACTTTCGACAGGCTGCACAAGTGCGGAAGAAACTGGATCGAGGAGCTGCCGGTGGTTCTTTGGTCGATCAGGACGACGCCAAATCGAGCCACTGGACAGACACCTTTCGCTCTAGTCTATGGAGCAGAGGCAGTTCTCCCCATGGAACTCGTATACGGGTCACCTCGAGTTCTCGCTTATGATGAGCTCGAGCAAGAGCAGCTGCAACAAGATGACGCGCTGCTCCTTGAGGAAGACTGTCTTCAGGCTGCTGTACGAGCTGCTCGCTACCAGCAAGCTTTGCGCCGCTACCATAGCCGCAAAGTTAACGCCAGAAGTCTCGAGGAAGGCGACCTTGTTCTTCGGCGCGTTCAGTCCGCCAAGAATTCCAACAAGTTGACGCCGAAGTGGGAAGGCCCTTACCGGGTGAAACGAGTCACTAGGCCTGGAGCTGTCCGCCTTGAGACCGAAGATGGCTTTCCGGTGAGCAACTCCTGGAACATCGAGCATCTTCGTAAGTTTTACCCGTGAGGCATGGTTGCCGCGACCCGCTCCGGCAACCACCTTTTGTACAAGTCTTGCCGCTGTTGCATGTAATCCTTTGTACAAAGCCGGGCGCAGACCCCGTGCATAAGTAAAGCTCATGTGCTCCGCACATCTTGTCAATTTCATGCTTTCTATATTTTGCATGTGTTATCTGACACTTTGTGCAACACCTACCACCGGTAAGCAATAATGAGCCTTAAGGCTCCATATCATTGTTTTCTCTTCTTTCTTTTTCTCAAGCAAAGGAAGATTCCCTCGCCCACAAGTTTGTCGG
>LR738711.1:807188258-807345867 GCA_902687465.1 Secale cereale | reverse complement strand
GGAGGAGAAGATAGTGGTATGGACCAGGCGTCGTTCAAGCATGTTTCGCCTTGCCGAGAAGCAAACAACAGAAAAGCTAAGTTGCCAAAGTTTGAGCAATCAGATTTTTAAAATTTTAAGTTATCTTCCTTGAACGATCATGCTTTGTATGGAAAACCTGTGCGCGGAGGAACCAACTCGTAGCTAGTTGCGCCCTTACTTTGTTTCGAGTTTGCTCAACAGCTTAAGTGTGCTGCGACTAGTGTCGCGCCCTTACTTTGTTTTTGAGCCCGCTCAACAACTTAAGCGTGCTACAAGTAGTTGCGACAAGGTTTCTTGTCGGTAGCGGCACCGCCAGCAGGCTGCTGACGTTCCGCACTCAGCGCTCGCGGCAAAGGTGCCCGCACCGACAAGTTCCCTAAAAGCGTAGGGCAAAAACATACAAAGCAAGGAATCAAGTAAAGGAAATAACGTTGCAACCATTACCCAAAATAGAGTTATACTACAAAGGTAGCTTGTCGCAGCTCTAACAGATTGTTTTCATAACATAATCAGCAGCGACAAGGAAAGAAGAAAACAGGCGACCTAATCTTCGCGATCGCCCTCAACCCTCTTGATCCCGCTCACCTTGTCCACAATGGGTGCGACAAGGGCCTTGAGCGCCTCCAGATTAGCGGTCGGTGGCAGGGTCTTGAGGACGTTGGTGAGGTTGAGGCCTGGATTGCGGAAGGCCACCTTCACCAACACCTTTTGAAGGGCTCCCGCGCAGAGCTTGCGCGACTCGTCCGCCAGCTACTTTGGGATCCTCTCCCAGAGTCGTTGGAGGGCCGTCGCCACGCCATTGAAGAACAAGGTGAGCTTGGCGCTGGGGTGGAGGTTCTCATCGGACGAATACCCGAGATACTTCGCCCCCAGCTGCGCCAGCTCCCTGTCGATATTTGCGGCAGCATTGACGAGACCCTCCGTCCAATGCTCCACAGTCTCCCTGAAGTTGTTCTGGACGACAGCAGCACTCGCCAGCAGCGCCTTCTCGGCCTTGATCTCCTCCTTCAAGGCCGCCTCCCGCTCCTTGGTGCCGTCCAGCGTCTTGGTCAAAGTGGTCAGCTTCAACTCAAGATCAGCGTTGGAATCCTTGGCGGCGGCAAGCTCCTTGCCCTTCTCGGCGAGGCGGACCTGCAGCTCTGAGTGGCTGTGGGCGTCCTTCTCCCGCTCAAGCTTGAGCGCGGCGATCTCTTCACCTCTCGCCTTGAGATCGGCCTCCAGCTGCGCCACCTTCGCCTCTAGTTCCTTCTTGGCGGTCTCGGCAGCTGTGGCAGCGTCCTTTGCTTCCTGGAGGGCCCCGCCAAGTGATTGCTCGCGCGCGGCAAGCTCTTCCTCGTGGCTGTCGAGGTTGACTTTTCGCTGTGCCAGCTCACCCTCCCGCATGGACAGCTTCTCAGCGGCAAGCCGCTGCTGCTCTTCGACTTCGGCCTTCTAGAGGAAGAAGGCCGTCTGCTCTTTGGTAAGTTGCTCTCGCTCCTCTGCCAAGGACCGGAGAGCTGCCTGGTTGAGGGCCCGGAGCTCCTCCGCGCGTTTCTCAATTCGGCTCCCACCTTGGCGGCCAGCGCTTCGCGGGACTCCAGCTTGGCCTGCCGAGCGCGGTAGAGCGACAGTAGCTTCCGCAACAGCCGCTCCTCCTCAGGCTCGCCGCTGCTGCTGCTCGGCGCGTCGACCAGCGTCAGCCCGGCGGAGGCGAGCACTTCTCCGTCAAAGACTTCTCCCTCGACCGGCGCCCTGGAGCTTGAGGCCCAGGGGAGTTTGATGAAGACGTCGTCGCCGACCTTCAAGTAGGCACCTGGCTCGAGCTCTTCGGAGCCTGGCGCTGCGGCAGCTGCGGCGGGATCGGCGATCGGTGTAGCGCCTGGCACTCCTGCGGCCTCAGGGCCGTCAGTGCGATCGCCGGATCCCTCGCCAGCTACTGCGGCGGCAGCCTTGGCGGCCTCGTCGCCGGCGGGATCGTCTACCACTTCTTCGGTGGCAGCGACGTCTCCGGTGTTGCCGCGCGCGTTCTCTACATCAGCGACCTCCGTCTCCATCGGCTCCGCAGCAGATGGATCTAACAACCGGAAAGGGGAGAAAAACAGTCAAGCAAATATCCAAAAAAAAGAAGATCAAAAGAAGAAAAGCCCAAGGAAAGTTTGAAGCGAGAGGATTACCTGCGCGAGCCGGCTCCTCGGCAAGCTCCCTTGCCGGAGAGCTCTCCCTTGGCGACGTAGTTGTAGTCCCCGCCTACGGAGGGCCGCTGGTGCTGTCCCTCTCCGGAGAACTCGCCCTTGGCGGAGGACTCCCCCTTGCCGGAGAACTCTCCCTTGGCGGCGTAGTCGAAGCAGAGGGCACGTCTGGGGCGGTCTCCGGGCGCTCCTGGCATGGCTGCTCTGCTCCTACACAAATCAACAATCAAGATATCAGCAAAGATAGAACACCCACGCGCGCCTAACAACGGAAAGTGAACCATACACTTACGCTGGGGGCTGCGCCGGGGGCTGCTCTGAAGGTCAGTTCCCGGGTCCGGCAAGTTTGTCTCAGGCGCACCCCCTGCTGGCATGGTGGGATCGTCCTCGATGACAATCACCGGGACCTTGGATATCTTTGCCGCCCTCCGGGCCAGAGTTCTGAAAAAAGGAACATGTTCAGAGTGAGGCAAATGAGATACAAGAAAAAACAGCAGAAAATCGAAGAAATACAAGAACAACAAAGTCTTACTCTTCTTCTTCCTCGTCGGAGCTGAGCGCGGAGAAGTCGAAGTCCAGATCACGCCCGGCGCAAGGAGGCGGAGGAGTGGGCTCCCTTGGCCGCTTGGCGGGAGCTGTGGCGGTGGTCTGAGACGACCCCGCTCCGGCTGCCGCCGAGGCGTGAGGGGCGGCAGGAGCAGAAGCGGTGGTCTGGGAAGACCCCGCTCCAGTTGCTGCAGAAGCACGAGGCGCTCCCGCGGCAACCGTGCTTGCCGCGGTGGAGCGTGTCGCGCGGCGCGGCGGCTGTTGACCCGTCTGCCGCTCCATTACGTCCCCGGCCTTGCGGAGACGTCTTCTTGGTGGAGCTGGGGCCTCTGCTTGCGGCGAGCTGCCCGAAGACGAGGAGGAAGAGGAGCCAATCTCCAGCGAGCCGCTCGTGTCCTCGGCGGCCCCGCTCGACTCGACGCCCTGCTCGGCGGGGCTCGCTCGACTCGGCGTCTTGCCCGGCAGGCTCTCCCTCCCCGACAAACTCCCCTCGCTCGGCAAGGCTTGCCGCCTTTGCTACATCCGCCTCCTCCACGGTAAATCCGAATTCGCCCGCGGCTGCGGCTGCCGCCGCCTCTTCCAGCCTAGTGGCGATGTACGCCATCTCCTTAGAGGTGGTGTCGCGGGTGAGACCCTTCTTCTCGTCGGAGCGAATCGGCATTTCTTCTACGTTGTCGAAGAACTCCTGCAGGGCTTCATCGGCAGGCTCTTGCCAAGTTGGGTCGATCCCGTGAGAGTCGCACAGCGGCATCATTCCGCGGATGCGGCTGAGCGCGGAGTTGTTGCACAGCGGGACGACCCCCCTCGGCAACCTGAATACTTCGGGATGATCGGGGTCATACTTGAACAGCTCCTGGAGCATCGCGTTGAGCTCCAGGACAGTGAAGTTAAAGTTGAGGCCCGGGCGCAGCCTCATGATATCCGCCGCATTCTCGAACTCCCAGGCGGGCCTCTTCCTCTCCTGCAAGGGGGCGATGCGGCGGCGAAAGAAATCCGCGCCAACTGCGCCTACAGTGAGCCCGGCAAGCCTGAGGCGTCGGATCCTGGCAGTGGCAATCTTCAGTCTACTATCTTCCGGGGCCAAGTCGCTCCAGTCGTTGCCGCGTACTACTGGGGCTTGGCTCCGGGCGGTAAATGGCTGCGGGTTCTCCTCTACAATCCAGCACCAATTGGCTCTCCACTCCTCCCATTTGCTGCGGAGCTCTCCCTCCAGATAAGCTTCCTTCTTGTGGACCCTCGAGATCCAGGAGACTCCACCGGACAAAGGCTATCCTCTCTCAACTCGAGGCATAAAGAAGTGTCGGAAAATGGCTACATTGGGATGGACTCCGACAAAGTTTTTGCAGAGATGTGCGAAAACTGCCATGGTCAGAACGGCGTTGGGGGTGAAGTCAAGGAGGTGGAACCCGTAGGTGTTCATAATGTCGCAGAAGAATTCAGAGAAGGGCGGGCAGAGCCCGCAGTAGAAGAACAAGGCGAAGAACGCGTATCCGTTCGGAGCCATTTGACAAGCAACAGCTGGGAGTACCTTGGTGCGCGGATGCGCCCGCGTCTCCCCTGACCAGAAGAGGTAGTAGTTCTCTCTCAGCTTCCTCGCGGCAAGCTTGGGGGGGAAGACAGCCCGCTCCTTCCGCAGCGCCGCGAGCCGCAGCGCCTCGGCCGACTTCGCGGCCTTCCCCTTCTCGCCTTCGGAGCCATGGCGGAAGCGGTCAGGGAGGTCGACGGCGCGGGTGGTGCTGGTGGCAATGGGGGCGGAGCGCTGCTCTCTTTCAGCTTTGGGAAGAAGGGGAGCGGCGGAGGTCTTTCGAGGAGTAGCAACGGGCGGATGGACGAACTGCCCCTGTTTCCCCTGCTTATAAGGAGGGAGGGGGCGGACGTTCCGCCTTTCCGATTAAAGAAACCGCCCACGATCTCTCCCACGACGCCGCATTAAACGCGTGTCGTTAAGGGAGGGCGCGGTGGATACGGAGAAAGATACGGCATAACCCAGGACGCGCGTGCCCGTGCCATGTTTTGGGCCTGGCCCAACAGCGCTCGGCACCGTGTATGGCCCAGGCCCGGGGGCTCCTGTCGGTGTACTAGAATAGGGGTACCCTAGTATCCCGAACTTGTGCACGGGCAGTCGCAGCGCCCCGCGGCAAGGCTTGCTGGGTTACTGCCAAGGTCCCCCGTGGTTCCTTTGGAGCCATTCAAGAACAAAGTATTCAAGCCAAGGAGACAAGACCCCGGCAAGAGGAGCTTGCCGGGAAGGCCACTCAAGGCACAAGACCACTCAAGGCGCAAGACCCTGGCAAGAGGAGCTTGCTGGGAAGGCCAACCAAGGCATCTCAAGGAACTTGCCGCGACGCGCCACGCGTCCCGGCAAGGCCCGTTGAGCGACAAGCTCCAGCCGGCGACAAGATAGCGACCGCGGCAAGGCGCTTCCCGCGGCAAGCTTCCACTCAGTACCCGCACTCCAGCACATCCACCCACGTGTCGCTCTGGGACCCTTCCAGGCGCACGTGGCGGAAGGCTGTGCAGCCAGGGGTACGCGGTGGCAAGCGGCGCTGACAAGGTTGCCATCGTGGCGAACGGTGGCGCCCCTGACGGCCCCTTTTTGCACTGTTTGGGCGACGGCGACGGGCATTTAATGCCCTTGTCCCCTGCCGTTAGGGTTAGGTATAGAACACTGTACAAGTAGCTGTACCAACTACAACATCTTTCCATTTTTGCCCTCATCTGCGTTGCCACGTGTCGGTGACCCCTTGAGCATATGAAAGGAGGCCCATGCGCAACGTAGAGGGGGGTTCGAACACTCTCACGCTCGGTCTCGTTAGCTGCTGGTGTGTACTGTAGCTCCCAGCGCTCCCGAGCCAAGAACTCAATACAAACCAAAGCAGGAGTAGGGTTTTACGCATCCGTGCGGCCCGAACCTGGGTAAACTGCTCGTGTGCTTCGCCTCGATCTGCTCTTCACGCGATCTCCGCCCCCTGCCGTACCGAAAGGGGCTCCGTCCCCATAGGTGTTCATGGGTGGATCAGTTTCCCCGACACCATCCCTAGAGGCCTGAATATGAATCTTAAGAATTTCCTCCGCATCACATGGATAGAAAAGATACTTAACCAAATTTTCGTCCCAACACATATGTCTGCCTATAAATAAACCGGATACCCACTTCAACCTAGTATTATGCCGTCTAGCGGAAATTTTTAGGCCAGGCCCCTAGGTATCCAATTCTCCCTCCAAATATTAATACTAGATCCATCGCAGACCCGCCAAATGATCATCTTCTTAAGGAGTTCCAGACCATGAGGAATACCTTGCCAAGTCACTGAAATCTAAAAAATATTGAAAGCACTCAAAACTACTATGTGTCATTCTTGAAAAACAACCCACATTTAGCCCAGGCTTCGGTCCTATACTCAGTCACGTGCTCGACTGACATTGACTGTTGTTGAGGCATCACCAATCTCTTGAGCTCCTTTCGATTGGGGGAGATGCCATATTTACCACAAGGAAATAAACACCCGACTGCCAGTTTGGAAATTACAATTGATCATGCACAATGTAACATTTCATAAGGCAGTGGAAAATGTATGAAATGGATGAAGGATGAAGATGTATGATCCCAAGCCACCGGGCTTCCACCTCGAATTGCTTTACCTCCGCCTTTCCAATCATTACATCATCGAGTTTGTATTTTTGTAGATCGAGGTGTTCCATTATTTCTTCTAGATTCCCTTCAGTCCATGGACCTGCCGATAAAGATGACTCCTTCTTCAACGTTGCCATATCTTATGCATGACAAATCCTCCCAAGTGAAGCTATGGTCCATTACGTCCCTCCTTTGAATAGAACTAGGGCATTAGATCGAATCCCAATCAGAAAACACGATGAACACTTGACGGAGATCATATTCGCTAGGTTAAACCCTTCGCGAGTGGGTAGGTTTGGTGTGTGTGGGTACCTATTTTTTTGTAAAATGGGTGCCCTCTAAAGAAGGCAGGCCCCATTTTTTTAACACCCTAAGTAGTGTAGAGACAACATCCTCCCCTTGGGGAGTTTGGCGGCAATAAAAGCCATTTTGGACTTCATCTTGATCCTTTGGTACAATGCAAATCACATCTTTGGGAAGATCTATTGATGAAATCCCTCTTAGGAAGAGAATGTGTTATCAGATTAAGAATTCTAGGGATGTGAGTGACTTTATAGCTGCTCAAGCTCGTAGAAGCTAGAAATAAGTCATCAAGGATATAGGCCTAATGCTCCAATGATCGGGATTAGAGAGAAGATATTTAGGTTCAACAACAACCTCCAAGGTGTTGCAATCCATAAGAAAATTTGTATCCTTCCATTTGAGAGATGTAGCTGCCAAATGTAGAGATGAAGCTCCTGCCTACAAAACATAGTTCACATCCAAAGAATTCGTCTGTATAAAGATGGAGTGGTCTCAGGTAGGATTTAATAGGAACACTCCAAAGGTCCTTACATTCCCCACTTGGGAAGGGTTAAAAGTAGCGTCTATAAAGGCTTTAGGACCTGAAATATCATAGTGCAAGGGGAGATTAACATGAAGATTGGTAGTGGGCAGAGTCGGCTTGCTAGTTAATCCTTCCAACGAAATCTCATGTCCTGCATTGATCAATGCTTTGGTAGCAAAGTGAACCTGTAATGGAGACAAAGCTTTCATTTTTACAAGGAAATAATTGCAGGCTTTCCAGATATTCCACATTAAAGAAAATAAAAATTCAAGATTCAAGTTCGGGCAGTTTAAGTCTAATAAACGTCGAATGATACAAGATAGGTAGATGGGTTATCAAAGGCTTCGGTTCTGACGAAGGGATGACCCCCGGGTAGGTTCAAGGAGAGAAGCCAAAATATCAAAACAATGTCAAAGGAGCAACCCCCGGTATGCCAAACCTGGCCGGCTGGAGCATGACTAGCTGGAGCCCCGACTGGTTGGAGCTTGGCGAACTGGAGCACCGGCCGGCTGGGGCCCGACTGGGTGCAGCCAGGTGATACGTCTCCAATGTATCTATATTTTTTGATTGTTCCATGCTGTTTTATTATCAATCTTGGATGTTTTATAATCATTTTATATCATTTTTTGGTACTAACCTATTGCCATAGTGCCAAGTGCCAATTGCTGTTTTCCGCATGTTTTCCACATCGCAGGAAATCAATATCAAGCAGGGTCCAAACACAGCGAAACTTTTAGGAGATTTTTTTGGACCAGAAGAAACCCAATGGGCCAAGGCAGCACCTGGGGGTGCTCCAAGGGGAGCACAAGCCACCAGGGCGCACCAGGAGGCCCAGGCACGCCCTGGTGGGTTGTGCCCACCTCGGGTGCCCCCAGACCGCCCCTTTGCTCTATAAATACCCCAAAAATACCAAAACCCTAGGGGAGTCGACGAAATATTCATCCAGCCGTCGCAGAGTGCAGAACCACCAGATCCAATCTAGTCACCATCTCGGATGGGGTTCAGCACCTGCATTGGTGCCTCTCCGATGATGTGTGAGTAGTTCTTTGTAGATCTACAGGTCCGTAGTTAGTAGCTAGATGGCTTTCTCTCTCTCTCTCTCTCTCTCTCTCTCTCTCTTGATTATCAATACAATGGTCTCTTGGAGATCCATATGATGTAACTCTTTTTGCGGTGCGTTTGTTGGGATCCGATGAAATTTGAGTTTATGATCATATCTATCTTTTTATATCCATGAAAGTATTTGAGTTTATTTGATATCTTATATGCATGATCTCTTATATCCTCATATTTCTTCTCCGATATTTGGGTTTTGTTTGGCCAACTTGATCTATTTATCTTGCAATGGGAAGAGGTGCCCGGTTCTGGGTTCGATCTTACGGTGCTTGATCCCAGTGAAAGAAAGGGAACCGACACGTATGTATCGTTGCTACTAAGGATAAAACGACGAGATCCATATCTAATGCCATAGATAAATGGATCTTGTCTATATCATGCCATCGTTCTTTATGCATTACTCCGTTTTCCCATGAACTTAATACACTAGATGCATGCTGGATAGCGATCGATGTGTGGAGTAATAGTAGTAGATGCATGCATGAGTCGGTCTACTAATCTTGGACGTGATGCCTATGTATTGATCATTGCCTGGATATCATCATATTATTTGAGGTTCTATCAATTGCCCAACAGTAATTTGTCTACCCAGCATTTGCTATCTTTCTCGAGAGAAGCCACTAGTGAAACCTACGACCCCCGGGTCTTCTTTCTCATATATTTGCTTGCGATCTACTTTTCCTTTGCATTTTTATTCAGATCTATTAAACCAAAAATACACAAATACTTTGCTGCATTTTATTTTATTTACGATGTTTTATTCCAATATATTACAAATTTCTGGCATCGTTACCCGAAAGGGATTGACAACCCCTTTAACACATCGGGTTGCGAGGTGTTGTTATTAGTGTGCAGGTGTTGTTTACGTTGTGTTGCTTGGTTCTTCTACTGGTTCGATAACCTTGGTTTCATCACCGAGGGAAATACATACTGTCGATGTGTTGCATCATCCCTTCCTCTTTGGGGAAATATCGACGTAGTGCTAGCAGACATGAGCTTTTCTGGCGCTATAGTCAGAGAGCAATCAAAAGGAATTTCTGGCGCCATTGCCGAGGAGGATCTTCAACATAACCAGGTTCCTAATCACAAATCTCATCTCCTCGCAATTTACATTACTTGCCGTTTGCCTCTCGTTTTCCTCTCCCCCACTTCACAAACGTTTGCCGTTTTTATTCGCCATCTTTTCCATTTGTCGTTTTTCCAATCGGATCTATCACCACTTGTGTTCTTATTTACAATTGCTCAAAAATGACGCAACAGAACACTAATTTGTGTGATTTTTCTAATACCAACAACAATGATTTTATTAGCACACCAATTTCTCCTCCCGCCACTAGTGCGGAGACTTGCCATATTAATACTGCTTTGTTGAATCTTGTCATGAAAGATCAATTTTCCGGCACTCCTAATGAGGATGTTGCGTCCCATCTCAATACCTTTGTGGAATTATTCGATACGCAAAAGAAAAGAGATGTGGACAATCATATTGTAAAATTGAAATTATTTCCGTTTTCTTTGCGAGATCATGCAAAAATTTGGTTTTCTTCTTTACCTCGCAATAGCATTGATTCTTGGAACAAATGCAAAGATGCTTTTATCACTAAATATTTTCCGCCCGCAATAATTATATCCCTTACAACCCAGATCATGAATTTCAAGCAACTGGAACATGAGCATGTTGCACAATCTTGGCAAATGATGAAAATGATGCTAAGGAATTGCCCAACTCAAGGGTTAAATCTTTGGATGATCATACAATTTTTTATGCGGGATCGAATTTTGTTTCTCGAAATCTTTTGGATTCCGCCGCGGGTGGTACTTTTATTGAAATTACTTTGGGTGAAGCCACCAGATTGCTTGATAATATTATGACGAATTATTCGCAATGTCATACTGAAAGGGCGCCGACAAGCAAAATTATTAATGCGGTTGAGATTGATTCTTTTGAATGAAAAAGTTGGTGCTCTTATGAAAATGGTTGCTATTAAAAATGCTCCTATTGATCCTAATGATATGCCTTTGTCTACGTTGATTGAGCAAACTAGAGATGCAATAGATGTGAACTTTATCTCTAGAAATAATTTTAACAACAATGCTTATAGAGGTAATTTTATTCCTAGGCCATTTCCTCGTAATTCCTCTAATAATTCTGGTAATTCCTATGGAAATCAATCTTACAATAATAATAGGAACACCTCTAATCTAGAGAATAGTATTAAATAGTTTATCAATACTAAAAAAATCAATCCTTCCACAGAAGAAAAATTGAATAGGATTGATGATATGTCTAGGAGTATCGATAGGATTTCTCATGATGTGGAAAATCTCAAGTTGAAAATTTTTGTGCCTAAAGTTGAAGAATCAATTAAAGCTCTTTATGTTTCTATGGATGAAAGTAAGAAAAGGACTGCCATGCTTAGAGCTAAACGAGAATCTTTAGAAAAGGCGTTTTCTAGTGATTACTTTCATAAAAAGGATGAAGACATTAAATTGATTGGTGTTTCTTCCATTAATTCTTTGTTTAGTAAAGTTCAACTTGATGATAAAGGGAATGGAGAAGGGTCAACTTTAGGTAGAAGGCGTCCCGATATTTCAGAGGGTGAAAATTTTGTTGAGAGAATTGATAAAAGTGGGTTTGGAGAGGTCAAGAGTTTAACTAGTGATGTGCTCACTATCTTGGATTACAAAGACTTTAATTATGATAGTTGTTCCTTGATTGATTGTATTTCTTTGTTGCATTCCAGGATTAATTCACCCCATGCCTATGAACAAAATAAAGCTTTCGCTAAACATATTGTGGATGCTATGATAAAAGCTTTAGATGATAAGTTGGAATTAGAGATATCAATTCCTAGAAAATTGCATGATGAATGGGAACCTACCATCAAAATCAAAATTAAAAATTATGAGTGTTTTGCTTTGTGTGATTTCGGTGCTAGTGTTTCCACTATTCCGAAATCTCTTTGTGATGTTCTTGGTCTTACCAATATTGAAGATTGCTCTCTTAATTTGCATTTGGTGGATTCCACTATTAAAAATCCTTTGGGAAGGATCAATGATGTTCTTATTCTTGCAAATAGGAACTATGTATCCATAGACTTTATTGTTCTTGATATCGAATGCAATCCGTCTTGCCCTATTATACTTGGTAGACCGTTTTTGCACATTATTGGTGCGGTGATTGACATGAAAGAAGGGAATATTAAATTCCAATTTCCCTTGAGAAAGGGTGTGGAACACTTCCCTAGAACCAAGATCAAATTGCCTTATGAATCTATAATGAGGGAAACTTATGGAACATCTAACAAGGATGAGAATACTTGAAATCTTGGTATTATGCCTAGCTAAGGGCGTAAAACGATAGCGCTTGTTGGGAGGCAACCCAGTGAATAAAATTTATTTTTGCCTTTTGCTTTCTGTTCTTAAGTGTTAGCACAATTATGCTACTGTTATGATTGTGTTTTTTGTGTTTTAATTAGTGTTTGTGCCAAGTAGAACCATTAGGATCTTCTCGGGTGATAGTTGTTTGATCTTGCTGAAAACGACAGAAACTTTGTGCTGACGAAAATAATTGTTAAAAATCACCAGAACGTGATAAAATGTCAATTCTTTTAGCATAAGATTAATATACAAATTTCCCACGTGGCCCTATTTTTTCAAGATTTTTAGAGTTCTAGAAGTATTCGAAACTACCATGTTACTACAGATTGTTCTGTTTTTGTCAAATTCTGTTTTCTTTGTGCTGTGTGCCTATTTTGATGGCTCTATGGTTTTCTTTGATGAGTTTTTGCCATAGAAAAGTTGGAATATAGTAGATATAATACCAAAACAAAATATGAATTGGTTTGATATAGTACTTATAGTAGTGATTTGCTTTCTTACACTAACGGATCTCACAAAGGTTTTGTTGAGTTTTGTGTGATTGAAGTTTTCAAGTTTTGGGTTATCTTACGATGGATGAAGGAAGGATAGAAGAGCCTAAGCTTGGGGATGCCCCGGCATCCCTAGCTATTATCCAAGAATGAGCAACCAACTAATCTTGGGGATGCCCTCGAGTGGCATCCCCTCTTTCTTATAACAACTATCAGTATTTTACTCGAGGCTATATTTTTATTCATTACATGATATGTGTTTTGCTTGGAGTGTCTTGTATGATATGTGTCTGTGCTTGTTTTATTTTGTGTTTTAAGTCATCAATACTTTTTGGACACACCTATTTGAGAGATCCAAAATTATATCATGACTTGTTAGAATTGCTCTCTATGCTTCACTTAAATCTTTTATGAGCTAGGACTTGCTCTAGTGCTTCACTTATATCTTTTTGTGCACGGTGTGCTTAGTATTTTTTGAAGAAATGCTCTCTTGCTTCACTTAGATTTATTTGAGAGTTGGTAAACTTTTAGATAAATTCTCTCTTGTTTCACTTAAATTATTTTGAGAGAAAGAAAGAAAATTTGTTACTCATGATCTTCACTTATATTTGTTTGAGCTTATGAAAAGCAACACATGAAAATTAGTCCCAAAGTGATAGATATCCAAGAAGGATAAAGTAAAAAAAATGTCATGAAGATCATAGGACAAAATAAACTTGATTCTTAGTAATGGTTTTGAGATATGATGATGTGATATGTGAGTTATGTTGATGAGTAATTGTGCTCTAGTAAGGTTCGTGATTCTTTATGCATGCACGAAAGTCAATAATCATGCAATGATATTATATCCTACTTATGGTGCATTATTCGGTGTTATTTATGCTTAATGCTTGCTTACGAGATTATCTGTATTTTGGTTGGTCGCTTCCCAATCTTTTGCTAGCCTTCATTTTTCCCAAGTATGACCTCTACTTATGCATCTGAAATCCTTTAAACCAGTTTTGCCACATGAGTCCACTATATCTACCTATATGCGGTATTCTTTTGCCATTCTAAGCAAATTTGCATGTGCCATCTCTAATTTTCAAAATAAACTTCTCCTTTGTGTATTTGTTTCGCTCGCGGAGTGGTGAGGGGCGGCCAATATTTTCCATGCTGGATGTGTTAGTCTCACGATGAGTGTTTATTCACATGTCATTGGACGAGAGTAAGGCAAAGGTTTTAAGGATGCCCAGTCCCGAAATGAAAAAGAAATTTACTTTATGTTATCAAATAATGAATTCCTTGGAAAGTGTTGGTATGGAAGGAAACCGTGGGTTCGGCTAGCCATGGCTTGTGAAAGTTTGGTGGAAAAGGAATAAACTTTATTTTTTGTTTGGTAACCGCCTATCATATATCTATCATGGAAAGTGTTGGGAAATCTAAGTCGTTTTCGTTGGTGGGATGGATACACCTCCCAAAATGTTGTTATCTCTAATTTTTTTGCTTTGAGCTCTGGCACCTCTACAAATCCCTACTTCCCTCAGCAAAGGGCCTTTCTTTTACTTTATGCAATTTTTATTTTGAATTTGAGTCTCCATCTTCTCTTATAAAAAGCACCAACTAAGAGACAATATGATCATGCTTAAGTATTGGGTGTAGCTAATATTCGAGTGTGTTTCATGAATGGATCAATGTTTGAGCATGATGGGCTAGGGGTAACTTGTTTTAGCATTGATATTTTGAAATACATGGTTGCTTGTTGATATGCTTGAGTATCTGAATTATTATGTCAAAACTAGACTATTGCTTTGAATCACATAAAAGTCCAAATGTACATGCTATAAAGAAAAGAATATGTTATGACTTGATAAACAACACTCCACATAAAAAATTCTGTTTTTATCACTTACCTACTCGAGGACGAGTAGGAGTTAAGCTTGGGGATGCTGATACATCTCCAACGTATCTATATTTTTGATTGTTCCATGTTGTTTTATTATCAATCTTGGATGTTTTATAATCATTTTATATCATTTTTTGGTACTAACCTATTGACATAGTGCCAAGTGCCAGTTGCTGTTTTCTGCATGTTTTTTTACATCACATGAAATCAATATCAAACGGAGTCCACACGCAGCGAAACTTTTTGGAGATTTTTTTGGACCAGAAGAAACCCAATGGGCCAAGGCAGCACATGGGAGTGCTCCCCTCGGGTGCCCCCGGACCGCCTCTTTGCTCTATAAATACCCCAAAAATACCATAACCCTAGGGGAGTCAATGAAATATTCATCCAACCACCGCAGAGTCAAGAACCACCAAATCCAATCTAGACACCATCTCGGATGGGGTTCACCACCTCCATTGGTTCCTCTTCGATGATGTGTGAGTAGTTCTTTGTAGACCTACGTGTCCGTAGTTAGTAGCTAGATGACTTCCTCTCTCTCCCTTGATTATCAATACAATGGTCTCTTGGAGATCCATATGATGTAACTCTTTTTGCGGTGTGTTTGTTGGGATCCGATGAACTTTGAGTTCATGATCATATCTATCTTTTTATATCCATGAAATTATTTGAGTTTCTTTGATCTCTTATATGCATGATCTCTTATAGCCTCGTATTTATTCTCCGATATATGGGGTTTTGTTTGGAGAACTTGATCTATTTATCTTGCAATGGGAAGAGGTGCCCGGTAGTGGGTTGGATCTTACGGTGCTTGATCCCAGTGACAGAAAGGGAACCGACACGTATGTATCGTTGCTACTAAGGATAAAACAACGAGATCCATATCTAACGCCATAGATAAACAGATCTTTTCTACATCATGTCATCGTTCTTAATGCATTACTCCATTTTTCCATGAACTTAATACACTAGATGCATGCTGGACAGCGGTCGATGTGTGGAGTAATAGTAGTAGATGCAGGCAGGAGTCGGTCTACTAATCTTGGACGTGATGCCTATGTAATGATCATTGCCTGGATATATTCATAATTATTTGAGGTTCTATCAATTGCCAACAGTAATTTGTTTACCCACCGTTTGCTATCTTTCTCGAGATAAGCCACTAGTGAAACCTACGCCCCCCGGGTCTTCTTTCTCATATATTTGCTTGCGTTCTACTTTTCCTTTGCATTTTTATTCAGATCTATTAAACCAAAAATACAAAAATACTTTTATGCATTTTATTTTATTTATGATCTATTATTCCAATCTATTTCAAATTTCTGGCATCGTTACCCGAAAGGGATTGACAATCCCTTTAACACGTCGGGTTGCGAGGTGTTGTTATTTGTGCGCAGGTGTTGTTTACGTTGTGTTGCATGGTTCTCCTACTGGTTCGATAACCTTGGTTTCATCAATGAGGGAAATACCTACCGTCGCTGTGCTGCATCATCCCTTCCTCTTTGGGGAAATACCGACGTAGTCCTAGCAGACATGAGCTTTTCTGGCGCTATAGTCAGAGAGCAATCACCAGGCAGAGTCATCGTCAGGCATCCCATCGAACACCGCAGAAGACATTGTGGCTGACAGACCGTAGAGTCAGCCATACCACTACAGTCAGGCACTATTATCAAATAGTGCCACCCACTACGTGACCTCACGGGACAAGACGGACCAGCTGGCTGGGCCCCATGGGGCTGGTAACCATGCTTATAAGGTGACCCAGGGAGCCCTTCCACGTCATTCCTTTCACTCTCTTATTCTCACGCACTCCGCACTCACCCTAGAAAGAAAGCTAGAGCTCTTCTTCTTCCTCCACCCGAACAGCTCTAGGAGCAACCTTGTACATCATGTGTTCATCATATAGATCCTTCTAGAAGTAGGGGTGTTATTGTTAGCTTGATCTCCTCCGGTGTGGGCCCAATGGCTCACCAGGCCCTTAGATCCGCACCCTGATCGGGGGCGCCCAATCCACTATGCTTGACGGGCCCCTGTCACCTATGCAATACAAAGAGGTGGGGGCCGGCGGCACGCAATACGAGGTTTGTCATGAGCCGTACACCCACCGACACACATACCGATCTACATCAGCACAGTAGTGATGGGAAGCACCGTCGCTACTACCCAGTCACTGTCACTGCCGTCACCCTGCATCATGGCCACCTCCTTGGGCTCATCAAGCCAAGAAGAAGGTATCCCTCCTCCTCTGATCTCTCTTGTACGCATAGACAGATCAAGGAATAGAGTATGCTACTGGTCTAATCTAGCCTAGGTGATATTAGAGAACCTATCAATGGTGTCAGAGCTGTGCTAGTCTTAGAGGTTTTGGGTAGAAAGAAGAACAACCTTTTCCCCTTACCGTGTTCAGATCGATTGGACCCCGAGAAAGAGAAGTCCCCAAGGGGCAAAGGGCACCGCCGCTATGCCGCTTGACAGTGGTGCGCTCTCCTTCGGGAGCTCACGCATGCCGGCAAGGGGACACCCGGGGTGCCACCACTGCATCGGATAGAACATTGACGAAGAGGGGAGCAGAGGGGGTGCAACCATGTCTCTCTCTGTCACGGGATGAAGGTGAGGAAGAAGAGGAAGGGGAAGGGGGCTTGCACGGTGTGGTGGTTCGGCACTATCGCTGGCGGCCGGTGAAGCTCGAACCCGCTGCTACGGACGAAGACGCGGAGGCGAGGAGAATGAAATTGGTTAGCATTTCAGGAGGATGACTGGGGGCTGGTTTTGACCCAGCGACAGGCGCGGGTGACCGTCGGATCTAATCGGACTACCACGATCTTGTGCGGCGCTCGCCCTCGGGCCTTTGGGCCTAAAGAGGAGGAAATGCGCATGTGGGCTGAGGCCGGCTGAGCTACCGGGGTGCAGAGCCGGCGAACCAGGCCGGAGACGCGTGCACGGTGGGCTTTTGGGCCGAAAGAGGAGGAGGCGCCCGCTAGGCTGAGGCAGGCTAGGCTGCCGTTTTCTTTTGATGTTTATTTGTTTTTTCTCCAATTTTTGTGAAAATTTTATACAGTTTTCTCTATTCAAAATTATCCAATGGAAAATTTGTTTAGAAAATATAAAAGTAAAAGAAATGCTTCTCGAAAGCATAAAGCTCATGAATTTTATTCATGTTTTCTGCTGCAAATAAATAAAAGTGCTCGTTTAAAAGGTACATAGAACTAAAGTGAAATTAGATTTTAAGAGCATGTTAAAGTGATTATTGAAACAATTATGATCCTGGTATTTTTATGACCAATGTTGTTAATAACATAATCATGATTTATTGTTGTTATATGTGCTTTTATATCTATTTTCTACCCAACGACTATATAGTTTTAATTGCACAAATAGTTTTATGTTTTTATTTTGACCAACGAGTTGGATTAATGCATGCAATTGTTGTTATGATCTCACTTCATCGTGGTTTTCTAGAGGGTACTACTTGATGAGTTGCATGAAGGATGTTCCAACCCTCAGAGGTGACAACAATACTGAATGGAGAAAGAAGGTCGACTTGGCTTTTGTTTGTGCTGAGGTAGACTGGGTTGTGGACACCCTACAGCCGGTCAAACCAACAGAGCCAGTCAGAGGTGCAAAAGATGATGATGTTGTTTGGGACAAAAGAAGAGGGAACATGCTCTAGTGGAGATGCCATATACTTTCGAAAACCAAAAGTGGTTCAACGCCAATAAAAAGTGCATGGCTTTCATAAAGAACAGAATTGAGAATGCCATTGTGGGCTCAATTGCAGAGTGTACTTCCGTAGGGGAGTTTCTTGAAAAGATAAAGATCCATTTCACTGGTTCTTCAAAGATATATGCTACCCAGTTGCTAAACCAACTGGTGACACAAAAGTACATAGGCGGTGGACATGGCATAAGAGAGCACATCCTCGGGATGAGCAACATGGCAGCTAAGCTTAAACCCATGGATTTGGAGCTCAAGCCTGCACTCCTTGTTCACCTGATTATGGCTTCGTTGCCAAAATAATTTGACATTTTTTTCAACTACAACATGTCGCCTGAAAAATGGGACATTGAAAAGACTATAGCCATGTGTGTGCAAGAAGAGGAAAGACTTAAAACCTCATATGGTGGTTCTCTGAACTATGTGAAGGATAATAAGAAAAAGAACTACAATCAAAGTAGCAAAGGCTCCCCTTCAAAGTCACATGGAAAAGCTCACACGCAATATCAACATCAGCAAAAGTATCTTATATTGAACAAAGATACATGTCTCCATTGTAAGCAGACTGGGCACTACAAGAAAGATTGCCCTGTTTGGCTAAAGTTAATAATGGCAAAGAGAGGTAACAACATTGTTTCCTTCGTAAATGAATCCTTGTATACATAGTTTTCAAAATCTGCTTGGTGGATTGACTCACGTGCAACCGTTCATGTTGCAAATTCATTACAGGGATTGCATTTGACGTGGACTACGCAAAGAAATGAAAGATGCATTGAATTTGCAAATGGAGTTCAAGCAGAAGTTGAAGTTGTCGGCGACATCTCCCTGGAGTTAGCTGATGGATTCAAGCCTTTTCTTACATATGTTTTATACTAGTGGTTGGGCCGCTGTCGGCGTTCTGGGAACGGGGGTACCCAGACTTGCCTGCCTGCAGCCCAGAGCATGGCTCCCAAGGCAGCCTAGTGTGGCCGAACTTCTTCAGCAACACTCAAGACCCTCGCGAGGGGCCAAGCCTCGCGAGGGGCCGAGCCTCGCGAGGTGGACGACATAGGACATCCCCTGGGACAGCGTCGCTAGGCCGACTCGTGAGGAACAGAGATATCAAGGCGAGGGGCACCTCGCGAGGTCCTCATGACGTGAGCAGTGGCGACTAAAGCCAGGCGGGCGCCAGCGGACACAGAGTGCCTGTTTCCCCTTCGGCGCTAAAGGAGCAGGTGCAGGCGCAGAGTCCCGAGACATCAGGCAAATGTTTCCATATCGGTGCAACAAGACCAAGACCAGCAGGACGGCAGGACGCGGGTCATCACGGAGCCCATGGCGGCGTCACCACCAGAGCCTTTGGCAGCGAAGACCACCTTTTTTCAGGATAGCTTGTACTAGTTGTTCCCCTTCAAATTTGGCCATTGTGGTCATCCTTCCCGCTCAATATATGGGAAGAGAACCTGGCCACTATAAATAGGACTAGCCATCACCATTGGGAGGGGATCTTCTCGAGTCAATCAGATAGAAGGCCACACACCTCAAGCTCACTCGAGCTCAAGAACACCTCTCCCCAGGAGGCAGTTCATCCATGTGCTAGTTCTTCCTTTGCCTACAAGGCAATCCACTACAAACATTGGATTAGGGTGTTACACCACAACGGTGGCCCGAACCAGTATAAATCTTGTGTCTCTTGTTCATTGGATCTAATGAGCTAGGCTTAGAACTGCCGAGTAGAAGGGCTAGAGCGGAAGGAGAGATCTTTATGCGCACCCCAGAGTTCGAACCTTAAGGGTTTTGCCGGAACCCTAAATCCGACAGGCGCCACCTGGTGGCGCCGCCTGAGAGAAAGTTGGGGCGGTGCCAGGTTGGGAAGCGCCCATTCCACTTTCTAATTTGTAAGAGGGGGTGTTATTCCATCACACTCAAAGTACATACATATTTACTGCTTCTAAATCCCTACTAACATTGTTTTAGCATCAATTCTGAACAACGAACATATCAAAATATGTTGTTTAAACTTAGACAAGCCATCGGCAAAATTCAAGACAGAGTGCAGATGCTACAAAATTCAAGATGTATGCCATTTAAGGGACGTGTAGGGATGTTATAATCAATAAACTAATAAAGTGGACATAGCCAACACGCCCCAATCTTGGAGGTAATCTATGCAGCGTATGCAAGCCAGATGATGGCCAGATGATCGCCAGATGTTTAAAAAGCACACTTCACAGAAATACATCATTTGAGTCTTGACTAATATAGCATAGCAACCAGGAGGTCTATATGAACGGGTAGGTCAAAGTCTAAGATGTTCCAAAAGGAGAGGCGGAGTTCATTGCATCATCGCAACGCAGGAATATCAAGTATTAGATAAAGCTAAAGACGATAGATGGATCATATGCATACACGATAGACAACAGAGGCATCATTGCGTTTAGACGTGATGGGCAGTGCGTGAAAGGCGACACCCTTCCTTGCGCTTGAAATGGAAGACACATATGTCACCCTCGTGGATGTTGGCGTAGTGGCGAAACCATGACCAGTTCATCATGATGGTATCCCTCTTGCTAGTTCCAAGGATGAATCGGGTGTCGTAGGTCATTGTGCCGTCTGCGAGATTGAGTGAGAGAGTGTCATCATCTTCATAATTGTACTTCTGGAGCTCGTCCTCTATGTGTATTCCACCTGAAAGTACCACGCAGTCAAAGAAAACTGTTAGTTCATGGCAAGACTACTTCTCAAAGAATATACTTGTACTAACGAGAATATATAAGAACTGTGTAATATGTGCTCACTTAGTACACATAGCTAAAACTTTGCAACAACAAAAAAGACTACACCTCCAGAGGACCCAAATTTATGAATGCTCCAGTAAAATGGCAGATAAAAGAGCAAACATAACTCAATATTTCCGGTCTCCAATTCTCAACTTTGAGTCTTCCCTAATGTACGAGCAGAGAACAAACAAATTAAAATACCTTGTATGGAAGTTCATATAGTAACAAGATGACAACAACGCGGGTCATATGGTAAGCTATAAAAGATCAAGTAAAAGACTTCTAAAGTGGCAGCAGAAAATTAACAATAGCCTAGGTCTTGGCCTATCTTGTATGGAGTGAGAAAGGGAACATAATTGGTTTTTGTAAGACGACTAAATTGTTGACTGTTAAGTAGTACGAACAGGACTAGATTTTTTTAATATGAGCTCAAACTAGATGTGCGGGTAATCGAATGGCAGAGCACAATATATTACAGAATTCCGAGAGAAACAAATAATATTGCAAAGGAGAGTTGAATGAATCTCATTGACTATAACAAAGTATTAGAGTGAGATAAAATGCTGACGGAATAAAAATGGGCTTACAGATAGACATAGCAAAGCAAATTTGTCATTTTCACATACAGTATGGGCATGGCACTAAAGCATCAGTAGTGGTGTTCAAAAGATAAAGTTAAAAGCATAGATACTCACTGAGAATCAATCAACATGTTTTCTGTTAAAAAACTAAATACAAAGTTTGAGTCTAAGTCTATAGTATGGAGATACAACTTACTACATCATGACGTTAGTAAATTGACCAGGCTATGCATTTGAGCATACCATGCCTTGGCCTGGTTTGGCAAACGTCTTGTTGATGGTGCAAACATAATAGTCGATCTTTGGCTCTTTTGCCCAAACATTGCGCAGGGCTTATCCACATGGCATTCGTAGAGTTGCACTTCATTGCCCTAGAAAGCAATGTTCCTCCAGCTCGCCAAAGTACTTGACACCACCACGCATGCCTGCATTTGTTTTGTGTTTTATGTTAGCTGCAGTTCCAATAAAAGGTAGGAATTGTTTTGGAGAAGACTCTAGAGAAACCTTTTTCACTTAGCTGGTAAAATGAAAAGAATCAGAGGAGAGTAGCAGGTAAAAAGAAGCTTTTTCATTTAGCTAGTAGTATATCAGGAACTTACGGAAATATAGAATTAGCACAGGGTGTATCCATATGGGCAGACATGGAAAGTAAGATGTGCAGGCTGACTATTGGTCATAGTCATCACATTGGGAAAATGCTAGCATGATCTACTTCAAGTCTTTCACCAGCATTGTGTATAAAATAAGTAAACATAGCACTGAAAATATTCAAAAGAATACCATTTAGATAGTTGACTGTTGAGAAATGAAGCTCACTTTGAAAGAACAGTCATGGATGATCATTATAGAAATAATGACAAAACAAGAATAAACGCATAATAGTAGCATTCATTTCTTGTGACAAATAAAAAAAACTGCCCCAATTTTGGTGCATTACATCACTAACTTTCAGGATTTTAACTCAAATTAATAATTGGAAGTCAGATAAATTGAAAGAAATAAAGGAGAGTAGCAAATCAAAAGAACGGTTTGTAATGGAGGTGGTACTATATCAACAAGTTAAATGGAGATAGAGATTAAGTTAAATGGAATTGAAGAGTTACCAGAGGATGTGTCTGTCGGTGTACTGAGGTAGGGGTACCTCAGTACCCCAACTTGTGCACGGGCAGTCGCAGCTTCCCGCGGCAGGGTTTACCACGCGCTCGCCGGAGACCTTCCTGCTCCTTATCAAACCATTCAAAAACAAAGTATGCAAGACAGAAGATCGAGACCCTGGCAAGTGGAGCTTGCCGGGAAGGCCGTGCCAGGCTCAAGATTACCTCACTAGCACAAGGCCCTGGCAAGAGGAGCTTGCCAGGAAGACTAGAAGATTCCATCATAGAAGACACGCCTCGGCGCTATATGCGTCCCGGCGAGGGCCCGGGGAGCGGCAAGCTCCCGGGCCCGGCAAGATCAAGACCCCGGCAAGGTGCTTGCCGGGAGGGTTGCGCTGTGTGCCCGCGCTCCAGCTCATCGGCCCACGCGTCGCCCTGGGACCTATCCAGGGACGCGTGGCGGGTGGCTGTGCAGCCTGGGGGACACGGTGGCACTCCACGGTGGTGGATCCATCGCCGTGGCAGACGGAGACGCAAGGGCGGGAGCTTTTGGGGTCGACGGCGACGGGCATTAAATGCCCTTGTCCCCCACTGTCAAAGTAGGTAGCGGCCACTGTTCGCGCACTGTAGCTCCACTGTTCCCGCACTGTTACAACTACCACCTCTTTTACGTTTTTACCCCTTTCTCCTACGTTGACACCTGTCGGTGACCCCTTGCACCATAAAAGGAGGCCCATGCACAACGTGGAGGGGGTTCGGAACCTAGATCACTCATACGCTCGGTGTAGCTGCTTCTTCAAGCTCCCGAGCTCTCCAACTCAATACACAATTAAGCAGGAGTAGGGTTTTACGCGTCTACCGCGGCCCGAACCTGGGTAAAACTGCCCGCGTGCTCGCTACGATCTGCTCTTTGTGCTCCCTCCGCCCTCGTACCGCACAGACAAGGGGCTCCGGTCCCATAGGTGTTCGTGGTGGGCAGTTTTCCCCGACAGTGTCCATATGAGCAAAGATTGAAAAAAGAGAAACAGAAGGCTGCAAACGGTGAGAATTTATCACGCTCCAGTAGCAAGTAATAATCTGGTGCTAATAATATGTTTCTTTGGTGTCTCAGGCATCTAGTAAAATTAGCAACCACATATAAATCTACAAATGTACATGGAAAACATTCTTGAGATTAACATCATCTCGATGATATGGGAATTAATAAAATTAAGAAGCCAATCGTAGTTTTTCTATAATACTGTTCCCACATCATATATGGATTTTCCATTCAGAAGTGTGTACTTTATTGTTTGTAATGGAGATGACCATATGTTGAGTTCAGTAGTGGTCGAGTTGATTTTGTACGGAATTACATCTGTGATAGTTTAGAGGAAGTGTATGAAAAGAAATAGATTTCATATGTAACTATAGACTGGATAGTGAGACTTATGAGGATAACATGAGTAATTGAGCAGGTAAATAAAACAATGGTTGACAAAACAGAAGTACAACGACAACAAACATACATGCTCTATGTTGTCGAAATAATCATGTCACCTCTATCATCTCTTTGAGAAATGTGTAAGCATGGATAAGATCTTGTAGTGACTATTATTTTCGATGCATCGGTAGATTACAGGGCTAATATAACCATTGGACATATCAAGAATAGAGCAGGAAATTCATAGAAGCAAGTTAGGTAGATAATTTATAAAAAACAGAAGTCCATGCAGAACCCCGAGAGGCATGAATCAAATATTTTAAAACTACAAGTACTTTAGGCATGATGCTTACAGCTAAGGATTGTTGTAATTAATCCTGAAGCAAAGAATGAATGCAATGACCAAACTAAAGTAATATAATCCATGGACTAATCCTAGAGATAGTCAGGTAAATCAAAGACTAAGTGAAACTAACACTTAACCTAGGAGCAGCAGATACGAGCTTGGAATCCATGAGCTATTGTATCCAAGGTAGATCCGAATGAATCAAAATCTCAATGTGCACTTTCGATGACGCCATCAACAGTGTGTGAGGGCTGCCACATATATGCTCTACCTCCACTGCATGAAATTTCCCCACTCCGATGGACTGGCCTCACCACGCCAAAACTATAAAAGGGGAAGAATATATCTATGGTGGGCAAGAGTTGAACTTTTGTGCCTCATGCATTGTGTCGCCGTGCCGTGCGGCTCGCACTTGGTCGTAGGCAGTGAGAAGAGGGCGTGGGTGATGGTATGCGCTCTGTGGCCTTTCGTAGGCACTCCTCCCACAGCTCTGCCCTAGAGGACACAACGTGGGTAAGGTGGTGCGAGGGGTCGTGGTGAAGATCTGGTTGATGGTGGCGGCGCCTGCGACTGGGAGTAGGAGGAGGAAGATCGATGCCCATGGCTCCGTCCGGTCGCCGAACCCCATCGGCCACCTCCTCGCAGCCGCCAATCTAGGTTCTGTGCTTCAATAATCAGATCAAATCATGACTAGAAAAAAAATTCAAGGCCAATAAATATAGAAATTTTCTATCCAAGGAATCCCCCACCCAAGAAAGCAAATCAAGAAGAAACCATGAAATTTGTAGGCGGGCTAGGCTTATTAATCAACCAACCTTGTAGGGCAACCTAGGAATCTTCCTCGGGTCGGTGCCCTTTGGGGTGAAGAGGCCGGGGAAGAGAAGGTCATGCTCATCCCCATCAGCGAAGAGCACCCGCTTGGCACTCCGCAGAACCTCACCAATAGCGAGTTCCCTCCGCGCGCAGACTCCTGGAGGATGAGCAGCGAGAGGCAGACCTACGACCGGTGGTCCCCGACGCTACGAGATTTTATTTGCTTTTCTAAGTTGTTCTCTATCTTTAGTTATGGATATGGAACATGAAATACCGAAAAACTTAGGTGTACTTGCTACTCATGGAGATGGGGAACCTCCTAAAACCCTCGATGCTCATTATGTGAAAGATATTATCTACTACTTTGATAATCCTGAGAGAACCCCATTCAACTATGTAATGGGAGTAACGTTGGATCAACGTGAATACTTTAGGGATTATCGCTTGACACAAAAAGGGAAACTGTTATGGGATCAAATTCATATACTGCATTGGTATGCTCGACAACTATGCTTGAGATATGACTATACTTGCTGCTCTAGGATGAAGGCTCCACACCTTCCCTTTTCATGCAAATTTAATGATAATGAAACCTTAGCTTCTTATGCTAATGGTATATATGATTATTATGATGTGGAACAAATAGAAGAATTCGTTGCTTTTAAGGGTGCTTATGGAATTGAATCTCTGTTTAAAAAGAATGATGCTCTTGATGATGATGTTTCTAGGCCTGGAAATCTTGCTATATTAAAATATTGCTATTCGAATTATGAATATAACTCCAATATTGATGCATTTATTGAGAAAGTCTTCGCTGCCCAAGAAGAGACTAATATTTTGCCGGAAACTATGGAAGAAGAAACTGATGACATTGTGAGCTCATTAGATGAAAAAGATGATGAGGAGAGCGAAGAACAAAAGGAGGAAGAGCGGATTAGCTACCCGTGCCCACCTTCTAATGAGTGTAACTCTTCAACTCATCCATTGTTTAATTTCCCTTCGTGCTTACCGAAGGATGAACGCTATGATGATTGTTATGATCCCGTTGATTCTTTTGAAATATCCCTTTTTGATGATGCTTGCTATGCTTGTGGCCAAGATGCCAATATGAATTATTCTTATGGAGATGAACTTGCTATAGTTCCTTATGTTAAAGATGAGATAGTTGCTATTGCACCCACACATGATAGTCCTATTATCTTTTTGAGTTCTCCAAACTACACTATATCGGAGAAGTTCGCACTTATTAAGGATTATATTTATGGGTTGCCTTTTTCCATTACACATGATGATTTAGATGAATATAATATGCATGTGCTTTCTACTCCTACTTGCAATTATTATGAGAGAGGAACAACATCTCCGCCTCTCTATGTTTCCAACACGATAAAATTGCAAGAAACTGTTTATACTATGCATTGGCCTTTACTATGTGTGCATGAATTGTTCTTTTATGACATGCCGATGCATAGGCAGAGAGTTAGACTTCGTCCTTGCATGACACATATCACTTTGTGCTCACTACTAAATGCCAAATCATTGCTAATTAAAATTGGCTTTGATATACCTTGGGATCTGGGTGGATCCATTACTTGAGCACTATATGCCTAGCTTAATGGCTTTAAAGAAAGCGCTACCAGGGAGACAACCCAGAAGTTTTAGAGAGTCATTTATTTCTGTTGTGTGCTTTTATAAAGTTTTAAAAAAATAGGGGAACCTAAAACTTTTCAAAAAGAAAAGTGAAAGTGAGATAGACGAGTATTGTGAAAGTGGGGGACGTCCTTGAACTTTGTTCATGCCCATGGAAACTTTGTGAATCTTAATTACAGAAACTTTTCAACAAAAATAATTATCCCCTTGTACAATACCATTGTATTATAAAAATAATGTGCCAAGGTTTGCCTTTAGGATGTTTACAATGCTTGTTGGTTTGTGCGGTGCAGGACAGAAACTTTGGCTGTAGTGCGCGATTTTACATTTTTTGCTGGAACGTCAAATGGTTCTGAAACTTTTTGCACTGTCTTTATATACAAATTTTTTCCTAATTTTGGCTGAATTTTGCAAGTATCATAAGTATGGTGAATGTTCAGATTATTACAGACTGTTCTGTTTTAGACAGATTCTGTTTTTGATGCATAGTTTGCTTGTTTTGATGAAACTATCAATTTCTATCAGTGGATTAAGCCATGGAAAAGTTATATTACAGTAGCTACAATGCAAAAACAAAATATGAATTGGTTTGCAACAGTACTTAGAGTAGTGATTTGCTTTATTATACTAACGGATCTTACCAAGTTTTCTGTTGAAGTTTTGTGTGGATGAAGTGTTCAAAGATCGAGGAGGTCTCGATGTGAGGAGAAGAAGGAGAGGAAAGATCTCAAGCTTGGGGATGCCCAAGGCACCCCAAGTAAATATTCAAGGAGACTCAAGCGTCCAAGCTTAGGGATGCCCCGGAAGGCATTCCATCTTTCTTCAACAAGTATCGGTATGTTTTCGGATTCGTTTCGTTCACATGATATGTGTAAATTCTTGGAGCATCGTGTGCTGTTTCATTTTTCTTTTAACAAATGCACCATGCTGGTATGAGATAGTCCTTGGTTTATTTATAGAATGCTCTTTGCACTTCACTTATATCTTTTGAGTATGGCTTTATAGAATGCTTCATGTGCTTCACTTATATCATTTGAAGTTTTGATTGCCTGCTTCTCTTCACATAGAAAACCGCCATTTGTAGAATTCTCTTTTGCTTCACTTGTAATAGTTAGAGCATGGGCATAACTTTTGTAGAAAGAACTAAAACTCTCTTGCTTCACTTATATCTATTTAGAGAGTTGACAGGAATTGGTCATTCACATGGTTAGTCATAAAATCCTACATAAACTTGTAGATCGCTGAATATGATATGTTTGATTCCTTGCAATAGTTTTGCGATATAGAGATGATAATATGTGGGAGGAACTAGTGAATGATTATGGTTTAGTATAAATATTGGTGTTAAGGTTTGTGATTCCCGAAGCATGCACGTATGGTCTCCTAACTATGTAACCAAATTGGCGCGCATTGTATTTTGATTGTTTATCTTTGCGTGAAGGTCGGGGGCGAGCGATGGTTAACTCCTACCAACCTCCCCCCTATGAGCATGTGTCGTAGTATCTTTGCTTCGAGGCCTAATAGATTTTTCGCAATAAGTATGTGAGTTCTTTATGACTAATGTTGAGTCCATGGATTATACGCACTCTCACCCTTCCACCATTGCTAGCCTCTCTTGTACCACGCAACTTTCGCCGGTACCATACACCCACCATATACCTTCCTCAAAACAGCCACCATACCTACCTATTATGGCATTTCCATAGCCATTCCGAGATATATTGCCATATAACTCCACCGTTCCATTTATTATGACACGCACCATCATTGTCATATTGCCTTGCATGATCATAAGATAGCTAGCATGATGTTTCCATGGCTTCTCCATTTTTTGATGTCATTGCTACGCTAGATCATTGCACATCCCGGTACACCGCCGGAGGCATTCATATTGAGTCATATTTTTGTTCTAGTATCGAGTTGTAATATCGAGTTGTAATATCGAGTTGTAAGTAAATAGAAGTGTGATGATCATCATTATTAGAGCATTGTCCCTTGAAAAAAAGGCCAAAAGAAAAAAAGGCCAAATAAAAAAAATGGAGAAAGGCCAAATAAAAAGGAAGGAAGGCCCAAAAAATAAAAAATAAATAAAAAAGGGGGCAATGCTACTATCTTTTTCCACACTTGTGCTTCATCATAGCACCATGTTCTTCATGATAGAGAGTCTCCTATGTTGTCACTTTCATATACTAGTGGGATTTTTTTTATAGAACTTGGCTTGTATATTCCAACGATGGGCTTCCTCAAATGCCCTAGGTCTTCATGAGCAAGCAAGTTGATGCACACCCACTAGTTTTCTTTTGAGCTTTCATACACTTATAGCTCTAGTGCATCCGTTACATGGCAATCCCTACTCACTCACATTGATATCTATTGATGGGCATCTCCATAGCCCATTGATTTGCCTAGTCGATGTGAGACTTTCTTCCTACTTTTGTCTACTACCACCTTCTATTCCACCCATAGTGCTATGTCCATGGCTCATGCTCATGTATTGCGTGAAGAATTGAAAAGGTTCAAAAAAGTAAAGTATGAAAACAATTGCTTGGCTGACACCAGGATGGGCATGAGGGGTACCTTGTGTTAAGAAAAGGGAAGCATAAAAGACTATATGATTTTGTAGGGATAACGTTCTTTAGCATTTATATTTTGAAAGACTTGATTGTTTGTTGGGATGCCCGAGTATTAAATTCTTCTATGTCAAATGATAGACTATTGATTTGAATCACTCGTGTCTTAATATTCATGCCATGATTAGATTACATGATCAAGATTATGCTAGGTAGCATTCCACATCAAAAATTATCTTTTTTGTCATTTACCTGCTCGAGGACGAGCATGAATTAAGCTTGGGGATGCTGATACATCTCCGTCGTATCTATAATTTTTGATTGTTCCATGCCAATATTCTACAACTTTCATATACTTTTGGCAACTTTTTATACTATTTTTTGGGACTAACATATTGATCCAGTGCCCACTGCCAGTTCTTGTTTGTTGCATGTTTTTTGTTTCGCAGAATATTCATATCAAACAGAGTCCAAATGGAATAAAAACTGACAGATATTTTTTTGGAATATATGTGAATTTTGGGAAGCGGGACCAACATGAAACGATGCCCGAGTGGGCCACGAGGCAGGGGCGCGCCCTGGGAAGGGGGGCGCGCCCTGGGCCCTCGTGGCCACACCGTAAGGCGGTTGATGCCCTTCTTTCGCCGCAAGAAAGCTAATATCCAGATAAAAATCGTGTCAAAAACTCAGCCCAATTGGAGTTACGATCTCCGGGAATTTAAGAGACGGTGGAAGGCCAGAATCTGGGAACGTAGAAACAGAGAGAGACACAGAGACGGATCCAATCTCGGAGGGGCTCTCGCCCCTCGGCCGCCATGGAGGCCATGTACCAGAGGGGAAACCCTTCTCCCATCTAGGGAGAAGGTCAAGGAAGAAGAAGAAGGAGTGGGGCTCTCTCCCCCTCACTTCCGGTGGCACCGGAGTGCCACCAGGGCCAT
Organism: Secale cereale; assembly: GCA_902687465.1. Lineage (NCBI taxonomy): Eukaryota > Viridiplantae > Streptophyta > Magnoliopsida > Poales > Poaceae > Secale > Secale cereale. Next base: position 807,315,911 of record LR738711.1, on the reverse strand, counting down.
CATCGTGTGACGGCGATCTACACCAACACCTCCGTCATCTTCACCAACATCTCCATCACCTTCCCCCATCTATCTACAGCGGTCCACTCTCCCGCAACCCGATGTACCCTCTACTTGAACATGGTGCTTTATGCTTCATATTATTATCCAATGATGTATTAACATCCTATGATGTCTGAGTAGATTTTCGTTGTCCTATCGGTGATTGGTGAATTGCTATGATTGATTTAAATTGCTTGTGGTTATGTTGTTGTCCTTTGGTACCCATCATATGAGCGCGCGCGTGGATCACACCATAGGATTAGTTGTATGTTGATAGGACTACGTATTGGAGGGCAAGAGTGACAGAAGCTTCAACCTAGCGTAGAAATTGATGCATACGGGATTGAAGGGGGGCCAATATATATTAATGCTATGGTTGGGTTTTACCTTAATGAACTTTAGTAGTTGCGGATGCTTGCTAATAGTTCCAATCATAAGTGCATAGAATTCCAAGTAAGGGATGACATGCTAGCAGTGGCCTCTCCCACATAAAATTGCTATCGATGTAGTAACGTAGTCAATTGCTTAGGGGCAATTTCGCAACTCCTACCAACACTTTTCCACACTCGCTATCATTAAGTTTATTGTTTCTTTATCTTAAGAGCCCCTAGTTTTATTTACGTGTTCTTTATATTCTTGCAAACCTATCCCACAAAAACTACAAAGTACTTCCAGTTTCATACTTGTTCTAGGTAAAGTAAACGTCAAGCATGTGTAGAGTTGTATCGGTGGTCGATAGAACTTGAGGGAATATTTGTTCTGCCTTTAGCTCCTCGTTGGGTTCGACACTCTTACTTATCGAAAGAGGCTACAACTGATCCCCTACACTTGTGGGTTATCACAGCGCATAAAGAAAGTAGAGATCAGCGAGCATTGTATGCGTCTTCCTTCTTCTTTTGCCCTTGTGTATTTCGGGCATAGCCGCATGTGGCTTTTTTTAACTATCTTCCTAATTATGTAAGACAATTATTATCCACTCTCGTCGTCCATATATATATTCATCAGTCTTGCTATAAGTCGTAGTAGATGCTATATAGGTCCGTCGGATCTTACATCAAGATCCGTGCAAAATTTTATTTTCGGATTTTCGTTTTTTCTCTTAAATCTCAGTCGAGTGAGACATTGCCACGCCATTAAACAAAGGCTCAGGCGCCATTAATGGAGACCTTGGGAGAGATGTGGACGACAGATGGAGGTCAAAGGGCTCTCCTCCTGATAAGCACGCGCAGGGGTCTGATCACACGCCTCCCATACTCAAATGGCTACCCTGCACGGTGCCTCCTAGCTAATAAAAAAGGGGACGCGTGGCGACACGTAAATGTAAAATAGAATGCCCACGGTTTCAATAATACTTGTGTTTCCGATTGTCCCGTGACAGCACTTGTTCCAAAATGACTTTGTTGATTGTTAGTGTGTGCGCCTTCGCAAATCGGACAGAAGAATTACCACAGCATGTTGGTGCCATGTCATGGCACCAAGCCAAGTTTCATGATTTTCATGCGTGTTTCGGATTTACAGGAATTAAAAACCCAAGTTTCTCAATATTTCCAGCCGAGCCATGACGCCCAGATGTTTGAATTTCATTCCCATTTCTGGCATGGGACCTACAAATTTACCTGAGGACACACATGTGATTTTTCAACCAGCTTTGGTGCACTGGAGCATGTGCTTGTATTTAAAATTTGAATTATGCACACAAAGGTGACACGTTCCCTCTCAGAACCACGAGCCTTCTTGAGAGATGCTCCGGTTTGCAAGAAACTTATACCAAAACTTGTACCTATTCTGCAATTTTTTTACCACAACATGGTAGTACCATGACATGACACCATGCCAACTTTCATGATTTTCAGGCGTGTTTTGGATTTACAAGAATTTTAAAACCAAGCTTCTCAATGTTCTCGGCCGAACCACGATGCCCAGATGTTTGAATTTCATTCCCATTTCTTGCATGGGACCTAGAAACTCACCCGAGGACACACATGTAATTTTTCAGTCAACTTTGGTGCACGGGAGCATGTGTTTGTAGTTCAAAATTGAATTATGCACATTAAATGGCCAAAAACTCAATTAACACATAAAAAGGCCAAACGAACCCGGAATAATTCCAAAATTTAACAGGTCACTCATATAGTTCTATGTTGCCTCTGTAAAGAAAATCTGGCGGGTGGTAGCTTATATTGTTTCGCACACAAAAGTATAAAGAAATAAATAAAGAAAGAAATTAGCCCTACTTAATTCTTGGGTTCTTATTATTTATGCCACTAGTTGTGTATCATTACTCAGTTTTGCCACTAGAAGTTACAACTACTCAAAAAATGCCATCGATCCATGAGATGCCTGCTCAAAAATGCAATTAGATATCTAAAAAATGCCATCGTTAAGTTAGATGTTTGCTTAGAAATGCCATTAGACATTGTTATTTTCACGTCAAAGCCGTTGGCCATGTTACATGAAAAAAATAAGCCGATTCTCACAATGATAAGTTAATGGTGTCCAGCACAACACACCCCTCAAATAAAACTAAGCACACTGGAATTCTTTGACAAAACTAAGCACCCTGAAATTCTTTAACAACTAAACTCTTGGCTATATGATGTTGGCCATATATATTGTACGTATATAATGCGAAGAAACGAGTGGTAGTACTATACCAACTAAATGATGAAATGTACGAAATATAACGAGAAGAAACATAACATAGTTTTGCTGGGGGCTCAGAAAACTAAGCACACCATAAATTAAACTAAGCAACTAATCCGGTAGACACTGCATTAGAACCACCATGAGCAACGACACCGCCACCTTACTCGGAGTCCTCGTCCACGTCCTCGACTTCGTCCTTGTCCCTCTTCCTCTTGGGCGATACTTCTTTGCTTGAACCGCACACTTGTCTCTTGGTCTTCATCCAACCCTTCTAGATATTGAAACAAAGGTAGCCATCCATTGCAGCGTAGTGGATGCGGTCTATATCTAGTACAGTCCACTGCCATGCACGATGAAACGTGTGCGGAGCTTTCTTCAGTTCACCGTACATAGGATGAATCATGGCTCCTGCCAAGGTCAGCATTGAAGGCTGATCAAGGGAGGGCACCAGCCCTTCCTTCTAGAGGTCGAAGGGGTCGCCTACAACGAGGCCTATCCGACCCCAGATTTCCTTGTCGTTCCTAAAGTCTACATTAATGAATTTGACTCGGCCGCCCTTGAGGAAGTTCTTAAATTCCTCGCACACGTCGGCATGGCATATGTGGTAGACCAAGCATAACTCATGCACGCAAACCTAGATCACGGCGGGCTTCTTCTTCTCTGCCTACTTTAGTTTCTTCTCGCTTCCCAGGACTGTGGCGTACTCAACATCTAGCCCAGCGACCCACTCATCATTTGAGTTTTCGAACATGCGTTTGAAGAGAGCAAGGCATTCTTTCGTCATTGCAGAAGAACGGGTGTAGATGACGTCGAACTCATCTCCGGTGATGGTTATAACCTTGTACTCACCGCCGATCATGGATATTTGGGACGCCATGGATTTGGGAGGAGGGTTAGGATTAGTGGAACTACCGTAATGTGAAAGGACGGGACGACTAGGAGCGGTTTATCGATTGTAAAAATTTCGAGTGGGGGGGTGGCAGGGTAGTGGCTTGCCTGGTGGATAAATGGATTCATGCACAGTACTATGGGGGCCCAATTAGATGTCATGTCTACTGGACGCCCAATTAAATGGCTTTCGATGTCATGTCAAGCATCGAGAAAATTCTAGGTGATATGAAGCTTTACATTCTCCCATGATACGGGCTCCCGAGAGCCCTTGGGTCTGAGATCAAACCATTGCATGGCGTGATTCTAAAACTATGGGTGAATATCCTATCCTGGAGGGTTATTCTGCAAATTTTCAGGAACTTAGCATGCGACCGTTCGATCTCAGATCCAAGGGCTGCCAGCAGCCCATATCATGGTCGCGCCTACCACGATCGTGGCCTCACTCGCGTGGTCGCGCCCTTGGAGATTTAACATGGTGCGTTAGGCTATCTGATGTTGGCATGTCATACATAGTCATCACTTAGTCACTCATACAACAAGGTTAGCTATAAGGTTGGCTATAAGAGTATTTTTTTTGTTTACTTATCTTTATCTCTTTCTTCGTAGTATTTATTGCATTTGCCAAGGAGTGACCTCTTCCAATGAAATGGTGCTTAGATGAGGTGCTATGGGCATTAAATGGCTTAGCAACCCAAGTCCCCAATTCATAGGTGCTTAGTCTTTTGTTGCTAAGTTTGCTTCATCTAGGTACATGCGCTTATCACCGTTTCTTCCTGGGATCACCAAACTAGTCTCTCTCTTCTTAATTAACTTCCCACATCAGACTTTATGCCTATGTGGCAGGCTTAGCACCTGTAGGATCAAGTACAATAGTGGGCTATAAGCCCGCTTTACATGGCATTTTTGCATATGTGGGGGAAAGAGGCAAGGAAAAAGTGGAGGAGTGGGCTCTCAAGCAAGAGCCAGCCTCTACATGGTGGAGCATCGGGAGAGGCACCTGTATGGAGGTGGTCAGGAATCCGACTTGGCAGTTAAAATGATAATGGCAAGTCAAATTACCGCGCCCCACCTGTCCAGCAGTAACTCACTGTCAAATCACACAACCCTATGTTTGCAGTAGCCTACTCCCTCATCTTCTCGCGTCTTTGTCGAACCAACTAGCCGGAACTGCCCCACCTACCGCGCGGGAAAAGCCCCGCCCTCGACTTTTAAATAGTAGAGAATACTAATTTTGTATCCATGGATTGTGCCATGGAGCAAAGCCTCAAGCAAATGGCGGTACACATGTACGGAGTATACAACACGCCCATCGCTTTCGCGTCGCACCCCAGACGGTCGGTCGGTCTAGCAGGCCGCTCTCCGAATGGAACGCGCGTCATGTTGCGTTTGCACAAACATGTGGGACCGCAATTGAGAACCGGCCATAGGCACACTCCCCGGCCTACAAGTCGGGTAAGTTAATAGAAGTACCTACGTTGGTACCTGGATGATCCCTGCAAGACACGGAAGATCAGTTCGTCCATGCATGTGACCAGACTCCAGCAGACACGCCTGGATTGGCTATTGTCTACATATCGTGCAAGTTGTGTTGTACAGGGCTGTAGTTCTGGTGAGAAATCTAAAAAAGAGTTTCTTGTCATCTCGCAAAATTAGGTGTCATGTGCTTCGAATCATTGCGAGGGTTAAACAACGACAACTGAGTTGGGCTAGTCATAGGGGGCACATGCACGAAGACTACTCATCTGCCATCTAGGTCAAGCCGGCTATGTTAATTAGGACATCTATCAACGGACCCCTTTTCTACGAGTTTATCTTTAATTTGAGCTTTGATCCTCGTCTAGTTTGTCCGTCGGGATTCATCTTGTCTCCTTTGGGTAGTAATGTTATGATTTCTTGTCATGTGGCATTTTTTCGTGTTATATGTTATAATCCGGTGCTTCAGATCAAAATGATGACAACTTCGCCTCCGGGGCACGTGCATGAAGACTTCTCGACAGTCATTGCCGAGGTCAAGCCGACTTCGTCCGGTAGACAAAAGAAAACTAGTACTCCACTATATAGGCAGGAGCCTCTGCGCTTGCTTGCTAGTGTTGCTCTCTTCACACTGTCTACTCACCGCTGGTCACAGATCTAAACATGACAGCGGTGGCCACACAATCTCTCTCTCTACTCACCGCTGGTCACAGATCCAGCCGGATCCTCTCCGCCGGGGAAGGTAAGAAGGTGCAACGTTCACGCGGTCGTCCTCGGTGACGGCTCTTACCCACTACCGGCGCGTCCCGATCAGTGTGCCTTGCCGTTCTCTCCCAGGAATCGCTGGCGAGGGAGGGCTCCCACCCCTTCTTGCTCACCGCCGTAGTGTGGGCAGATCCGGCCTCCCGCCGCCCACCTAGCAACATCCCGGCGACCCTCGGGTATAAATTCCCTCGAAACCGGCCTTGATATACTTACCGAGCTCCTGAAGTCGCTGCATTTGTATCTTTTACTATTTCTCAGGTCCCCTCGTGTAGATAGGATCGATCGGCTGTTCAAAAACCACCTAATTTTTACTGTTAAGAGGTAAAACTAGTTCATGCACTCGAATCTAGTAGTAGTTAGTTCAAACAAGGAAGAAAGGGGGTGGGGTGGGGGAAGATTTGTTACCTGAATCTAGGACTTGGTCGAAAGAGGAAATAATGGGGCGAAAAGTAGCAAAGACTGGCTATCCAACTGGTCTCTAGGTCTAATAGGGAAATAAAGGGAACGCAGTACAAACTCAATATAAACCCGATTTGTTGGTCGAAAAAGGAAAGAAAGTGGGGACTAGGGGACAATTCAATAGAGTAAGTCCAGCACTAGATTTGCTAGCCTCACACAGTATAAGGTGGCTATATACCGAACAAAAATGAGACCAACCCAGATATCCTCTTCTGATGTTTGTTGCCCCGATCCGCTCTTATGTAATGCCACTGGTAAAATGTAGCAGTCGCACTGTTAAAAGTAAGGACACGTTAAAACAATGTTGTTTTCAATGTAATGCCTCCAGCAATATGTATCAATGGCACTTTTTCATGTCTTGCCAAATTTCCCATTAAGATAAGTTGCTTCTTTTCGTTAGAGATGCAACTGTCCTGGACCACCTACTCTCTAGGAGCTTCACGACTAACCTTGATGTTGCTCAATTTTATTGCAACTAATGAAGAAGAAGCTATGTGGGTTTCGTTTTCTGATGGAAATGGAACCGGGGCTGGAGCCCTTTTCTTAGAAAAAGAAGAAGAAGAAGCTGCTAGCTCATGGGACATTGCTTCATTTTAGGTGAACTGCACCAAAAGGTCCCATGAATTGAATCATCCATGTTGGTGACTGCAGATATGGTTCCCATCACGAGGTTTGTTCCTTTTTGGTCTGACCGTTTGCCAAAGATCCTGCATGTTGATCCTGCTCTTGTGCTACTGTTTTGGCACTGCCATGATAAAGCAGTAGTGTTATTATTTTGCACCTTAATCTAGTGGCACTATTAATTTGAGGCAATGTTTTGGCACCACTAGTGCCACTGTTTTTTTTATATCGAAAGAGGGGTTCCCTCCGATTTCATTAAAGAAACCCAACCATAGAGAACCATTATCCGACAACATCTCAGTGTAAACGGGCAGTTATGCAACTACTACTAGAATAGACTGAGTCTAGCAGGAGACAAGTTCGCCACATAAGCTAGGCAGGTAGGGAGATGCAGCACCAGCTCGACCAAGTTTGGATTACAACCCAAATGCTACCACAAAAACATCAAGGGGAAGATAGGGACTGAAAGGGCCAGCTTCAGTATCCCAGTCTATGCACCCCCGACCTTCATCCTTGCAACTCACGGTACACCTTGTTTGCCACCTGCTCGACCCTAGTGTTACTGATAAAATGAAGTAATAATATAGCTAAAATAGACCGAGTGTCCTCTCTATCATTTCATTTTCAACGCAGATAAAGAAAGTGCTTCTCTTTGTTAATGTATGTTTCATCCACTAGTCCCATTGTTAATGTTTAAGCGTTTCTGCAAACTGGGGTGCTTAATTTTAGTTGATCTGCACAAAAATAGAGATTTGAATGTCTCAAGGCCCCTCCTTGTACTACCAATGTACGGTGATGTTCATCACTAGCAGAAGGTGTATCGAGGAGACTTGGGTCGATTTCCAGTATGATGTAATATTTTCTTCTGTTTATTAGTGTATGTCTCATCAACTAGTGCCACTATAATCTAATCACACCTTTTCATTATCTATGCAAACAGGGTTATTCAGCTGCATTTTTGTGGAACTGTACAAATGTATGGATGGAACCGTCATATATGCAGAGTGCGAGGTGCCAAGTAGAAATTACCGACACCAACCCTGCTCCATCTAAGCATTGGCATCCACCACCATCAGTGGGATGTGTGGCGCTCACTGTGGAGTATCGATCCCAGATGGAGCATCCACCAGAGATTGAAGGATCGAGCATCTACAGGGTGCCGTTTGTGAGGGTGTCGTGCCAGAGTGAGCCGATGGGGTCTTCGTCGACCGAACCCAACTGCAAGAGGAGAAAAACAGTTGGCCCGACGACGCTTCCCCGCCATCCTCTCCCTCGCCGTTCACATCATCTCACGGGGCGGCTGTCTGCCGCCGAGGAATAGGAGGGATTCCCCCCCCCCCCAAGACAAATAGTCGGGTAGGTTGTGAATTGGCAAGAGGAGCTTAGGGTTGTTAGTATTTACAGGTTGTGAATTGTGTTTTGTGTTGTGTATTTTGAGAGTACTTTCAGATATGAATGTCTTTTGAATTTCAGATTTGCAGTATTGAGCATATGAAGTATTTTACGAATTCTAGAGATCTATTTTTAGCACTCAAAAATGTAGTTTCATAGGAGTACAAAAGTGCAGACGATGTGATTCTCAGAGAAGAAACTGCAAGTTTCAGTTTCAGATAAGAAACTCCAAGTTCAGTTTCAGATAAGAAACTACAACTTTCAGAGGCAGAGCATTTATATTAACACGGCCTTTTCAAACAGTGTTAACATCATGCTGGAAGTTTTATTCATGTCGAAACTGGAACTACCAGCCAGCTAACATCATGCGGATCAACATTCATGCATAGCACATCTTCATATGATGCACAGTCAAAAAGATATGCTATTTTCAAAATGCCCACACAATGTTGAGTGTGCGAAAAACAGAGAAAACGAGGGACAAAGTTTTGGAAAGTGTAGGACGTGGTGTGCGTAGATGACAATTGGGACCCACATGTCAATAAAGGCAGAGGCAAAAAATTTGGAGATATTTTCTCTGCACTTAAAAAATGTAGTTTCATAGGAGTATAAAAGTGCAGACAATGTGATTCTCAGAGAAGAAACTGCAAGTTTTAGTTTCAGATAAGAAGCTCCAAGTTCAATTTCAGATAAGAAACTGGAACTTTCATAGGCAGAGCATTTATATTAACACGGCATTTTCAAACAGTGTTAACATCATGCTGAAGTTTTATTCATGGTCAAAACTGGAACTACTAGCCAGTTAACATCATGCTGATCAACATTCATGCATAGCACATCTTCATATGATGCACAATCAAAAAGATATGCTATTTTCAAAATGCCCACACAATGTCGAGTGTGCGAAAAACAGAGAAAACGAGGGACGAAGTTTTGGCAAGTGTAGGAAGTGATGTGCGTAGATGACAATTGGGACCCACATGTCAATAAAGGCAGAGGCAAAAAAATTGGAGATATTTTCTCTCGATAGGTGGAATCGAACCCGGGCGGAACAGCTGTCGGGTAGTGTCACTCGGCCACTGGGCTAGTTTAGTTGTTTTGTTACTAATAAGGCACTTCCTCAGGTGGTCGGATCTCCTCATGCGCCTTTGTGCGCTCGCCGTGACGCCGCTGTCTGCCGTTATGAACATGCTGAACAAATGAGAGGAATCTGGAGAGGACTGTACGTGGAGAGGCGGACAGTCGGGACCCATTGCCGTACGCAAGCAAGTGCCTCATTGAAAAAAATACTTCCTCCTAATGCTATACTGACGTTGGGGCCCACGGGTTTGTCAACATAGTTACATTTTTAGGTGCTTCAACGTAGTTACTATAGGAGATAAATTCACAACGAAGCCGGGGAGCTGGCAGGTATCATTTATTATCACTGGGGCAGCAAGTATCACCTGGGTTTTGGGCTGCCCCGTATAGACTTTCTTTTTTAACATGTGCAGCCCACGACCTCGGATGGGAGGTCCATTGGCCTGTTTGTATTTTCTTGAGGGCCGTCATGTATCGACCGGCCTATGGACCTCCCATCCGAGGTTTTATTTTTCATGAAACATCGGCAGCCCAATTTATGTATTATTTTTTTGAAGAAAACGCAGAGGTCTGTTCTATTTTTCTTTATAAGAATAGGAACGCCTGGTCCAACTTATGTTTCCCTTCTAACTATATTATATATATTTAAATTATTTTGTATGTTATTATATATTATTTTTATTGTCATCATATATTTAACAGATACTTACATATGTAAGAAAACAATATCCCACATCTTGTTAACTTATAAAAATAATTTCTTAACAATAAAATCCTGGATTTTGTTTGGCAACGAAAATCCTGGTGATTGTATACAAAAGCTTGGTAAGTTTTAAGGGCCATGTAATAATAAATCACTTATTATTTAAATATATATATATATATATATATAAATGCTCTGCCCCTGTTTATTTTTTGATAACATTGCTTCGCCCACCCCAACATTATAATTAGAATCGGCCCAGCAAAATCGTGTATTTCGAGAGAGTGCAAATGGCCTGTATTTTTTAGAAAAAACATAAATGGGCCTCATGGACGCTACATTATTTGTTCACCCAGCCTAGCTAATGGACTGTAATTCAAAAAAAAGATCAAATGGACTGTAAATTCTACCCCTAAAAAAAGACTGTAAATTCTGAAAAATGGGTTGAATACGTACCACATTTTTGGAGGCTGAAATGTGGGCCAATAGGCTGAAGCCAATGCAAGTCGTTGTCAACTTAGTCAACAAATGATTCTGACGTCATTAGCCGTTGGATTTACATCCAACGACCAGCATCCATCTTCAATCTATCGTCTTCTTCCTCCAGCGCCGCTAGGACCACCTGCTCCCGCCTCCTGCTGCTAGCAGCTCTGCTTAGCATGCTTCACTGTGAAGCGCTACTCCACCGCTAGCCAGGCTATCCCTCCACCCCTCCACACCTCATGTTCTTATCCACCGACCGCCGAACCAGACCGCACCAGAACCAGTTAACCCTCATACACCTCTCCGTCTGCGACTCTACTCCCGCGACTTCCCATCTCTGTCTCGTTGATGTTCGGGGCCTCGCCATCTTCCACCACCTTGGATGCGCTCGACGCGGACTGGTCAACGTGGTCAACGAACGACACAATCAGAAGTAGACTGTGCGTAGAGAGGCTGACAGCTGGGTCCACGGCCGCACGCAAGGAAATGCCTCCTTATTACGCGCAAAATGATGATTCCTCCACTTGACAGCTCGGACCCACCGGAAGGGCCTCTGTATTTTGCGAAAAAAATGTTCCCACCGCTGACAGGTCAGACCCACCAGCTATATCTCGCACGCAAGGAAGTGCCTCCTTATTACGCACAAAAAAATGAATACCCCCCTGCTAGTTGGGATCCACCTTGGTGGGAGGCTGACTTGTGGGCCTACTAAGTTGACGGGGACGGAGTGCTTTGTCAACTTAGTCAATATGAACGATTCTAGCTCCAGTGACCGTACGATGTCCATCCAACAGCCGTAGTGCTTCTTCAACCTCTGGTCTTCTTGCTCCAGCCGCCCAAAGCATCGCTGGTCGTGCTGCATGCTCCTGCCTCCCGTGGCCGGCTGTGCTGTTGCGGAGGCCTCACCGCCCCCTACTATTCCCACCGCTGGCCAGGCCCTGTGGCAACGGCAGCCTCACACCATAGCTGAACCAGTGAACCCTCGTACTCCTCTCTGCACGGGCTTCCACTACCACGTCTTCCCCGGCTCCGCGTCGTCCCCTTCCTAGGCCTCGCCGTCGTCCACCGCCCTGGTGCTCTCAGCGCGGCGTGGTCAACATGGTCAAGGAACGGCTTCCATCGGACATGGACTGTACGTGGAGAGGCTGGCAGCTGGGTCCATGACGGCAGCAAGGAAGTGCCTCCTTATTACGCGGAAAATAATGATTCCTCCACCTGACAGCAGGGACCCACCGGACGGGCCACCGCATTTCCCGAAAAAACGTTTCCCCCTGACTGTTGGGACCCACCGGACGGGCCACCGTATTGCGTGAAAAAAACGTTCCCCCCACTATCAGCTCGGACCCACCGGAAGTGCCTCCTTATTACGCACACAAAAATGAATACTCCCCTGCTGGTTGGGACCCACCTTGGTGGGAGGCTGACTTGTCGACCTACTAAGTTGACGGGGACGGAGTGCTTTGTCAACTTAGTCAATATGAACAATTCTAGCTCCAGTGACCGTACGATGTCCATCCAACGGCCGTAGTGCTTCTTCAGCCTCTGGTCTTGTTGCTCCAGCCACCCAAAGCAGCGCCGGTCGTGTCGCATGCTCCTGCCTCCCGTGGCCGGCTGTGCTTCCACGGAGGCCTCACCGCCCCCTACTATTCCCGCCGCTGGCCAGGCCATCCCTCTACTCACCCACACCCCCTGTTATTCTGCGGCGACGGCAGCCTCACACCGCAGCGAACCAGTGAACTGTCGTACTCCTCTACGCGTGGGCATCCACTTCCGCGTCTTCCCCGGCTCCCCGTCGTCCCCTTCCTAGGCCTCGTCGTCGTCCACCGCCCTGGTGCTCTCGGCGCGGGGTGGTCAACGTGGTCAAGGAACGGCTTCCATCGGACGTGGACTGTACGTGGAGAGGCTGACAGCTGGGTCCACGGCCGCAGCAAGGAAGTGCCTCCTTATTACGCGCAAAATAATTATTCCTCCACCTGACAGCGGGGAACCATCGGACGGGCCACCGTATTTCGCAAAAAAAAACGTTTCCCCCTGACTACTGGGACCCACCAGCTACATCTTCGCACGCATGGAAGTGCGTCTGGACAAAAAAAACGATTTGCCCCCCTGACTGCTGGGACCCACCAGCTACATCTTCGCATGTAAGGAAGTGCCTGACAGTCGGGACCCACCTGGTCAAAGCGTACATAGCGTTTTCATTCTGGTCGCGAACGTGTACGTACATACTGGTCGATGTAGAGGCGCGCACGTGTCATAGTAGAGGTGCGCACGTAGCATGTTCACGTACGTATAGCGGCTAGTGTGCAAGAAAGAAAATGCGGCCATGTACGCACATACGGGCAGGGTATCGAATGCCTACTTGCGCATACGTACGGCTAGAGCTCGTGTACATGGCTGGGTCAGAACAGAGAAACATCATCGTCGTCGTGTTCATGGGGAGCCAACCGGCTGGGTCAGAACAAAATGCGTCGTGGTGTTCATCGGGAGGGCTTGGACGGAACAGCCGATTAAAACGAGGCTTGGCGTACCGCAGAACGGAAGAAACAGCCTTGTGTTTGACCGGCCACGTTCGAAACGGGATCCTGTTCATGGGAGGGGTCTGGCGTACCGCAAAACGGAGGAAACTGACCTCCTTCGGTCGAAACGGGGGTCTTGTTGATCGGGAGGGGTGTGGCGTACCGCAAAACGGAGAAAAGGGACTTGTGTTGGAGAGCTACGGTCGAAACGGGGGTCCTGTTCATCGGGAGGGGTGTGGCGTACCGCAAAACGGGACTCCACGGGATACTATTCATCTCCACCGTCGACCCCGTCTAGCCTCCACGGGCTACTATTCATCCACCGTCGACCTCCTCCAGCCTGCACCTGCGACTGTTCATCCACGGGCTCCTGTTCATCCAGCCTCCACCGCGCGCTACTCCATCGGCTACTGTTCAACTAGCCCTCTCCACGGGCTCCTGTTCAACCATCCCTCCACGGGCTACTGTTCATCCAGCCCTCCATCGTCTATTGTTCATCCAGCCCTCCACGGGGTGGTCCTGTTCATCCAGCCCTCCATGGAGTCCTGTTCATCCAGCCCCAACCGGCTCGATCGATCGGGGTCCTGTTCATCCAGAGGTAACACCACGGGGTCCTGCTCATCCACCCCCACCGGGAATTGTTCATCCAAACCCCCCAGCAACGCTCACTGTTCATCCAGAGGCAGCATCGATCTGCTTCAGTTAGCAGCAGTAGCGAGGGAATCGCTCGATCAGGTTCAGTTAACAGCCATCGATCGATCGCTCGGGTTCAGTAACGCGTAGCCTGCAGTGCAATCGCTCGGGTTCAGTTAGAGCCCAACGCCTCACTCGGGTTTAGTTAGAGCCCAACGCCTTGCATCCACGCGCGTGCGTGTACGAGATAAACGTGCATCGCTCGGCCCCGACCACCCACCATAACCGGGAACACCCTGATATTTTCCTCGCCCTCGCTTCTACCACGGTTTTTCCGTCATGGACGGCCCAAAGAATGTCATGCAGCTGCGTCTCCGGCGCACCCAGGACGAAAAGTCTATTTTCTGTCATGATTTTTTGTCATAGAAGTAGGACCCCACCATATCTATGATGATACCGGATTATGTCACAATTATCCTCATAGAAGTGTCGTAAGTATGACAGGAAAAAAATTCGTTCGGCCCAAAATGTCACGTATGTGTCTTTTCCTGGTAGTGCTGGCCGCCTGGCGGCCTGTTGGTTGGCTACCCGACTACCTACTCGGCAACCCAGCTGCCCCGACTGCCTGGCCGGCTGCACAGCTACTGCCTGGCCTGCTATCCGGCTGTCCAACTCCATGGTCGGCTACCCGGCTGCCTGCCTACCTAGCCGGCAGCCAACCCGACTGATGGCCTGCCCGGCTCACTGCCCGCAAGAATCAAGACGCATGGGCACGTCCGGCTTTGCCTGGCAATGTCTGACTCCACATCTTCAAGCTCCGCCCGTATCTCGTCCGGCCTCGCAGATTCGGAGCCGCCGGTCCAACGACTCGGACTGCCTCCCCGCTTGGAGCATAAAACAAGGAATGTCTAGGGCACATCGATGTGCCCTAATTATTGCACATCTAAGTGACGGTTACACTTTTCCTTTCTAATTCCTTTACGAATTGCTCTGGCGCACTATGCCTAGCGGATGACCTGCGCTGAAGCCGCTAAGTTCCGACCTCCTCGGGTGATGCCTAGAGGCTGGTCCTTGCCCCCACGGGCTTAGTCGCCGTCCGGCTAAATGTTTGTTCGCTCGAACCTACTCCCCCAAAGTCCAAGTACTGTATGCTCCACTTTGCAGCCTACTCTTCGGTTTCAGCTACAGACCGTGACCTGGTTGTCCGGCTGGCAAGAGCAAAACCCAAAGGGTGGGGTGGGCAGAAAAGAGACTAAGGGGCTCACGCAAAAGCGAGTCGGCATCAACCATGCATATAAATGTATACCTGTCATCCCAGTGCTTTACATAGCGCGGTTAGGGCCTAGCTGGCGAGAGGTCGACTGGAGCCTAGCTGGCTCGTGCTATCTGGCTGGAGCCTTGCTGGTAGCAACACTCCGCACACATCTGTCGACGGACTCCGTGTCCGCTCCCGCCAAGGATCCATGCCCACCCGTCGGCGGACTCCGCGTCCTTGTCAAGCCGCACTTCACGCCCATCCTCCAAGAAACTCAGCACCCACCCACGGCAGCGATTTGCACCCATCACCCAACGGACTTCGTGTTCGCGCCCGGCAGGGCTCCGCACCCGCCAGCCGGCACACTCCACGTCCGCGCCTAGTAGTGCTCCGCACCCACTGATACGTCTCCAACGTATCTATAATTTTTTATTGTTCCATGATGTTATATTATCAATCTTGGATGTTTTATAATCATTTTTTAGTCATTTTATATCATTTTTTGGTACTAACCAATTGACATAGTGCCAAGTGCCAGTTGCTGTTTTCTGCATGTTTTTTACATCGCAGGAAATCAATATCAAACGGAGCCCAAACACCGCGAAACTTTCTGGTGATTTTTTTTGCCAAAAGGAACACTATGGACCCTGGTGGCACCTGGGGGGGGTCTCAAGGAGGGGACAACCCACCAGGGCGTGCCAGGAGGCCCAGGCGTGCCCTGGTGGGTTGTGCCCACCTCGGGTGCCCCCGGGACCACCTCTTTGCTCTATAAATATGTCAATATTCCAGAAACCCTAGGGGAGTTGACAAAATATTCATCCAGCCATCGCAGAGTCCAAAAACATCAGATCCAATTTAGACACCAGCACGAAGGGGTTCACCACTTCCATTGGTGCCTCTCCGATGAGAAGTGTGTAGTTCTTTGTAGACCTACGGGTCCGTAGTTAGTAGCTAGATGGCTTCATCTCTCTCTTTTGATTATCAATACAATGGTTTTTTGGAGATCCATATGATGTAACTCTTTTTGCGGTGTGTTTGTTGGGATCCGATGAACTTTGAGTTTATGATCAGATCTATCTTTTTATATCCATGAAAGTTATTTGAGTTTCTCCGATCTCTTATATGCATGATTGCTTATAGCCTCCTATTTCTTCTTTGATATTGGGTTTTGTTTGGCCAACTTGATCTATTTATCTTACAATGGAAGAGGTGCCCGGTAGTGGGTTCGATCTTACGGTGCTTGATCCCAGTGACAGAAGGGGAACCGACATGTATGTATCGTTGCCACTAAGGATAAAACGACGAGATTCATATCTAACGCCATAGATAAACAGATCTTGTCTACATCATGTCATCGTTCTTAATGCATTACTCCGTTTTTTCATGAACTTAATACACTAGATGCATGCTGGATAGCGGTCGATGTGTGGAGTAATAGTAGAAGATGCAGGCAGGCGCCGGTCTACTAATCTTGGATGTGATCCCTGTGCAATGATCATTGCCTGGATATCATCATGATTATTTGAAGTTCTATCAATTAGCCAATAGTAATTTGTTCACCCATCGTTGCTATTTTCTCGAGAGAAGCCACAAGTGAAACATACGGGCCCCGGGTCTTCTTCCTCATATATTTGCCTTTGCGATCTATTTTCCTTTGCTTTTATGTTAAGATCTACTAAACCGATCATCACGTGGTGTCTCCGCACGGCGAACTTTCGCAACGGTGCATACTCAGGGAGAACACTTGTACCTTGAAATTTTGTAAGGGATCATCTTATAATGCTACCGCCGTTCTAAGCAAAATAAGAAGCATAATAAGATAAACATCACATGCAATCAAAATACGTGACATGATATGGCCATCATCATCTTGTGTTTTTTATCTCCATCTCCAAAGCATCGTCATGATCTCCATCGTCATTGGCTTGACACCATGATCTTGATCGTAGCGTCGTGGTCGTCTTGCCAACTATTGCTACTACTACTATCGCACTCATAGTGATAAAGTAAATCAAAAACATGGATTTCTCAATTCATACAATAAAGAGACAACCATAAGGCTCCTGTCGGTTGCCAATAATTTACAAAACATGATCTTCTCATACAATAACATATAACTCATCACGTCTTGACCATATCATATCACAACATGCCTTGCAAAAACAAGTTAGACGTCCTCTACTTTGTTGGTGCAAGTTTTACGTGGCTGCTACGAGCTTAGCAAGAACCGTTCTTACCTACGCATCAAAACCACAACGATTTTTCGTCAAGTGTGTTGTTTTAACCTTCACAAGGACCGGGCGTTGTCACACTCGATTCAACTAAAGTGGGAGAGACAAACACCCGTCGGTCACCTTTAAGCAACGAGTGCTCGTAACGGTGAAACCAGTCTCGTGTAAGCGTATGCGTAATGTCGGTCCGGGCCGCTTCATCTCACAATACCGCTGAATCAAAGTATGAGATGATGGTAAGCATTATGACTATTATTGCCCACAACTCATTGTGTTCTACTCGTGCATATCATCTACGCATAGACCTGGCTCAGATGCCACTGTTGGGGAATGTAGTATTTCGAAAAATTTCCCTACGATCATGCAAGATCTATCTAGGAGAAGCATATAAATGAGCGGGAGAGTGTGTCTATGTACCCTCGTAGACCGAAAGTAGAAGTGTTTAGTAACGCGGTTGATGTAGTCGAACGTCTTCACGATCCAACCGATCCAAGCACCGAACGTACGGCACCTCCGCATTCAGCACACGTTCAGCTCAATGACATCCCACAAACTCTTGATCCGGTTGAGGTTGTGGGAGAGCTCCGTTAGCATGATGGCATGGTGACGGTGATGATGAAGTTACCACCGCAGGGCTTCGTCCAAGCACTACGACGATATGACCGAGGTGTGTAACTGTGGAGGGGGCACCACACAAAGCTAAGAAATCAACTTGTGTGTCTATGGGGTGCCCCCTACCCATGTATATAAAGGAGGGAGGGAGGAGGAGGCCGGCCCTAGGAGGGGCACGCCAAGGGAGTAGGATTCCTACTCCTAGTAGGAGTAGGTTTCCTTCTTTCCTAGTCCAACTAGAAGAAGGGGGAAAGGAGGAGGAGGGGAGAAGGAAGGGAGAGGGGGGTCGCGCCCCAAACCCCTTGTCCAATTTGTACTGGACTTGGGAGGTGCGCGCGCCACCTCCTGGCTGCTGCCTCTCCTTTCCACTAAGGCCCATTAAGGCCCATTGACTCCCCGGATGAATTCCCGTAACTCCCCGGTACTTCGAAAAATAGCCGAATCACTTGGAACCTTTCCGATATCCGAACATAGCCTTCCAATATATGAATATTTACCTCCCGACCATTTCAAGACTCCTCATCATGTCCGTGATCTCATACGGGACTCCGAACAAACTTCGGTCATCAAATCACATGACTCATAATACAAATTGTCATCGAACGTTAAGCGTACAGACCCTACGGGTTCGAGAACTATGTAGACATGACCGAGACATATCTCCGGTCAATGACCAATAGCGGAACCTGGATGCTCATATTGGCTCCTACATATTCTATGAAGATCTTTACCGGTTAAACCGAATAACAACATACGTTATTCCCTTTGTCATCGGTATGTTACTTGCCTGAGATTCGATCGTCGGTATCATCATACCTGGTTCAATCTCGTTACCGGCAAGTCTCTTTACTCGTTCCGTAATACATCATCTTGTGACTAACTCATTAGTCATTTGCTTGCAAGCCTTATTATGATGTGTATTACCGAGAGGGCCCAGAGATACCTCTCTGATATTCGGAGTGAAAAATCCTATTCTTGAGCTATTCCAACAACACAAACACTTTCGGAAACACCTGTAGAGCATCTTTATAATCACCCAGTTACGTTGTGATGTTTGATAGCACACAAGGTGTTCTTTTGGTATTTGGGAGTTGCATAATCTCATAGTTAGAGGAACATGTATAAGTCATGAAGAAATCAATAGCAATAAAACTAAACAATCATAGTGCTAAGCTAACGGATGGGTCTTGTCCATCACATCATTCTCTAATGATGTGATCCCGATCATCAAATGACAACACATTTCTATGGTTAGGAAACATAACCATCTTTGACCAACGAGCTAGTCAAGTAGAGCCATACTAGGGACACTCTGTTTTGTCTATGTATTCACACATATACTAAGTTTCCGGTTAAGACAATTCTAGCATGAATAATAAACATTTATCATGATATAAGGAAATATAAATAACAATTTTATTATTTCCTCTAGGGCATATTTCCTTCAGTCTCCCACTTGCACTAGAGTTAATAATCTAGCTCACATCGACATGTGATTTAATACCGATATTTCACATCGTTATGTGAATAACACCTATAGTTCACATCGCCATGTGACCAACATCCAAAGGGTTTTACTAGAGTCAATAATCTAGTTCACATCGCCATGTGACTAACACCCAAAGAGTACTAAGGTGTGATCATGTTTTGCTTCGTGAGAGAAGTTTAGTCAATGGGTCTGTCACATCCAGATTCGTATGTATTTCGCAAATTACTATGTCTACAATGATCTATATGGAGCTACTCTAGATAATTGCTCCCACTTTCAATATGCATCCAGATTGATACTCAGAGTCATCTAGATTAGTGTCAAAGCTTGCATCCGTGTAACTCTTTACGACGAACTCTTTATCACCTCGATAATCGAGAAACATTTCCTTAGTCCTCCAGTTACTAAGGATAATTTTGACCACTATCCGGTGATCTACTCCTGGATCACTGTTGTACCTCCTTACCAAACTCATGGTAAGGTACACACAGGTTTGGTACACATCATGGCATACTTTATAGAACCTATGGCTGAGTCATAGGGAATGACTTTTATTCTCTCTATATTTTTCTGCCGTGGTCGGGCTTTGAGTCTTACTCTACTTCATACCTTACAACTCAGGCAAGAACTCCTTCTTTGACTGATCTATTTTGAACTCTTTCAAAATCTTATCAAGGTATGTACTCATTGAAAATCTTATCAAGCGTCTTGATCTCTCTCTATAGTTCTTGATGCCCAATATGTAAGCAGCTTCATCGAGGTCTTTTATTGAAAAACTCCTTTTAAACAATCCTTTGTGCTTTCCAGAAATTCCACATCATTTCCGATCAACAATATGTCATTCACATAAACATATCAGAAATGTTGTAGTGCTCCCACTCACTTTCTTGTAAATACAGGCTTCTACAAAAGTATGTATAAAACCATATTCTTTGATCACCTCATCAAAGCGTATATTCCAACTCCGAGATGCTTGCACCAGTCCATAGATGGATAACTGGAGCTTGCACACTTTGTCAGCACCTTTAGGATCAACAAAACCTTCTGGTTGCATCATATACAATTCCTCTTTGAGGTATCCATTTAGGAATGCAGTTTTCACATCCATTTGCCAGATTTCATAATCAAAAAATGCGGCAATTGCTAACATAACTCAGACAGACTTAAGCATCGCTACGGGTGAGAAAGTCTCATCGTAGTCAACTCCTTGAACTTGTCGAAAACCTTTCGCAACAAGTCAAGCTTTCTAGAAAGTAATATTACCATCGGCGTCAGTCTTCCTCTTAAAGATCCATTTATTTTCAATGGCTTGCCGATCATCGAGCAAGCAACCAAAGTCCACACTTTGTTCTCATACATGGATCACATCTCAGATTTCATGGCCTCAAGCCTTTTTGCGAAATCTGGGCTCATCATCGCTTCCTCGTAGTTCGTAGGTTCATCATGGTCTACTAACATGACTTCCAGAACCGGGTTACCGTACCACTCTGGCACGGAGCGCACTCTGGTTGACCTACGAGGTTTAGTAGTAACTTGATATGAAGTTTCATGATCATCATCATTAGCTTCCTCACTGATCGATGTAGGAATCACTGGAACTAGTTTTGTGATGTACTACTTTTCAACTCGGGAGAAGGTACAATTACCTCATCAAGTTCTACTTTCCTCCCACTCATTTCTTTTGAGAGAAACTCCTTCTCTAGAAAGTATCCAGTCTTAGCAACAAATAGCTTGCCTTCAGATCTGTGATAGAAGGTGTACCCAACAATTTCTTTTGGGTATCCTATGAAGATACATTTCTCTCACTTGGGTTCGAGCTTATCAGGTGGAAGCTTTTTCACATAAGCATCGCAGTCCCAAACTTTAAGAAACAACAACTTTGGTTTCTTGCCAAACCACAGTTCATATGGCATCGTCTGAACGGATTTAGATGGTGCCATATTTAACGTGAACGCTGCTGTCTCTAATGCATAACCCCAAAACGATAGCGGTAAATCGGAAAGAGGCATCATAGATCACATCATATCTAATAAAGTACGGTTATGACGTTCGGACACACCATTACACTTTGGTGTTCCAGGTGGCGTGAGTTGCGAAACTATTTCATATTGTTTTAAATGAAGACCAAACTCGTAACTCAAATATTCGCCTCTGTGATCAGATCGTAGAAACTTTATTTTCTTGTTATGATGATTCTCTACTTCACTCTGAAATTCTTTGAACTTTTTAAAATGTTTCATACTTGTGTTTCATCAAGTAGATATATTCATATCTGCTCAAATCATCTGTGAAGATCAGAAAATAACGATACCCGCTGTCGTCGAGTTGTCATGGCAGATGTCCTAGGGGAAGGACTTAGTTGTGGAGCCATCGCGACATAGTTAGCTTAAAAGGTTTAAAACGGGACAAAGGACACGAGGAGTTTATACTGGTTCGGCCCCTTGCGGTGAAGGTAAAAGCCTAATCCAGTTTGAGGTGGTATTGCTAGAGTTTCGATTGCCAGGTAGCGAATACGCTAGCCTAGCTTTCGATCTGTCTTTTCTCGCCCTAAGCTGCTGCCGGGTCGTCCCCTTATATACATGGGTTGACGCCCCATGGCTTATAGAGCCCCGGACGGTTCATACAAACGTGTCTGTCCCGGTGACTGCTACCTCTTGAGCTTGCGTTGTATTCCCTCAAAGAGGAAAGGGAGATGCAGCACAGTAGTGTAAGTATTTCCCTCAGTTTTTTAGAACGAAGGTATCAATCCAGTAGGAAACCACACGCCAGTCCCTCGCACCTACACAAACAAATAAGAACTTCGCAGCCAATGCGATAAGAGATTGGCAATCCCTTTACGGTCACATACGAGAGTGAGATCTGATAGAGATGATAATTATATTTTCGGTATTTTTGGTTTAATGAGACAACAAATAAAAGCAAGAAAAGTAAAGTAGATGTAGATTGATATGTTGAGAATAAACCCGGGGGCCATAGTTTTCTCTAGTGGCTTCTCTCATGATAGCGATATTATACGGCGGGTAAACAAATTACTGTCGAGCAATTGATAGAAAAGTGAATAATTATGAGACTATCTAGGCATGATCATTGTATATAGGCATCACGTCCGAGACAAGTAGACCGAAACGATTCTGCGTCTACTACTATTACTCCACACATCGACCGCTATCCAGCATGCATCTAGTGTATTGAGTTCATACGAACAGAGTAACACCATAAGCAAGACGACATGTTGTAGAGTGATAAACTCAAGCAATATGATGAAAACCCCATCTTTTTATCCTCGATGGCAACAATACAATACGTGCCTTGCTGCCCCTACTGTCACTGGGAAATGACACCGCAAGATTGAACCCAAAGCCAAGCACTTCTCCCATTGCAAGAACTATAGATCTAGTAGGCCAATCCAAACCAATAATTCGAAGAGACTTGCAAGGATATTATGAGTACACATAAAAAGTTCAGAGAAGAACCAAATATCTTTCATAGATAACCTTGATCATAAACTCACAATTCATCGGATCTCGAGAAACACACCGCAAAAAGAGATTACATCGAATAGATCTCCTCGAAGACCGATGAGAACTTTGTATTGAGATCTAGAGAGAGATAAGAAGACATCTAGATACTAGCTATGGACCCGAAGGTCTGTGGTAAACTACTCACAACTCATGGTGAGGGCGATGATGATGATGATGAAGGCCTCCGTGATGGATCCCCCTCCCGAAACAGGCTCCAAGATGGGATCTCCACGGGAACAGAAGCTACGGCGGTGGAATTAGGGTTTTCTCTCTCCGTATGGAGTTTCTGGGGTACGTAGGTATATATAGGAAGAAGGAGGGCACCGAGGGCCATGTGGGCCAGCCTCGAGGCAGGGGCGCGCCCCCAACCCTCGAGGACTAGCCTTCCGTCCCCTAACTTGGTCATGGCATTTCCCGAGCGTAATTTCCTCCAAAAATATCTCTCGCGAAGGTTTCATTCCGTTTGGACTCCATTTGATATTCCTTTTCTGCAAAACCCTGAAATTGAAAAAAAAAACAGCAATCTGGACTGGGCCTTTGGGTTAGTAGGTTAGTCCCAAAAATGATATAAAAGTGAATGATAAAGCCCATTAAACATCCAAGACTTCATAAATAATAGCATGGAACAACCAAAAATTATAGATACGTTGGAGACGTATCAGTGACTTATCTTACATGCCTTATGGTACAAGTCAAACATACACGACGGTTTACACTTATGGGCTTTGAGCCGCTTTGGGTTTTAGGCCCTTTTAACAAGCCTACTATATGAACCGCCATCTTCAACATTCATGGGCATGGCCCATGAACCGTCATTGGGATAACCCGGCCCCTCCTGGGCGGGTCATATCCGATAGTCATATCCCCAACATTAGGCCCCAAGTTGATTTGAACTTGTTCATGTCAATCTTCAATACTTAGAAAAAATCAATCTTCGTCTTCTTGTGAGATATTGTAACCCGCCATGATGTCATTCCCTGAGATTGCGGTACCCCGCCATGACGTCACCTGTCATTAATATTACATATGGCCCGAATCTTCAACAAATCTCCTTATTTTAATGAATCTCTGAAAATCGAGGCGCTCGCGCCATCACATATCCATTTTCTTGTCTCCTCGATTCTCGCGCATACCACTTATCCTTCCAGCCTTATAAATAGGGCTACATATCCCTTTTCACTCTCCCCCTTTGCCTTCTCAACTTCGTCTTCTTCCCCGCAACGCTCCAGCACACTCGAGCTCCGACGCCGTCGATCTTCATCCACTACATCAACTCCAGCCGCTGCATCACCCTGAACGGACCGGAACATCGCGGTGCCCCTCTGCTGTTCATCAGCGTCGGTAAGCATTCGCCTCTCCTCTTAATAGATCTGCCTTAGGGTTTCCTTGTTCGTCTGTGTTCATCACCGCTCCTCCTTCTCTTCCCAGATTTCCTAGTTTTGATCTGAAAACAACACGGATCTTGCGCGGTAGCAGTTTAGCACTTGTTTTTTAATATCAGAATATATCCTCACTGCAGTATATCTCATCTGAGCATTCCCATTTTCTACTGTCGCCACCTTAGGTTTAGATTTTATTGCATTTCTTTGAACTGTTTTAGATCCAATCTTATAGCTCCAATCTGTGAAACATGTTTGTCCCAATACTTAGTAAAATTCGCTCTTATAAGATCTTGAATACCAGTGCTCGTCATGGCGGCTTATATCACCGGCTTATAATTATCCATATATCATTAGGCCACATTTAAGCCGCCATTCTGAATATATATTGTACCTTTTTATTTCCGGCTTAATGAATCAAATTGAACTGGCCAAAATTTTATTTCCTTTAGGCTTCTCTCTTGGCAATGCCGCCAAAGACAGTCACTTCATGTAATTGGGTTCCTGCCGTTTTCACTGAGGATACACTCAAAGACTTTGTCGAAATCGGGTACTTGCCAGCAAAAACTGTCATGCATTATTGCACCCCTAATCCAGGCGAAGAAAGGCCTCAGCCAAAGGATGATGAAGTCATTGTTTTTACTGATCACATGAATCGGGGCTTCTCACCGCCCGGTTCTAAGTTTTTCCGAGACGTTCTGCACTTCTTTCAGCTCCATCCTTAAGACATCGGACCCAATTCCGTGTCAAACATCTGCAACTTCCAAGTCTTCTGCGAAGTATACCTTGAAGAGGAGCCCAATGTCGAGCTCTTTAGGCAATATTTTTATTTAAACCGCCAAAACGATTTTACAAACGGACCCAGCTTGGAACTTGGTGGAATCTCAATTCAACAGAGAAGAGATGCCATCTTCCCCTATGCTCGCTTGCCGAGTCACCCCAAGGATTGGAACCAAACATGGTTTTACTGCAAAGATACTTCTCCGGTTGATGAGAATCCATTGTCGGGTTATCGTGTCCAACGTCTTGACCCAAAGCATCCTCTTCCTGAAAATCTTACCGCTGTTGAACGTAAAAAGTTTGCCCCCACTATTGCGAAGGTCAAGGCTCTGCTGGGAAATGGGTTAACTAGTATTGATTTGGTTCGGTGTTGGGTCTCTTGGCGAATCATACTCTTGAGCCGCCAACCCGGTTTAATGTGTACTTACACGGGCGGTACAAAGGATCCATTGCGCCATAGCCCCTTGTGTTTGACTGAAGAGACAATCACTAAAATGACAAAGAGCCTTCTGAATGAAGGCATGGGAGATTGCAGCAAAGTAGGTCTGAATCCTTTCTGCAAACTTAACCCGCCACCGGGTGTAAGTCTTAACTTACCTTACTTTTCCTTTATCATTTGAATATTCTATTAACTCAACCTTGATGATTTTCACAGGCTAAATCCGATTTCTGGAAGAAAAAATATGACCATGAAGCTGCAAAAATGGCCAGGGCTGCCAAGAAAGCTGCCAAGAAAACCGCCAAGAAGACAAAGAAGAAACCGAGTGCTTCTGATATGTTTGAACTAAATGACAGCTCTGAGTCAGAGGTAGCCCTTGACTCTCTTGGCTCCTTTTTCAATTATCTTATTGACATTGATTACTATTAGGACGATACGGGGGCCAGCCATCTAGTTGAAGAAGAGGTAATTATTATTTCCTCCGGCTCATAACCTTTGCAAAGACAGAAAATTCGAGGAGTAACCCAGAAAGTAAGCTTTTCACACCCCTTAGCTCATTTGGATCCTCACTTTCTTTTGAAGCAACAGCAGCACGAGAACCGGCGACATACTCAGAACAGCGGAGGTGAAGAATTGTCCCCCGGCTTACCGAATGCTCCAGTTCGACGGAAACATCAAAACGAGGTCCTTCCGCACTTAAACTCTTTTTATCCGCTGGTGGGTCTCATTCGCCAGCCACTTAATTCTTTTGATCCAAACTACCAGGAGGTTTCTCGCTCTTCCTCCAGTGACTCATAACAGACCCAGCTACCGGCTTTCAAAACTGCCCCTGGGTAACAACAATTACCTTTCATTCTGTTCCTCCTTATGCTTTTATAATTGTACTGATTTGTCATAACATGTGAAGTGGACAAGCAAAGCCTAGTAAAAAGGCAAAGGTGACTCAGCCGGCTGAAAATCCTAAAGTCGTTGAATCGGAGCAGCAAGTCCCGGCATCAGATGCTTCTGAAAAACAACCAAAAGAACTTGCCCATGATGTTCCGCCTGAAATTCCCGATCTCTCCCTTGACCACACAAACATCAACTCTTTGAACACTGAATCATAAAGCCCACTTAAATCGTCAGAAGAGCATAGTGAAGATGTGATGATCACTGGCATCGGTTTTAAAGAACCGAGAAATCCAACTGCCTGGCTAAGCACTCCGCCAAACAGGAAGTCATTGAAAGGTGGAAAGTGAGGTTTGATGTCACCCACTATGTGCAATTGAGTAGTAGTGAGATATTTTTTGGCTACCTCAATCAAGTACATACTAGCCGTGATCTTGAAGTTGATATGGTGAAGCAGATGCACCAAAAATTTGAGGTATGAATTCCTGCTTGAATAAGTTATGTACATCCTGCCAGCCACCAAGTCTACTGGGTATGATAAAATTGAATGTGATGTAGACTTTAGAATAAGCATGAGCATCTTTAGTAAAAATCCTTCCAAGGCCGTCTTTCACCATTATAGCTAAAGCGGATTTGAATTGACATTGCATCCGTAGTCCCCAAGGGCCGGCTTAATCAGCATGAATGAGTCGGTCATGTTAACCATTGTTTATGAATAGAGCTTTACCTGTGTAGTCTCCATAAACCGGTTGTGATTGTTTATGGCACCACCGGGTTATCATAAAGGAGTAAGAAGACGCAGTCGATATGCATTAGCCCCCATGTGCCAAGTATTCTTGCGTGTGAAGTGCTTGTGACTTATTTATATGAGCCGCTGTATGAAGAATGTTTCGGCATGCATTAGCCCCCAAGTGCCAAGTGTTGTTGCTTCCAAAAGGCTTGGGACTTATATTCCTGTAACCCGGATATGAATGTATTTGCAACTCTGTGTTTGTACAAACTACCACTCCTGAACTTCAATCACAATTGGCTGATGCAAAGACCCGGCTGAAGAATCAAGAATCTGAGACCCGGAAAGTTGAGTCAAAATTCCGATTTAGCATGGCTGAAATGGAAAAGCTGAAGACCAGTTTTGAGGCGGAGAAAAATGCTTGGGCTGAAGAAAGGACTGCTTTGACGCAGCGAGCTGAAAAGGTGGAGACGGCTCTTGAAAAGGTGACCACTGAGCTCACCGGTTTAAAACACCGTGTATCCCAGATGGTTTCTGCTATCTTTGGTAAGTCGCCTTGCTAATCATCAAAAGTGATTCTTATCTTTGATAGTATAAGCCGCCCCTAACCAATCTATGACTTATGCAAGTCGCGGGAGTAGCAATCTTAACCAAGATATGCTTGTGAAGCTCAAGGCTGTGTACACACTTGTTGAACAGCTATACACGGGAACTCAGCGTGCACTGGCCACAATTCCTCCGGACAATCAGGCACCTACTCTCTTGGTAGATGTCTTGTAAAAAAATTATGTGCTGCCTGCTAGGATAGATGAGATGAAGCGGTCGTCTGCAAGAGCCGGTGCCATGATAGCTTTGAGCCGGGACAAGGCATGGTTACCAGAGCTAGACCCGTCTGATGTAGCTACTAGCTATCCAAGCTTGAAAGAAGACGGCACTTCATTTGATCAACAGGACTTCGCTACCTGTGTGAAATAAATACGTCCTCTGGCTAGTCTGATTGTAAATGAAACGGATGTGTCAAGATATCATCCGGCTTACAGCATGGAGAATCAGAAGATGCCCACTCTGCCTTATAAAGTGATGGATTTAATCCCTCCAATCCGTAAGAATACTTTCGCCCCTGAAGTTGACCCATCTGAACTTATAGATGATGAAGCTGAATTTCAAGCCTTGTCAGGCATCAATTGGTCATCACCAAACTTTCAAATGGAAGAGGACAAAGAACTGGAGAAGGATGATCCAGAAGCCTCAACTCAGCAAGGCCGAGAAGAGTGAACCGCCGGGTGATTTATATATTTGATCCTTTGAAAACACTTGATCTTGTTTGGCTCACGGAGTCATGTAATAGGGTAGAGAAACTTTAATCTGTTGTGCCATCGTGCACGGTTCTGTTTTGCGCAATATTGTTGATCCGCCAGTTTAAGAAACTATCACTTTATGCTTATGATAGTGTTGATTTATGTAGATTAGATTGATCATTATCCTGCACACAAACATATAACAAGTGCCCTGGAGGTTTACCGCTGGGTGGGTCATGATACCCAATTGATACCACTGGGGACGGATAGTCCATAACCAGGGCCGGCCTAACCACAATGTTGACACAATTGTGAAATAAAGAATCGTACCTGTGTTGCGTGCTTAGACTACCGGCTTATCAGCTCCATGCAGTTAGAGTCTTTAGAGCTATAACTCTAAATATGATATTATTATCCTCTGGCGACTTAGAGTCTGCCATCCTGGTGGGTTGCAAAGACCCAAAGTTGCTTCAAATATGAGACATAGATAGGGCAGCTTGGCCCGACTTGTAAAAAACCATGTGGCAAGAAAAAAGTGATGAAATAAAGCCAAAAAATAGAAAATCAAGAAATCTGAGGCTTTTGCAGGCCGCCAAGCCAAAGTTTCTTCTTCAATGAAACTAGCTTGTTGGCCACTGGAAGGTACGCGCTTTCTATGAGACGGCTCTCACAGTACCCAATCGACATTTGAACCCAAATAAGTCCAGGTCTTATTTAAAGATAGACTTATCTAGAGTACGCGGGGTCAGAGTTGCATCATGCATCATAGGCCGATTTATCCAAGTTTCAAGGAAGGCGGCTTATGAGCCTGGATCTATCCTAACTATCTGTAAGCCGTGCTCTCACATGACAAACCGGTGTTTTAACCTTAACAAGCTCAGGATCTTTGGAGAATACACCGTAAAAGATTGATTGCTAAGAGTTCGGCGGGTCAATCAGGATTACCTGATGGAGAAGAAGCAGCTGGTATACAGGTAGGGTGACCCGGAAAGGTTATGTCCTCTTTGGTGAATACACCTATGTTTGAACACGATAACCTGGTCAAGAGGGTAGTAACGCTATGTTCTCTTGGGTGAATACACCTATGTTTGAACAGGAAGCCCCCAAGTGACATACTTACGGATTGTGCTCGTCGGGGACCTATGTTTGAGTTGTACTGTGCATCCAACTCTCTTTGGTCCCTGTTATTTGGGCGTCAAGCCTCTTAAGTGGACATGTAAGACGATGATAAAGACTCACCTTTGAGGAAGTGAAACGACAGAGGCCCTGAATTATCAGGGATGTCGGCTTTATTATACTGTCGCTAATATATACATCATCAAACTATGTACATCATGAGAGCCGGTAGCTCAAGTATAGTAGGGCCGAAGATGAGCAATATTCCACGGCCGACGGGTCTCCTCCTCCAATGTGTGTGAGTCCTTGTGTTCTTGAACGTCAATAAGATAGTATGACCCATTATGCAGATTCTTGCTGACCACAAAAGGTCCTTCCCAAGGCGGGGATAGTTTATGCATATCAGTTTGATCCTGGATAAGCCGGAGCACCAAGTCGCCTTCTTGAAAGGTTCTAGTTTTGACCCGGCGGCTATGATAACGACGTAGATCTTGCTGATAAATCGTTGAACGAGCCACCATGAGATCACGCTCCTCATCCAACAGGTCCAGTGCATCCTAACATGCCCTTTCATTATCAGCTTCAACATAAGCCGCCACACGGGGCGAATCATGATAAATGTCACTAGGAAGAACCGCCTCTGCTCCATAGACCATGAAGAAAGGTGCATAACCCGTAGATCTATTGGGGGTTGTATTGATACTCCATAACACTGAGGGTAACTCCTCCACCAACAACCCGGCATTCTTTTCAAAGGAACCATAAGTCGGGGCTTGATGCCTCGCAGAATCTCTTGATTAGCTCGTTCTGCTTGACCATTAGACTGGGGGTGAGCCACGGAGGAAACATCAAGTCGAATATGCTCTCGTTGACAAAACTCTTTCATAGCATCCTTAGACAAATTAGTGCCATTATCTGTTATAATGTTGTGGGGAAAGCCAAAACGGAAGATCACCTTCTTGATGAATTGAACCGCCGTTGCGGCATCACACTTGCTAACCAGCTCTGCTTCAGCCCACTTGGTAAACTTATCAACCACCCCAAAAGGTGGGTTTTCTTATCCTTGGACCTCTTGAAAGGCCCGACCATATTAAGCCCCCAGGTCGCAAACAGCCAAGTAATTGGAATCATCCTCAACTCTTGAGCCGGAACATGAGGTCGTCATGAAAACTTCTGACAACCGTCACATCTGCTGACCTAATCCTCAGCATCAGCATGAGCCGTCAACCAATAGAACCCATGACTAAAAGCCTTGGCCACGAGAGATTTAGAGCCGGCATGATGACCACAATCTCCTTCATGGATCTCTCGCGGGATCTCATAGCCTTCTTCGGGAGAGACACAACGTTGAAACACCCATGTGACACTGCTTTGGTGCAACTCCCCATTGACGATCATCATTGACTTAGACCGTCGAGTTATCTGTCTGGCCAAAATCTCATCCTCAGGTAACTCACCCCGGGTCATGTAAGCCAAATACGGAACTGTCCAATCAGGAATAGCATGAAGAGCCGTCACCAATTGTACTTCCGGGTCAGGAACAGCAAGATCCTCCTCTGTAGGTAATTTGACAGAAGGGTTAAGTAGAATATCCAGGAATGTGTTAGGTGGCACCAGCTTACGCTGAGACCCTAACCGGCTTAAAGTGTCAGCTGCCCCGTTCTTCCTACGATGAATATGCTCAACTTGGTAACCCTTGAAATGACCTGCAATAGCATCAACCTCCCGACGATAAGCCGCCATGAGTGGATCCTTGGAATCCCAAGTGCTAGAAACTTGCTGAGCTACCAGATCTAAGTCACCGAAGCACCTCACTCGGCTTAAGTTCATCTCCTTAGCCATCCGAAGACCGTGGAGCAAGGCCTCGTACACAGCTTCATTATTAGTACAAGGGAACATTAACCGGCGAACATAAGAAAATTTATCACCTCGTGGGGAAGTCAAGACAACTCTAGCCCCGGAGCCTTCCAACTGCCTGGATCCATCAAAGTGAATAGTCCAATATGTGTTATCCGGCTTTTCCTCAGGCGTCTGCAACTCTGTCCAATCATTGATAAAATCCACGAGTGCTTGTGACTTGATGGCCGTACGAGGCACATACTTTAAACCATGGGGTCCAAGATCAATGGCCCACTTGGCTACCCGACCTGTGGCTTCTCTATTTTGGATGATATCCCTTAAGGGAGCAGAACTCACCATAGTAATGGGATGACCCAGAAAATATTGCTTGAGCTTTCAGCTTGCCATGAAGACCCCATACACCAGCTTCTGCCAATGCGGATACCTCTACTTGAACTCAATAAGTACCTCGCTGATGGAATAAATAGGTCGTTGAACTGGATACTCCTTGCCTGCCTCTTTCCTTTCCACCACGATGGCCACACTGACAGCCCGGCTACTGGCAACCACATATAACAATAAAGGCTCTTTATCAACGGGAACAGCAAGAACCGTTGGCTCAGCCAGTTGCTTCTTAAGCGCCTCAAATGCCTCATTAGCAGCATCACTCCAGACAAAATCATCCGTCTTTTTCATCATCTGATACAGAGGGATAGCCTTTTCCCCTAGGCGGCTTATGAACAGGCTCAAAGCAGCTATCTGGCCTGCCAAGCGCTGGATGTCATTAACACACTTTGGCCTAGCCAGGGAAGTAATAGCCTTGATTTTCTCCGGGTTAGCTTCGATGCCTCGTTGTGAAACCAACAAACCCAAAAGTTTGCCCGCTGGTACACTGAAGATGCACTTGGCCGGGTTAAGCATCATTTTCAAAACCCGGAGGTTGTCAAACGTCTCCTTCAAATCATTGATCAAGGTTTCCTTCTTCCTGGATTTCACCACAATGTCGTCTACGTAAGCATGAACATTACGCCCGATCTGATCGTGAAGGCAATTCTGCACACACCGCTGGTAAGTCGCCTAGGTACTCTTGAGCCCGAAAGGCATAGATACATAGCAGAAGGCTCCAAACGGAGTAATGAAAGTTGTCTTCTCCTGGTCCTTAACTGCCATCTTGATCTGATGATAACCAGAATAAGCATCCAAAAAACTCAAACGCTCACAACCCGCCATAGCAACAATGATTTGATCAATACGAGGGAGAGAAAACGAATCAGCCGGACAAGCCTTGTTTAAGTCCATGTAGTCCACACACATTCGCCAAGTGTCGTTCTTCTTAAGCACCAACACCGGTTTAGCCAACCACCCAGGATGAAAAACTTCAACGATAAACCCGGTGCCAAGAGCTGGGCCACTTCTTCACCAATGGCCTTCCGCCTCTCCTCGTTAAAACAACGAAGGAATTGTCTGGCCGGCTTAAACTTCGGATCAATATTAGAGTGTGTTCAGCGAGTTCCCTCAGTAAACCTGGCATGTCTGAAGGCTTCCATGCAAAGATGTCCCGGTTCTCATGGATGAACTCGATGAGCGTGCTTTCCTATTTCGGATCCAGATTAGCACTGATGCTGAACTACTTAGATGAGTCTCCAGGAACAAAGTCAACTAGCTTGGTGTCGTCTGCTGATTTAAACTTCAACAAAGGGTCATGCTCTGTGGTTGGCTTCTTCAAGGACGTCATATCTGTCGGGTCAACGCTATCCTTGTAAAATTTCAGCTGCTCTGTGGCACAAACAGACTCCGCGTAAGCAGCGTCACCTTCCTCACACTCCAAGGCTATCTTGCGACTCCCATGCACCGTTATAGTGCCCTTGCGACCCGACATCTTATGCTGCAGATAAACATAACACTGCCTTGCCATGAATTTAGCATAAGCCGACTATCCAAGCACAGCATGATACGGGCTCTGGATCTTAACAACTTCGAATGTTAAAGTCTCTGTTCTGGCATCGTATTCATCCCTAAAGGCTACCTTCAAATCAATTTTGCCCACCGAGTACGCCGACTTACCAGGCACTACTCCCTGGAAAACAATATTGGACGGTTTAAGATTTTTCTCATTTAATCTCATGCGACGGAAAGTATCATAGTAAAGGATATTGATGTTGTTGCCCCCATCCATGAGTACCTTAGTGAACTTGTATCCTCCAACCTGAGGCGCCACCACCAAAGCCAATTGACCTCGATTATCAAATCGGGGCGGGTGATCCTCACGACTCCACACAATGGGCTGCTCAGTCCATCGCAGGTAACGGGGAACTGCCGGTTCAACAGTGTTCACAGCCCTTTATGGGGCTTCTGATCCCGCTTGCATAAACTTGTGGTAAAAACGTGGTACTACCCACTATTCAATTGCTTTGGGTTGCTCACACAACCACACTGCTGCTGCTGATTCCCCTGATTATTCTGCTGATTGTATCCACCTTGATTGCCTTGGCCTTGAAACCCGGAATTTGAGTCACCGCCTACATGACCCGGACCATGAGAGCCGGACCCTGAACCACCGTTCAGACCATGTGTAAGGGCATATTTCTCCCTAAGTAGTTTTGGTGATTGATGACAATGCTTTTGTGGACTAATCGTGTGGACTGAGCTTTTCAGATATATCACACCTAGGCACAAGACGATTTAGTGCCCCTCGGAACCTATGGAAGACGGTGTTTCCTTTTGTTTCTTTTCGATGGAATTGAGTCATAGGAAAGCCGTACTATTAAGAGGGGGTCCGCTTCGGAAAGGTTTGGGTGGAATCAACACGTACACGTCTATTCATTCGCACCACCTTTCCTTCGCTTCTCTGGAGCTTCGGTTGTTTTCCATGTCTTTACAAAAACAGTGACGTCCTACTACTACCATTGCTGGGAATGCGGTAGTACCACTCAAAGAACGCGGTAGTACTGCATGGCCCCACGGTAGTACCGCTCTAGGTTTACGGTAGTACCGCACCATGCGATAGTACCATACCATGGACACGGCAGTACCGTGTGACCGGCCCAGCGTCGTAACTAGTACGGTAGTAGGCGCGGAAGTAATTTTTTACTTCCGCGTCCTACACGGCAGTACCGCTTCGAGCAAGCGGTAGTATCGTGTCGGGTTCTTGCAATGATCGTAACTCTGCGGAAGTAGCTGCGGATGTATTTTATTTAGTCCGCACTCCTCCTCGGCCAGTCTGACCCTGCCTTGCGGTAGTACCGCAAGAACGTGCGGTAGTACCGCTCCGGCAGTACTACCGCCCGATGTTTTAACGCAACAGGGGCTAGTTCTGGCTCGTACCGTGCCAGCGGTAGTACCGCACCCTATGCGGTAGTACCGCTGGGCCCTACAGTAGTACCGCACGTTAAATGCGGTAGTACCGTGCTCTGTGGGCAGATTTGTGGGATAACGGTTGGATTTGCCCTCCCACTATATATAGGGAGTCTTCTTCCCCAAGAAGACTCACCTCTTCCTCCCAAAGCTCCATTGTTGCTCCAAAGCTCCATTGTTGCTCAAAGCTCCATTTCCCCAAGAAGACTCACTTCAAGATGCTATTCCCCCCGAAGACATTGCACATCTTCGACCCTTCACCGTGGCCAAGGAAGCTTGGGAGCATGTTGGCTCCATGTACAAGGGGAGCGCAAGCATTCAACGCTCTAACTATGAAGTTGTGCAAGATGAAGCCGATGAGTTTGCAATGATCGAAGATGAAGATCCTCGTGAACTTTATCGGAGACTAACCACTCTTGCGGTCTCTCTTCGAGATCATGGGAGTAAGGACACGGATGACAATTGGATCAAGCGCAAGTTTCTTGAGTCCATGATGCCTTACCACAAGGCCATGTCCTCCGTCATTCGCCAAAGACCGGATTTCCACACTTTGTCATCAAGTGAAGTGTTGGATGAGTTCGTTGCCATGAGGATCTTGGACAAGACCGCCGACAATGCGGTTTTAAGAACTCAATGGTCAAGCAAGCCTAACCTTGCCTTGAAGGCCAAGGCTTGTGTGGAAGAAGAGGAGGAAGAGGATGACGATGAGAGTTGCCCAGAGGACACCAAATATGCCTATCATGAGCACATGGCTCTTGCATCACGGCAATTTTGGGGAAACAAGAAGAACTCAAGGCCCAACTTCAACAAGAACAACTCAAGTGGCAACAAGGGCAAGCAACGAGTGAGGATGTGCTACAACTGTGGGAATGTGAGCCACTTTGTTGTAGATTGCCCATATGAGAAAAGAGAAGACAATGGAGGCAAGCTTATCCGAAAGGACAAGGCCAAGTCTTATCCCAACAAGAACAACCTCAACAAGAAGACCCCTCCCAAAGGGTTGGTGGCCCAAGAAGAATATTTTGATGATGAAGATGATGAGATGGTCACTATGGACACCATTGCTATTGCAACAACTCCACGCTCATCTCTCTTTGACTCACCAAATGAGAACATCACCGCCAAGTGCCTCATGGCTAAGGCGACCAACAAGGTAAGTCCCAACATCAACACTACCATCACATCTAATCCTTCATTGACGGATTGTATTGATGAGGGTGAGGGGGAAGAGGAGGAAGAAAATGAATTTGAGTTGTTTATGAGTAAACTCAAGGGCAAACCCAAGAAGCACGTTGTTGCTGTCTTGGAACAACTCGGTGAGGCCAATGACATGATCGAGGCTCACGAGGAGACCATTTCTAAAATGGAAGGTCATAGTCGAGACTATGCCGATGAGATATCGGATCTCTCTAATGCTCTAGAGGAAGAGCGTTGTCTTCGTTTGGCTCTTGAGGAGTCACACAACGATGATCATGCTAAATTAAGGAAAGATCTTGATCATGCTTTAGTTGTCTCTCGTGTGATTAATTCCGAGAAGGCAAAGCTTGTGGTTGACCATGCTAGACTCAAGGAGGAGTTTGTTACGCTTGACAAGGCTCACAAGGCCTTGAAAGGTGTACATGCTTCTCTCAAGGACTCTCATGATCAACTTCAAGTTTCGCTAACCAAAGAGATAGCTATCTTTCCTCGCATGGTGTTGATTGATAATGCAAATGCTACTAACCCATGTTGCGAGCATGTGCATCTTGTTGAAGAGAATGCGAAGTTGAAGAAGCAGCTTGAGAAAGGCCTTGTGTCATGTATACAAGGTGAGAACAACCTCAACGATCTTTTGAGCAATCAGAAGTAAGTTGTGGCAAAGGAAGGAATTGGGTTTTCTCCCAAGCCCAAGAAGAAGAAGAACGACAAGACCAAGAAACCTCCTCCTCTCAAACAAACCTTTGTGAAAGAGGGGGAGGGTGCTTCTAAGAAGAAGAACAATGTGAAAAGTGGTGGAGTCAAGAAAAACCCCGCCATGCCATCAAACATAGCCGGCGACTTTAAACCCCGCCATGTTTTATGTCGTGCTAGTGATGGTCATGTTTTTGCTAAATTTGTTGGTTCTTCTTATGAGTACATTGAATGGTCTATTTGGGTTCCTAAGACCCTTGTTACTAACCTCAAAGGACCCATTACCAAATGGGTACCTAAATCCAAGCATTGATCTCATGTAGGAGTTTGCTTCCGGTGGGGGATCACGGTTGCTCGATAGTGGAGCCACAAATCATATGATCGGAAGCAAAGACTTGGTGGTGGACGTGCATCAAGGTTCATCCATGGCCACCAACGTCGAATGGGGTGATGCTTCATCTTCTAAGGTATTGGGGCTTGGCAAGGTTGTTGTTTCTCATGATCACACGATCGCGAAAGTCATGCTTGTTGAGTCCCTTGCATACAACTTACTTTCTGTTCGTCAACTTGCACTCATGGGTTTTGCCACATTCTTTGATATTGATACCGTGGCCCTCTTGTGGAGCAAGACTCTTAAAGTAGCCTACGTTGGACATGTCGAGAACAGTCTCTATGTGGTTAACTTCTCAGAGCAACCCACTAAGACCGCGACATGCCTAATGGCTAAAGTTCATGTGGGATGGCTTTGGCATCGCCGGTTAGCCCATGGCAATATGAGATCTTTGCAAAGTCTTCTCAAGGGGGACCATGTCCATGGACTAACAAATGTTAGCTTTGCCAAATATCGTGCTTGGAGTGCTTGTATTGAAGGAAAGTTACATGAGACGGCTCACCCTCCCACGACTATCATCTACTCAAAAAGACCGTTAGAGATCCTTCACATGGATCTCTTTGGGACTCCATCCTTTGATAGTCTTGGGGGCAGAAAGTATTGCTTGGTGATTGTAGATGATTATTCAAGATACACCTGGGTATATTTCTTCAAGAAGAAGAGTGAGACCCAACAAACCGTCATCAACTTTGCAAATGAACCTCAACATCAACATGAGGCAAAGATCTTGATGATCCGAAGTGACAACGGCACCGAGTTCAAGAACTACACCTTGGATGAGTTTCTTAGTGATGAGGGGATCAAACATCAATATGCCGCACCTTATACCCCTCAACAAAACGGTGTAGCGGAGAGGAAGAATCGGACATTGATGGACGCGGCAAGGACCCTGATGGCAGAATTCAAGTCTCCATACAACTTTTGGGCCGAAGCCATCAACACCGCATCT
The DNA here is from genome assembly GCA_902687465.1 of Secale cereale. NCBI lineage: Eukaryota > Viridiplantae > Streptophyta > Magnoliopsida > Poales > Poaceae > Secale > Secale cereale. The sequence goes on along the minus strand of LR738711.1, from coordinate 807,278,046 downwards.
CATGCATCCAATTGGCTCTATCTCCGTAAAGGCTTGAACAAGACTCCGTATGAGATTCTTACCGGTAACAAGCCCAATCTCAAGTACTTCCGGGTGTTCGGGTGTAAGTGTTTCATCCTCAAGAAAGGTGCTCGTTTGTCTAAATTTGAGTCTAGAGCTCATGAGGGCATATTTGTTGGTTATGCTACAAACTCTCATGCTTACCGTGTCCTCAACAAGTCTAATGGACTCATTGAGGAGACGTGTAACATAGAGTTTGATGAGAATAACGGCTCCCAAGTGGAGCAAAGTGGTACTTGTGATGTAGGTGATGAAATTCCTCCTCAAGCCATAAGAAGAATGGGTGTTGGCTATATCCTACCCATTGAGGAACCCCTTGTGGCCGAAGGAGAAGGACAATGTTCCACACAAGTGGAACTATCATCAACCCAAGACCCACACGCTTCCGAAGAACAAAGTGAAGGCCCTCAACCGGACGAACAAGGCCAAGTGCAAGATCAATCACAAGATGGTGGTGAGCCACCAAATGATGCACAAGGCCAAGTTATCTCCTCTGAGCAGGAACAGGATCAAGAGGAAGCTCAAGATCAAGATCAAGCTCTTGATGCCGCTCAAGATGATCAACTCAGTGCTCCTCAATTATCACTTGAAGAGCAATTGGAGCATCGTGCTGCAAAAGTTGCCTCCAGGCTTTCTTCTAAAGAACATCACATGCAGAATATTCTTGGAAGCATCACAAAGGGGTTAAGCACTCATAGACAATTAGCAAACTATTGTGCTCATCAAGCTTTTATCTCTTGTGTTGAACCTCAAAAGGTCTATGAGGCGCTCGAAGACCCTGATTGGCTCAATGCCATGCATGAATAACTCCATAACTTCGAGCGCAACAAAGTGTGGCGTCTGGTGCCAAGGCCAAAGGAGAACCATAATGTCATTGGAACCAAGTGGATCTTTAAGAACAAGCAGTATGCTCATGGCATTGTCATTCGCAACAAGGCACGTTTGCTGGCTCAAGGCTACTCCCAAGTCGAGGGTATCGACTACGGTGAAACCTTTGCCCCCGTTGCTCGCCTTGAATCTATTAGTTTGTTGCTTGCCTATGCTTCTCATCATAACTTTAAATTGCAACAAATGGATGTGAAAAGTGCGTTTCTTAATGGTCCTATTAATGAGTTGGTCTATGTCAAACAACCCCCGGGGTTTGAGGATCCTAAGTTCCCCAATCACGTGTATCAACTCGATAAGGCACTCTATGGCCTTAAACAAGCCCCACGTGTGTGGTATGAGCATCTTACCAAGTTGCTGCAAGATCATGGGTTTGAAATTCGGAAAATCGACCTTTTTACTAAGAAGGTCAAAGGGGAGTTGTTTGTCTGCCAACTATATGTTGATGATATTATCTTTAGTTCTCCTAACAAAGCTTTCAATATGATTTTGCCGCACTCATGACCACGCATTTTGAGATGTCCATGATGGGAGAGTTGAAGTACTTCCTTGGGTTTGAGATTAAGCAAAGAAGATAATGAATCTTCATCAAACAAGCCAAGTACACTCAAGACATGCTCAAGAGGTTTAATCTAAGTGATGTCAAGCTGGCTACTACCCCAATGCCAACCAAGTGCCAACTTGACATTGATCCCAATGGTAAAGCGGTGGATCAAAAGGTATATTGTTCTATGATTGGTTCCTTGCTTTACCTTTGTGCATAGAGACCGGATATTATGTTGAGTGTGGGAATCTGTGCACGGTTTCAAGCCTTGCCTAAGGAAAGTCACTTGGTGGCAGTCAAGCGAATCTTTGGCTTATGGTACTGTCGGTGTACTGAGGTAGGGGTACCTCAGTACCCCAACTTGTGCACGGGCAGTTGCAGCTTCCCGCGGCAGGGTTTACCATGCGCTCGCCGGAGACCTTCCTGCTCCATATCAAACCATTCAAAAACAAAGTATGCAAGAAAGAAGATCGAGACCCCGGCAAGTGGAGCTTGCCGGGAAGGCCATACCAGGCTCAAGATTACCTCACTAGCACGAGGCCCTGGCAAGAGGAGCTTGCCAGGAAGACTAGAAGATTCCATCATAGAAGACACGCCTCGGCGCTATATGCGCCCCGGCGAGGGCCCGGGGAGCGGCAAGCTCCCGGGCCCGGCAAGATCAAGACCCCGGCAAGATGCTTGCCGGGAGAGTTGCGCTGTGTGCCCGCGCTCCAGCTCATCGGCCCACGCGTCGCCCTGGGGCCTATCCAGGGACGCGTGGCGGATGGCTGTGCAGCCTGGGGGACATGGTGGCACTCCACGGTGGTGGATCCATCGCCGTGGCAGACGGAGACGCAAGGGCGGGAGCTTTTGGGGTCGACGGCGACGGGTATTAAATGCCCTTGTCCCCCACTGTCAAAGTAGGTAGCTACCACTGTTCGCGCACTGTAGCTCCACTGTTCCCGCACTGTTACAACTACCACCTCTTTTACGTTTTTACCCCTTCCTCCTACGTTGACACCTGTCGGTGACCCCTTGTACTATAAAAGGAGGCCCATGCACAACGTGGAGGGGGTTCGGAACCTAGATCACTCATACGCTCGGTGTAGCTGCTTCTTCAAGCTCCCGAGCACTCCAACTCAATACACAACTAAGCAGGAGTAGGGTTTTACGCGTCTACCACGGCCCGAACCTGGGTAAAACTGCCCGCGTGCTCGCTACGATCTGCTCTTCGTGCTCCCTCCGCCCTCGTACCACACAGACAAGGGGCTCCGGTCCCATAGGTGTTCGTGGTGGACAGTTTCCCCCGACATCTTTGGCGCGCCAGGTAGGGGGCGTCGAGGTTGTGCGAATCTGATCCGGCGTTCGCGCGGGCGCATTCTTCACCAACCTCTCCAGTTTCTTCAGCAACTTCATCAGCAACAACATCATGGCCCCGAAGAAGAAGGCTTCGGAGGTCGGAGGCCCGTCTGCGTCTCATCCGCCGCCACCGGAACCAACGGTGGGCGGGGGAGACGCCGTCGGAAGAGTGGTCGCCGGCGAGGACACTCGCGGCGCCACTAAATCAAAGGATAAGACGGACGACCGAGCCTCGGTCTCCGTGGACGCGCCCCGTCCATCTCAGCACACGACGACCCAGCCACGCCATACCACGGGAGGTGGTATCCGCTTGCTGGGACAAGGGCAAACCGGAGGCTCGCGGGACGCCCCGGACCACCGTCTGGGCACAAGCAAAGCGAAGGCGCCGGCGCGGGACCCTGCTCCTTCTAACGTTGTTAGGAGTCCGAGCATATCCCGCTCCTCGCACCGTTCGCCTCCGTTCCCCTCCACTCCAGCAGAAGCGCTCGCAAGGGCGCAACTGCTCCTCGACTTCCCTCCAGCGGCAGACAAGGCCGAAGACTGGAGGGCCACCATCCAGAGCCTGATAGCCTTCGCCAACAACGATTCTCCACAGCAGCCGGCGGCCTCGCGGCCGCGGCAAGCTGAGAAGACGAAGGCCGACGGCGACAAGACCGCCGGGGGTGCGACAAGCGCGCACTCCCCGCCGCGGAAGCAGAAGACGCCGCCCCGCCGGAACAACGCCGACGACGGTTCCACGGCATCGTCGGATCCGCGGGCCCGTCGGGACCAGCGCCAGGTCCTCGACGATCGGCGACAAGAAGACGCTCGCACCACAATCGAGCGCCGCCGAGAAGCTCGGCGACAATCAGATCATAGGGCTGGGAACGCTGTCGACGCGCGCGCGCCCGGTGAACCAGGCGACTTGCCGTACGCGGCAGGCTGCCCTGCGTTCACTCGCGAGCTGCGGCGCGTCCAGTGGCCCAGCATGAAGAATTTCAAGCCCGACGTACCGGAGAAGTACGACGGCAAGACGCACCCCTCGGAATTTCTCAGTGTCTACACCATCGCGGTGCAGGCTGCCGGGGGGCGCAACGAGAAGATTTTGGCGAATTACTTCCCGCTCGTGCTTAAGCCGAACGTTCGTTCCAGGCTTATGCACTTGCCGGAAGGCTCCATTTCTTCTTGGGCAGACCTTTGCCATCAGTTTGTTGGCGCCTTCACCGGCGGCCACAAACCCCATGGCCAGGAGAGCGATCTCCACATTCTGGCCCAGAAGGAAGGAGAGTCCCTGCGCAAGTACATCCAACGCTTCAGCCGTGTGCAGCACAATATCCCTGATGTCCACCCTGCCGCGGTTATCAGCGCGTTCCATCAGAACGTGCGTAACCGCCGCATGCGTGAAGAAATGGCAATGACCAAGATTCGGGATGTCAGCGAGCTCTATGCTCTGGCTGACAAGTGCGCACGCGCAGAAGAGGGGAGGAGACTCCCCGGGGAGGATGCTGGTGCAGGAGGAAGCGACAGCGACGACGCCGCCCCGGCAAAGAAGAGCCGGCGGCGGAATAACAGAAGGAAAGGCAAGAAGGAGGTGCTTGCCGTCGAGAAGTCCGGCAAGGAGGCTCCCGCCAAGCAAACACAGGCTGGCGGCTCCGGCAAGGAACCTGCCCCTGTAGCGGCAGCCGACAAGCAGGACGGATCCGACAAGCAATACTGTAAAATCCACCGCACCAAGGGCCACGACCTCTCCAACTGCAAGCGCGTCGAGTACCTCGTCGAGCAGCAGAAAGCTGAGTACGAGAGGCGCGACAAGGAGAAGGCCCAAGGTGGCGGCGGAGAGCCAAGCAAGAAGCGGCCATTCAATGGCCGGGGAGGACGCCGCGGCAAAGCTAAGCAGCGGCAAGGTGACCGACCTCCTCGGGGCCGCGACAAGGATGAAGAAGACGACGACGAAGACATGGAGGACGAGGATAACAGCGAGCAGGAGTTCCAGAAGGCCACGGAGGTCCTGTGCGTCGACGGTGGCGCCTCTCTGCACACCTCCCACCGCCAGCTAAAGCAGTGGGTGCGTGAGGTGAATGCAGCAAAGCCGCCCGTGGAGTCGCGCAGGCTCCTCAAATGGTCCAGCACGCCCATCGTTTTTGATCTTGAGGATCACCCTGACCGCACCACTGCGGTCGGGTGCTTGCCGATGCTGGTCTCACCCACCATCCGCAACCTCAGGGTCACCAAAATGTTGGTTGACGGCGGGGCCGGGCTGAACTTGATCTCCTCTGCTGTGATCAAGAAACTCCAAATTCCAGATGGCGAGCTCGAAGAGACCGGTTCTTTCCAAGGAATTAACCCGGGAAGGAGCAAGCCCAAGGGGAAGATCACTCTGCCGGTGACCTTTGGCGGGGAGCTCAACTTCAGAACTGAGCGCATCACTTTCGACGTCGCCGATATTCCATTGCCATACAATGGAATACTTGGCCGTCCTGCCCTCGCCAAGTTCATGGCAGCTTCCCATTATGCCTACAACGTACTCAAGATGCCGGGGCCGATAAGCGTCATCACTGTCCATGGCGACAAGAAGGATGCGCTTGTCTGCGCCGACAAGATCTACCGGGATGCGGCAGCCGCGGCAGAGAAGGACACACTTGCCGCTGAAGCTCCCGGGGGGAAGAAGACGAAGACCAAGTCCGGCAAGTGCTCTGGGGCCCACTCCGGCAACCGCACCTCTTCGGAGTGCTGTGCTGCCGTCGAGGACGTCCCATCGAGCTCCACCGGCAAGTGTAAGAAAGGGATGGCCGCTCCTCCGGCAACCAAGAAGGTGTCCGCCAAGGAGGACGGCACTGGTGGTACCTTCACCATCAGTGCCACACTTGACAGCAAATAGGAAAGCGCGCTCGTTGCCTTCCTGCGGGCGAATGTCGATGTGTTTGCCTGGCAACCATCTGACATCCCCGGTGTCCCAGGAAGGTAATTGAGCACAAGCTTGCTGTTTTTCCTCATGCGCGGCCCATCAAGCAGAAAGTAAGGAAGCAAGCCGTGGAGCGCCAAGAATTCATCAACGAAGAAATCAAGAAGCTAGAGGCAGCAGGCCTAGTTAGAGGTGTGATCCATCCGACGTGGTTGGCAAACCCAGTCGTCGTGCGCAAGGCCAATGGGAAGTGGAGACTGTGTATAGACTTCACCGATGTGAATAAAGCATGTCCCAAGGATCCATTCCCTTTGCCGCGCATTGACCAGATCGTTGACTCCACTGCCGGATGTGAGCTACTCTGTTTTCTTGATGCATATTCAGGCTATCATCAGATTTTCATGGCCAAAGAGGATGAAGAGAAGACTGCATTTATCACTCCATGTGGCACTTATTGCTTCATACGCATGCCATTTGGATTGAAGAATGCAGGCTCAACCTTTGCAAGGGTAGTATACACTGCTTTTGAGCCACAGATCCACAGAAATGTAGAGGCTTACATGGATGACATCGTGGTGAAGAGCAAGAGCAAGGATACCCTGGTCCAAGATTTGGAGGAAACATTCCAGAACCTGCGCAAGATCCAGCTCAAGTTGAACCCCGAGAAGTGCGTCTTTGGAGTCCCCTCCGGCAAGCTTCTCGGGTTCTTTGTGTCACAGAGGGGGATTGAAGCCAACCCCGACAAGATTAAAGCCATTGAGCAGATAGAGGCCCCAAAGCGCGTCAAGGATGTCAGAAGGCTTGCAGGTTGTGTGGCTGCCCTCAGTAGGTTCATTTCGAAGTCTGCAGGACGCGCCCTACCTTTCTTCAAAATCTTGAAGAAGGCAGGTCCCATGAAGTGGACTCCGGAAGCGGAGGCAGCGCTGCAGGATTTGAAACGGTACCTGTCCTCCACTCCAATACTTGTCGCACCTAGACCACAGGAAAAGTTGTTGCTATACCTAGCGGCAACCAACCAGGTGGTTAGTGCTGCGTTAGTAGCAGAGAGGGAGTCCGACGAGGAGTCAGCACCACCGGCAAGCGAATCCAGCGACAAGCAGGGGGCTGCTCCGGCGAGCTCTGGCCCCGACAAGGACAGCTCTGCGCAGGAACAGGAAGAAGTGCGAAAGAAGATGGTGCAGCACCCAGTGTATTTTGTAAGTTCTCTCCTCCAGGGAGCTAGATCAAGATACTCTGGCGTACAAAAGTTGCTTTTCGGCCTCCTCATGGCCTAGAGAAAGCTGCGCCATTACTTCCAAGCACATGAGATAACAGTGGTCACTCGCTTTCCGCTGAAGAGGATATTGCACAACCCAGAAGCAACAGGCAGGATCGTTGAGTGCGTACTGGAGCTGTCAAGCTTTGGACTCAAGTTTGAAAGTACTTCAACCATACAGAGCCGAGCTTTGGCAGAATTCATAGCTGAGTGGACCCCAACACCTGATGAAGAATTCCAAGAAGCAAGTGCGCCCGTACAAGAAGCGACAAGTGAATGGGTAATGTATTTTGATGGTGCCTTTTCGCTGCAAGGCGCCGGTGCTGGCGTGGTACTCATCGCGCCCACCGGAGAGCACCTCAAATATGTTATCCAGATGCACTTTCCCAGGGAGCAAGCGACAAACAACACTGCTGAATATGAAGGCTTGCTTGCTGGCCTCAGGATTACGGCCGAACTTGGGATCAGGAAGTTGATTGTGCGGGGGGATTCTCAGTTGGTGGTCCGGCAAGTTAACAAGAGCTATCAGAGCCCTTTGATGGAAGCTTATGTCGATGAAGTGAGGAAGCTTGAGGAGCACTTTGAAGGTCTGCAGATGGAGCACATCCCGAGAGCTCAGAATGAAATTGCAGATGGCCTTTCAAAGTGTGCTTCGATGAAGTTACCTGTGGAACCAGGGACCTTCTTGCTCAAGCTGACTCAACCATCCGTTACACCATCAATTGGGCAGTCCAAGAAGAGAAAGTTGGTCTCCGGCGACTACTTGCCGGCGGATCTTCCAGAAACCGCCGCCAAGATCCCCAAGATCAACAACCAGAACGCTGAGGAACGGTTTGCTCCTGCAGATCCTCGGGTCTGTACAGTTGAAGCAAGTGTTCCCGACAAGCCTCGCCCCGGCGAGCTTGCCGGGGGACCATCAGCACCGGCAGAACCAGAGGTCCTTGCCGTAGAAGCTGAGGTTCCCGCAGCGGCCCTCACGCCTTTAGTCCTTGCCGTTGAGCCCCAAGCTCCGGCATGGGCGCAGCGGATCGTCCGCTTTTTGCAAACTGGAGAACTTCCCGACGACCCAGAAGAAATAGAGAAGATAACCAGGCAGTCAAGTATGTACCAGTTCGTGGATAACGAGCTGTACAGAAGAAGGCTCAATGGTGTCAGACTAAAGTGCATCTCCAGAGAAGATGGACAGAAGCTGTTGGCAGAAATACACGGAGGCATATGCGGCCACCACATCGGTGCAGGGGCGCTTGCCGGGAAAGCTTTCCGGCAATGGTTCTTTTGGCAAGAAGCCCTCCAAGATGCAACTGCACTAGTAACCAAGTGTGAAGCGTGCCAGTTCCATGCGAAGCAGATTCATCAACCAGCTCAAGCTCTCCAAACAATCCCTTTATCCTGGCCCTTCTCGGTCTGGGGGCTCGACATCCTCGGCCCCTTCCCCCGAGCCGTCGGGGGCTTTGAGTACTTGTACGTTGCAATCGACAAGTTCACAAAGTGGCCAGAAGTGGAACCAGCGAGAAAGGTGACAGCACAGTCAGCAGTCAGGTTCTTCAGGTCGATTGTTTGTCGTTTCGGGATCCCTAACAGGATCATCACCGACAACGGTACGCAATTTACTAGTCGGACCTTCATGCAGTACGTCCAAGACCTTGGCGCCAAGGTCTGTTTCGCTTCTGTTGCTCACCCGAGGAGCAACGGTCAAGCGGAGAGGGCCAATGCTGAAGTGCTGCGCGGACTCAAGACAAGAACCTTTGACAGGCTGCGCAAGTGCGGAAGAAATTGGATAGAGGAGCTACCGGCGGCTCTTTGGTCAATCAGAACGACACCAAGTCGAGCCACCGGACAGACACCCTTTGCTCTAGTCTATGGAGCAGAGGCAGTTCTCCCCACGGAACTCGTATACGGATCTCCTCGAGTGCTCGCTTATGACGAGCTCGAGCAAGAGCAACTGCGGCAAGATGATGCATTGCTCCTCGAGGAGGGACGTCCCCAGGCTGCTGTACGAGCTGCTCGATACCAGCAAGCCTTGCGCCGCTATCATAGCCGCAAGGTCAGGGCCAGGAGTCTCGAGGAAGGCGACCTTGTTCTTCGGCGTGTTCAGTCCGCCAAGAATTCCAACAAGTTGACGCCGAAGTGGGAAGGCCCTTATCGGGTGAGACAAGTTACGAGGCCCGGCGCTGTCCGCCTCGAGACCGAAGAAGGCTTACCGGTGAGCAACTCCTGGAACATAGAGCATCTTCGCAAGTTTCACCCATAAGGCGCGGTTGTCGTGATCCGCTCCGGCAACCACCTTTTGTACAAGCTTTGCCGCTGTTGCATGTAACCCTTTGTACAAAGCCGGGCGCAGACCCCGTGCATCAGTAAAGTTTTTGTGTTTTGCGCTGATTGCCTTTTGCATGCTTTTCTTTGCTATTTGCATGTTTTGTTTGGCATTTGGTGCAACACTCAAGTATCCGGTAAGCATTAAGCACGCCGAAAGGCCATATACTTGTTTCCCTCTTCTTTTTCTTTCCTCTTGAGCAGAAGGAATGTTCCTCACGCACAAGTTTGCCGGGGGGAGGAGATGGAAGAGGAACCAAGTGCTGTTCAAGAAAGAGAAGCCTTACCGGGAAGCAAGCAATATATGAAAGCTAAGTTATTAGAATTTGACCAGTTCAAATTTTTAAATTTTAGTTGTCTTCCTTGAACAATCACACTTTGTATGGAAAACATGTGCGCGGAGGAACCTACCCGTAGCTTGCCGCACCCTTATCTTGTTTCCGAGTTCGCTCAACGATTTAAGTGAGCTGCGACAAGTGTCGCGCCCTTGCTTCGTTTCCGAGTACGCTCAGCGAGCTAAGTGCGTTGCGACTAGCTGCGGCGAGGTTGCTTGCCGGTGAGACCTTGGCCAGCAGGCTGCTCAGGGTCCAGCGCTCAGCGCTCGCGGCAAGGGCCCCTTGCCGGCAAGCTCCCCGGGAGCGTAGGGTGAAAAAACATACAAAGCAAAGGACTGAGACAAGGAAGATAACATTGCACTGATTGATCAAAATGAGATAAATATCTTACAAAAGATAACTTGTCGCAATGATTAACGAGCTCATAACACCCTATGCAGCAACGAAAAGAGATAAAGATAAAGGAGGCCTAATCTACGCGGTCGCCCTCGATCCTGGAGATCTTAGCCACCTTGGCAATGATGTGGGCGACCTGCTCCTTCAGAGCCTCCATATCCGCGTCAGCCGGCAAGCTGCGAAGAACGTTGGTGAGGTTTATGCCCGGATTGCGGTATACGATATTCGTCAACACGCGGTCCAAGGTTCCCGTGCAGATTAGGCGCGTCTCCTCGGCCAGTTGCGCGGGGATCTTCTTCCGCAGATCTGCAAGGGCCGGCGCGATTCCCCTGAAGAAGAGGCTGAGCTTGGCGCTGTGAGGGAGGTTTGGATCCGGGGAGTAGATGAGGTGCTCCAGCTTCAACGCCAGCAGCTCCTGGTCGATGTTGGACGCACAAGATACTAAGTCTTCGGTCCATACCTCAACGGTACGGCGGAAGAGCTCAGCCGCTTTGTTGGCGCTGTCCACTAAGGTCCGCTCCTTGCGGAGCTCCTCCTTCAACTTGGTCTCCCGAGCCCGGGCAGCGTCGAGTGAATCCTTCAGTGTAGAGACCTTCAACTCCAAGTCCTCGATGGAGTCCTTGGCAGCCTTCAACTCGTCGCCCCTCTCAGAAAGACGCACCTGGAGTTCTGAATTGGTGTGGGCGTCCTTCTCACGCTCCATGATGAGCGCGGCGACCTTCTCCGCGCTCACCTTCAGCGACTTCTCCAGCTGCGCGACCTTGGCGGCAAGCTCCTCCTTGGCGGTCTCCGCGGCAGCCGCGGCGGCTTTCGCCTCCTTCAGTTCCCCGCCAAGGGCCTCCTCCCAAGCGGCAAGGTCCTCCTCGTGGGAGTCGAGGTTGACCTTCCGCTGGGCGAGTTCTCCTTCTCGCCGGGACAGCTCCACCCCGGCGAGCCGCTGCTGCTCTTCGGCCTCAGCTTTCTCCAGCACCCACTCCTGGTATTCGCCGGCGAGTCGCTCGCGCTCCTTCGCCACCTCACGGAGGGCAGCCTGGTTGGCGGCGCGGAGCTCCGCCTCGCGCTTCTCCATCTCAGCGGCAGCTTCGGCGGCAAGGGCCTCCCGGGAAGCGAGCTTCGCCTGCCTAGCCCGGTAAAGGGCCAGAAGCTGGTGGAGAAGCTTCTCCTCCTCGGGCCCTTCGCTTCCGCCGGGCGCCTCGACGATCTCCAAGCCCGCGGAGGCGAGGACCTCCCCATCAAACGCCTCGCCCTCCGCGGGAGCTCGCGACGAAGAACCCCACGGCACCTGAATGAAGATGCCGTTGGGGGCCTTGAGGTAATAGCCGGCCTGCTCCTTTCCGGCGGAGGGGTCGGCAGCCGGCGCAGCACTCGATGCTCCCGCCGCCTCCGGGCCGGCGGTGCGGTCGCCGTCCCCCTCCCCGGCCGCTGCGTCCGCAGCCGGAGCGGTCTCCTGCGCAGCTGGCTCGGCGGCTCCCGCCGTGTCCTCGGCGACAGGGACGTCGCCGCCGCCGCCCTGCGCGCCCTCCTCCTCCTCGATGTTGATGACTTCCGTCTCCATGTGCTCGGGGGGAGGAGGATCTAGAAGAAGAAGAAGAAAAAGGAGTTCAAGCAAAAATCCAAAAAGAGACAACGCCAAGAAGACAAGTTATAGAGCCTACCTTGGCGGACGTCATCAGCGGCGGGCTCCCTCGCCGGGGAGCTCTGCCTTGGCGGAGTGGCCGCCCTCGCCGGGCTGCTCGCCCTTGGCGGGGTACTCGCCCTTGGCGGAGTACCCGCCCTTGGCGGAGCGCACTCCCTTGCCGGGGAGTTCGGCCTTAGCGGGGACGGCGGGGCCTGCGGCTCCTCGAGGGCGGTCTCCGGACGCTCCTGCCGCTGTGGCTCCACCTTTGCACAAGTCAAGACAAAGACATCAAGATATTGAAACAAGACAAAATCCCCAAGCGCACCCCGACGAGCGGAAGGATGGAACCCAGACTTATGCTGGGGGCTGCGCTGGGGGCTGCTCATCGGAGCAGCGCTCGGGTCCGGCAGGCTTGGCTCCGGCGCGTCCCCAGTTGCCGCGGTGGCCGAGTCTTCCGCGACCTCGGCCACAGGCGCCTTGGCTTTCTTCGCCACGCGCTGAACCAAGGTCCTGAAATCAAAGCAACAAACAAAATTAGCATCAACAATAATCAAGACGAAACTTGAGAAGGTGTAAGATCTCGGATTCTTACTCCTGATCCTCCTCGTCGTCCTCGCTCAAGGCGGAGAAGTCATACTCCACCTGGGGCGCGTCTGCACGAGGAGCGGAAGACAAAGATTCCCTCGGGCGCTTGGCGGTCCCTGGGGCTGGGGGCTGCGAAGACCCAGCCCCTGTGGTAGCCGGAGCCCGGGGAGCGGGCGGAGCCGCTGCTCCGCTCCGAGAAGACTCCTGCCTGCTTGGCGCCGACCTGCGGGGCGCCTCTGCCGTGGCTTGCGCGCGAGCCGCCTCCGCCGCGGCTGGTGCGCCGGTCGCCCCCGGCGCAGCTTGGCTTCCCCGGGAAGCTTGAGCTGCCCGGCGAGCTGGTTGTTGCCGGGGCGCCTGCGCCCTCGCTCCCGTCGCCGTCCTGCGGAGACGCTTCAGTGGAGACCGCCTTGGGCTTGCCGGGGGCGGGGAGGTCTCCGACGAGGAGAGGTCGTCGGCGTAGAGCTCCGTAGATCCGTCGGAGTCCTCGGCGGCCTCGGCCTCCTCCTCCTCCTCCTCCCCGGCTGGCTTGCTGGGCCCAGCGCCCTGCGCTGTGGCCTCTTTTCCTCTGGCGCCTCCGCTCCCCGCGGCGCCTCTGTTCCCTCCGGCAGCGCCACCCCTTGCCGCGGCCTCGGCCGCGATTCCGGGGATCCCGGAGTGCCTCAGAGAGGGGACCCCGGCGAGCGCGTCGGGAGGAAGTTGCAGCAGTCTGCGGATCTCCGCCTCCTCCGCCTGGCAGGACGCATCCGCAGCCTCCGCCTCGTCAGGCGTATATCCAAAATCTCCTGCCGCTGTGGCTGCAGCGGCCTCTTCAGCCCGAGAAGCCATGTATGCAAGCTCCTGGTCGGTGGTGTCCCGCGTGTGCTCCTTGATGTCATCCTTGTTCTTCGCCACCTCCACAAGGTTGTCGAAGAAGCTGAGGACGTCTATGGGCTTGGGCGGAATCCACGTGCGGTCCACGCCGTGCGAATCACACGCGGGCATCATGGCGCAAAGACGGCCCCGGACTGTGCTGTTGCAGAGGGGCACCACTCCCCGGGGAGGTCTGAACCACTCAGGGTGGGCCGGGTCATATTTGAAGAGTTCCCGGACCATCCCCTTCAGCTCCAGCGTCGTGAAGTTGAAGTTCAGCCCGGGGCGCAGCCTCATTATATCCGCTGCGTTGCCGTACTCCCAGGCCGGCCTTTTCCTGTCTTGGAGAGGGGCGATGCGGCGGCGGAGGAAGTCTGCGCCTACTTCTGCAACGGACAGCCTAGCTACCCGAAGACGAAGAATCCGGATATGGGCGATGTCGAGCTTGATGTCGTCCGAGTCTATCTCGCTCCAATCCCTGCCGCGCACGATGGGCGTTGTGCGCGGCGCGGTGAAGGGCTGCGGCTCGTCCTCAACCATCCAGCACCAGTCTGCACGCCACTCCTCCCACTTGCCGCGGAGCTCCCCCGGCAAGTACGACTCCTTCTTGTTCAGACGAAATACCCAAGAAATTCCCCCGGAGAGGGGGGCGCCGGCCTCTTCTCTAGGAGTGAAGAAGTGCCTAAACAGCGCTACGTTTGGGTGTATTCCTATGAAGTTTTCGCACATGTGTGCGAAAACCGCCATTGTGAGGATGGCGTTGGGGGTGAAGTCAAGAAGGTGGAAGCCATAGGTGTGCATGATATCGCAGAAGAAATCAGAGAAAGGAGGGCAAACACCGCAGTGAAAGAAGGCTGCGAAGAAATAGTACCCGCCGGGGTAGATGTCCTTGGCGGCGGCCGGATAAGCTCGAGTGCGGGGGTGCGCCTTGGTTTCCTTGGCCCAGAACAAGTAATACTTGTTCCAGAGCTCCCGCGCGCCGAGCTTCGGCGGGAAGACGAGGTTCCGCTTCCGGTACGCGGTAAGCTTCGCTGCTTGCTCCGACTTCTCCCTCTTGGCTTTCTCCGCCTTCGCCTTCCCGGTCTTCGGGGCCATGGCGGAGGCGGCGGAGGAAGGGGGGAATGGCGGCGGCGGAGGTGTGGAGGCGGAGCGCAAAGGGGATTTCTGGAGGAAGAAGAAGATGCAATGAAAGCGCAAGGAGGGGAATCGCTCCTGCTTCCTCTGCTTTTATGGGGAAGTGGGGGGGGGCGTTTCGCTCTTTCCATTAAGAGAACGTGGGCACGTCCCATCCCACGACGCCGCAATCGACGCGTGCCGTTACGGGGGGATGCGGCGGATACGGAAGTGGATTCGGCGCGCCGTGGGCCGCGTGTGCCCGTGCACTGTTTTGGGCCTGGCCCAACAGCGCTTGGCACCGTGTGTGGCCCATGCCCGGGGGCTCCTGTCGGTGTACTGAGGTAGGGGTACCTCAGTACCCCAACTTGTGCACGGGCAGTTGCAGCTTCCCGCGGCAGGGTTTACCATGCGCTCGCCGGAGACCTTCCTGCTCCATATCAAACCATTCAAAAACAAAGTATGCAAGAAAGAAGATCGAGACCCCGGCAAGTGGAGCTTGCCGGGAAGGCCATACCAGGCTCAAGATTACCTCACTAGCACGAGGCCCTGGCAAGAGGAGCTTGCCAGGAAGACTAGAAGATTCCATCATAGAAGACACGCCTCGGCGCTATATGCGCCCTCCCCGGCAAGATCAAGACCCCGGCAAGGTGCTTGCCGGGAGAGTTGCGCTGTGTGCCCGCGCTCCAGCTCATCGGCCCACGCGTCGCCCTGGGGCCTATCCAGGGACGCGTGGCGGATGGCTGTGCAGCCTGGGGGACACGGTGGCACTCCACGGTGGTGGATCCATCGCCGTGGCAGACGGAGACGCAAGGGCGGGAGCTTTTGGGGTCGACGGCGACGGGTATTAAATGCCCTTGTCCCCCACTGTCAAAGTAGGTAGCGACCACTGTTCGCGCACTGTAGCTCCACTGTTCCCGCACTGTTACAACTACCACCTCTTTTACGTTTTTACCCCTTCCTCCTACGTTGACACCTGTCGGTGACCCCTTGTACTATAAAAGGAGGCCCATGCACAACGTGGAGGGGGTTCGGAACCTAGATCACTCATACGCTCGGTGTAGCTGCTTCTTCAAGCTCCCGAGCACTCCAACTCAATACACAACTAAGCAGGAGTAGGGTTTTACGCGTCTACCGCGGCCCGAACCTGGGTAAAACTGCCCGCGTGCTCGCTACGATCTGCTCTTCGTGCTCCCTCCGCCCTCGTACCGCACAGACAAGGGGCTCCGGTCCCATAGGTGTTCGTGGTGGACAGTTTCCCCCGACAGGTACCCAAGAGGAGCAAACTTCAACCTTGTAGGTTTATCTTATTCGGATTGGGCGGGAGACAAAGTGGATAGGAAGTCCACTTCCGGAGGGTGCCAATTCCTTGGTTGCTCTCTAGTAAGTTGGTCTTCCAAGAAGCAAAGTTGTGTGTCTCTCTCGTCCATCGAAGCAGAGTATGTGGCAGCTGGCAGTTGTTGTGCTCAACTTCTATGGATGAGGCAAACTTTAAAGGATTACGGTGTCACTTGTGACAAAGTGCCTCTTTGGTGTGACAATGAAAGTGCCATCAAGATTTCTCTCAACCCGGTGCAACACTTCAAGACGAAGCATATTGAGATTCGGTATCACTTCATCCGGGATCATATTCGGCGAGGAGAAATAGAGCTTCCCTATGTCAACACTCATGATAACCTTGCAGATATCTTCACGAAGCCATTGGATGAAGCAAGATTTTGCGAGTTAAGGCATGAGCTAAATATCATAGATTTGAGCAATGTGGCTTGAAACCTTGCACACACTCCGCCCACTCACCATGATTATCTTGCCTAGATGTAGGCATGGACATAGGGGGAGTATTGTTCTCTCAATGAACTCTTCCTCCCCCCATTATGCATAAATCGAGCAAGTCTTTATTATTTGCCATGTTAGATGGTATGAGTGCTTCAAGACGAGTGTTGGTCATGGGCCCAAGGATAATTCTTCGCGGTGCCATACCAAATAACTCAAACATAGGTGGCTTCGGCCACCGACCTCCTTCAAGGAGGAGTGTCTCGTGTGTTGTTCCAGCTGTCTGTTGTCTTTCTTTCCGTTTGCCGTGTGTGTGCGCTCTTGCCCGCAGTTGCTTTGCTTAAGCCTTCTTGTTGAAACTTGCACTTTCTTGGGGGAGCGGTACTACCGTGACCTGTCACGGTACTACCGCAAGAGAGAATGCCGGTACTACCGCAACCAGCACGGCAGTAATTTTTTACTGTCGCTGGAGAGCGGTACTACCGCCTGCATGCGGTACTTCCGGCCGGGCGGTACTACCGCGATGACCGTGGTACTACCTCTTTTGTTTGAACGACTGGGGGTTATAAGCGGGCAGGGGGAGTTCTAACTCCCCCATACCCTTTCATCTCGTCTCCCCCACGTAGCCTCTCTCTCTCTCAAGAACGGCGCCGGAGGACCTCGCTGGATCTCCGTCCCCGACCACTCTCCTCGCATTCCGACCGGTGGGATCATTCCCCACCTCGACCTCTTGCCATGGATGAAGGTTTCCTTATCCATGGAAGATTAGGGTGTATGAGAGTTGTAGTGCAGTAGAAATGCTAGTAAGTATGTTGCTACCAAGAAGTTGTGATCAGCCATAGTACCATTCGCCCGTCCTACGTGTTCATTGTCTAGATCCGCTTTCGGATCTGATCCCGAGCGGTACTACCGCGGGCTGACAGCGGTACTACCGCTCTGACGCATTACGGTACTACCGCTCCTCCAGCGCGATACTACCGTAATGGACGTGGTAGTAAATTTTTAGTACCGTGTCTAGTGCGGTACTAACGCCCCCTTGGCGGCACTAAAAATTTACAACCGCTTATTCGAACAGTACTACCGTTTGGTCCACACCTACTTCGTAGCACATACATATTATCTTTTCTACATGTTTCTTGTGCTTTATTGTGGCTTTTTCATTGATTCTGTTTGTCTTTCTTTCGTGTTCTTGTGTTTGTGTCATAGGTGGTGGCTCTGGTTCCAATGTCCGTCGCTCGAATCCCAGCCGTGACACAGGGTCAAAGCGTCTGCACACTCAAAGTGATGTTCCTGAGGGCTCCAATGCCCCCCAATGCAGAACCAAGACCACTGCCACCAAGAACAAGGAACCAACTATGAACATGGACGAGATGCCATCACATGAGTTCATTGCTAGGAGGAAGCTCAATCCTTATGCAGATCCCCGGGCTCAGTTCCATGGAGATGAATTGTTCTAGACCAAGCAGCAGTATCGTATCTTCACAGAAGTACTCAAGAGCAAACACAACTTATATGTGGATGCACATTGGATTGACATGACTCACATGAAGAAGGAGGAGCACCGGGCCTATTTTGTTGAGTCTCTAGATCATGTGGAGCAGTTTGGCATTGAGCACATCATGTCATTTCAGATGGACTTTGACCCAGAGATTGTGGCACAGTTCTATGCTTCGGTTCACTTCCATCCTAAGGAGGAACGCAACATGACTTGGATGACAAATGGACATAAGATGACTGCTACATGGAAGGACTTTATGGATGTGATTCAGGTTGCTGATGAGGGGCTCCACACTCCTATTGGAGCTCGCCCTCATGCCAACGAAGAATCTGCCAACAAGGACCGGCTGCTGTCTTTCTATGTGGAGAAGACGCTCGCTAGTGGCAAGAAGACTTGGGTGATGAACCCCTTTCTGGATATCATGCATAGGATCTTCCGCAACTCATTGTTTCCTCGCATTGGGGACAAGGACAAGGTACATGCATACCTCATGGACATGATGCTTATGTGTGAGGATGCCCGCAGTGCTCAGACTCAACCACTTGATATCTCACATGTCATGTGGTGTGAGCTCCGCTTTGCAATATTCACCCGCAAAGTGCCTATCGACGGTCCTTATCTGTTTTTGCTGATCTTCAAGACTTGGAAGAAGCTATATCCTGATGAAGAGTTTGAGGCCCCTCGCTGGATTCGTCATGAGCCTATCCGACTTCACATCAAGAGTCGATGGGCTAACACTACCACCCGTGCAGAGGCTGCTGCAGCTAAGATGGATGAGGATGAGGAGAAAGTTGAGTAGGAGGTGGCTGATGAGGACAGTTCTGGAGGGTATGCCCCCCCCCTCGTCTGAGCCCTCGTGGGCTAAGAAGCTGAAGAGCAAGATGAAGGCTCTGTTTTGTATGCAGGCAAAGGGGCAATACAAGGCTCATGTGACTCAGAAGCAGGCTCGCCATCGTGACAAGAAGATAATGAGGATCTTTGGTGAGGATGCGTCCAATGGGTCAGAGGAGATCATCACTCCAGAAGCTGAGTGGATTGCCAAATAGGGCTTCAAGTGGTCTGATTCCGAGGAGGAGGAGCAGGAGTCTGACGGAGCTCATGACGACTGATCTCTTCCGCCTGAGCTACCACATATGTCTTAGGTGTCCTCTTTCCCTTTGTGGTGTCTCGATGCCAAAGGGGGAGAGTGTGTAGGATTTGCGTCTTGTGCCGTGTTTATTTGCTTTTCGTTGGTCGAACCTTATATGCTTTCGTTGGTTTGTGTCGTGTGTGTGAGACCTTACATATGTTGTGAGACATATGCACTCTACTCTTTATCTCGTTATTATGTCTATGCTATCTGCTAGGTTGTGAGCAGTTGCTTCACTTGCCCTTAATATGTGCTCATGTTATCCTCCTTACATCCATGCGTAGAATCTTATTCTTTGTTGCAAGGAGTATGTTGTTTATAAAATATAGGGGGAGCGTTGATCCTAGTATGTGTGATGTGCAGTCCAAAGCACCTTCTTATGTATGCACACATCTAGGGGGAGCTTACCTATATTTTATAATTATGTTGGGTTTGCTTACTACCATGTTATATATATATATCTTTGTGCAAATCCCGTATTGTCATCAATCCACCAAAAAGGGGGAGATTGTAAGGGCATATTTCTCCCTAAGTAGTTTTGGTGATTGGTGACAATGCTTTTGCGGACTAATCGTGTGCACTGATCTTTTCAGATATATCACACCTAGGCACAAGACGATTTAGTGTCCCTCGGAACCTATGGAAGATGGTGTTTCCTTTCGTTTCTTTTCGGTGGAATTGATTCATAGGAAAACCGTACTATTAAGAGGGGGTCCGCTTCGGAAAGGTTTGGGTGGAATCAACACGTACACGTCTATTAATTCGAACCACCTTTCCTTCGCTTCTCTGGAGCTCCGGCTGTTTTCCATGTCTTTACAAAAACAGTGACGTCCTACTACTACCACTGCTGGGAATGCGGTAGTACCACTCAAAGAACGCGGTAGTACCGCACGGCCCCACGGTAGTACCGCTCTAGGTTTACGGTAGTACCGCACCATGCGGTAGTACCGTACCATGGACACGGTAGTACCGTGTGACCCGCCCAGCGTCGTAACTAGTACGGTAGTAGGCGCGGAAGTAATTTTTTACTTCCGCGTCCTACGCGGTAGTACCGCTTCGAGCAAGCGGTAGTATCGTGTCGGGTTTTTGCAACGACCGTAACTCTGCGGAAGTAGCTGCGGACGTATTTTATTTAGTCCGCACTCCTCCTCGGCCAGTCTGACCCTGCCTTGCGGTAGTACCGCAAGGACGTGCGGTAGTACCGCTCCGGCAGTACTACCGCCCGGTGTTTTAATGCAACATGGGCTAGTTCTGGCTCGTACCGCGCCAGCGGTAGTACCGCACCCTGTGCGGTAGTACCGCTGGACCGTGCGGTAGTACTGCATGTTAAGTGCGGTAGTACTGTGCTCTGCGGGCAGATTTGTGGGATAACGGTTGGATTTGCCCTCCCACTATATATAGGGAGTCTTCTTCCCCAAGAAGACTCACCTCTTCCTCCCAAAGCTCCATTGTTGCTCAAAGCTCCATTTCCGCCTGATCTCTCTCCCTAGCCAATCAAACTTGTTGATTTCCTCGGGATTGCTTGAGAAGGCATCGATCTACACTTCCACCAAGAGATATTTGATTCCCCCCACTAATCCCT
The DNA here is from genome assembly GCA_902687465.1 of Secale cereale. Taxonomy (NCBI): domain Eukaryota; kingdom Viridiplantae; phylum Streptophyta; class Magnoliopsida; order Poales; family Poaceae; genus Secale; species Secale cereale. Next base: position 807,257,892 of record LR738711.1, on the reverse strand, counting down.
TGCGTATCTTGTTACTCTTGGGTGTTTGAGCACCCTAGAAGGTTGAGGTCACCTCGGAGCCATATTCCATTATGGTGAAGCTTCGTGGTGTTGTTGGGAGCCTCCAATTCGGTTGTGGAGATTGCCCCAACCTTGTTTGTAAAGGTTCGGTCGTCGCCTTCAAGGGCACCACAAGTGGAATCACAGCACCTCGCATTGTGTGAGGGCATGAGGAGAATACGGTGGCCCTAGTGGCTTCTTGGGGAGCATTGTGCCTCCACACCGCTCCAACGGAGACGTACTTCCTCTCAAAGGGAAGGAACTTCGGTAGCACATCCTCGTCTTCACCGGCTCCACTTGTGGTTATTTCTTTCCTTTACTTGTGCAAGCTTTCTTTGTATACCTTAGCTTGCTTACTTGTGTGGTTGTTATTGTTGCTTCCTATAAGTTGTTCACCTAGTTGCATATCTAGACAACTTACTTTGTTGCTAAGTTTAATTTGGTTAAGAAAAGCTAAAAATTGTTAGTTGCCTATTCACCCCCCCCCCCTCTAGTCAACCATATCGATCCTTTCAGCATGGTTATGTTGGATAGACTTCCTGAAATGTCTCATAATGTTGCAATCCTTCCACATATGGGTAGACGGTCTCTCCTCTGTTCCGTGCTTCGGACATGGCTGATTCATTACTGCTTCAAGGTCAAATTTTGTCCCTTGAGCCGGCCTCCCCTTACGACGCTGGTTATAATTCCGTGCAGCGGTGTTAGCTACAAAATCATCAGCCTTGCACTTACCGCCACTGCCCTGATGCCCTGATTGGCCGGGTTATACTGTTGTCCCCTCATGCCGCTACTCTTCTTTCCATTTCCCGATCTTTCATCCTCAGAGTCGGGGTCCTTGGTACTATCAGAGTCGGCATATTTGACAAGAGCCGCCATGAGCTCCCCCATATCATTGCAATGACGGGTAAGCCGCCCAAGCTTCTGCTTGAGTGGAAGAAAATGGCATTTTTTCTCCAACATTAAAACTGATGAGCCGGCGTTGATGTTATCTGAAAAATTTATGATAGTTGGGACCCGGCGCACCTAGCTGGTCGTTGATTCGCCCTCGGCTTGAACACAAGAAGCCAAATCCACAATTGACATAGGCTGCGTGCACGTATCTTTGAAATTTTGGATAAACTTGGCCTTCAACTCTTCCCACGACCTAATGGAGTTGGTAGGTAGCCCTTTCAACCAATTACAAGTCGTCCCTTCCAGCATCATTGTGAAATACTTAGCATATGCAGCCTCACTAACATCCAACATCTCCATAGCCATCTCATAACTCTCCACCCAAGCCTCAGGGGGCTGATCTGCTGTGTAATTAGGCACCTTGCGAGGGCCCTTGAAGTCCTTGGGCAAACGCTCGTTTCGTAGAGACGCCGTTAAACACGGCACACCCCAACTTCTAGAAACCACACCTGCCTCCATTGAAGTTGTTGGGTAAAACGGCGCATGCTGATGAGCCGCCGGCTGAGCCGCCAGCTCGGCCTCCCGGCGCATTCTTCCCTAATCAACCAAATCTTTTGCGTTGGCACCATTGCGCACCAGGTCATGCCCATGAGGTTGGTTATGGTGGTGCTCAATAGTCGAAACTGTTGGCGAGTCAATGTGCCTGCTGTAGCTTGATACGTCTCCAACGTATCTATAATTATTTATTGTTCCATGCTATTATTTATGATGTTTTGGATGTTTAATGGGCTTTGTCATACACTTTCATATTATTTTTGGGACTAACCTACTAACCCAAAGGCCCAGTCCAGATTGTTTTTTTTTTCCTGTTTTAGGGTTTTATAGAAAAGGGATATAAAACGGAGTCCAAACGAAATGAAACCTTCGGGAGAGATATTTTTGGAGAAAATCACGCACGGGAGACTTGAGAACCACAGAGTAGGGGCCACGAGGTGCCCACGAGGGTGGGGCGTCCCCCCTAGGGTGCGCCCCCTGCCTCGTGGACCCCTCGTGAGGCCCCCGGTGTCCTCCTTCCTCCTATATAAGCCTACGTACCCCGAAACCATCAGAACAACAGAGAAAACCCTAGTTCCACCGCCGTAACCTTCTGTTCCCATGAGATCCATCTTGGGGCCTGTTCTGGAGCTCCGCCGAAGGGGGGATCTACCACGGAGTGCTTATACATCATCATCATCGCCTCACCATGAGTTGTGAGTAGTTTACTACAGACCTTCGGGTCCATAGCTAGTATCTAGATGGCTTCTTCTCTCTCTCTCTGGATCTCAATACAAAGTTCTCCTCGGTCTTCGAGGAGATCTATTCGATGTAATCTCTTTTTGCGATGTGTTTGTCGAAATCCGATGAATTGTGAGTTTATGATCAAGATTATCTATGAGAAATTTTTGGTTCTTTTCTGAACTCTTTATGTGTGCTCATAATATCCTTGCAAGTCTCTTCGAATTATTGGTTTGGTTTGGCCTACTAGATCTATAGTTCTTGCAATGGGAGAAGTGCTTGGCTTTGGGTTCAATCTTGCGATGTCCTTTCCCAGTGATAGTAGATGCAGCAAGGCACGTATTGTATTGTTGCGATCGAGGATAAAAAGATGGGGTTTATATCATATTTCTTGAGTTTATCCCTCTACATCATGTCATCTTGCATAAGGCGTTACTCTGTTCTTATGAACTCAATACACTAGATGCATGCTGGATAGCGGTCGATGTGTGGAGTAATAGTAGTAGATGCAGAATCATTTTGGTATACTTGTCTTGGACGTGATGCCTATATACAATGATCATGCCTAGATAGTCTCATAATTATTCCCTTTTCTATCAATTGCTCGACAGTAATTTGTTTACCCGTCGTAGAATATCGCTATCATGAGAGAAGCCACTAGAGAACACTATGGCCCCCGGGTCTATTCTCAACATATCAATCTACATTTACTTTACTTTTTCCGCTTTTACTTTCTGTTCTTATAATCAAAAATACCAAAAATATAAACTATCATCTCTATCAGATCTCACTTTCGTAAGTAACCGTAAAGGGATTGACAACCCCTTATCGCGTTGGCTGCGGAGTTCTTATTTGTTTGTGCAGGTGCGAGGGACTCGCGCGTGGTTTCCTACTGGATTGATACCTTGGTTCTCAAAAACTGAGGGAAATACTTACGCTACTGTGCTGCATCTCCCTTTCCTCTTCGAGGGAATACAACGCAAGCTCGTGAAGTAGCAAGAAGAATTTATGGCGCCGTTGCCGGGGAGGCTTACGCAAAAGTCATATACCAAGTACCTATCACAAACTCTTATCCTTCGCATTACATTTTTTGCCTCTCATTTTCCTCTCCCCCACTTCACCCTTGCCGTTTTATTTGCCCTTCTTTTTGCCGTCTGTTTACCGTTTGTGTGCCTCTTGTTTGCTTGTGTTGATATGTGCCCTCAATTAGCTTGCATCTTCGCTTGCTAAAGTATGGATCCTCATCCACTTGCTAATCTCTTTAAGAGATCCAATTATGTTGAACCTATTGCTAGTGAGTTGCATGCACTAGATTATGTTTATGAGGTTTTGCTTGAAATTTATGAATCTGAAAATTATGAGGAATTGTTGAAAGAAAAAGTAATTCATGTTAGCTCCTTAAATAAAAAAGCATGATTGCAATGATACTATTATAAATGTCAATTGTGTTAATGATATGCAAAACCCTAAGCTTGGGGATGCTAGTATTGCTATGCGCACTACTTGTTGCAATGATCATGATCGGGGTGATGTTTCTTATGATCTTGAAAATTTATTTAAGCCCCATGATATATATGAGATTGATAATAATGTTTGCAATAATATTTAAATTGGGTTTGGAAGAGTGTTAACTTTAGATCCCACATATTTGGAGAATGATCAATCTTATGAAATTTTTGATAATAGTGGGTTTGGAGAGGTCATGACTTTATTTAATGTTAATCCCACTATTTTGGAAGAGTGTCAACTTTGTATGCATGTGGATCGTGTTGAGAATATGTTATGTGATAGCTATATTGTTGAATTTGCTTATGATCCTACATGCAATTATTATGAGAGAAGAAAATATGGTTGTAGAAATTTTCATGTTACTAAATCACATCTCGTTATATTGAGATTGCTATTGTTTCTTTCTTCTTCCTTGCATATGCTAGATCTTGCTTATCTTGCTAATTTGTTTTCCTATAAAATGCCTATGCATAGGAAGTATATTAGACTTAGATGTGATTTTCACATGCTTTATGATGGTCTCCTTGTGCTTCAATTCTTATCTTTCATGTGAGCATCATTGAAATCTCAATGCCTAGCCAGGGGCATAAAACGATAGCGCTTGTCGGGAGGCAACCCAATTTTATATTTTTTGTTTTTGCTTTTTTTTAGGAATAATATTGCATCAAGATTCTGTTTAGATGTGCTTTTGTGTTTTGTTTAGTGTTTGTGCCAAGTAGAACCTTTGGGAAGACTTGTGTGAAGTTTGTGTGATCTTGCTGTGAAAAACAGAATCGTTAGCGCTCGCTGGAATGGTCTTCAGATTTTACAAGAGCGTGCTATTTAGTTGATTCTTTTTTCAGATGATTAATAGGAAAATTCCTCACGTTTACCAATTTAGTTTGAATTTTTTGGAGTTACAGAAGTATGCGAAACCTGCAGATTACTACAGATTGTTCTGTTTCTGACAGATTCTGTTTTTCGTGTGTTGTTTTCTTATTTCAATGCATCTATGAGTAGTATTGGGAAGTATGAACCATAGAGAAGTTGTAATACAGTAGGTTTAACACCAATATACACAAAGAATGAATTCATTGCTGTACCTTTGAGTAGTGGTTTTCTTTCTTATACTAACGGAGCTCACGAGATTTTTGTCTAAGTTTTGTGTTGTGAAGTTTTCAAATTTTGAGTATTGCTTTGATGGACTATGGAACAAGGAGTAGCAAGGGCCTAACCTTGGGGATGCCCATGGCACCCCAAGTAAAATTCAAGGACCATCAAAAGCCTAAGCTTGGGGATGCCCCGGGAAGGCATCCCCTCTTTCGTCTTCATCCATCGGTAACTATACTCGGAGCTATATTTTTATTCACCACATGATATGTGTTTTACTTGGAGCGTCTTGTATAATTTGAGTCTTTGCATGTTAGTTTTCCAGAATTATCCTTGCTGGACACACCTATTTGAGAGACCTAAATATGGCCTAGGAATTGATAGAACACTCTATGTGCTTCACTTATATCTTTTGAGTTGAATAGTTTTTGCTCTAGTGCTTCACTTATATCTTTTAGAGCACGGTGGTGATAATATTTTGAAGAAATTGTTGAACTCTCATGCTTCACTTATATCCATTTGAGAGTCTATTAAAACAGCATGGTAATGTGTTTAGGCTATGAACTAGTCTTCACATGATAGACATCCAATATCAATGTAGTAAAAAAATTCACACTAAGTGCATTGAATAAGATGAGAAGTTGGATGCTTGATAATTGTTTTCAGATATGAGGATAGTGATATTAGAGTCATGCTAGTGGAGTTATTATGAAATTGAGAAATACTTGTGTTAAGGTTAGTGATTCCCGTAGCATGCACATATGGTGAACCTATATGTGAGTAAGTTAGAGCCTAGTCGATGTGAGACTATCTCCCTCCTTTTTGTCTTCTCCACAACCACCTCTCTATTCCACCCATCGTGCTTTGTCCATGGCTCACGCTCATGTATTGCGTGAAAGATGAAAGGTTTGAAAGAATAGAGTATGAAAACAAGTGCTTGGCTGAAATCGGCGTTGTGCATGATATGAATATTTTGTGTGATGAAGAGGGAGCATTGCCAGACTATATGATTTTGTAGGGATAACTTTCTTTAGCCATCGTATTTTGAGAAGACATGATTGCTTTGTTAGTATGCTTGAAGTATTGTTATTTCTTATGTCAATATAGACTTTTATCTTGAATCTTTCAGATCTGAACATTCATGCCACAATTAAGAGAATTACATTGAAAAACTATGTTGGTTAGCATTCCACATCAAAAATTCTGTTTTTATCATTTACCTACTCGAGGACGAGTAGGAATTAAGCTTGGAGATGCTTGATACGTCTCCAACGTATCTATAATTTTTTATTGTTCCATGCTATTATTTATGATGTTTTGGATGTTTAATGGGCTTTGTCATACACTTTTGTATTATTTTTGGGACTAACCTACTAACCCAAAGGCACAGTCCAGATTGTTGTTTTTTGCCTGTTTTAGGGTTTTACAGAAAAGGGATATCAAACGGAGTCCAAACGGAATGAAACCTTCGGGAGAGATATTTTTGGAGAAAATCACGCACGGGAGACTTGAGAACCACGGATTAGGGGCCATGAGGTGCCCACAAGGGTGGGGGCGCCCCCCCCCCCAGGGAATGCCCCCCTGCCTCGTGGACCCCTCGTGAGGCCTCCGGTGTCCTCCTTCCTCCTATATAAGCCTACGTACCCCGAAACCATCAAAACAACAAAGAAAACCCTAGTTCCACCGCTGTAACCTTCTGCTCCCGTGAGATCCCATCTTGGGGCCTGTTCCGAAGCTCCGCCGGAGGGGGGATCTACCACGGAGTGCTTCTACATCATCATCATCGCCTCACCATGAGTTGTGAGTAGTTTACTACAGACCTTCGGGTCCATAGCTAGTATCTAGATGGCTTCTTCTTTCTCTCTCTGGATCTCAATACAAAGTTCTCCTCGGTCTTCGAGGAGATCTATTCGATGTAATCTCTTTTTGCGGTCTGTTTGTCGAGATCCGATTAATTGTGAGTTTATGATCAAGATTATCTATGAGAAATATTTGGTTCTTTTCTGAACTCTTTATGTGTGCTCATAATATCCTTGCAAGTCTCTTCGAATTATTGGTTTGGTTTGGCCTACTAGATCTATAGTTCTTGCAATGGGAGAAGTGCTTGGCTTTTGGTTCAATCTTGCGGTGTCCTTTCCCAGTGATAGTAGGGGCAGCAAGGCATGTATTGTATTGTTGCCATCGAGGATTGAAAGATGGGGTTTATATCATATTCCTTGAGTTTATCCCTGTACATCATGTCATCTTGCTTAACGTGTTACTCTGTTCTTGTGAACTCGATACACTAGATGCATGCTAGATAGCGATCAATGTGTGGAGTAATAGTAGTAGATGCAGGTAGGAGTCGTTCTACTTGTCTCGGACGTGATGCCTATATACAATGATCATGCCTAGATAGTCTCATAATTATTCGTTTTTCTATCAATTGCTCGACAGTAATTTGTTTACCCGCCGTAGAATATCGCTATCATGAGAGAAGCCACTAGAGAACACTATGTCCCCCGGGTCTATTCTCAACATATCAATCTACATTTACTTTACTTTTTCCGCTTTTACTTTCTGTTCTTATAATCAAAAATACCAAAAATATAAACTATCAGATCTCACTTTCGTAAGTGACCGTAAAGGGATTGAAAACCCCTTATCGCGTTGCTTGCGAAGTTCTTATTTGTTTGTGCAGGTGCGAGGGACTCGCGCGTGGTCTCCTACTAGATTGATACCTTGGTTCTCAAAAACTGAGGGAAATACTTACGCTACTGTGCTGCATCTCCCTTTCCTCTTCGAGGGAATACAACGCAAGCTCGAGAAGTAGCATAGCTCCGGCTTGGACGAGGGGTGATGACCCACAAGTGTAGGGGGTCTATCGTAGTCCTTCCGATAAGTAAGAGTGTCGGACCCAACGAGGAGCTGAAGGAAATGATAGGCAGTTTTCAGTAAGGTATTTTCTGCAAGCATTGAAATTATAGGTAACAGATAGTTTTGTGATAAGGTAATTGGTAGCAAGTGACAAAAGGTAAAAGTAAATAAGGTGCAGCAAGATGGCCCAATCCTTTTTGTAGCAAAGGACAAGCCTGGACAAACTCTTATATGGAGGAAAGCGCTCCCGAGGACACATGGGAATTATCGTCAAGCTAGTTTTCATCACGATCATCTGATTCACGTTTGGTACTTTGATAATTTGGTATGTGGGTGGACCGGTGCTTGGGTGATGTCCTTACTTGGACAAGCCTCCCACTTATGATTAACCTCTAATGCAAGCATCCGCAACTAAAAAAGAAGTATTAAGGTAAACCTAACCATAGCATGAGACAAGTGGATCCAAATCAACCCCTTACGAAGCAACGCATAAACTAGGGTTTAAGCTTTTGTCACTCTAGCAACCCATCATCTACTTATTACTTCCCAATGCCTTCCTCTAGGCCCAAATAATGGTGAAGTGTCATGTAGTCGACGTTCACATGACACCACTAGAGGAGAGACAACATACATCTCATCAAAATATCGAACGAATACCAAATTCACATGACTACATATAGCAAGACTTCTCCCATGTCCTTAGGAACAAAAGTAACTACTGACAAGACTTAATATTGTTCATGATCAGAGGGGTATTAATATGCATAATTGATTTGAACATATGATCTTCCACCAAATAAACCAACTAGCATCAACTACAAGGAGTAATCAACACTACTAGCAACCCACAGGTACAAATCTGAGGTTTGGGTACAAAGATTGGATACAAGAGATGAACTAGGGTTTGAGAGGAGATGGTGATGGTGAAGATGTTGATGAAGATAAATCTCCCCAAGATGGGAGAGTGGTTGGTGATGACGACGGTGACGATTTCTCCCTCCCGGAGGGAAGTATCCCCGGCAGAACAGCTCTGCTGGAGCCCCTAGATTGGTTTCCGCCAAGGTTCTGCCTCGAGACGGCGGTGGCTAGTCCCGGAAGCCTCCTTATGATTTTTTTTCTAGCTCAAAACACCTCATATAGGAGAAGATGGGCACCGGGGGGCCATCGGTGGGCCCACGAGGCATGGGGCGCGCCCAGAGAGGGGGGCGCGCCACCCACCCTCGTGGACAGGTGGTGGCCCCCCTGGTGATCTTCTTTTGCCAGATATTTTTTATATTTTCTAAAACTGTGTCCTGTGGAGTTTCGGAGCTTTTTGAGTTGTGCAGAATAGGTTTCGAGAGTTTGCTTCTTTTCCAGCCAGAATTCCAGTTGCCGGCATTCTCCCTCTTCATGTAAACCTTGTAAAATAAGAGAGAAAAGGCATAAGTATTGTGACATAACGTGTAATAACAGCCCCATGGTGCAATAAATATCAACATAAAAGAATGATGCAAAATGGACGTATCAAGGGGTTGAATGAATCCGGTCACGACTATAAGAATAAGCCTGCTGCTGTGCTAGCACTGTTTGAAGAAGTTCCCTGGCCCTTCGGGTTTCAACTGCCACCGGAGTCTCACCCTTGACTGGCAGAACCACCAATCGTGTAGCTGCAGCAATCATATTATCCAAAGGGTTCGAATAATGACCCGGCGGCGTCGCCGGGTGATGAGGTGGGGTGTTATTCACATGTGGAGAACCTGTCACGCGTGGCTGAACCGGCGCTCCACCCCCTGGTGCTTCAGCCATTTGGTTTATCACCGACGGGTTACTGGTCCCTACTCTAGTTGTATTGAAAAGATTCCTCAGCTCGTAAACAAAAGGCAAACGACTTTGGTGCTTTCTCCTCAAGACTTCATTAGAAGCGTTCTGCTCCACCGTGAGCCGGTATGAATCTGCTGCGCTTGCGCGCTCAAAACGGCCCGCTCTGCGGTCATCCTAGCGTTCACTGCCGCCAGCTCTTCCTTGGCTTGTACTTTCTCATCATGCAACTTAGCCACATCCACCTTATGTTGTTCCTGGTTGTCCAGGTTACCTCCACTCCCATCAGAGTTGCTAGATCCTCCAATAAATCTGTTAAAACTTGAGCCGGCGGGCGTACTGATTCGCTAGTACCTGCTGCCGTTACCGCGCTGTGCTGGAGGTCATAACCATGGCGGTTATCGAACCAAGAACCGGCTGGGTGCTGGCCATGAAGATCGCCACCCTGTTCGGCGGCTCACGGGGGTCTGGAATACTGTTACCATCAGAACATCCCCCAAGTCATCTGTTTTGTAGTTGATACATTGAGCTGGTCTTGCCCGTGGACGATACACCATATGAGTAGATGGCCGTCTCACCGCGGGATACAGAGCCTTCCAATTCAGCCCCATGGGTGAACCCAACAAAAACATGCTTCACGGCGGGTTGAACCCGGGTGGGTCGCGCACGCTGAGCCATCTCAATGATGTCGGTGCAGATGTCCGGCTCAGGGCCCGGTTCGCCGATCTTGCCGATGAAGACGTGGATTTCACCGAAGGGGACCCGGTACCCGTACCCAATTGATCCGGCCTCGGGGCCCCATCCAGCATCGTCGATGTAGAGCTTGCCGCGATGACTCTTGGTCATCCGGCCCACAGCGTATCCCTTGATCCCTTTGAAGCTACCCTTCAAGAACTCGAAACCATCATGCGCTGGCCCCATGGTGGGCGCCAACTATCATGGACTTGTCACGGAAGATGTCCTAGGGGAAGGACTTAGTTGTGGAGCCATCACGACGTAGTTAGCTTAAAGGGGTTAAAATGGGACAAAGGACACGAGGAGTTTATACTGGTTCGGCCCCTTGCGGTGAAGGTAAAAGCCTAATCCAGTTTGAGGTTGTATTGCTAGAGTTTCGATTGCCAGGGAGCGAATACGCTAGCCTAGCTTTCGATCTTTTGTTTCTCGCCCTAAGTCGCTGCCGGGTCGTCCCCTTATATACACGGGTTGACGACCCGCGGCTTACAGAGTCCCGACCGGCTCATACAAACGTGTCCAGCCAAGTGACTTACATGCCTTACGGTACAAGTCAAACATACATGGCAGTTACTAATCTTTGCAACTGAACAAGTATCAAAATACCCAGGGGTTACTATGAACACTAGTGAGGTACACATTATCAATATGTATATCAAGTATACCTTTGTTCACTTCGCCATCCTTCTTATCGGCCAAATATTCGGGGAACTTCTGCTTCTAGTGACCATTTCCTTTGCAGTTAAAAGCACTCAGTTTCAGGCTTAGGTCCAGCTTTGGGCTTCTTCACAGGAGTGACAACTTGCTTGCCATTCTTCTTGATGTTCCCTTTCTTACCCTTGCCCTTTTCTTGAAACTAGTGGTCTTGTTAACCATCAACAATTGATGCTCTTTCTTGATTTCTACCTTCATTGATTTCAGCATCACGAAGAGCTCGGGAATCGTTTTCATCATCCCTTGCATATTATAGTTCATCAGAAAGTTCTAGTAACTTGGTTATAGTGACTAGAGAACTCTGTCAATCACTATTTTATCTAGAAGATTAACTCCCACTTGATTCAAGCGATTGTAGTACTCAGACATTCTGAGCACATGCTCATTGGTTGAGCTATTCTCCTCCATCTTGTAGGCAAAGTACTTGTCAGAGGTCTCATACCTCTCGACACGGGCATGAGTCTGAAATACTATTTTCAACTCTTGGAACATCTCATATGCTCTGTGGCGTTCAAAATGTTTTTGAAGTCGCGGTTATAAGCCGTAAAGCATGGCGCACTAAACTATCAAGTAGTCATCATATCGAGCTTGTCAAACGTTCATAACGTCTGCATCTGCTCCTGCAATAGGTTTGTCACCTAGCGGTGCATCAAGGACATAATACTTCTGTGCAGCAATGAGGATAATCCTCAGATCACGGACCTAGTCCGCATCATTGCTACTAACATCTTTCAACTTAGTTTTCTCTAGGAACATATCAAAAACATAGGGGAGCTATAACGCGAGCTATTGATCTACAACATAATTTGCAAATACTATTAGGACTAATTTCTTAATAAATTAAAGTTCAATTAATTATATTACTAAAGAACTCACACTTAGATAGACATCCCTCTAGTCATCTAAATTATCACGTGATCCAAATCAACTAAACCATGTCCGATCATCACGTGAGATGCAGTAGTTTTCAATGGTGAACATCTTAGGTTGATCATATCTACTATATGATTCACGCTCGACCTTTCAGTCTCCAGTGTTTCGAGGCGATGTCTGTACATGCTAGGCTCGTCAAGTTTAACCCGAGTATTCTGCATGTGCAAAACTGTCTTACACCCGTTGTATTGGAACATGGAGCTTATCACACCCGATCATCATGTGGTGTCTCGGCACGACAAACTTTCGCAAGGGTGCATACTCAGGGAGAACACTTGTACCTTGAAATTTTTGTAAGGGGTCATCTTATAATGCTACCGCCGTTCTAAGCAAAATAAGATAAACATCACATGCAATCAAATATCTGATATGATATGGCCATCATCATCTTGTGCTTTTCATCTCCATCTCCAAAGCATCGTCATGATCTCCATCGTCGCCGGCTTGACACCATGATCTTCATCGTAGCGTCATGGTCGTCTCGCCAACTATTGCTACTACTACTATCGCTAACTCATAGTGATAAAGTGAAGCAATTACATGGCTTTCTCAATTCATACAATAAAGAGACAACCATAAGGCTCCTGTCGGTTGCCGATAATTTACAAAACATGATCATCTCATACAATAACGTATAATTCATCACGTCTTGACCATATCACATCACAACATGCCCAGCAAAAACAAGTTAGACGTCCTCTACTTTGTTGTTGCAAGTTTTATGTGGCTGCTACGGGCTTAGCAAGAACCGTTCTTACCTACGCATCAAAACCACAACGATTTTTCGTCAAGTGTGTTGTTTTAACCTTCACAAGGACCAGGCGTAGTCACACTCGATTCAACTAAAGTGAGAGAGACAGACACCCACCGGTCACCTTTAAGCAACGAGTGCTCGTAACGTTGAAACCAGTCTCGTGTAAGCGTACGCGCAATGTCGGTCTGGGCCGCTTCATCTCACAATACCACTGAATCAAAGTATGACATGTTGGTAAGTAGTATGACTATTATCGCCCACAACTCATTGTTTTCTACTCGTGCATATCATCTATGCATAGATCTGGCTCAGATGCCACTGTTGGGGAACGTAGTATTTCGAAAATTTTCCCTATGATCACGCAAGATCTATCTAGGAGAAGCATAGCAACGAGCGGGAGAGTGCATCTACGTACCCTCGTAGACTGAAAGCGGAAGCATTTAGTAACGCGGTTGATGTAGTCGAACGTCTTAGTGATCCAACCGATCCAAGCACCGAACGTACGGCACCTCCGCGTTCAGCACACGTTCAGCTCGATGATGTCCCATGAACTCTTGATCCTGTTGAGGTCACGGGAGAGTTCCGTCATCACGACGGCATGGTCACGATTATGATGAAGTTACCGGCGCAGGGCTTCGCCTAAGAACTACGACGATATGACTGAGGTGTGTAACTGTGAAGGGGGGCACCGCACACGGCTAAGAAATCAACTTGTGTGTCTATGGGGTGCCCCCTCCCCACGTATATAAAGGAGGGAGGCAGGAGGAGGCCGGCCCTAGGAGGGGCGCGCCAAGGGAGTAGGATTCCTACTCCTAGTAGGAGTAGGTTTCCTTCTTTCCTAGTCCAACTAGGAGAAGGGGGCAAGGAGGAGGAGGGGAGAAGGAAGGGAGAGGGGGGCCGCGCCCCAAACCCCTTGTCCAATTTGGACCGGGCTTGGGAGGGGCGCGCGCCACCTCTTGGCTACTGCCTCTCCTTCCCACTAAGGCCCATTAAGGCCCATTGACTCCCCGGACGAATTCTCGTAACTGCACGGTACGCCGAAAAATAGTCAAATCACTCTGAACCTTTCCGATGTACGAATATAGCCGTCCAATATATGAATATTTACCTCTCGACCATTTCGAGACTCCTCGTCATGTCCGCGATCTCATCTAGGACTCCGAACAAACTTCGGTCATCAAATCACATAACTCATAATACAAATCGTTATCGAACGTTAAGCGTGCGGACCCTACGGGTTCGAGAACTATGTAGACATGACCGAGACACATCTCCGGTCAATAACCAATAGTGGAACCTGGATGCTCATATTGGCTCCTACATATTCTACGAAGATCTTTATCGGTCAAAACGCATAACAACATACGTTATTCCCTTTGTCATAGGTATGTTACTTGCATGAGATTTGATGGTCGGTATCATCAGACCTGGTTCAATCTCGTTACTGGTAAGTCTCTTTACTCGTTCCGTAATACATCGTCTTGTGACTAACTCATTAGTCATTTGCTTGCAAGGCTTATTATGATGTGTGTTACCGAGAGGGCCCAGAGATACCTCTCCGACATTAAGAGTGACAAATCCTATTCTTGATCTATGCCAACATCACAAACACTTTTGGAAACACCTGTAGAGAATCTTTATAATCACCCAATTACGCTGTGACGTTTGATAGCACACAAGGTGTACTTCCGGTATTCGGGAGTTGCATAATCTCATAGTTAGAGGAATATGTATAAGTCATGAAGAAATCAATAGCAATAAAACTAAACAATCATAGTACTAAGCTAATGGATGGGTCTTGTCCATCACATCATTATCTAATGATGTCATCTCGTTCATCAAATGACAACACATGTATATGGTTAGGAAACATAACCATCTTTGATCAACGAGCAGGTCAAGTAGAGGCATACTAGGGACTGATACGTCCATTTTGCATCATGCTTATAAGTTGATATTTATTGCATTATGGGCTATTCATACATGTTTTGTCACAATACTTATGCCTTTTCTCTCTTATTTTACAAGGTTTACATGAAGAAGGGGGAATGCCGACAGCTGGAATTCTGGGCTGGAAAAGGAGCAAACTCTGGAAACCTATTCTGCACAACTCCAAACGCCCTAAAACTCCACAGAACATTGTTTCGTAAAATATAAAAAATATATGGCGAAAGAAACCCACGAGAGGGGCCACTGGCTGGCGTCGAGGGTGGGGGCGCCCCCCTGCCTCGAGGGCCAGCCGATGGGCCCCGTTGTCCATCTTCTCCTATATGAAGCGTTTTGACCTGGAAAAAATCAAGAAGAGGCTTTCGGGACCAGACGTCGCCGTCTCGAGGCGGAAACCAATCTAGGGCTCCGGCAGAGCTGTTCTGCCGGGGATACTTCCCTCCGGGAGGGGGAAATCGTCACCTCCGTCATCACCAACAACTCTCTCATCTTTGGGAGGGCTATCTTCATCAACATCTTCACCAGCACCATCTCCTCTCAAACCCTAGTTCATCTCTTGTATCCAATCTTTGTATCCAAACCTCAGATTAGTACCTGTAGGTTGCTAGTAGTGTTGATTACTCCTTGTAGTTGATGCTAGTTGGTTTATTTGGTTGATTGAAAGATCGTGGATGTCGCCTAGAGGGGGGGTGAATAGGCACTTTAAAATAATTACGGTTTAGGCTTGAACAAATGCGGAATAAACCTAGCGGTTAACTTTTCAAGCACAAAACCTACAACAACTAGGCTCACCTATGTGCACCAACAACTTATGCTAAGCAAGATAAACAACTAGGTGATAGCTAGATAAATGACAAGAAACAATATATCTATCACAAAGTATAGTGCATAAGTAAAGGGCTCGGGTAAGAGATAACCGAGGCACACGGAGACGACGATGTATCCCGAAGTTCACACCCTTGCGGATGCTAATCTCCGTTTGGAGCGGTGTGGAGGCACAATGCTCCCCAAGAAGCCACTAGGGCCACCGTAATCTCCTCACGCCCTCGCACAATGCAAGATGTCGTGATTCCACTAAGGGACCCTTGAGGGCGGTCACCGAACCCGTACAAATGGCAACCCTTGGGGGCGGTCATCGAACCCGTACACTTTGGCAACCCTTGGGGGCGGTCACCGGAACCCGTCAAATTGCTCGGGGCGATCTTCACAACCTAATTGGAGACCCCGATACTTGCCCGGAGCTTTACACCACAATGATTGAGCTCCGAACACCACCAACCGTCTAGGGCGCTTAAGCACCCAAGAGGAACAAGCTCAAGGGTACCAAGCACCCAAGAGTAATAAGCTTCTCAACTTCACTTCCACGTATCACCGTGGAGAACTCAAACCGATGCACCAAATGCAATGGCAAGGGCACACGGAGTGCCCAAGTCCTTCTCTCCCAAATCCCACCAAAGCAACTAATGCTAGGAAGGGAAATGAGAGGAAGAACAAGAAGGAGAACACCAAGAACTCCAAGATCAAGATCCAAGGGGTTTCCCTCACCTAGAGGAGAAAGTGATTGGTGGAAATGTGGATCTAGATCTCCTCTCTCTTTTCCCCCAAGAACTAGCAAGAATCCATGGAGAGATTGAGAGATAGCAAGCTCTAAGAAGGTCAACAATGGGGGAAGAACACGAGCTTGAAGGATGAAGTTCATTGGGGAAGAATACCCCCTTTAATAGGTGGGGGGAAAATCCAACCGTTATGCTCCCAGCCCGCACAGAGCGGTACTACCGCTCCAGGAGCGGTACTACCGCTAGGGCAGTAGAACCCCTTTGAAAAACAATAGCGAGGAGGCAAAAAGGTCAAAAGAACCGTCGGAGCGGTAGTACCGCTTGACCCCACGGTACTACCGCTACGGGTAGCGGTACTACTGCTAAGGGTAGTGGTACTAAAAAATTACATCAGTGCCGACCACCGCTGGACTTGTGACGAGTTTATGGTCCCGAGCGGAAGTAGCCACGGAAATAGCCGCGGTAGTACTGCTCCAAGCGGTAGTACCGCTCCCGAAAGCGGTAGTAAAAAATTACTTCCGCTCAAACCCGCGGTACTACCGCTGCAGCCTTTTTAGTACACCAAAACGACAATAACGTTTGCATACGGACTACGAATTCGATGAAACCAAGTTTGTTGGAAAGCTAGCGACAAGGGCTAACACAATCTTGATAGAAATATCAATAATAAGCAAATTAGAAAAGTCCCAAAAGAAAATGGTGAGAACCCTTCCTCGGATAAGACCGGTAAAACATCCAACACCGAAAACATCATAGAAGACGCATGTGAACTCCGTTTTCGATGAACTCAAGCTTGTCATCAAGATGACCATAAGCTCTAATACTCACAAAGAGAACCAAACAAGAACCAAGAAACATGATGCAAGGATGCAATGATTTGAGCTCTCTACTAACGATACGATCAAGCTACCAACTTGAGAGCCCCCCTTGATAGTACGGCAAACGATCCTATAACCCGGTCTCCCAACTACCACCACGAGACCGGTAAAATAGAAAACCTATCAAGGACAAACCTTTGCTTTGCACAAAGTCCACTTGAGCTAGATGTAGACGATCTTGACTTCCTCAAGTTGGACCATCTTTCTTGATTGCGTTGTCTCGGTGAAGACTAGTAGATTGCTCCCCCATACTCCTCTATGGGTGAGCCACTCTTCGGTATATCTTCACAAGTCCATTGTCACGACAATGGACGGCAAGCTTCAAGCACTTGATTTCTTCGTGATGCTCCACTTGAACTTGCACACCGCAACCTAACCCCACAAAGAACTCTCACGAAGAACATGGGTTAGTACACAAAGCGTGATTGACAATGCTTACCATACCATGGGATTGCTTGATCCCTCTCGGTACATCTTCTACACTTTGTGTGTTGATCAACTTGATTCATTCTTTGACTTAGTTTTGATCAACCTTGAATCTTTCCAACTCTCTTCATTTGGATGATGTCTTGAAGGTAAACATGAATGCTCACAAACTCTTCTTCTTCAAGACATGCTTGCAATAAGCTCAACACCCACAAGACCAATCTTTGGATAATTCCTTAATAGCACCTTGGTCATCACAAACTCTCCTTGAAACCAACAAATGAACTCCAAGAAAAGCCTATGGACAAACCCTTCAAATATAACTCAAGGCAACCATTAGTCCATAGAGATTGTCATCAATTACCAAAACCAAACATGGGGGCACCGCATGTTCTTTCAATCTCTCCCATTTTGGTAATTGATGACAATCACTTTCAAGAAAGTTTATATAAGGAATTATGCATCACCATACCATACAACAATAATGTATGCGCATGAGATGCAAAAGCTTAGGAACAAAACAAAAGCAAGAAGAGAGAAGAGACAACTCTCTAATCTTACTCACAAAACTAAACTCTCTGGAACTTCTCCCCCATTGGCATTGATTGCCAAAATGGGCGAATAGCTTAGAAGGCCAATATAAATTGTGTTCCTCCATAAATTGTGTATTCCTCAAAATAGAGAGTGGAATGCAATACATATATCCAACTGTAAATACTTGGAGGAAGACAAACTATATTGAGGCCCAAATATTGCAAAAGAATGATATGCCACAAAGGCATAACAAAGGGAGAAAAACATGCAATCAAGCAATCAAAGGATACCAATTGAATCAAGCAATCAAAAGATACCAATTGACCCAACTAGACCAATGATCCTACATGCCAAATGAATAAAGGATATTATGATAAGAGCAAAGGAGTGTTCTAGAGAAACTAGAGAAGCTCCCCATGATTTGTGCACAATTTAGTTTTGTATTTGGATACAATGAGCACAAAATAGGTTCGTCGCTCCCCCAAGATCAATAGAACCTCACGACATAGCAACGGAGTGTTCTAAAGACACTAGTGAAGCTCCCCATAATTTATGCACTCCTTAGAATATTTTCATTAGGATACCAAGTGCACAAAATAGGATCATCACTCCCCCAAGATCAATAGACACTCACACCAAGTGCAAGTGAGCATGAAGGAAACAAAGCCTAGCACTTGCAACAAACAACTGGTTGAGCAATATATAAAAGAGTCAACTTAAGAGTAGGCTCAACCAAAATGATGTGTGTGAGTCATGGCAAAGCACTTGAGAAGATTAATGTATGGATGAACATTAAGCATCAATATACTCTTGAATGAATGAGATACATAGTACAAGGCCTATCATTCCCACACACAACAACAAATGGGTTCACAAGCTCACTACTAATCATATAAATAACCTATGCTTGTGACAACCTGTGGTGAAGATATAAAAAGGATAGCTTTGTCATGAGGAGGGATACCAATAGAAATGGCAAAAGCCTCGTCAAGACAAGCAAGAAAAAAATGATCTTCACCACAAAAGAGTGCATCAAGATGCAACGATATAAGATCCGCACTCGAGACACACACCTTCATAGAGCCACCAAAGAAATAAAACAGGAACGAAAAGGTGGACGTGAAAGAAGGGGATATCAAATAGATATGCAACTTCTCTCAAGTGTATAAGATTCTAGGTAGATGAAGATCATGATGATATCAATTCACAAAGAAGGATGTACACACGAAATTGTTGCAAAAAGGAATGAATAAGATATCCCCAAGGAAGTCATAAATATACCAATAAGATATTTGCTTGAAGGCATAGCACATGGCTAGATATGTTCTTATTGTATATAAATGAGTTCCAACCACACGAGCATCAAAGACATCACAACTAGCAACAAGAGATCATTGTTGGGATGCTTTGAGAAAGGAAACAAGTATCATAAGAAGGAATGACTAACATGCCATGATACAACCTACACAAGGTTGGTGCAAGAAATGTGTGCATGAAGTAGATGGTGATACTTGTTACCGAGATACCATTGGAAGGATGTAGTAGATACCAATTGAAGGTAGATAGTAGTTCATTGATCATCCTAGATTGACTCCAATAAGCACATGGTGACACCACCTTCCTTTTGAATGAGCCGAGCATCCAATGCATCTCCGATTGTTCCTAGAACAACAACGCAAACAAAATGGTACCCAAACTCATTGGGACCAAAGAGTTAGAAACACCAATACATAGGACAAACTCCACAAACACATGTGCATTTATATATGAAAATGAATTTCATGCACATCTCATCCAAATTGAGACTAGGTGGAGTTTCCCCTATATATTGGGTTAAAGAAAGAAAGCATGCCAAAGAAAATACATGTAGTAAATATGCATGCTCAAGACTTTCAAGAAATGAAACAAAATGAAAAATAAATACCAAGTGAAAATAGGATACCAAATGGATAAATCATCACTTGGAAGATATCTATTTAGAAGATACATCAAGGAATGAGATATCCATTGATACACGCAAAAGGAAAGATATCTGACTCCCAAAAGAGAGGATTGTTCTAAACAAACCAACCCATCTACAAAGTTTCATGATGGCACAAAGTATCAAAAACAAACGGCTTGCCTTCCATCAACACACACTTGAAATGGATCACAATAAGAGTGTTCTATCGAAAATAGGATAGCTCCCCCAAGAATTGTGCATTATAGAGAATTTGCATTTGAATACGAAATGCACACGATGGGATAACCACTTTCGCTATATCTATAAAACACTAGACAAGATCAAGAAAACAACAAGATCCACAAGTGGCACGGAAGGCAATGGGAGTTGATGCAATCTTGGAAAGAAATGGGCCGAACAAAAGCAAAAGCCAATGTAAAGATGATCAACAATTTCTACCACATACATGATTACCAATTGTCAACAGACAAGAAGTATTTGGGAATAATTCCCGGTGATAGATAGCAATGATATCCAACATCATCTTCACACCAAACACAAGCAAATTGGAACTTGTAGAGCTAACATGTCACCTAGGTACGAGATAATTTACAATATCAACTCTAGGTGAAAATATCTCAAATGTACACATTTTCTAGGCTAGTAATATGCACATAGCACATTACTCCCCCATAATGTGATACCAAAGAAAACTTAAACAAGAGGCAATAAGAGGAACCAACAAGAGATAATTAATGGACACTTTAGAATTTGAATTTCTCATGAGAAGATATACCACATAGTGACTAGATAATCTTGTAATATCAAAACTAGATGGTATTCCTCATGTACACGCATTTTTAGGATTGTGAGGTGCACAAAGCACATCACTCCCCCAAAATGGGATGTTCCATTAATCTCTCACAAGAGCCAACTAAGATATAAACAAGATGCAAAAAGGCTCAACACACGACACACGCGTACATGATGTACAAACCAACATACACATACTTGATTTCTCAAGATAAGCAAATTGGAAGCACAACATATACAAGCACATCAAAGGTACAAAACCACAACATGCTAAGGGGCAAGTAACTTTCAATGTAAACAATTTAAGCACGAGTTACCGCAAGGAGGAACATTGGATATACCATAGAACGATAATCCGAATGACTTGGCTTGAGACAATATGAATGATGAAGACCCCTCAAATCTTCATAATGTAGCCAAGTCTCCAATGCCCTCCAACATCACCTATTGATCAAGTTTGAGCTAGTTTGTCCCCAACCAAGTTGGGTCCTAAGAGGTTAGTCACAATAGGCTTGGCTACCCAAATGGTTCTTTTCTTGAAACCACTTTGAGTCCCAAGAAACTTGGCAAACACATTGCCAACCTTATCCTTCCCAAGAGAATAGACATCATCAATAATAATTGGATTGGATAAGTTACCACTAGTGCATGAAGAAGCAAGGTGACCCTTCTCACGGCATAGGTAGCAACATCTACTCTTCACTTTCTTCTCATTTGATTTCTCAAAATGAGAAGCATTACCAAGAGTCTTCTTGGGAAGCGGCCTTTCTCCAACTTGCGGTTGAGCACGAGAATGAACTTGTGGCCTCTTCCCTTGTTGCTTGTCACTAATGGCCTTCTTCTTCAATGGGCAAGATCTAACATGATGCCCTTCAATTTTGCACTTGAAGCAAATAATCTTGGCCGAATTCTTGAGTTGTTCTTGGCCCTTATTCTTCTTAATGATCTTGGACATTTTCTTCTTGTTGGAGTTGAATCCAAGTCCACCTTTGTCATTGGGGGATTTTTGCACACTCAAGATATTGTTGAGTGTGGACTTCCCTTCATGACACTTTTCCAAGTCTTTCTTCAAGGAAGAGACTTGGGCCTTGAGCTCTTTGATTTCCTCTACATGGTTAGTATCAACACAAGTACTAGAGGAAGTATAGGCTTCATTGTTAGAGCAACAAGGCAAGGAAAGCAATTCATCACAAGATGTACCAATGTTATGCATAGATGAATTACGAGGACTAGCACATGGCAATATAGCATTTTGACTAGAAGTAGTGCTAGCGACCACATGAGACTCACTAGATGTTACCTTGATAATCAAAGCCTCATGAGCTATCTTTTGCACATTGTGGGATACTAGAAGATCATCATGAGAGCTTGTGAGCTTTACATGACTTTCTTCCAATTTCCCATAATTGCTAGATAACAACTCAAGTTGAGCCCTTAGCTCAACATTCTCCTTCAAAATGGATGCTTCACTAGAAATAGAGTTAGTAGCACAAGCATCATCAATAATAGCAAGAGGAGAAGGCAACTTGGCAAGATCTTTAGAATATGAAGCTTTAAGTTGAGCATGAGACCGGTGAGTTTGATGAGCTCACTCTTAATGACCCTTGAGCCATTTTCGAGGTGCTCAAAATCCTCAAGGAGTTTAGCATGTGCAACTTCAAGCTTCTCGTTTTTAGTTTCAAAATCATTAGCCACCTTGAGAGCTCTATCACGGGATTCCTTTATTCTAGATAGTTCTAGAGCAAAAGTCTCCTCAAGAGATTCCTTGGTGGTTTGTTCAAGTTCAAGAGCTTGCGAAAGGTCGGCGATCTCATTAGCGTAATCACGCTCATGACCTTCCATTTTCTCAATGGTGACCTCATGCTCCTCTAGATGAGATTCCAACTCATCAATATATTTCTTGCCCTCAATGGCAATAGACATGATTTCCATAAAGTTGGAACGAGCTAATTTATTCTTAAGAAGAGCTTTAAAAATCATTTCCCCCTTAATTTTTAAGGAGGCAACATTATCATTCTCTTCATCATTTTCTACATCATCATCATTGTCATCATCACTATCATCACAAGATATATTGGGGTTCAAAGTGGGAGATACCTTTGAAGCCTTAGCAATAAGGCAAAACGCAATAGATGATGATGTAGGATCCCTTGAAGCACCATTCAAGACTACATCTTGTTCCATGGGGTGTTGGGTTTCCTCTACATTGTTAGCACAACAATTCGAGGAAATAGATGCATTTTTATCATGGCAACAAGACATAGCAAGCATATCATCATGAGTTTTAGTCAAGCAATTTCTACATGATATGCAAGGACTATCAACACAAGCATGTGAAACATGTAGGGTGCTCGAAGTGTTAAAGTCCAAAGAAGATGCATTGCAATAAGATAGTGATGAAGGATCATCCACAATAAGCATACTATCATCATTGCAATGACCAACACTACTCACCATATCATTACCTTGTGGCAAACCACATGTAGGTGAAGTAGAAGAAGTTGAGAAGACAAAACGGCCGGAGGTGGAGGGAGAACAATCATTCCTACAGTTTTTGGACACACCATATTTATCTTGAAGCTTTGTCCACAACTCATGAGCATCCCGGAACGGCATGAGTTGAAATATAACTACATTGCTCAAAGCATCAAAAAGCACATTAGAAGCTTCAGCATTGAGATAAGAGTTTTTCTCATCCTCTAAAGATAATCTTTGTGCATCCTTTGGAGGAGAAAAACCCATATCTACAATTCGCTCTAAATTTTGGTCCATGACCCTAAAGAGATTAAGCATGCGAATTACCCAAACATCAAAATTTGTGCCATTGACACTAAGAGTGTCAGGGAAACCTAAACCCCTAGTCGACATCCTTACTCTCTAGGCGGTAAAGCCCTATAAAGAGAGACGAGGCTCTGATACCAAATGAAAGATCGTGGATGTCGCCTAGAGGGGGGGTGAATAGGCACTTTAAAATAATTACGGTTTAGGCTTGAACAAATGCGGAATAAACCTAGCGGTTAATTTGTCAAGCACCAAACCTACAACAACTAGACTCACCTATGTGCACCAACAACTTATGCTAAGCAATATAAACAACTAGGTGATAGCTAGATAAATGACAAGAAACAATATATCTATCACAAAGTATAGTGCATAAGTAAAGGGCTCGGGTAAGAGATAACCGAGGCACACGGAGACGACGATGTATCCCGAAGTTCACACCCTTGCGGATGCTAATCTCCGTTTGGAGCGGTGTGGAGGCACAATGCTCCCCAAGAAGCCACTAGGGCCACCGTAATCTCCTCACGCCCTCGCACAATGCAAGATGTCGTGATTCCACTAAGGGACCCTTGAGGGCGGTCACCGAACCCGTACAAATGGCAACCCTTGGGGGCGGTCACCGAACCCGTACACTTTGGCAACCCTTGGGGGCGGTCACCGGAACCCGTCAAATTGCTCGGGGCGATCTTCACAACCTAATTGGAGACCCCGATGCTTGCCCGGAGCTTTACACCACAATGATTGAGCTCCGAACACCACCAACCGTCTAGGGCGCCTAAGCACCCAAGAGGAACAAGCTCAAGGGTACCAAGCACCCAAGAGTAATAAGCTTCTCAACTTCACTTCCACGTATCACCGTGGAGAACTCAAACCGATGCACCAAATGCAATGGCAAGGGCACACGGAGTGCCCAAGTCCTTCTCTCCCAAATCCCACCAAAGCAACTAATGCTAGGAAGGGAAATGAGAGGAAGAACAAGAAGGAGAACACCAAGAACTCCAAGATCAAGATCCAAGGGGTTTCCCTCACCTAGAGGAGAAAGTGATTGGTGGAAATGTGGATCTAGATCTCCTCTCTCTTTTCCCCCAAGAACTAGCAAGAATCCATGGAGAGATTGAGAGATAGCAAGCTCTAAGAAGGTCAACAATGGGGGAAGAACACGAGCTTGAAGGATGAAGTTCATTGGGGAAGAAGACCCCCTTTAATAGGTGGGGGAAAAATCCAACCGTTATGCTCCCAGCCCGCACAGAGCGGTACTACCGCTCCAGGAGCGGTACTACCGCTAGGGCAGTAGAACCCCTTTGAAAAACAATAGCGAGGAGGCAAAAAGGTCAGAAGAACCGTCGGAGCGGTAGTACCGCTTGACCCCACGGTACTACCGCTACGGGTAGTGGTACTACTGCTAAGGGTAGTGGTACTAAAAAATTACATCAGTGCCGACCACCGCTGGACTTGTGACGAGTTTTTGGTCCCGAGCGGAAGTAGCCACGGAAGTAGCCGCGGTAGTACTGCTCCAAGCGGTAGTACCGCTCCCGAAAGCGGTAGTAAAAAATTACTTCCGCTCAAACCCGCGGTAGTACCGCTGCAGCCTTTTCAGTACACCAAAACGACAATAACGTTTGCATACGGACTACGAATTCGATGAAACCAAGTTTGTTGGAAAGCTAGCGACAAGGGCTAACACAATCTTGATAGAAATATCAATAATAAGCAAATTATAAAAGTCCCAAAAGAAAATGGTGAGAACCCTTCCTCGGATAAGACCGGTAAAACATCCAACACCGAAAACATCATAGAAGACGCATGTGAACTCCGTTTTCGATGAACTCAAGCTTGTCATCAAGATGACCATAAGCTCTAATACTCACAAAGAGAACCAAACAAGAACCAAGAAACATGATGCAAGGATGCAATGATTTGAGCTCTCTACTAACGATACGATCAAGCTACCAACTTGAGAGCCCCCCTTGATAGTACGGCAAACGATCCTATAACCCGGTCTCCCAACTACCACCACGAGACCGGTAAAATAGAAAACCTATCAAGGACAAACCTTTGCTTTGCACAAAGTCCACTTGAGCTAGATGTAGACGATCTTGACTTCCTCAAGTTGGACCATCTTTCTTGATTGCGTTGTCTCGGTGAAGACTAGTAGATTGCTCCCCCATACTCCTCTATGGGTGAGCCACTCTTCGGCATATCTTCACAAGTCCATTGTCACGACAATGGACGGCAAGCTTCAAGCACTTGATTTCTTCGTGATGCTCCACTTGAACTTGCACACCGCAACCTAACCCCACAAAGAACTCTCACGAAGAACATGGGTTAGTACACAAAGCATGATTGACAATGCTTACCATACCATGGGATTGCTTGATCCCTCTCGGTACATCTTCTACACTTTGTGTGTTGATCAACTTGATTCATTATTTGACTTAGTTTTGATCAACCTTGAATCTTTCCAACTCTCTTCATTTGGATGATGTCTTGAAGGTAAACATGAATGCTCACAAACTCTTCTTCTTCAAGACATGCTTGCAATAAGCTCAACACCCACAAGACCAATCTTTGGATAATTCCTTAATAGCACCTTGGTCATCACAAACTCTCCTTGAAACCAACAAATGAACTCCAAGAAAAGCCTATGGACAAACCCTTCAAATATAACTCAAGGCAACCATTAGTCCATAGAGATTGTCATCAATTACCAAAACCAAACATGGGGGCACCGCATGTTCTTTCAATCTCTCCCATTTTGGTAATTGATGACAATCACTTTCAAGAAAGTTTATATAAGGAATTATGCATCACCATACCATACAACAATAATGTATGCGCATCAGATGCAAAAGCTTAGGAACAAAACAAAAGCAAGAAGAGAGAAGAGACAACTCTCTAATCTTACTCACAAAACTAAACTCTCTGGAACTTCTCCCCCATTGGCATTGATTGCCAAAATGGGCGAATAGCTTAGAAGGCCAATATAAATTGTGTTCCTCCATAAATTGTGTATTCCTCAAAATAGAGAGTGGAATGCAATACATATATCCAACTGTAAATACTTGGAGGAAGACAAACTATATTGAGGCCCAAATATTGCAAAAGAATGATATGCCACGAAGGCATAACAAAGGGAGAAAAACATGCAATCAAGCAATCAAAGGATACCAATTGAATCAAGCTATCAAAAGATACCAATTGACCCAACTAGACCAATGATCCTACATGCCAAATGAATAAAGGATATTATGATAAGAGCAAAGGAGTGTTCTAGAGAAACTAGAGAAGCTCCCCATGATTTGTGCACAATTTAGTTTTGTATTTGGATACAATGAGCACAAAATAGGTTCGTCGCTCCCCCAAGATCAATAGAACCTCACGACATAGCAACGGAGTGTTCTAAAGACACTAGTGAAGCTCCCCATAATTTATGCACTCCTTAGAATATTTTCATTAGGATACCAAGTGCACAAAATAGGATCATCACTCCCCCAAGATCAATAGACACTCACACCAAGTGCAAGTGAGCATGAAGGAAACAAAGCCTAGCACTTGCAACAAACAACTGGTTGAGCAATATATAAAGAGTCAACTTAAGAGTAGGCTCAACCAAAATGATGTGTGTGAGTCATGGCAAAGCACTTGAGAAGATTAATGTATGGATGAACATTAAGCATCAATATACTCTTGAATGAATGAGATACATAGTACAAGGCCTATCATTCCCACACACAACAACAAATGGGTTCACAAGCTCACTACTAATCATATAAATAACCTATGCTTGTGACAACCTGTGGTGAAGATATAAAAAGGATAGCTTTGTCATGAGGAGGGATACCAATAGAAATGGCAAAAGCCTCGTCAAGACAAGCAAGAAAAAAATGATCTTCACCACAAAAGAGTGCATCAAGATGCAACGATATAAGATCCGCACTCGAGACACACACCTTCACAGAGCCACCAAAGAAATAAAACAGGAACGAAAAGGTGGACGTGAAAGAAGGGGATATCAAATAGATATGCAACTTCTCTCAAGTGTATAAGATTCTAGGTAGATGAAGATCATGATGATATCAATTCACAAAGAAGGATGTACACACGAAATTGTTGCAAAAAGGAATGAATAAGATATCCCCAAGGAAGTCATAAATATACCAATAAGATATTTGCTTGAAGGCATAGCACATGGCTAGATATGTTCTTATTGTATATAAATGAGTTCCAACCACACGAGCATCAAAGACATCACAACTAGCAACAAGAGATCATTGTTGGGATGCTTTGAGAAAGGAAACAAGTATCATAAGAAGGAATGACTAACATGCCATGATACAACCTACACAAGGTTGGTGCAAGAAATGTGTGCATGAAGTAGATGGTGATACTTGTTACCGAGATACCATTGGAAGGATGTAGTAGATACCAATTGAAGGTAGATAGTAGTTCATTGATCATCCTAGATTGACTCCAATAAGCACATGGTGACACCACCTTCCTTTTGAATGAGCCGAGCATCCAATGCATCTCCGATTGTTCCTAGAACAACAACGCAAACAAAATGGTACCCAAACTCATTGGGACCAAAGAGTTAGAAACACCAATACATAGGACAAACTCCACAAACACATGTGCATTTATATATGAAAATGAATTTCATGCACATCTCATCCAAATTGAGACTAGGTGGAGTTTCCCCTATATATTGGGTTAAAGAAAGAAAGCATGCCAAAGAAAATACATGTAGTAAATATGCATGCTCAAGACTTTCAAGAAATGAAACAAAATGAAAAATAAATACCAAGTGAAAATAGGATACCAAATGGATAAATCATCACTTGGAAGATATCTATTTAGAAGATACATCAAGGAATGAGATATCCATTGATACACGCAAAAGGAAAGATATCGGACTCCCAAAAGAGAGGATTGTTCTAAACAAACCAACCCATCTACAAAGTTTCATGATGGCACAAAGTATCAAAAACAAACGGCTTGCCTTCCATCAACACACACTTGAAATGGATCACAATAAGAGTGTTCTATCGAAAATAGGATAGCTCCCCCAAGAATTGTGCATTATAGAGAATTTGCATTTGAATACGAAATGCACACGATGGGATAACCACTTTCGCTATATCTATAAAACACTAGACAAGATCAAGAAAACAACAAGATCCACAAGTGGCACGGAAGGCAATGGGAGTTGATGCAATCTTGGAAAGAAATGGGCCGAACAAAAGCAAAAGCCAATGTAAAGATGATCAACAATTTCTACCACATACATGATTACCAATTGTCAACAGACAAGAAGTATTTGGGAATAATTCCCGGAGATAGATAGCAATGATATCCAACATCATCTTCACACCAAACACAAGCAAATTGGAACTTGTAGAGCTAACATGTCACCTAGGTACGAGATAATTTACAATATCAACTCTAGGTGAAAATATCTTAAATGTACACATTTTCTAGGCTAGTAATATGCACATAGCACATTACTCCCCCATAATGTGATACCAAAGAAAACTTAAACAAGAGGCAATAAGAGGAACCAACAAGAGATAATTAATGGACACTTTAGAATTTGAATTTCTCATGAGAAGATATACCACATAGTGACTAGATAATCTTGTAATATCAAAACTAGATGGTATTCCTCATGTACACGCATTTTTAGGATTGTGAGGTGCACAAAGCACATCACTCCCCCAAAATGGGATGTTCCATTAATCTCTCACAAGAGCCAACTAAGATATAAACAAGATGCAAAAAGGCTCAACACACGACACACGCGTACATGATGTACAAACCAACATACACATACTTGATTTCTCAAGATAAGCAAATTGGAAGCACAACATATACAAGCACATCAAAGGTACAAAACCACAACATGCTAAGGGGCAAGTAACTTTCAATGTAAACAATTTAAGCACGAGTTACCGCAAGGAGGAACATTGGATATACCATAGAAAGATAATCCGAATGACTTGGCTTGAGACAATATGAATGATGAAGACCCCTCAAATCTTCATAATGTAGCCAAGTCTCCAATGCCCTCCAACATCACCTATTGATCAAGTTTGAGCTAGTTTGTCCCCAACCAAGTTGGGTCCTAAGAGGTTAGTCACAATAGGCTTGGCTACCCAAATGGTTCTTTTCTTGAAACCACTTTGAGTCCCAAGAAACTTGGCAAACACATTGCCAACCTTATCCTTCCCAAGAGAATAGACATCATCAATAATAATTGGGTTGGATAAGTTACCACTAGTGCATGAAGAAGCAAGGTGACCCTTCTCACGGCATAGGTAGCAACATCTACTCTTCACTTTCTTCTCATTTGATTTCTCAAAATGAGAAGCATTACCAAGAGTCTTCTTGGGAAGCGGCCTTTCTCCAACTTGCGGTTGAGCACGAGAATGAACTTGTGGCCTCTTCCCTTGTTGCTTGTCACTAATGGCCTTCTTCTTCAATGGGCAAGATCTAACATGATGCCCTTCAATTTTGCACTTGAAGAAAATAATCTTGGCCGAATTCTTGAGTTGTTCTTGGCCCTTATTCTTCTTAATGATCTTGGACATTTTCTTCTTGTTGGAGTTGAATCCAAGTCCACCTTTGTCATTGGGGGATTTTTGCACACTCAAGATATTGTTGAGTGTGGACTTCCCTTCATGACACTTTTCCAAGTCTTTCTTCAAGGAAGAGACTTGGGCCTTGAGCTCTTTGATTTCCTCTACATGGTTAGTATCAACACAAGTACTAGAGGAAGTATAGGCTTCATTGTTAGAGCAACAAGGCAAGGAAAGCAATTCATCACAAGATGTACCAATGTTATGCATAGATGAATTACGAGGACTAGCACATGGCAATATAGCATTTTGACTAGAAGTAGTGCTAGCGACCACATGAGACTCACTAGATGTTACCTTGATAATCATAGCCTCATGAGCTATCTTTTGCACATTGTGGGATACTAGAAGATCATCATGAGAGCTTGTGAGCTTTACATGACTTTCTTCCAATTTCCCATGATTGCTAGATAACAACTCAAGTTGAGCCCTTAGCTCAACATTCTCCTTCAAAATGGATGCTTCACTAGAAATAGAGTTAGTAGCACAAGCATCATCAATAATAGCAAGAGGAGAAGGCAACTTGGCAAGATCTTTAGAATATGAAGCTTTAAGTTGAGCATGAGACCGGTGAGTTTGATGAGCTCACTCTTAATGACCCTTGAGCCATTTTCGAGGTGCTCAAAATCCTCAAGGAGTTTAGCATGTGCAACTTCAAGCTTCTCGTTTTTAGTTTCAAAATCATTAGCCACCTTGAGAGCTCTATCACGGGATTCCTTTATTCTAGATAGTTCTAGAGCAAAAGTCTCCTCAAGAGATTCCTTGGTGATTTGTTCAAGTTCAAGAGCTTGCGAAAGGTCGGCGATCTCATTAGCGTAATCACGCTCATGACCTTCCATTTTCTCAATGGTGACCTCATGCTCCTCTAGATGAGATTCCAACTCATCAATATATTTCTTGCCCTCAATGGCAATAGACATGATTTCCATAAAGTTGGAACGAGCTAATTTATTCTTAAGAAGAGCTTTAAAAATCATTTCCCCCTTAATTTTTAAGGAGGCAACATTATCATTCTCTTCATCATTTTCTACATCATCATCATTGTCATCATCACTATCATCACAAGATATATTGGGGTTCAAAGTGGGAGATACCTTTGAAGCCTTAGCAATAAGGCAAAACGCAATAGATGATGATGTAGGATCCCTTGAAGCACCATTCAAGACTACATCTTGTTCCATGGGGTGTTGGGTTTCCTCTACATTGTTAGCACAACAATTCGAGGAAATAGATGCATTTTTATCATGGCAACAAGACATAGCAAGCATATCATCATGAGTTTTAGTCAAGCAATTTCTACATGATATGCAAGGACTATCAACACAAGCATGTGAAACATGTAGGGTGCTCGAAGTGTTAAAGTCCAAAGAAGATGCATTGCAATAAGATAGTGATGAAGGATCATCCACAATAAGCATACTATCATCATTGCAATGACCAACACTACTCACCATATCATTACCTTGTGGCAAACCACATGTAGGTGAAGTAGAAGAAGTTGAGAAGACAAAACGGCCGGAGGTGGAGGGAGAACAATCATTCCTACAGTTTTTGGACACACCATATTTATCTTGAAGCTTTGTCCACAACTCATGAGCATCCCGGAACGGCATGAGTTGAAATATAACTACATTGCTCAAAGCATCAAAAAGCACATTAGAAGCTTCAGCATTGAGATAAGATTTTTTCTCATCCTCTAAAGATAATCTTTGTGCATCCTTTGGAGGAGAAAAACCCATATCTACAATTCGCTCTAAATTTTGGTCCATGACCCTAAAGAGATTAAGCATGCGAATTACCCAAACATCAAAATTTGTGCCATTGACACTAAGAGTGTCAGGGAAACCTAAACCCCTAGTCGACATCCTTACTCTCTAGGCGGTAAAGCCCTATAAAGAGAGACGAGGCTCTGATACCGATTGAAAGATCGTGGATGTCGCCTAGAGGGGGGGTGAATAGGCACTTTAAAATAATTACGGTTTAGGCTTGAACAAATGCGGAATAAACCTAGCGGTTAATTTGTCAAGCACAAAACCTACAACAACTAGGCTCACCTATGTGCACCAACAACTTATGCTAAGCAATATAAACAACTAGGTGATAGCTAGATAAATGACAAGAAACAATATATCTATCACAAAATATAGTGCATAAGTAAAGGGCTCGGGTAAGAGATAACCGAGGCACGCGGATACGACGATGTATCCCGAAGTTCACACCCTTGCGGATGCTAATCTCCGTTTGGAGCGGTGTGGAGGCACAATGCTCCCCAAGAAGCCACTAGGGCCACCGTAATCTCTTCACGCCCTCGCACAATGCAAGATGTCGTGATTCCACTAAGGTACCCTTTAGGGCGGTCACCGAACCCGTACAAATGGCAACCCTTGGGGGCGGTCACCGAACCCGTACACTTTGGCAACCCTTGGGGGCGGTCACCGGAACCCGTCAAATTGCTCGGGGCGATCTCCACAACCTAATTGGAGACCCCGACGCTTGCCCGGAGCTTTACACCACAATGATTGAGCTCCGAACACCACCAACCGTCTAGGGCGCCCAAGCACCCAAGAAGAACAAGCTCAAGGGTACCAAGCACCCAAGAGTAATAAGCTTCTCAACTTCACTTTCACGTATCACCGTGGAGAACTCAAACCGATGCACCAAATGCAATGGCAAGGGCACACGGAGTGCCCAAGTCCTTCTCTCCCAAATCCCACCAAAGCAACTAATGCTAGGGAGGGAAATGAGAGGAAGAACAAGAAGGAGAACACCAAGAACTCCAAGATCAAGATCCAAGGGGTTCCCTTCACCTAGAGGACAAAGTGATTGGTGGAAATGTGGATCTAGATCTCCTCTCTCTTTTCCCCCAAGAACTAGCAAGAATCCATGGAGAGATTGAGAGATAGCAAGCTCTAAGAAGGTCAACAATGGGGGAAGAACACGAGCTCGAAGGATGAGGTTCATTGGGGAAGAAGACCCCCTTTTATAGGTGGGGGGAAAATCCAACCGTTATGCTCACAGCCCGCACAGAGCGGTACTACCGCTCCAGGAGCGATACTACCGCTAGGGCAGTAGAACCCCTTTGAAAAACAATAGCGAGGAGGCAAAAAGGTCAGAAGAACCGTCGGAGTGGTAGTACCGCTTGACCTCACGGTACTACCGCTACGGGTAGCGGTACTACTGCTAAGGGTAGCGGTACTAAAAAATTACATCTGTGCTGACCACCGCTGGACTTGTGACGAGTTTTTGGTCCCGAGCGGAAGTAGCCACGGAAGTAGCCGCGGTAGTACTGCTCCAAGCGGTAGTACCGCTCCCGAAAGCGGTAGTACCGCTCCCGAAAGCGGTAGTAAAAAATTACTTCCGCTCCAACCCGCGGTAGTACCGCTGCAGCCTTTTCAGTACACCAAAACGACAATAACTTTTGCATACGGACTCCGAATTCGATGAAACCAAGTTTGTTGGAAAGCTAGCGACAAGGGCTAACACAATCTTGATAGAAATATCAATAATAAGCAAATTAGAAAAGTCCCAAAAGAAAATGGTGAGAACCCTTCCTCGGATAAGACTGGTAAAACATCCAACACCGAAAACATCATAGAAGACGCATGTGGACTCCGTTTTCGATGAACTCAAGCTTGTCATCAAGATGACCATAAGCTCTAAGACTCACAAAGAGAACCAAACAAGAACCAAGAAACATGATGCAAGGATGCAATGGTTTGAGCTCTCTACTAACGATACGATCAAGCTACCCACTTGAGAGCCCCCCTTGATAGTACGGCAAATGATCCTATAACCCGGTCTCCCAACTACCACCACGAGACCGGTAAAATAGAAAACCTATCAAGGACAAACCTTTGCTTTGCACAAAGTCCACTTGAGCTAGATGTAGACGATCTTGACTTCCTCAAGTTGGACCATCTTTCTTGATTGCGTTGTCTCGGTGAAGACTAGTAGATTGCTCCCCCATACTCCTCTATGGGTGAGCCACTCTTCGGCATATCTTCACAAGTCCATTGTCACGACAATGGACGGCAAGCTTCAAGCACTTGATTTCTTCGTGATGCTCCACTTGAACTTGCACACCGCAACCTAACCCCACAAAGAACTCTCACGAAGAACATGGGTTAGTACACAAAGCGTGATTGACAATGCTTACCATACCATGGGATTGCTTGATCCCTCTCGGTACATCTTATACACTTTGTGTGTTGATCAACTTGATTCATTCTTTGACTTAGTTTTGATCAACCTTGAATCTTTCCAACTCTCTTCATTTGGATGATGTCTTGAAGGTAAACATGAATGCTCACAAACTCTTCTTCTTCAAGACATGCTTGCAATAAGCTCAACACCCACAAGACCAATCTTTGGATAATTCCTTAATAGCACCTTGGTCATCACAAACTCTCCTTGAAACCAACAAATGAACTCCAAGAAAAGCCTATGGACAAACCCTTCAAATATAACTCAAGGCAACCATTAGTCCATTGAGATTGTCATCAATTACCAAAACCAAACATGGGGGCACCGCATGTTCTTTCAAAGATCATATGTTCAGATCCATTATGCACATTAATACCCCTCTGATCATGAACAATATTATGTCTTGTGAGTAGTTACTTTTGTTCCTAAGGACATGGGAGAGTCTTGCTATTAGTGGTCATGTGAATTTGGTCTTCGTTCGATATTTTGATGAGATGTATGTTGTCTCTCCTCTAGTGGTGTCATGTGAACGTCGACTACATGACACTTCACCATTATTTGGGCCTAGAGGAAGGCATTGGGAAGTAATAAGTAGATGATGGGTTGCTAGAGTGACAGAAGCTTATTCCCTAGTTTATGTGTTGCTTTGTAAGGGGCTGATTTGGATCCGTATGTTTCAGGCTATGGTTAGGTTTACCTTAATACTTCTTTTGTAGTTGCGGATGCTTGCATTAGAGGTTAATCATAAGTGGGAGGCTTGTCCAAGTAAGGGCAGCACCCAAGCACCGGTCCACCCACATACCAAATTATCAAAGTACCGAACGCGAATCAGATGATCGTGATGAAAACTAGCTTGACGATAATTCTCATATATCCTCGGGAGCATTTTACCATGCATAAGAGTTTGTCCAGGCTTGTCCTTTGCTACAAAAAGGATTGGGCCACCTTGCTGCGCCTTATTTACTTTTATCGTTTGTCACTTGCTACCAATTATCTTATCACAAAACTATCTGTTACCTATAATTTCAGTGCTTGCAGAAAATACCTTACTAAAAATTGCCTATCATTTCCTATTGCTCCTCGTTGGGCTCGACACTCTTACTTATCGAAAGGACTACGATAGATCCCCTACACTTGTGGGTCATCAAGACTCTTTTCTGGTGCCGTTGCCGGGGAGTGAAGCGCCTTTGGTAAGTGGAATTTGGTAAGGAAAAATTTATATAGTGTGCTGAAATTTATTGTCACTTGTTACTATGGCTCAAAATCCTCTGAGGGGCTTGTTCGGGGTATCTTCACCCCGAGCAGAAGAGCAAAGAGTTGATCCTCAACCTACTGCACCTATTGAAAATGTTTGCTTTGAGATTCCTTCGGGTATGATTGAGAAACTGCTTGAAAATCCTTTTATAGGAGACGGAACACTTCACCCCGATTTACATCTAATCTATGTGGATGAAGTTTGTGGATTGTTTAAGCTTGCAGGTATGCCCAAGGATGTTATCAAGAAGAAGGTATTCCCTTTATCTTTGAAGGGAGATGCATTGACATGGTTTAGGCTATGCGATGATATGGGATCATGGAACTATAATCGTCTGAAGTTGGAATTTCATCAGAAGTTCTATGCTATGCACCAGGTTCATCATGATCATAATTATATTTATAATTTCTGGCCTCGCGAAGGGGAAAGCGTCACTCAAGCTTGGGGGAGGCTTAAGCCAATGTTATATTCTTGCCCCAATCATAAGCTTTCAAGAGAAATGATCATTCAAATTTTTTATGCTCGGCTTTCTCATAATAATCGCTCCATGCTCGATACTTCTTGTTCTGGCTCTTATATGATGAAGACTATTGACTTCAAATGGGATTTATTGGAAAGAATTAAACGCAACTCCGAAGATTGGTTGTGTTAAAGCTTTTATGGATACCGATGCTTTCCGTGAGTTTAGCACTAAATATGGACTTGACTCTGAGATAGTAGCTTCTTTCTGTGAATCTTTTGCTACTCATGTTGATCTCCCTAAGGAGAAGTGGTTTAAATACCATCCCCCTATTGAAGTAAAAGTAGTTGAACCTATTAAAGTTGAATAAAAGATCATCACTTATAATGTTGATCCTGTTATTCCTACTGCTTATATTTAGAAACCACCCTTCCATGTTAGGATAAAGGATCATGCTCAAGCTTCAACTGTAGTTCGTAAGAGTAATACTAGAACACCTACACCCTCTGAGAAAATTAAAGTTGAACCTAGTGTTGCTATGGTCAAAGATCTCTTGGTAGAAGATTTAGATGGACATGTTATTTATCTCCAAGAAGAATCTGCTAGAATAGCCAAACCCAATGCTAGGAAAAGACATAAACCTGTTGTAGGCTTTCCTGTCATCTCTGTTAAGATAGGAGATCATTGCTATCATGGTTTATGTGATGTAGGTGCTAGTGCGAGTATTATCCCTCTTGATTTGTATAACGAATTATGCATGATATTGCACCTGTTGAGTTAGAAGGGATTGATGTTACTATTAAGCTTGCTAATAGAGATACTATTTCACCAGTTGGGATTGTTAGAGATATTGAAGTCTTGTGTGGGAAAGTTAAATACCCTGCTGATTTTCTCGTTCTTAGTTCCCCACAAGATGCTTTATGTCCCATTATATTTGGTAGACCCTTCTTGAATACTGTTAATGCCAAGATAGACTGCGTGAAAGATATTGTCACTGTCGGATTAGGGGACATGTCTCATGATTTTAACTTTGCTAAATTCCATAGACAACCCCTTGAAAAGGCACCACCCAGTAAGGATGAACTTATTGGTCTCGCTTCTATTGTCGTGCCACCTAATGATCCTTTAGAACAATACTTGCTAAATCATGAAAATGATATGCATATGAATGAGAGAAGGGAAATAGATGAAATATTCCTTACACAGGGACCCGTATTGAGAAACAACTTGGGTGTTGAAATCCTAGGGGATCCTCCTCCACCCAAGGGTGATCCCGTGTTTGAACTTAAACCTCTGCCTGATAATCTTAAGTATGTTTATCTTGATGAAAAGAAGATATATCCTGTTATTATCAGTGCTAACCTTTTAGAGCAGGAAGAAAAAAGATTATTGAAAACTCTGAAGAAGCACCGAGCTGCTATTGGATATACTCTGGATGATCTTAAGGGCATTAGTCCCACTATATGTCAACACAAGATAAAATTGGAAGAAAATGCTAAACCAGTTATCGATCATCAGCGATGGTTAAACCCTAAGATGAAAGAAGTGGTGAGGAAGGAAATTCTAAAGCTTCTAGAGGCAGGTATTATCTATCCCATTGCTGATAGCCAATGGGTAAGTCATGTCCATTGTGCTCCTAAGAAAGGAGGTATGACTGTTGTACCTAATGATAAGTATGAATTGATCTCGCAAAGAATAGTTACAGGTTATAGGATGGTAATTGATTTCCGTAAGTTAAATAAAGCTACTAAGACAGATCATTACCCCTTGCCATTTATTGATCAAATGCTAGAAAGGTTATCCAAACATACACATTTCTGCTTTCTGGATGGTTATTCCGGTTTCTCTCAAATACCTGTGTCAAAGGGGGATCAAGAAAAGACCACATTTACTTGTCCTTTCGGTACCTTTGCTTATAGACGTATGCCTTTTGGTTTATGTAATGCACCTGCTACCTTTCAAAGATGTATGATGGCTATATTCTCTGACTTTTGTGAAAAGATTGTTGAGGTTTTCATGGATGATTTCTCCGTTTACGGAACTTCTTTTGATGATTGCTTAAGCAAACTTGATCGAGTTTTGCAGAGATGTGAAGGCACTAATCTTTTCTTGAATTGGGAGAAGTGCCACTTTATGGTTAATGAAGGCATTGTCTTCGGACATAAAATTTCTGAAAGAGGTATTGAAGTTGACAAAGCTAAAGTTGATGCTATTGAAAAGATGCCATGCCCTAAGGATATCAAAGGTATACGAAGTTTCCTTGATCATGCCTGGTTTTATAGGAGGTTCATTAAGGACTTCTCCAAAATCTCCAGGCCTCTGACTAATCTTTTACAGAAAGATATTCCTTTTGTCTTTGATGATGATTGTCTAGAAGCATTTGAAATACTTAAGAAAGCATTGATCTCTGCACCTGTTGTCCAGCCTCCTGACTGGAATTTACCCTTTGAGATTATGTGTGATGCTAGTGATTATGCTGTAGGAGCTGTTCTAGGGCAAAGAGTTGATAAGAAATTAAATGTTATCCAGTATGCTAGTAAAACTCTAGATAGTGCCCAAAGAAATTATGCTACCACTAAGAAAGAATTTTTAGCAGTTGTGTTTGCTTTGATAAGTTTAGACTCTACATCGTTTATTCTAAAGTAACTATTCACACTGATCATGCTGCTATCAAATACCTAATGGAAAAGAAAGATGCTAAACCTAGACTTATTAGATGGGTTCTCTTGCTGCAAGAATTTGACCTGCATATTATTGATAGAGAAAGGGAGCTGAGAACCCCGTAGCAGATAACTTGTCTAGGTTAGAGAATATACTTGATGACCCACAACCTATTGATGATAGCTTTCCTGATGAACAACTAGCTGTCATAAATACTTCTCGTTGCTAGGTGGCTTCTCACCCCTCGTTGGTTACCCCAAGTGGAAGGTTTGAGATGCAGTGTAGCAGAAGTTTTCCCTTGGTAATACCAAGGATCGATTTCCCAGAGACTCCTAGTTTCAACAAGAAGGTTTCAACTGCTAACGGCGCCGGATATTAGCAATCAACGTGGACCTGCACACAGATACAAATAACTTTGCTCCCAACGAGTACAGAGAGGTTGTCAATCCCTCCGGCCTTGTAGTTTACAAAGGATCAAACGCAAGTGATAATAGTGGTAGGTATAATTGCAATAGTAAGTAAATAGCGAATGTGATCAATGATGGTAATATGGACCGGAGTCTCATGATGTTCACTAGTGATGTCTCTCTCCCAAAAGACGATAAAACAGCTATGTGAGGTAAACGAATTACAGCTGGGCAATTGGTAGGACCATGTGTGCAAACCAATGCTGACTACATTGCAAGAAAGGTTGAGGTTCAAAGCATGGGCGGTACGCCAAAGTAAGTAGACCGAAATCCATCAATATCTACTACTAATCATCCACCTTGAGATATCTATCCAGAACATTTCGCTGGTATTAAGTTGCGAGTCCCACCCATAGTGTAAACGCAATGCAACAGACAACTGCATTAAAAGAACTTTGCGTAAAGTAAACAATCCTTGCACCCGCGGGCGCAAGCACCGTTGTTTTCCCCCTTGTGGCAACAGCACATCCCCTAGACTCATGTTTCTGTCACTCAAGCTAGTCATCGAGGGGCATGAACCCACAATCAAGCATAACGTTCCCTCTTGGAGTCACTACCTACTACTTGGCCAAAGCAATAAATAACAACGGAGAACATGCAAGAATTACTTACGAACATAAATATAAAAGAGGTAGATCAAATATATTACTCAAACACAATCTGAACATAATCTCATAATCCATCGGATCCCAGCAAACTCATCATAGCAACAGCATAAGGATTACATATGTGCCTCGATCTTGTAGGGCAGCTCACGAGGACTAATTAGTGAAGCACAAGAACGGGAGGAGAACATCACATAGCTACTGGTCATGGACTCATGTTCCAAGGGAGACTACTCACAACTCATCCGGGAGGCGTCCATGGTGGTGGAGAGGCTCCCGGTGGTGATCCTCCCCTCCGGCAGGGTGCCGGGAAGAGTTCTCCTGGTGCTCCCGATCTTGGAAGCGGCGGCGGCGGCGGAACAGAGATGGGATCGCGAAAAGAGTTCTTGTTTCGAGGGTTTCGGGAGACGCTTTAAATATATGCCAAAGGGGGGCATCGGAGGAGCCTCGGGGGGCCCAGGCGCCCCCCCGGCGCGGCCCGGGGGGGCGCGCCGCCAGGGCGCCTGGAGCCCTGGTGCCCCCCCCCCCGGCTGTCCTTCGGGCGCACGGTAGGTTCTGGAACGCTGATTTTTTATATAATTTTTCTGGATTTTTCCTGGCAGTTCTCGTAACGTGAAAACCTGAAATACAAAAACAGCCGAAGACAGAAACTGGCACTGGGGTGCACTGAGTTAATAGGTTAGTCCAAATATGATCAAAAGTGTATGGAAGTGTATAAATATCATAGCAATATCACCCAAAAGAGGCATGGAGCAAGCAAAAATTATAGATACGTTTTGGACGTATCAACATCCCCAAGCTTAATTCATGCTCGTCCTCGAGTAGGTAAATGATAACAAGAATAATTTCTGTGGTGACATGCTATAAACCATATAGGACTTTTTCATAGTCATATGACAAAAGCTTACGGAGACAATGAATCTGTAGTAATTAAGTTGCCTCATGAGAAAATCATAAAGAACTGAAAGTTTTACAATATGATACTGAAACATCAAAAAGATTTGCAATGAATATGATGTGCAAATATGATAAAGTAATATCTAGCTTGCCCCCTTTAGTGAAGCAAAACATAAATGCAGGGGCACCTCCAAGGTTTAAGTGATGACTAGATACAATGATTTCAAAATAAACGATATCACAATCATGCAAAAGACAATGCTACTTTGGGACAATGCACATTACACTCAGAATGACAATCATGCTCTTAGTAGTTGCTGCTTTTAAAAGAAGGTGGAGACTCAACATAAAAGTAAAAGAATGTCCCTTCGCAGAGGGAAGCAGGGATTACTCATGTGCTAGAGCTTTTTATTTTGAAAACATAGAAACAATTTTGTCAACGGTAGTAGTAATTCATATGTGCTATGCATAAGACATCCTATAAGTTGCAAGCCTCATGCATCGAATACCAATAGTGCTCGCACCTTGTCCTAATTAGCTCGGATTTCCATGGATTGTCATTGCATTACATATGTTTCAACCAAGTGTCACAAAGGGG
This sequence comes from Secale cereale, assembly GCA_902687465.1. NCBI lineage: Eukaryota > Viridiplantae > Streptophyta > Magnoliopsida > Poales > Poaceae > Secale > Secale cereale. Next base: position 807,216,645 of record LR738711.1, on the reverse strand, counting down.
TACCTCTATGTCACCTGTACAAAGGTCCAAGGAGATAGATCGCATTTGATTTCTCGTTTTTGATAGATCTCAACTTGAGGACATCCATACCGGGACAACATAGAAAATAGATAATGGACTCCTCTTTAATGCTTAAGCATATTCTCATAAGAGATTGAGGATTAATGTCCAAGCTAAAACTTCCACCATGATACATGGCTTTGGTTGGCGGCCCAATGTTCTTCTCTAACAATATGCATACTCAAACCATTCAACTCATGGCAAATCACCCTTACTTTAGACAAGACGAGCATGCATAGCAACTCACATGATATTCAACAAAAGTGTAACAGTTGATGGCGTCCCCAAAAACATGGTTACCGCTCAGCAAGCAACTTATAAGAAAATAAGATACATAAGCAACATATTCTTTACCACAATAGTTTTTAAGCTACTTTCCCATGAGCTATATATTGCAACTGAAGGTTTTAAAGGTAGCACATGTAAATTTACTTGGAGTGGCGGTGAAATACCACATATAGGTAGGTATGGTGGACTCATATGGCATACTGGTTTAAAAGGATGTGGATGCACAAGCAGTCAGTCCGCTTAGTACAGGTGGAGGTTAGCAAAAGACTGGGAGCGACCAACTAAGAGAGCAATGACGGTCATAATCATGCAGAGCAACAAAGCAACATTGAATCAGGCATGGAAGTTATATCTCTACTCAGAAATAAAAGATCATCAAGGCTTGACAGACTTTCTTTACAGTCTTAAATATGCGCGAGCATACGCCAAGTCAATCAAAATAAATTCTCGAGGGAAGATATTACAAAACCATACCACATCATTGGCAAAAAAATCATGTTGGTACTCCAATAACCCATTGGGAATCCCCCAGCTATTTGAGACTAACCATAAGAAAACCTGAACTACTAAGCGCCATTATGCACGCAGCATCTTTATCATAGACATATTAACCAATGCAACGGAAGCAAACTCTCTTAATAAGATAAGCATGATAATTAAAGAGAGTTCAAGCAACCAACTAAACACAAGCTCTTTAAAAAGATAAGCATGAATACTAAGAGCAGAGCATGATAGTAGCTATTAAAAGATAATGAACACACACAACAAAGATAGTCATGAAAATTCTATGTTATGTTCTAGGTAGAAGTGGAGCGTGTTTCTCTCCCACATAAAGAAAGCTGAGTTCTGACTCGTTATGAAAAACTAAAAAGGAAACTAAAAGCAAGACGCTCCAAGCATAGCACATAACACATGAAGTGATTAAAATATAGTGGAACGAAAGACGAACTGATAATGTTGATGGAGAAGGGGATGCACGGGGGCATCCCCAAGCTTAGACGCTTGAGTCTCCTTGAATATTTCTTGGGGGTGCATGGGGGCATCCCCAAGCTTGAGCGCTTGACACTCTTGAATCTTTTTATCATCTTCCCTCGCACACTTGAAAACTCCCTTCATACATACTCATCATAATCTGATTAGCGAGGTTAGTACCCATAATAAAATAATTATACCTTGCTGGAAATAAAGATATTCTTGAAGGTCTACTGTTTCTCAAGATTGCCAAAAGGTTTTTGCAAAGAAAAAGCAAGCTCTTGGTTTGCAAAGCGAAGGAAAAGCAAAACAGGACAGAATCTGTGAAAAAACATAACAGCAGGTAGTAATTGATGTTGGGGATCGTAGCAGAAAATCAAAATTTTCTTACGCATCACCAAGATCTATCTATGGAGTAATCTAGCAACGAGCATAAAGGAGAGTGAGTGCATCTACATACCCTTGTAGATTGCGAGCGGAAGCGTTCAAGAGAACGGGGATGATGGAGTCGTACTCGTCGTGATCCAAATCACCGATGATCCTAGCGCCGAATGGACGGCACCTCCGTGTTCAACACACGTACGGAGCGGGGACGTCTCCTCCTTCTTGATCCAGCAAGGGGGGAGGAGAGGTTGATGGAGATCCAGCAGCACGACGGCGTGGTGGTGGAAGTAGCGGGATTCCAGCAGGGCTTCGCCAAGCGCTGCGGGAGGAGGGAGATGTGTCACGGGAGGGAGAGGGGGGCGCCAGGGCTTGGGGTGCTGCTCCCATGCGCCTCCCCACTATATATAGGGGTGGAGGGGGCTGGTTTCTTGCCCTCCAAGTCCATTGGGGCGTTGGCAAATGTGGGGGAAAGAAATCCCATCATTTCCTTTCCCCACCGATTGTTATCCCCCCTTTTTAGGGATCTTGATCTTATCCCTTCGGGATATGATCTTATTCCTTCTAAGGGGAGATCTTGGTGCGCCTTGACCAGGGGTGTGGGGCCTTGCCCCCACTACCCACGTTCATGTGCGTCCCCCCATGCAGGTGGGCCCCACTTCGGAACCTTCTAGAACCTTCCCGGTACAATACCGAAAAATCCCGAACATTTTCCGGTGGCCAAAATAGGACTTCCTATATATAAATCTTTACCTCCGGACCATTCCAGAACTCCTCGTGACGTCCGGGATCTCATCCGGGACTCCGAACAACTGTCGGGTTTCCGCATACTTATATCTCTACAACCCTAGCGTCACCAAACCTTAAGTGTGTAGACCCTACGGGTTCGGGAGACACGCAGACATGACCGAGACGACTCTCCGGTCAATAACCAACAGCGGGATCTGGATACCCATGTTGGCTCCCACATGCTCCACGATGATCTCATCGGATGAACCACGATGTCAAGGATTCAATCAACCCCGTATACAATTCCCTTTGTCTATCGGTACAATACTTGCCCGAGATTCGATCGTCGGTATCCTGATACCTTGTTCAGTCTCGTTACCGGCAAGTCTCTTTACTCGTTCCGTAACACATCATCCCGTGATCAACTCCTTGATCACATTGTGCACATTATGATGATGTCCTACCGAGTGGGCCCAGAGATACCTCTCCGTCACACGGAGTGACAAATCCCAGTCTCGATTCATGCCAACCCAACAGACACTTTCGGAGATACCTGTAGTGCACCTTTATAGCCACCCAGTTACGTTGTGACGTTTGGTACACCCAAAGCATTCCTACGGTATCCGGGAGTTGCACAATCTCATGGTCTAAGGAAAAGATACTTGACATATAGAAAAGCTTTAGCATACGAACTACACGATCTGTGCTAGGCTTAGGATTGGGTCTTGTCCATCACATCATTCTCCTAATGATGTGATCTCGTTATCAATGACATCCAATGTCCATGGTCAGGAAACTGTGACCATCTATTGATCAACGAGCTAGTCAACTAGAGGCTTACTAGGGACATGGTGTTTGTCTATGTATCCACACATGTATTTGAGTTTCCTATCAATACAATTCTAGCATGGATAATAAACAATTATCATGAACAAGGAAATATAATAATGACCAATTTATTATTGCCTCTAGGGCATATTTCCAACAGTCTCCCACTTGCACTAGAGTCAATAATCTAGTTCACATCACCATGTGATTAACATTCATAGGTCACATCGCCATGTGACCAACATCCAAAGAATTAACTAGATTCAGTAATCTAGTTCACATCAATATGTGATTAACACTCAATGAGTTCTGGGTTTGATCATGTTATGCTTGTGAGAGAGGTTGTAGTCAACGGGTCTGCAACATTCAGATCCCTATGTACTTCGCAAAACTTTATGTCATATCGTAGATGCTGCTACCACGTTCCACTTGGAGCTATTCCAAACTATTGCTCCATTATATGTATCCGATATCTCTACTCAGAGTTATCCGGATAGGTGTTAAGCTTGCATCGACGTAACTCTTTACATCGAACTCTTTATCACCTCCATAACCGAGAAACATTTCCTTATTCCTCTAAGGATAATTTTGACCACTATCTAGTGATCCACTCCTGGATCACCTTTGTACCCTCTTGCCAGACATGTGGCAAGGCACACATCAGGTGCGGTACTCAGCATGGCTTACCGTATAGAACCTATGAAAAAAGCATAGGGGACGACCTTCGTCCGTCCTCTTTCTTCTGCCGTGGTCAAGCTTTGAGTCTTACTCAACTTCACACCTTACAACTCGGGTAAGAACTCCTTCTTTGACTGATCTCTATTGAACTCCTTCAAAATCATGTCAAAGGTGTGTGTTCTTTTGAAAGTATCATCAGACGTCTTGATCTATCTCTATAGATCTTGATGCCCAATTATATAAGCAGCTTTATCCAGGTCTTCCTTTGAAAAACTCCTTTCAAACAACCCTTTATGCTTTCCAGAAATTCTACATCATTTCAGATCTATAATATGTCATTCACATATACTTATCAGAAATGTTGTAGTGCTCCCACTCACTTTATTGTAAATACAAGTTTCTAACAAACTTTGTATACCCAAAAACTTTGATCACTCCATCAAAGCGTATATTCCGACTCCGAGATGCTTGCTCCAGTCCATGGAAGGATCGCTGGAGCTAGCATACCTTTTAACATCCTTAGGATCGACAAAACCTTTCTGATTGTATCACATACAACCTTTCCTTACGAAAACTGGTAAGAAAACTTGTTTTGTCATCCATCTGCCAGATTTCATAAATGCAGCTAATGCTAACATGATTCCGACGGACTTAAGCATCGCTACGGGTGAGAAAATCTCATCGTAGTCAACTCCTTAAACTTGTGAAAAACTCTTTGCCACAAGTCGAGCTTCATACACGGTGACATTACCGTCCACGTCCGTCTTCTTCCCAAAGATCCATTTATCTCAATGGCTTGCCGGTCATCGGGCAAGTCCACCAAAGTCCATACTTTGTTTCGATACATGGATCCTATCTCGGATTTCTCAGCTTCTAAACATTTGTCGGAATACAGGCCCACCATCGCTTCTCCATAGTTCGTAGGTTCATTGTTGTCCAACAACATGACTTCTAAGACAGGATCACCGTACCACTCAGGAGTAGTACATATCCTTGTCAACCTACGAGGTTCGATAGCAACTTGATCCGAAGCTTCATGATCACTATCATTAGTTTCCTCTTCAACAGTCGTAGGTTCCACAGAAACATCTTTCTGTGTTGCACTACTTTCCGGTTGAAGTGAGGGTTCGACAACCTCATCAAGTTCTATCTTCCTCCCACTCAAATCTTTCGAGAGAAACTCCTTCTCGAGAAAGGACCCGTTCTTAGAGACAAACATTTTTGCCCTTGGATCTGAGATAGAAGGTATACCCAACTGTTACCTTTGGGTATCCTATGAAGATGTATTTGTCCACTTTTGGGTTCGAGCTTTTTCCGGCTGAAGCCATAAGCATCGCAACCCCCAAACATTAAGAATCGACAACTTTGGTTTCTTGCCAAACCATAGTTCACACGGCGTCGTCTCAACGGACTTAGATGGTGCCCTATCTAAAGTGAGTGCAACTGTCTCTAATGTATAACCTCAAAATAATAGCGGTAGATCGGTAAGAGACATCATAGATCGCACCATATCTCATAAGGTTCGATTACGACGTCTGGACACACCATTACGCTGTGGTGTTCTAGGTGGCTTCAACTGCGAAACAATTCCACAATGTCTCAAGTGATTGCCAAACTCATAACTCAGAAAATCTCCCCTTGATCAGATCGTAGGAACATGTTCTTCTTCTTATGATGATTCTTAACTTCACTCTGAAATTGCTTGAACTTTTCAAACATTTCAGACCTTTGCTTCATTAAGTAAATATACCCATATCTACTCAAATCGTTAGTGAAGATGAGAAAATAACGATATCCACTACACGCCTTAATTCTCATTGGATCACACACATCAGCATGTATGATTTCCAACAAGTCACTTTCCCGTTTCATTGTACCTGAACACGGGATCTTAGTCATCCTGCCCAAGAGGCATGGCTCGCATGTGTCAAGCGATTCAAAATCAAGTGACTCCAAACATCCATCAGCATGGAGTTTCTTCATGCATTTTATGCCAAAATGACCTAAGCGGCAGTGCCACAAGAAAGTGGTACTATCATCATTAACTCTACATCTTTTGGCATTAATATTATCATCATGTGTATTACTATGATCGAGATTCAACGAACCATTGGGTGCATGACCATAAAGGTATTATTCATGTAAACAGAATAACCATTATTCTCTAACTTAAATGAATAACCGTATTGCGATGAACATGATCTAATCATATTCATGCTTAACGTAGACACCTGATAACATTTATCTAGGTTCAACACTAATCTGGAAAATAGAGGGAGCGTGCGATGGTGATCTTATCAACCTTGGAAACACTTCCAACACACATCGTCACCTCGCCCTTAGCCAGTCTCCGTTCAGTTCGTAGCTTTTGCTTCAAGTCACTAATAGCAACTGAACCAGTATCCAATACCCAGGTGCTACAAGGAGTACTAGTAAGGTACACATCAATAACAATATACTTTGTTGAAGTTTCCAGCTATCATATCTACCATGTATTTGGGGTAGTTCCGCTACCATGTGACCGTTCCCCTTACAATAGAAGCACTTAGTCTCGAGGTTTGGGTTTAACCATGGGTTCCTTCATCAGAGCGACAACTGGTTTGCCATCCATGAAGTTTCCCTTCTAGCCCTTGCCCTTTTGAAACCTGTGGTCTTTGTTAAACCATCAACACTTGATGCTCCTTCTTGATTTCTACTTTTGCGGTCTTAAGAACCGCTAATAGCTCCGGGATCATCTTCATCCTTTGCATGTCATAGTTCATCACGAAGTTCTAGCAGCTTGGTGATAGTGTCTAGAGAATTTCGTCAACCACTATCTCACCTGGAAGATTAACTCCCACTTGGTTCAAGTGATTTTAGCACCCAGACATTCTGAGCACATGCTCACAAGTTGAGCTATTCTCCTCCATCCTTTTGGCAAAAGAACTTGTCAGAGGTCTCATACCTCTCAGTACGGGCATGAGCCTGAAATCCCAGTTTCAGCTCTTAGAACATCTCATATGTTCTATGGCGTTCAAAACGTCATTGGAATCCCGATTCTAAGCCGTAAAGTATGGTGCACTAAACTATCAAGTAGTTATCAGGACGTGTCTGTCAGGTGTTCACAACATCCACAAACAATGTTGTAGGGGTTTGCACATCGAGCGGTGCATCAAAGACGTAAGCTTTCTGTGTAGCAGTGAGGACACTCCTCGGACTATGGACCCAGTCCGCATCATTGCTTACAATATCTTTCAACTTAGTCTTTCTCTAGGATCGTATTAAACAGGGAGCTACAACGTAGTTATTGGTCTACAACATAATTTGCGAAGACAACTTAGATTATTGTTCATGACAAGTTCATCTAATGAACTCCCACTCAGATAGACATCTCTCTAGTCATCTAAGTGACACATGATCCGAATCGACTAGGCCGTGTCCGATCATCACGTGAGACGGACTAGTCATCAACGGTGAACATCTTCATGTTGATCGTATCTTCTATACGACTCATGTTCGACCTTTCGGTCTTCCGTGTTCCGAGGCCATGTCTGCACATGCTAGGCTCGTCAAGTCAACCCTAAGTGTATCGCGTGTGTAAATCTGGCTTACACCCGTTGTATGCGAACGTTAGAACCTATCACACCCGATCATCACGTGGTGCTTCGGAACAACGAACCTTAGCAACGGTGCATAGTTAGGGGGAACACAATTCTTGAAATTTTAGTGAGAGATCATCTTATTCACTACCGTCGTTCTAAGCAAATAAGATGTAAAACATGATAAACATCACATGCAATCAAATAAAGTGACATGACATGGCCAATATCATTTTGCTCCTTTGATCTTCATCTTCGGGGCACCATGATCATCTTTGTCACCGGCATGACACCATGATCTCCATCATCATGATCTCTATCATCGTGTCTTCATGAAGTCGTCTCGCCAAACATTACTTCTACTACTATGGCTAACGGTTAGCAATAAAGTAAAGTAATTACATGGCGTTTTCAGTGACACGCAGGTCATACAATAAAATAAGACAACTCCTATGGCTCCTGCCGGTTGTCATACTCATCGACATGCAAGTCGTGATTCCTATTACAAGAACATGATCAATCTCATACATCACACATATATCATTCATCACGTCCTTTTGGCCATATCACATCACACGGCACATGCTGCAAGAACAAGTTAGACGTCCTCTAATTGTTATTGCAAGTTTTACGTGGCTGCTATAGGTTTCTAGCAAGAACGTTTCTTACCTACGCCAAAACCACAACGTGATATGCCAATTTCTATTTACCCTTCATAAGGACCCTTTTCATCGAATCCGATCCGACTAAAGTGGGAGAGACAGACACCCGCTAGCCACCTTATGCAACTAGTGCATGTCAGTCGGTGGAACCTGTCTCACGTAAGAGTACGTGTAAGGTCGGTCCGGGCCGCTTCATCCCACGATGCCGCCGAATCAAGATAAGACTAGTAACGGTAAGTAAATTGACAAATCTACGCCCACAACTACTTTGTGTTCTACTCGTGCAAGATACTACGCATAGACCTAGCTCATGATGCCACTGTTGGGGATCGTAGCAGAAAATCAAAATTTTCTTACGCATCACCAAGATCTATCTATGGAGTAATCTAGCAACGAGCATAAAGGAGAGTGAGTGCATCTACATACCCTTGTAGATTGCGAGCGGAAGCGTTCAAGAGAACGGGGATGATGGAGTCGTACTCGTCGTGATCCAAATCACCGATGATCCTAGCGCCGAATGGACGGCACCTCCGTGTTCAACACACGTACGGAGCGGGGACGTCTCCTCCTTCTTGATCCAGCAAGGGGGGAGGAGAGGTTGATGGAGATCCAGCAGCACGACGGCGTGGTGGTGGAAGTAGCGGGATTCCAGCAGGGCTTCGCCAAGCGCTGCGGGAGGAGGGAGATGTGTCACGGGAGGGAGAGGGGGGCGCCAGGGCTTGGGGTGCTGCTCCCATGCGCCTCCCCACTATATATAGGGGTGGATGGGGCTGGTTTCTTGCCCTCCAAGTCCATTAGGGCGTTGGCAAAGGTGGGGGAAAGAAATCCCATCATTTCCTTTCCCCACCGATTGTTATCCCCCCTTTTTAGGGATCTTGATCTTATCCCTTCGGGATATGATCTTATTCCTTCTAAGGGGGGATCTTGGTGCGCCTTGACCAGGGGTGTGGGGCCTTTCCCCCACTACCCACGTTCATGTGGGTCCCCCCATGCAGGTGGGCCCCACTTCGGAACCTTCTAGAACCTTCCCGGTACAATACCGAAAAATCCCGAACATTTTCCGGTGGCCAAAATAGGACTTCCTATATATAAATCTTTACCTCCGGACCATTCCGGAACTCCTCGTGACGTCCGGGATCTCATCCGGGACTCCGAACAACTTTCGGGTTTCCGCATACTTATATCTCTACAACCCTAGCGTCACCGAACCTTAAGTGTGTAGACCCTACGGGTTCGGGAGACACGCAGACATTACCGAGACGACTCTCCGGTCAATAACCAACAGCGGGATCTGGATACCCATGTTGGCTCCCACATGCTCCACGATGATCTCATCGGATGAACCACGATGTCAAGGATTCAATCAACCCCGTATACAATTCCCTTTGTCTATCGGTATAGCACTTGCCCGAGATTCGATCGTCGGTATACCGATACCTTGCTCAATCTCGTTACCGGCAAGTCTCTTTACTCGTTCCGTAACACATCATCCCGTGATCAACTCCTTGATCACATATTGTGCACATTATGATGATGTCCTACCGAGTGGGCCCAGAGATACCTCTCCGTCATACGGAGTGACAAATCCCAGTCTCGATTCGTGCCAACCCAACAGACACTTTCGGAGATACCTGTAATGCACCTTTATAGCCACCCAGTTACGTTGTGACGTTTGGTACACCCAAAGCATTCCTACGGTATCCGGGAGTTGCACAATCTCATGGTCTAAGGAAAAGATACTTGACATATAGAAAAGCTTTAGCATACGAACTACACGATCTGTGCTAGGCTTAGGATTGGGTCTTGTCCATCACATCATTCTCCTAATGATGTGATCTCGTTATCAATGACATCCAATGTCCATGGTCAGGAAACTGTGACCATCTATTGATCAACGAGCTAGTCAACTAGAGGCTTACTAGGGACATGGTGTTTGTCTATGTATCCACACATGTATTTGAGTTTCCTATCAATACAATTCTAGCATGGATAATAAACAATTATCATGAACAAGGAAATATAATAATGACCAATTTATTATTGCCTCTAGGGCATATTTCCAACAGTCTCCCACTTGCACTAGAGTCAATAATCTAGTTCACATCGCCATGTGATTAACACCCATAGGTCACATCGCCATGTGACTAACATCCAAAGAGTTTACTAGAGTCAGTAATCTAGTTCACATCAATATGTGATTAACACTCAATGAGTTCTGGGTTTGATCATGTTATGCTTGTGAGAGAGGTTGTAGTCAACGGGTCTGCAACATTCAGATCCCTATGTACTTCGCAAAAACTTTATGTCATATCGTAGATCCTGCTACCACGTTCCACTTGGAGCTATTCCACACTGTTGCTCCATTATACGTATCCGGTATCTCCACTCAGAGTTATCCGGATAGGTGTTAAGCTTGCATCGACGTAACTCTTTACGTCGAACTCTTTATCACCTCCATAACCGAGAAACATTTCCTTATTCCTCTAAGGATAATTTTGACTGCTATCTGGTGATCCACTCCTGGATCACCTTTGTACCCTCTTGCCAAACATTTGGCAAGGCACACATCAGGTGCGGTACTCAGCATGGCATATCGTATAGAGCCTATTACAAAAGCATAGGGGACGACCTTCGTCTTTCCTCTTTCTTCTGCCGCGGTCAAGCTTTGAGTCTTACTCAACTTCACACCTTACAACTCAGGCAAGAACTCCTTCTTTGACTGATCTATTTTGAACTCCTTCAAAATCATGTCAAAGGTGTGTGTTCTTTTGAAAGTATTATCAAGCGTCTTGATCTATCTGTATAGATATTGATGCCCAATATGTAAGCAGCTTTATCTAGGTCTTCCTTTGAAAAACTCTTTTCAAACAACCCTTTACGCTTTCCAGAAATTCTACACCATTTCATATCAACAATATGTCATTCACATATACTTATCAGAAATGTTGTAGTGCTCCCACTCACTTTATTGTAAATACAAGTTTCTAACAAACTTAGTATAAACCCAAAAACTTTGATCACTCCATCAAAGCGTATATTCCGACTCCGAGATGCTTGCTCTAGTCCATGGAAGGATCGCTGGAGCTAGCATACCTTTTAGCATCCTTAGGATCAACAAAACCTTTCTGATTGTATCACATACAACCTTTCCTTACGAAAACTGGTAAGAAAACTTGTTTTGACATCCATCTGCCAGATTTCATAAATGCAGCTTATGCTAACTTGATTCCGACGGACTTAAGCATCGCTACGGGTGAGAAAATCTCATCGTAGTCAACTCCTTGAACTTGTGAAAAACTCTTCGCCACAAGTCGAGCTTCATAGACGGTGACATTACCGTCCACGTCCGTCTTCTTCTTAAATATCCATTTATCTCAATGGCTTGCCGATCATCGGGCAAGTCCACCAAAGTCCATACTTTGTTTTGATACATGGATCCTATCTCGGATTTCTCGGCTTCTAACCATTTGTCGGAATATGGGCCCACCATCGCTTCTCCATAGTTCGTAGGTTCATTGTTGTCCAACAACATGACTTCTAAGACAGGATCACCGTACCACTCAGGAGTAGTACATATCCTTGTCGATCTACGAGGTTCGATAGCAACTTGATCTGGAGCTTCATGATCACTATCATTAGTTTCCTCTTCACAGTCGTAGGTTCCACAGAAACATCTTTCTGTGTTGCACTACTCTCCGGTTGAAGTGAGGGTTCGACAACCTCATCAAGTTCTATCTTCCTCCCACTCAATTCTTTCGAGAGAAACTCCTTCTCGAGAAAGGACCCGTTCTTAGGGACAAACATTTTTGTCCTTGGATCTGAGATAGAAGGTATACCCAACCGTTACCAGTGGGTATCCCATGAAGATGTATTTGTCCGCTTTGGGTTCGAGCTTTTCCCGGCTGAAGCCGTAAGCATCGCAGCCCCAAACACTGAGAAACGACAACTTTGGTTTCTTGCCAAACCTTAGTTCATATGGCGTTGTCTCAACGGACTTAGATGGTGCCCTATATAAAGTGAATGCAGCTGTCTCTAATGCATAACCTCAAAATAATAGCGGTAGATCGGTAAGATACACCATAGATCACACCATATCTCATAAGGTTCGATTACGATGTCCGGACACACCATTACGCTGTGGTGTTCCAGGGGGCTTCAACTGCGAAACAATTCCACAATGTCTTAAGTGATTGCCAAACTCATAATTCAGATAATATCCCCTTGATCATATCGTAGGAACATGATCTTCTTGTTATGATGATTCTTAATCTTCACTCTGAAATTTTTGAACCTTTCAAACGTTTCAGACTTTTGCTTCATTAAGTAAATATACCCATATCTACTCAAATCGTCAGTGAAGATGAGAAAATAACGATATCCACTACACGCCTTAATTCTCATTGGATCACACACATCAGCATGTATGATTTCCAACAAGTCACTTGCCCGTTTCATTGTACCTGAAAACGGGATCTCAGTCATCCTGCCCATGAGGCATGGCTCGCATGTGTCAAGCGATTCAAAATCAAGTGACTCCAAACATCCATCAGCATGGAGTTTCTTCATGCATTTTATGCCAAAATGACCTAAGCGGCAGTGCCACAAGAGAGTGGTACTATCATTATTAACTCTACATCTTTTGGCATTAATATTATCATCATGTGTATTACTATGATCGAGATTCAACAAACCATTGGGTGCATGACCATAAAGGTATTTTTCATGTAAACAGAATAACCATTATTCTCTGACTTAAATGAATAACCGTATTGCAATGAACATGATCTAATCATATTCATGCTCAACATAGACACCCGATAACATTTATCTAGGTTCAACACTAATCTCGAAAATAGAGGAAGTGTGCGATGGTGATCTTATCAACCTTGGAAACACTTCCAACACACATCGTCACCTCGCCCTTAGCTAGTCTCCGTTCAGTCCGTAGCTTTTGCTTCAAGTCACTAATAATAGCAACTGAACCGGTATCCAATACCCAGGTGCTACAAGGAGTACTACTAAGGTACACATCAATAACATGTATATCAAATATACTTTGTTGAAGTTGCCAGCTATCATATCTACCATGTATTTGGGGTGGTTCCGCTACCATGTGACCGTTCCCCTTACAATAGAAGCACTTAGTCTCGAGGTTTGGGTTCAATCATGGGTTCCTTCATCAGAGCGACAACAGGTTTGCCATTCATGAAGTTTCCCTTCTAGCCCTTACCCCTTTTGAAACCAGTGGTCTTGCTAAACCATCAACACTTGATGCTCCTTCTTGATTTCTACTTTTGCGGTACTAAGAACCGCTAACAGCACCGGGATCATATCCATCCTTTGCATGTCATAGTTCATCACGAAGTTCTAGTAGCTTGGTGATAGTGTCTAGAGAATTCCGTCAACCACTATCTCATCTGCAAGATTAACTCCCACTTGGTTCAAGTGATTTTAGCACCCAGACATTCTGAGCACACGCTCACTAGTTGAGCTATTCTCCTCCATCTTTTTGGCAAAGGAACTTGTCAGAGGTCTCATACCTCTTAATACGGGCATGAGCCTGAAAACCCAATTTCAGCTCTTAGAACATCTCATATGTTCTATGGCGTTCAAAACGTCATTGGAATCCCGATTCTAAGCCGTAAAGTATGGTGCACTAAACTATCAAGTAGTTATCAGGACGTGTCTGTCAGGTGTTCACAACATCCACAGACAACGTTGTAGGGGTTTGCACATTGAGCGGTGCATTAAAGATGTAAGCTTTCTGTGTAGCGGTGAGGACACTCCTCAGACTACGGACCCAGTCCGCATCCTTGCTTACAATATCTTTCAACTTAGTCTTTCTCTAGGATCGTATTAAACAGGGAGCTACAATGCGGTTATTGGTCTACTACATAATTTGCGAAGACAACTTAGACTATTGTTCATGACAATGAAGTTCATCTAATGAACTCCCACTCAGATAGACATATCTCTAGTCATCTAAGTGATACATGATCCGAATCGACTAGGCCGTGTCCGATCATCACGTGAGACGGACTAGTCATCAACGGTGAACATCTTCATGTTGATCGTATCTTCTATACGACTCATGTTCGACCTTTCGGTCTTCCGTGTTCCGAGGCCATGTCTGTACATGCTAGGCTCGTCAAGTCAACCCTAAGTGTGTCGCGTGTGTAAATCTGTCTTACACCCGTTGTATGCGAACGTTAGAACCTATCACACCCGATCATCACGTGGTGCTTCAGAACAACGAACCTTAGCAACGGTGCACAGTTAGGGGGAACACTATTCTTGAAATTTTAGTGAGAGATCATCTTATTCACTACCGTCGTTCTAAGCAAATAAGATGTAAAACATGATAAACATCACATGCAATCAAATAGTGACATGATATGGCCAATATCATTTTGCTCCTTTTGATCTTCATCTTCGGGGCTCCATGATCATCATTGTCACCGGCATGACACCATGATCTCCATCATCATGATCTCCATCATCGTGTCTCTATGAAGTCGTCTCGCCAAACATTACTTCTACTACTATGGCTAACGTTTAGCAATAAAGTAAAGTAATTACATGGCGTTATTCAGTGACACGCAGGTCATACAATAAATAAGACAACTCCTATGGCTCCTGCCGGTTGTCATTCTCATCGACATGCAAGTTGTGATTCCTATTACAAGAACATGATCAATCTCATACATCACATATATATCATTCATCACATCCTTTTGGCCATATCACATCACACGGCACATGCTGCAAGAACAAGTTAGACGTCCTCTAATTGTTGTTGCAAGTTTTTACGTGGCTGCTATAGGTTTCTAGCAAGAACGTTTCTTACCTACGCCAAAACCACAACGTGATATGCCAATTTCTATTTACCCTTCATAAGGACCCTTTTCATCGAATCCGATCCGACTAAAGTGGGAGAGACAAACACCCGCTAGCCACCTTATGCAACTAGTGCATGTCAGTCGGTGGAACCTGTCTCACGTAAGAGTACGTGTAAGGTCGGTCCGGGCCGCTTCATCCCACGACGCCGCCGAATCAAGATAAGACTAGTAACGGCAAGAGAATTGACATGATCTACGCCCACAACTACTTTGTGTTCTACTCGTGCAAGATACTACGCATAGACCTAGCTCATGATGCCACTGTTGGGGATCGTAGCAGAAAATCAAATTTTTTCCTACGCATCACCAAGATCTATCTATGGAGTAATCTAGCAACGAGCATAAAGGAGAGTGGAGTGCATCTACATACCCTTGTAGATCGCGATGCGGAAGCGTTCAAGAGAACGGGGATGATGGAGTCGTACTCGTCGTGATCCAAATCACCGATGATCCTAGCGCCGAATTGACGGCACCTCCGTGTTCAACACACGTACGGAGCGGGGACGTCTCCTCCTTCTTGATCCAGCAAGGGGGGAGGAGAGGTTGATGGAGATCCAGCAGCACGACGGCGTGGTGGTGGAAGTAGCGGGATTCCAACAGGGCTTCGCCAAGCCCTGCGGGAGGAGGGAGATGTGTCACGGGAGGGAGAGGGAGGTGCCAGGGCTTGGGGTGCGGCTCCCATGCGCCTCCCCACTATATATAGGGGTGGAGGGGGCTGGTTTCTTGCCCTCCAAGTCCATTGGGGCGTTGGCAAAGGTGGGGGAAAGAAATCCCATCATTTCCTTTCCCCACCGATTGTTATCCCCCCTTTTTAGGGATCTTGATCTTATCCCTTCGGGATATGATCTTATTCCTTCTAAGGGGGGATCTTGGTGCGCCTTGACCAGGGGTGTGGGGCCTTGCCCCCACTACCCATGTTCATGTGGATCCCCCCATGCAGGTGGGCCCCACTTCGGAACCTTCTAGAACCTTCCCGGTACAATACCGAAAAATCCCGAACATTTTCCGGTGGCCAAAATAGGACTTCCTATATATAAATCTTTACCTCCGGACCATTCCGGAACTCCTCGTGACGTCCGGGATCTCATCCGGGACTCCGAACAACTTTCGGGTTTCCGCATACTTATATCTCTACAACCCTAGCGTCACCGAACCTTAAGTGTGTAGACCCTACGGGTTCGGGAGACACGCAGACATGACCGAGACGACTCTCCGGTCAATAACCAACAGCGGGATCTGGATACCCATGTTGGCTCCCACATGCTCCACGATGATCTCATCGGATGAACCACGATGTCAAGGATTCAATCAACCCCGTATACAATTCCCTTTGTCTATCGGTACAGTACTTGCCCGAGATTCGATCGTCGGTATCCCGATACCTTGTTCAGTCTCGTTACCGGCAAGTATCTTTACTCGTTCCGTAACACATCATCCCGTGATCAACTCCTTGATCACATTGTGCACATTATGATGATGTCCTACCGAGTGGGCCCAGAGATACCTCTCCGTCACACGGAGTGACAAATCCCAGTCTCGATTCATGCCAACCCAACAGACACTTTCGGAGATACCTGTAGTGCACCTTTATAGCCACCCAGTTACGTTGTGACGTTTGGTACACCCAAAGCATTCCTACGGTATCCGGGAGTTGCACAATCTCATGGTCTAAGGAAAAGATACTTGACAATTAGAAAAGCTTTAGCATACGAACTACACGATCTGTGCTAGGCTTAGGATTGGGTCTTGTCCATCACATCATTCTCCTAATGATGTGATCCTGTTATCAACGACATCCAATGTCCATGGTCAGGAAACCGTGACCATCTGTTGATCAACGAGCTAGTCAACTAGAGGCTTACTAGGGACATGGTGTTTGTCTATGTATCCACACATGTATCTGAGTTTCCTATCAATACAATTCTAGCATGGATAATAAACAATTATCATGAACAAGGAAATATAATAATAACCAATTTATTATTGCCTCTAGGGCATATTTCCAATTCATAATCTGATTAGCGAGGTTAGTACCCATAATAAAATAATTATACCTTGCTGGAAATAAAGATATTCTTGAAGGTCTACTGTTTCTCAAGATTGCCAAAAGGTTTTTGCAAAGAAAAAGCAAGCTCTTGGTTTGCAAAGCGAAGGAAAAGCAAAACAGGACAGAATCTGTGAAAAAACAGAACAGCAGGTAGTAATTGATTTGTTCGGGGCACTTCTGCAACTCAAATCAAAAAACTCAGAACAGACGCACGAAAGAAAATTATATAGAGAACGCTTTCGAAAAAATTCAGACCAAAAAGATGATCTGGTGATTTTATACGAATTTTTCTATCCAAGGACAGAATCTGTTTCCTGGACAGCACCTCACAACTTTTGAACTTTCTAGCAATCAGAGGCTATACTTGGCACAAATATGAAAAGCAAAGATACGATGATGATGCTACAGTAGTAAACAACATCAAGACACAACAAAAAAAATTTATTCATGTGGGCTGCCTCCCAAAAGCGCTTTCTTTTATGCCTTTAAGCTAGGCATAATGCATAGAGGAATCAATAACCATGGTAATAATCGGAGCTATAAATTGCTTCACATGGTTCCTTAACAAGTTCATTCTTGTTCCTTCTAGGAAAGGGATACACACCTTTTGCCTTTCCACGCAAGCGGATTTGTCCCTTACCTATATCAATGAAGCCTTTAACTGCTCGGAGGAAGTCCCTTCCAAGCACTATATTTCCTTGGTTTGGCTCCATGATGAAGAAATCAATCATTGCAATCCCTTTAAGGAATTTAACTGGCACGTCTTTTATTCTTCCCTGGATTTCAGAAATATCTCCATTAGTGTGTTCATGATAAGATGGTAATGTATCCATGTTAAATTTTAAAGAATCATGAACAATTTTTGGCATAGTAGAAACCATAGATCCAATATCTCAATAAGCAAGGAAGTCTTGATTAGAGATACCAATCCTAACAAGAGGCTCCCAATCATTATCTATTTCCAAAATATCTCTCTTATTGGGTTTGGGTTTCTCTACTTTCATTAAGTCTAGAGCATCCATTCTCTTTTCAATAGTCACAAGTCTATCTATGATAGTATCAAAATTATGATCATAAACAAAGTAACTAGATAGACCATGTATAATTTCAAGAGCTCTAGCTTCATCACATTCTAGGAAATCTCCCTCGGCTATAATGTCAAGAGAGTGTTTACACCATTTAAAAAGACCATGGTAAAAATTTCTAAGCACAATTTTTATAGGTATCCAAGGCATAATTCTCCTATGTGCATCAGAAATTCTGTCCCATGCCTTCTTCATATTTTCCCCATCCCTTTGATGGAAATCTAGAACTTCTGATTCCCTCAAAGCACCAAATCCTAACATGTTTGGCTAAACAGAAAGGACTACTAACTGAAAGGTAAATAAAATTTTTTGTGATTTTTGATAAAAGATACTAAAGCAAAACTGAAAGGTAAACTAACAAGACTAAAAGCAAAGGTAAAAGATAGCGTGCAACTCCCCTATCCTGAAGAGTGGAGTCCCCGGCAACGGCGCCAGAAATTGCTTTGCTAGGTGGCTTCTCACCCCTCGTTGGTTACCCCAAGTGGAAGGTTTTGAGATGCAGTGTAGCAGAAGTTTTCCCTTGGTAATACCAAGGATCGATTTCCCAGAGACTCCCAGTTTCAACAAGAAGGTGTCAACTGCTAACGGCGCCGGATATTAGCAATCAACGTGGACCTGCACACAGATACAAATAACTTTGCTCCCAACGAGTACAGAGAGGTTGTCAATCCCTCCGGCCTTGTAGTTTACTAAGAATCAAACGCAAGTGATAATAGTGATAGGTATAATTGCAATAGTAAGTAAATAGCGGAAAAGTAAATAGCGAATGTGATCAATGATGGTAATATGGACCGGAGTCTCATGATGTTCACTAGTGATGTCTCTCTCCCAAAAGACGATAAAACAGCTATGTGAGGTAAACGAATTACAGCTGGGCAATTGGCAGGACCATGTGCGCAAACCAATGCTGACTACATTGCAAGAAGGTTGAGGTTCAAAGCATGGGCGGTACGCCAAAGTAAGTAGACCGAAATCCATCAATATCTACTACTAATCATCCACCTTGAGATATCTATCCAGAACATCTCGCTGGTATTAAGTTGCGAGTCCCACCCATAGTGTAAACTCAATGCAACAGACAACTGCATTAAAAGAACTTTGTGTAAAGTAAACAATCCTTGCACCCGCGGGCGCAAGCACCGTTGTTTTCCCCCTTGTGGCAACAGCACATCCCCTAGACTCATGTTTCTGTCACTCAAGCTAGTCATCGAGGGGCATGAACCCACAATCAAGCATAACGTTCCCTCTTGGAGTCACTACCTACTACTTGGCCAAAGCAATAAATAACAATGGAGAACATGCAAGAATTACTTACGAACATAAATATAAAAGAGGTAGATCAAATATATTACTCAAACACAATCTGAACATAATCTCATAATCCATCGGATCCTAGCAAACTCATCATAGCAACAGCATAAGGATTACATATGTGCCTCGATCATGTAGGGCAGCTCACGAGGACTAATTAGTGAAGCACAAGAACGGGAGGAGAACATCACATAGCTACTGGTCATGGATTCATGGTCCAAGGGAGACTACTCACAAGTCATCCGGGAGGCGTCCATGGTGGTGGCGAGGCTCCCGGTGGTGATCCTCCCCTCCGGCAGTGTGCCAGGAAGAGTTCTCCTGGTGCTCCCGATCTTGGAAGCGGCGGCGGCGGCGGAACAGAGATGGGATCGCGAAAAGAGTTCTTGTTTCGAGGGTTTCGGGAGACGCTTTAAATATATGCCAAAGGGGGGCATCGGAGGAGCCTCGGGGGGCCCAGGCGCCCCCCGGCGCGGCCCAGGGGGGGCGCGCCGCCAGGGCACCTGGAGCCCTGCCCCCCCCCCCCGGCTGTCCTTCGGGCGCACGGTAGGTTCTGGAACGCTGATTTTTTATATAATTTTTCTGGATTTTTCCTGGCAGTTCTCGTAACGTGAAAACCTGAAATACAAAAACAGCCGAAGACAGAAACTGGCACTGGGGTGCACTGAGTTAATAGGTTAGTCCAAATATGATCAAAAGTGTATGGAAGTGTATAAATATCATAGCAATATCACCCAAAAGAGGTATGGAGCAAGCAGAAATTATAGATACGTTTTGGACGTATCACTCGTACTACTCCCTAGTATGCTGATTATGCTAATTACATTGTTGCTAAGTTTATACCTCCTAGCTTCACATACCAGCAAAAGAAAAAGTTCTTCGATGATTTGAGACATTACTTATGGATGACCCACATCTTTATAAAGAAGGAGTAGATGGTATTATTAGATATTGTGTGCCTGAGCATGAACAGGAACAGATCCTACGCAACTGCCACTGAGAAGCCTATGGAGGACACCATGCGGGAGGCAGAACTGCACATAAGGTATTGCAATCCGGTTTTTATTGGCCTACTCTCTTCAAGGATGCCCGTAAGTTTGTCTTATCATGTGATGAATGTCAAAGAATTGGTAATATTAGTAGACGTCAAGAAATGCCTATGAACTATTCACTTGTTATTGAACCATATGATGTTTGGGGCTTTGATTATATGGGACCTTTTCCTGCCTCTAATGGGTACACACATATTTTAGTCGCTGTTGATTACGTTACTAAGTTGGTTGAAGCTATTCCAACTAGTAGTGCTGATCATAACACCTCTATTAAGATGCTTAAAGAAGTTATATTCCCGAGGTTTGGAGTCCCTAGGTATCTAATGATTGATGGTGGATCACACTTTATTCATGGTGCTTTCCGTAAGATGCTTGCTAAGTATGATGTCAACCATAGAATTGCATCACCTTATCACCCACAGACTAGTGGTCAAGTGGAACTTAGTAATAGGGAGTTGAAATTAATCTTGCAAAAGACAGTTAATAGGTCTAGAAAGAATTGGTCCAAGAAACTAGATGATGCATTATGGGCCTATAGAACTGCATACAAAAATCCTATGGGTATGTCTCCATATAAGATGGTATATGGAAAAGCTTGTCACTTACCTCTTGAGCTAGAACATAAGGCATATTGGACTATCAAAGAGCTCAATTATGTTTTCAAACTTGCCGGTGAAAAGAGGCTATTTGATATTATCTATCTCGATGAATGGAGAACCCAGGCCTACGAGAATGCCATGTTATTTAAAGAAAAAGTTAAAATATGGCATGAAAAAAGGATACAAAAGCGTGAGTTTAACATAGGTAATTATGTTTTGCTATACAACTCTCGTTTAAGATTTTTTGCAGGAAAACTTCTCTCCAAGTGGGAAGGACCTTACGTTACCGAGGAGGTCTATCGTTTTGGTGCCATAAAAATCGACAACTTCGAAGGCACAAATCCGAAGGTGGTGAATGGTCAAAGGATCAAACATTATATCTCACGTAATCCTATAAATGTTGAAACTAATATTATTGAAACCATAACCCCGGAGGAATACATAAGGGGCACTTTCCAGAATGATTCAGCCTCCGAAAAGGAAAAGGTATGTGATACGGTAAGTAAACCGACTCCAAAACAGTTATAAAGGCAATTTTTCTCTGTTTTGGAATATTTAGAAAAATATAATAATAAAATGTAGTCCGAAGGAGACACGGGGCCTCCACGAGGGTAGGGGGCGCGCCCCCCTTCCCAGGGCGCGCCCCCCTGCCTCGAGGGCACCCCGTGTGTCCCCTAGACTCCGTTTTCTTGTGGGTTACTCCTTTTGTTCGGGAAAAATTCATTATATATACTCCCGAAGGTTTTGACCTCTGTATCACGCAGAATCCCTTTGTTCTCGTTTTGAGTTGTTTCTGTTAAGGTTTGCGAAGCCAGGCACCATGTCGTCTCCCTCCTCCAACAACGAAGGCAACGATGCTTGGCTGATGAAGATAGATCTGAAGAGGGAAGGACCCGAGGAGTTCCACAAGGAGAAGAAGATCAAGATGGAGGTGGAAGATCCGGCTCCGGCAGCGGGAGAAGAATACACTTCCAAATCCCTTCCTAATCTCTTTACCTCAACTGAGCTAGAAGCTTTCAGGATGCTTGAGTTAGCTCAGGTCCGCAACAAGCATCTCACAAGTGAAAATCTTTTGTTGAAGGATTACATAGCTGCTCTCAAAGGTATTATCCGCAAGCTAGAAGATCTCCTACACTCGATATATGAGGACCCTCCGTCACTACTTGCAAATTCATCATCACCAACCCCGAAGAAGGAGACATAATCATATGGGTATGGGCACTCCCCTTGGCAACTGCCAAGCTTGGGGGAGTGACCCCGGTATCGTATCACCATCACTCCTATCTTTACCGTTTTACTTAGTTCGATCCTTTTGGTAGTATCTTGATCTATTAGAATAAAGTTAGCATGATCTAGTTGTGAGCTTTTGCTTTGTGAGTTTTATCCTTTGTAATCGAGTCCGTGAGCTATATAATAAAGATTAGTGTTGAGTCAAGGGCTTGATTTCCTCACTTGGGTCATGATAAAAAGAAAGAAAACAAAAAGAGTATCAAAGAGATCATATTGATCTTATGGGAAGTAATGACCTCACATACAAGAGTATGATAAATAAAAGTTGTTGGGAGGTGACAAACATAGTTTTGGTCATTGTTGCAATTAATAGGAAGTAATAAAAGAAGAGAGGCCTCACATACAAATATACTATCTTGGACATCTTTTACGATTGTGAGCACTCATTAAAGTATGACATGCTAAAGAGTTGATGTTGGACAAGGAAGACAACATAATGGGTTATGTCTTCTTATATATCTGAAATAAAGTATATTGTCATGGATCTTCCAACATGATGAGCTTGCCTTTCTCCCTCATTCTAGCCAAAACTCCTTGCACTAAGTAGAGATACTACTTGTGCTTCCATATATCCTTAAACCCAGTTTTGCCATGAGAGTCCACCATACCTACCTATGGATTGAGAAAGATCCTTCGAAGTAAGTTTTCATGTTGCAAACCCGCTAAATATGTATGATTTATTAGTGTGGGAGAAATTAGCTTTATACGAACTTGTGATAGGGAAGTAATAAAAGTGAAGGACTGCATAATAAAGGTCCTTATCACAAGTGGCAATATAAAGCGAAGTTCCTCTATGCTAAGACTTTGTGCATCCAACCATGAAAACACATGACAACCTCTGCTTCCCTCTATGAAG
The DNA here is from genome assembly GCA_902687465.1 of Secale cereale. Classification (NCBI taxonomy): domain Eukaryota; kingdom Viridiplantae; phylum Streptophyta; class Magnoliopsida; order Poales; family Poaceae; genus Secale; species Secale cereale. The sequence continues at coordinate 807,193,333 of LR738711.1, read as the reverse complement.
GGCCCATCTTTTATTCTTGTCTTATAAGTGTCAAGGTGAAACCCACCTTTCCTTTTTACATTTTATCCTTTGGTAAGCACGTTGTGTTGGAAAGATCCTGACATATATACCCACTTGGATGTAAGTTTTTATGATCTATTACTGTTGACATTACCCTTGAGGTAAAAGGTTGGGAGGCAACACTATAAGCCCCTATCTTTCTCTGTGTCCGATTAAAATTCCATAAACATAAGTATTGCGTGAGTGTGAGCAATTGTGAAAGACTATATGATAGTTGAGTATGTAGGCTTGCTGAAAAGCTCTTATATTGACTCTTTCCGATGTTACGATAAATTGCAATTGCTTCAATGACCGAGACCAAAGTTTGTTAGTTTCCAATGAAGTTTATGATGCATACTTGATATTGTGGATGAATTGTTACTTTAGCATAAGAATCATATGACTATATTTATATAAGTTGTTGTTATGAGAATGATCATGATGCCCTCATGTCCATATTTTGTTTTTATCGACACCTCTATCTCTAAACATGTGGACATATTATTCGATATCGGCTTTCGCTTGAGGACAAGCGAGGTCTAAGCTTGGGGGAGTTGATACGTCCATTTTGCATCATGCTTATAAGATGATATTTATTGCATTATGGGCTATTCATACATGTTTTGTCACAATACTTATGCATTTTCTATCTTATTTTACAAGGTTTACATGAAGAAGGGGCAATGCCGGCAGCTGGAATTCTGGGCTGGAAAAGGAGCAAACTCTGGAAACCTATTTTGCACAACTCCAAAAGCCCTGAAGCTCCACAGAACATTGTTTCAGAAAATATAAAAAATATATGGTGAAAGAAACCCACGAGAGGGGCCACTAGCTGGCGTCGAGGGTGGAGGCGCGCCCCCTGCCTCGAGGGCCAGCTAGTGGGCCCCCGGTGTCCATCTTCTCCTATATGAAGCATTTTTACCTGGAAAAAATCAAGAAGAGGCTTTCGGGACCAGACGCCGCCGTCTCGAGGCGGAAACCAATCTAGGGCTCCAGCAGAGCTGTTCTGCCGGGGATACTTCCCTCCGGGAGGGGGAAATCGTCACCTCCGTCATCACCAACAACTCTTTCATCTTTGGGAGGGCTATCTTCATCAACATCTTCACCAGCACCATCTCCTCTCAAACCCTAGTTCATCTCTTGTATCCAATCTTTGTATCCAAACCTCAGATTGGTACCTGTAGGTTGCTAGTAGTGTTGATTACTCCTTGTAGTTGATGCTAGTTGGTTTATTTGGTTGAAGATCATATGTTCAGATCCATTATGCACATTAATACCCCTCTGATCATGAACAATATTATGTCTTGTGAGTAGTTACTTTTGTTCCTAAGGACATGGGAGAAGTCTTGCTATTAGTGGTCATGTGAATTTGGTCTTCGTTCGATATTTTGATGAGATGTATGTTGTCTCTCCTCTAGTGGTGTCATGTGAACGTTGACTACATGACACTTCACCATTATTTGGGCCTAGAGGAAGGCATTGGGAAGTAATAAGCAGATGATGGGTTGCTAGAGTGACAGAAGCTTATTCCCTAGTTTATGCGTTGCTTCGTAAGGGGCTGATTTGGATCCATATGTGTCAGGCTATGGTTAGGTTTACCTTAATACTTCTTTTGTAGTTGCGGATGCTTGCATTAGAGGTTAATCATAAGTGGGAGGCTTGTCCAAGTAAGGGCAGCACCCAAGCACCGGTCCACCCACATACCAAATTATCAAAGTACCGAACGCGAATCAGATGATCGTGATGAAAACTAGCTTGACGATAATTCCCATATGTCCTCGGGAGCGTTTTACCTTGCATAAGAGTTTGTCCAGGCTTGTCCTTTGCTACAAAAAAGGATTGGGCCACCTTGCTGCACCTTATTTACTTTTACCGTTCGTCACTTGCTACCAATTATCTTATCACAAAACTATGTGTTACCTATAATTTCAGTGCTTGCAGAAAATACCTTACTGAAAAATGCCTATCATTTCCTTCTGCTCCTCGTTGGGTTCGACACTCTTACTTATCGAAAGGACTACGATAGATCCCCTACACTTGTGGGTCATCAGGGACACTCTGTTTTGTCTATGTATTCACACATGTACTAAGTTTCTGGTTAATACAATTCTAGTATAAATAATAAACATTTAAATATAAATAACAATTTTATTATTGCCTCTAGTTCATATTTCCTTCAAATCTATCGCCACTAGTGTTCTTGTTTACAATTGCTCAAATATGACGCAAGAGAACACTAACTTGAGTGATTTTTCCAATACCTACAAGAATGATTTTATTGGCACTCCGATTGCTCCTCCCGCCACTAGTGCGTAGACTTGTGATATTAATACTGCTTTGCTGAATCTTATCAAGAAAGATCAATTTTCCGGCACTCCTAATGAGGATACCGCGTCCCGTCTCAATACCTTCGTGGAATTATGTGATATGCAAAAGAAAAGAGATGTGGACAATGATATCGTGAAATTGAAATTGCTTCTGTTTTCTTTGCGAGATCACGCAAAAATTTGGTTTTCTTCTTTACCTCGCAATAGCATTGATTCTTGGAACAAATGCAAAGATGCTTTTATCACTAAATATTTTCCGCCCGCAAAAATTATATCCCTTAGAACCCAAATCATGAATTTCAAGCAACTTGAACATGAGCATGTTGCACAATCTTGGGAAAGGATGAAAATGATGCTGAGGAATTACCCAACTCATGTGTTAAATATTTGGATGATCATACAATTATTTTACGCGGGATTGAATTTTGTTTCTCAAAATCTTTTGGATTCCGCCGCTGGTGGCACTTTTATGGAAATTACTTTGGGTGAAGCCACCAAATTTCTTGATAATATTATGGCCAATTATTCGCAATGGCATACCGAAAGGGTGCCGACAAGCAAAAAGATTAATGCAGTTGAGATTGATTCTTTGAATGAAAAAGTTGATGCTCTTATGAAAATGGTTGCTAGTAAAAGTGCTCCTATTGATCCTAATGGTATGCCTTTGTCTACCTTGATTGAGCAAACTAGTGATGCTATAGATGTGAAATTTATCTCTAGAAATAATTTTAATAACAATGCTTATAGAGGTAATTTTAATCCTCGGCCTTTTCCTAGTAATTCCTCTAATAATTATGGTAATTCCTATGGAAATCAATCTTATACAATAATAATAGGAATACCTCTGATCTAGAGAATAATATTAAAGAATGTATCAATACTCAAAAAGTTTTCAATGCTTCCATAGAAGAAAAATTGAATAAGATCGATGATATGTCTAGGAGTATTGATAGGATTTCTCATGATGTGGAAAATCTCAAGTTGAAATTTTTTGTGCCAAAAGTAGAAGAATCAATTAAAGCTCTTTATGTTTCTATGGATGAAAGTAAGAAAAGAACCACCATGCTTAGAGCTAAACGAGAATTTCTAGAAAAGGCGTTTACTAATGATTGCTTTCATCAATATGATGAAGACATTAAAATGATTGGTGTTTCTTCCATTGATTCTTTGTTTAATAAATATCAACTTGATGATAAAGGGACTAAATAAGAGTCAACTTTAGGTAGAAGGCGTCCCAATATTTCGGAGGGTGAAAATCTTGTTGAAATATTTGATAAAAGTGGGTTTGGAGAGGTCAAGACTTTAACTAGTGATGCACCCACTATTTTTTATTACAAAGACTTTAATTATTATATTTACTCTTTGATTGATTGTATTTATTTGTTGCAATCCATGATTAATTCACCCCATGCTTATGAACAAAATAAAGCTTTCACTAAACATATTGTTGATGCTATGATGAAAGCTTTTGAAGAAAAAATGGAATCATAAGTTTCAATTCCTAGGAAATTGCATGATGAATGGGAACCCACTATCAAAATCAAAATTAAAAAATATGAGTGTTTTGCTTTGTGTGATTTGGGTGCTAGTGTTCCACTATTCCGAAATCTCTTTGCGATGTTCTTGGTCTTACCAATATCGAAGATTGCTCCCTTAGTTTGCATTTGGCAGATTCCAGTATTAAAAAGCCTTTGGGAAGGATCAATGATGTTATTATTATTGCAAATAGGAACTATGTACCCATAGACTTTATTATTCTTGATATCGATTGCAATCCATCTTGCCCTATTATACTTGGTAGACCATTTTTGCGCACTATTTGCACGGTGATTGACATGAAAGAAGGGAATATTAAATTCCAATTCCCCTTGAGAAAGGGCATGGAACACTTCCCTAGAACCAAGATCAAATTTCCTTATGAATCAATAATGAGGGCAACTTATGGAACATCCAACAAGGATGACAACACTTGAGATCTTGGTATTATGCCTAGCTAAAGGGCGTAAAATGATAGTGCTTCTTGGGAGGCAACCCAGTGAATAAAATTATTTTTGCTTTTTGCTTGATGTTCTTGAGTGTTTACTCAATTATGCTACTGGTATGATTGTGTTTTTTGTGTGTTTTAATTAGTGTTTGTGCCAAGTAGAACCGATAGGATCTTCTTGGGTGATAGTTGTTTGATCTTGCTGAAAAAGACAGAAACTTTGCGCTCACGAGAAAAATTCTCATTTTTAACAGAAAAGTGATTTTTAGTTGATTCTTTTTGAAGAATATTAATATACAAATTTCTCATGTGGCCCTATTTTTCAAGATTTTTAGAGTTCCAGAAGTTTTCGGAACTTCCATATTACTACAGATTGTTCTGTTTTTGACAGATTCTGTTTTCTTTGTGTTTTGTGCTTGTTTTGATGGCTCTATGGTTTTCTTTGATAAGTTTTTTCCATAAAAAAGTTGTAATACAGTAGATATAATACAAAAACAAAATATGAATTGGTTTGATAAAGTACTTATAGTAGTGGTTTGCTTTCTTACACTAACGGATCTCACGAAGGTTTTGTCGAAGTTTTGTGTGATTGAAGTTTTCAAGTTTTGGGTTATCTTACCATGGATGAAGGAAGGATGTAAGAGCCTAAGCTTGGGGATGCCCCGGCATCCCAAGATATTATCCAAAAATGAGCAACCACCTAAGCTTGGGGATGCCCCCCCCCC
>LR738711.1:807077707-807188184 GCA_902687465.1 Secale cereale | reverse complement strand
CCCCCCCCGAGTGGCATCCCCGCTTTCTTCCGACAACTATCAGTATTTCACTCGAAACTATATTTTTATTCGTCACATGATATGTGTTTTTCTTGGAGCGTCATGTATGATATGAGTCTTTGCTTGCTTTATTTTTCTTTTTAAGTCATCAATCCTTGCTGTACACACCTATTTGAGAGAGCCAAAATTATGCCATGACTTGCTAGAATAGCTCTCTATGCTTCACTAAAATCTTTATGAGCTAGGACTTGCTCTAGTGCTTCACTTATATCTTTTTTGAGCACATTGTGCTTAGTATTTTTTAAGAAACACTCTCTTGCTTCACTTAGATTTATTTTAGAGTTAGTAAATTTTAAAGAAATTCTCTCTTGCTTCACTTTTATTATTTTGAGAGAAGAAAGAAAAAATTATGCTCATGATCTTCACTTATATTTGTTTGAGCTTATGAAAAGAAACACATGAAAATTAGTCCCAGAGTGATAGATATACAAGAAGGATAAAGCAAAAATGTGTCATGAAGATCATTGGACAAAATAAACTTGATTCCTTGTAATAGTTTTGAGACATGATGATGTGATATGCGAGTTATGTTGATGAGTAATTATGCTCTAGTAAGAATGCTAGTGTTAAAGTTTGTGATTCCCTATGCAAGAACGAAAGTCAATAATTATGCAATGAAATTATATCCTACTTGTGGTGCATTATTCGGTGTTATTTAAGCTCAGTGTTTGCTTATGAGATTATTTGTTTCATGGTTGGTCGCTTCCCAGTCTTTTGCTAGCCTTCACTTTGCACTAAGTACGATCTCTACTTGTGTATCCAAAATCCTTTATCCCGGTTTTGCCACATGAGTCCACCATACCTACCTATATGCGGTATTTCCTTGCCATTCTAAGCAAATTTGTATGTACCATCTCTAATTTTCAAAATAAATTTCCTTTTTGTGTGCCCGTACCGCTCGCGAGGCGGTGAGGGGTGGCCAATGCTACTTCTCAAGCTTGCGTTGTATTCCCTCGAAGAGGAACGGGTGATGCAGCACAGTAGCGTAAGTATTTCCCTCAGTTTTTGAGAACCAAGGTATCAATCCAGTAGGAGACCACGCGCGAGTCCCTCGCACCTGCACAAACAAATAAGAACTTCGCAGCCAACGCGATAAGGGGTTGTCAATCCCTTTACGGTCACTTACGAAAGTGAGATATGATAGAGATGATAGTTTGATATTTTTGGTATTTTTTATTATAAGAACAGAAAGTAAAAGCGGAAAAGTAAAGTAGATTGTAGATTGATATGTTGAGAATATACCCGGGGGCCATAGTGTTCTCTAGTGGCTTCTCTCATGGTAGCGATATTCTACGGCGGGTAAACAAATTATTGTCAAGCAATTGATAGAAAAGCGAATAATTATGAGACTATCTAGGCATGATCATTATATGATTATAATTATGATAGGCATCACGTCCGAGACAAGTAGACCGAAACGATTCTGCATCTACTACTATTACTCCACACATCGACTGCTATCCAGCATGCATCTAGTGTATTGAGTTCATAAGAACAGAGTAACACCTTAAGCAAGATGACATGATGTAGAGGAATAAACTCAAACTTAGTGATATAAACCCCATCTTTTTATCCTCGATGGAAGCAATACAATACGTGCCTTGCTACCCCTACTGTCACCGGGAAAGGACACCGCAAGATTGAACCCAAAGCCAAGCACTTCTCCCATTGCAAGAACTATAGATCTAGTAGGCCAAACCAAACCAATAATTCGAAGAGACTTGCAAGGATATTATAATCATACATAAAGAGTTCAGAGAAGAACCAAATATTTCTCATAGATAATCTTGATCATAAACCCACAATTCATCGGATCTCGACAAACACACCGCAAAAAGAGATTACTTCGAATAGATCTCCTCGAAGGCCGAGGAGAACTTTGTATTGAGATCCAAAGAGAGAGAAGAAGCCATCTAGATACTAGCTATGAACCCGAAGGTCTGTGGTAAACTACTCACAAATCATGGTGAGGCGATGATGATGATGATGTAGAAGCACTCCGTGGTAGATCCCCCCTCCGGCGGAGCCCCGGAACAGGCCCCAAGATGGGATCTCAAAGGAACAGAAGGTTACGGCGGTGGAACTAGGGTTTTCTGTGTTCGTCTGTTGGTTTCGGGGTACTTAGGCATATATAGGAGGAAGGAGGGCATCGGGGCCAAACATGGGCCCACGAGGCAGGGAGCGCGCCCTATAGGGGGGGCGCGCCCCCCACCCTCGTGGGCACCACGTAAGCCCTACTCTGTGGTTCTCAAGTCTCCCGTGCATGATTTTCTCCAAAAATATCTCTCCCGAAGGTTTCATTTCGTTTGGACTCCGTTTGATATCCTTTTTCTGTAAAACCCTGAAACAGGCAAAAAAACAGCAATCTGGACTGGGCCTTTGGGTTAGTAGGTTAGTCCCAAAAATAATATAAAAGTGTATGACAAAGCCCATTAAACATCCAAAACATCATAAATAATAGCATGGAACAATCAAAAATTATAGATAGATACGTTGGAGACGTATCAAGCATCCCCAAGCTTAATTCATGCTCGTCCTCGAGTAGGTAAATGATAAAAACAGAATTTTTGATGTGGAATGCTAACCAACATAGTTTTTCAATGTAATTCTCTTAATTGTGGCATGAATGTTCAGATCTGAAAGATTCAAGACAAATGTCTATATTGACATAAGAAATAATAATACTTCAAGCATACTAACAAATAATCATGTCTTCTCAAAATAATATGGCTAAAGAAAGTTATCCCTACAAAATCATATAGTCTGGCTATGCTCCCTCTTCATCACACAAAATATTCATATCATGCACAACCCCGATTTCAGCCAAGCACTTGTTTTCATACTCTATTCTTTCAAACCTTTCAACTTTCACGCAATACATGAGCGTGAGCCATGGACATAGCACTATTGGTGGAATAGAGAGGTGGTTGTGGAGAAGACAAAAAGGAGGGAGATAGTCTCACATCGACTAGGCGTATCAACGGGCTATGGAGATGCCCATCAATAGATATCAATGTGAGTGAGTATGGATTGCCATGCAACGGATGCACTAGACCTAATATGTATGAAAGCTCAACAAAATAAACTAGTGGGTGTGCATCCAACTTGCTTGCTCATGAAGACCTAGGGCATTTGAGGAAGCCCATCATTGGAATATACAAGCCAAGTTCTATAACGGAAATTCCCACTAGTATATGAAAGTGACTAAACATGAGACTCTCTATCATGAAGAACATGGTGCTACTTTGAAGCACAAGTGTGGAAAAAGATAGTAGAAATTGTCCCTTCTCTCTTTTCTCTCATTTTTTGGAGGGGCTTTCTCTATTATTTTTTATTTAGCCCCTCTCTATTTTTTTGGGCCATCTCCTTTTTTTATTGGCCTTTCCTCACATGGGACAATGCTCTAATAATGATGATCATCATACTTTTATTGATTTACAACTCGATATTACAACTCGGTACTAGAACAAGTATGACTCTATATGAATGCCTCCGGCGGTGTATCGGGATGTGCAATGAATCAAGAGTGACATGTATGAAAAATTATGCATGGTGGCTTTGCCACAAATATGATGTAAACTACATGTTCATGCATGCCAATATTACAATATGATGCGTGTCATATGAACGGAACGGTGGAAAGTTGCATGGAAATATATCTCGGAATGGCTATGGAAATGCCATGATAGGTAGGTATGGTGGATGTTTTGAGGAATATATATGGTGGTTGTTTTGATGAAGATTATATAGTGGGTGTATGGTACCGGTGAAAGGTGTGCGGTACAAGAGAGGCTAGCAATGGTGGAAGCGTGAGAGTGCGTATAATCCATGGACTCAACATCAGTCATAAGAACGCATATACTTATTGCAAAAATCTATGAGTCATCAAAACAAAGCAATCAACGCATGCTCCTAGGGGGGAGGTTGGTAGGAGTTAACTATCGCGTGCCCCCGACCTCCACACAAAGGTTGACACTTTACAAATACCTCATGCTCTAACTTCGTCAGCAGTTCACCATAGGTGCATGCTACGGGAATCACTAACCTTAACACAAGCATTTTCTCAATTTCATGATAACTCCACTAGAATGACTCTAATATCACTATCCTCATATCTCAAAACAATTATCAAGCATCCAACTTCTCATCATATTCAATGCAGTTTAGTGCAAAAGTTTTTACTACATTGATATTGGATGTCTATCATGTGAAGACTAGTTTTATAGCCTAAGCACATTACTTTGCTGTTTTAATAGACTCTAAAATGGATATAAGTGAAGCATGCGAGTTCAACAATTTCTTCAAAATATTATCGCCACTGTGCTCTAAAAGATATAAGTGAAGCACTAGAGCAAAAACTATTCGACTCAAAAGATATAAGTGAAGCACATAGAGTGTTCTATCAATTCCTAGGCCATATTTAACTCTCTCAGATAGGTGTGTACAGCAAGGATAATTGTGTCAAACTAACAAGAAAAAACTCAAATTATATAAGACGCTCCACGCAAAACACATATCATGTGGTGAATAAAAATATAGCTCCGAGTATAGTTACCGATGGATGAAGACGAAAGAGGGGATGCCTTCCCGGGGCATTCCCAAGCTTAGGCTTTTGGTTGTCCTTGAATTTAATTTGGGGTTCCATGGGCATCCCCAAGCTTAGGCCCTTTCTACTCTTTGTTCCATAGTCCATCAAAGCAATACTCAAAACTTGAAAACTTCACAACACAAAACTTAGATAAAAATCTCGTGAGCTCCGCTAGTATAAGAAAGCAAACCACTACTCAAAGGTACTGCAATGAATTCATTCTTTGTTTATATTGGTGTTAAACCTACTGTATTCCAACTTCTCTATGGTTCATACTTCCCAATACTACTCATAGATGCATTGAAATAAACAAACAACACACGAAAAAACAGAATATGTCAAAAACAGAACAGTCTGTAGTAATCTGCAGGTTTTGCATACTTCTGTAACTCCAAAAAATTAAAACTAAATTGGTAAACTTGAGGAATTTTTCTATTAATCATCTGCAAAAATAATCAACTAAATAGCACGCTCCAGTAAAATCTGACAACCATTCTAGCGAGCGCTAACGATTCTGTTTTTCACAGCAAGATCACATAAACTTCACACAAGTCTTCTCAAAGGTTCTACTTGGCACAAACACTAAACAAAACACAAAACCACATCTAAACAGAAGCTAGATGCAATATTTATTCCTAAATAGAAGCAAAAACAAAAAATATAAAATTGGGTTGCCTCCCAACAAGCGCTATCGTTTTACGCCCCTGGCTAGGCACGATACATGGATAGATCTAGGTATTGCCATCTTTGGAAGGCAATCCATAAGTGGCTCTCATAATAGATTCATATGGTAATTTGGTTTTCTTTCTAGGAAAGTGTTCCATGCCTTTCCTTAACGGAAATTGGAATCTAATATTTCCTTCCTTCATATCAATAATTGCACCAATCGTTCTAAGGAAAGGTCTACCAAGAATAATAGGACATGAAGGATTGCAATCTATATCAAGAACAATGAAATCTACGGGCACATAATTCCTATTGGCAACAATAAGAGCATCATTAATCCTTCCCATAGGTTTCTTAATAGTGGAATCCGCAAGATGCAAATTCGAAGAACAATCATCAAGCTCATGGAATCCTAGCAAATCACACAAAGTTTTTGGGATAGTGGAGACACTTGCACCCAAATCACACAAAGCATAGCATTCATGATCTTTAATTTTTATTTTGGTAGTAGGTTCCCACTCATCATAAAGATTACTAGGGATAGAAACTTCTAACTCAAGTTTTTCTTCATAAGATTGCATCAAAGCATCAACTATGTGTTTAGTGAAAGCTTTATTTTCACTATAAGCATGCGAAGAATTTAGTACAAATGGCAACAAGGAAATACAATCAATCAAAGAGCAATTGTCATAATTGAATCCCTTGAAATCCAAGGTAGTGGGTTCATCACTATGCAAAGTTTTAATATCTTCACTCCCACTTTTAACCATTTTAGCATCAAGATCTAAAAACTCTGAATCATTGGGACACCTTAAAGTAGAATCATCTCCAATCCTATCTTCATCAAGATTTATACTATAAAACAAGGATCTAATAGGAGACACATCAATAACCTTCAGATCTTCATCTTTATTTTCATGACAACTAGAAGAACACACTTTTATATAATTCTCTCTTTTAGCACGCATCATAGCGGTTCTTTATTTGCATTCATCAATGGAAATTCTCATGGCTTTGAGAGACTCATTGATATCATGCTTAGGTGGAATAGATCTAAGTTTCAAAGAATCAACATCAAGAGTAATTCTATCCACACTTCTAGCCAACTCATCAATCTTAAGCAATTTTTCTACAAGCATAGCATTGAAATTCTTTTGCGAAATCATAAACTCCTTAACACTAGTTTCAAATTCAAAAGGCATCTTTCCATAAGAGTTATTGTAGGAATTACCATAATTATTAGAGGAATTACTAGGAGAAGGCCTAGGATTAAAGTTCCCTCTATAAGCATTGTTACCAAAATTATTCCTACCAACAAAATTCACATCCAAAGATTCATTGTTATTTTCAATTAAAGTGGACAAAGGCATATCATTAGGATCAGAAGAAGCATGCACTCTTTTACTAGTAGATCTTTCGGTATGCCATTGTGAATAATTAACCATAATATTATCTAGGAGTTTGGTAGCTTCTCCTAAGGTAGTTTCCATGAAAGTGCCTCCTGCGACCGAATCCAAAAGATTTCTAGAAGCAAAATTCAAGCCAGCATAGAAGTTCTGAATAATCATCCATAGATTCAAACCATGTGTAGGGCAATTATGTATCATTAATTTCATTCTCTCCCAAGCTTGTGCAACATGCTCATGATCTAGTTGCTTAAAATTCATAATATCGTTTCTAAGAGAGATGATCTTAGCAGGAGGGAAATACTTAGAGATAAAAGCATCTTTGCACTTATTCCACGAATCAATACTATTTCTAGGCAAAGAGGAAAACCAAGTTTTAGCACGATCTCTAAGTGAAAACGGAAATAACTTTAATTTAACAATATCGTTATATGTATCCCTTTTCTTTTGCATATCACACAAATCAACAAAGTTATTTAGATGGGTAGCGGCATCTTCACTAGGAAGGCCGGAGAATTGATCTTTCATGATAAGATTCAACAAAGCAGCATTGATCTCACAAGATTCAGCATCAGTAATAGGAGAAATTGGAGTGCTAATAAAATCATTATTGTTCGTATTCGAGAAGTCACACAATTTGGTATTGTTCTGAGCCATAGTGACAAGCAAGCAATCCAACACACACAAGCAAACAAGAAGCAAGCGAATGATAAACACACGGCAGAAGAAGGGCAAATAAAACGGCAAGGGTGAAGTGGGGGAGAGGAAAACGAGAGGCAAAAAATGTAATGCGAAGGATAAGGGTTTGTGATTGGAACTTGGTATATGACTTGATGAGGACATCACTAACAAGGTTACACCCACAGCTCCAACTGACACATACACATGACCAATTACTAGAGCTCACGCACGCCAATTAAATTACCAGGTATTTTCGTTTCTTGGTAATGATTCTAATGTTCATGAGAATATGATGCTACCTAAATTGGATACATTTGTCTTGCTTACAAATGAAGGGCCTAGCTTGGACAAGAAGGATGAACATTGGAGCAAGATCAAGCATGGAGATGATGGCATGCGCAAGGGGAACAAGAATGGAGTTACAAGTGATGATTTTAGGACTTTGAAGCCACCATAATGAGAGCGTGGAGCCTTGGAAAAAATATACAAGATGCCACTTCATAAATTTCGTCCAGAGGCTATTATAGGTGCTGCATCACCTTATTATTGGGCCAGGCCCATGTAATTTTGAAATACTTGAGTATAGGCTGTTTTTAGAGTCCGTATGTGTGGGGATACAAGAGTTAGGGTTGGTTTCGGAACCCTCCACCAAGGGCCACGAAATTCCCCCCTCTTCCCCCCATATATACAGCCCTTAGGGCGTCATTTAGACTTCGGGTTTTGTTTAGATTAAGTTCGCCATAGCTGCAACTTCGCGTACTTCGTTTGTGTTCAACGACCAGACAAGGACGTCACAGAACCCCACTTGATCAATAAAGCTTTCCTCTTGAATTCGCAATATCCAGATTGCAATCTCAGTGTCTTGCTTGTTCTTCGTTTGCCTGCAGGAAACAGACCTTCGTGGTCAGGTTGATCGTGCTCCGGCGTGGTCAATAACCTCTCGGAGTTGGTTTGGCGATTGCTAAGGCACGACGTCCTCGCACGTTCGTAGTCGGATCGTCAAAGTCGACTTCCTCCAAAACGATAGCCACCATCTCATCGAAAGACAGGACACCTTTGCCTCTATCAAGTGGTATCATATTTCCAGGTTGCTCGGTGAGATTTTACATTTTTTCGTAGATTAGATCGAGTCTGTTCTTCATACCTACAGTCCACGAAAAAGCCAAAAAAAATTAGGGTTAGTTCATCATATTCGAACCAGTCTGAGCCATTGCATAATCTTTTTAGTGTTTGCTTAGTTGAATTTGCGGTTGCATCGTCGTGTCAAGTTGCTGGTCTTAGCGTCTAGTCTTTTAGAGTTTTGAGTTCTGGTCATCAGTTGTCACGCCGCCGCCATAACATCTTCATCGCTACTGCCACATACCACCACCGATCCGTATCCATATACCACCACCAATCCGTATCCATATACCACCACCGCTGCCATATTCTACCACCACATATCCACCACCAATCCGAGTTCTTTTCGTTTTAGATTGGCTTTCGAGATCCATCTAGTTTCGGTTTCGTGTTTTCTTGCCTGAGTAGGTCTCAGAAAAAAACAAAAAAAAGAGTCCGGAGACCCCCGGGCAGTTTTTAGGCCAACATTTCGGCAGGTGAAAATATTTTTTCCCTATCCTATTTTTGGGCTTTTCGGAGTCTTTTGAGACACGTGCCACCATACTATTTTTTACCGCACTTTTTCGTCGTCGCTGCCCTGATTCGAAAAAAAATCGTCAAAAAAATTTCATGCCTATCATCTTAGTTTGACTTGGGAAGTGTTTTGAGACACTCGCCATTATAGTGATTTTCGGTAAAAAAAAAGGGAGCGCAAAAAAAAGAGGCAAAAAAAAATTTAGAGTGTGCTTTCCCCTTGATTACGTGCAGCGCCGTGATTTTGTTAGTGTTATAGGCTCGCGTCTCTAGTACGGTCTAGCCTAGGACCAGCACAGTACCGTCGTTGAGCGTTTATTCAACTTTGCATCTCTAAATTGATTATTGTTGACCCTTTTTCCTACCATCTTATAAGCCTTCCCAGCCCCACATACATCTACGTCGTGTGTTTTGACTCTCCTTGGTAATCGCTTTATCCAACCTTTGAGAGTTTTGACTACCACGGTTGCCGATCACCACCTGTTGCTGGGTAAGAACTGGTAAGAATTTGAAATTTGCTTGACGGATTTGTGACGCCCGACCACCACCATTTTCTAGTAGTCTGTAGGATCATATTCTTGTGTGTTTCTATTGCTGCTAACCATGCCAGGATCACAAGCCGACGAGACTGACTGGGAGAACTTGACGAACAAGGAGCTTCATGATAAGTTTCAGCAAATGATGAGTGGACAGGTGCAAGATGTGCTAAACAGATTTGACGAGGCCATGGAGAAGATAGATGGCATGGAGAATACGTTTGAAACAAAGCTCGATAACAAGTTTGCTGAATTGCTTTCGCGTTTTCCACCACCACCGGCTACTGCAGCTGTCGCACCTCTAAAATAACAACAACAACAACATCGCCTTCCAAATCAAGTGGGACAAGCACAGCGCGTTCCCCTTGAGCCTGGTCAAACTTCTAGTGTCGATGTTGATATTTCTGTAGCTTCTACTGCTACTGCAGAGGTGGAGGACAATTACGAGGATGAGGTTGACCAAAATCAGAACTACGTGCAACCACCAGCACCACCACCACCAGGTCGTCCTCATGCATATCATCGCAACGGTAGGGCTGCACCACCACCTGAGGTACATGACCATCTTCCTAAACTGAAATTGAATATTCCACCATTTGAGGGTAGATATGTTCCTCATATATATCTTACTTGGGAGTTAGAAACTGAACAACGTTTTACATGTTTACACTATCCCGAGGAGAGACGTGTTCTTGCTGCTGTTTGTGCTTTCACTAGTTTTGCATGTGTTTGGTGGTCTGAACATTGTAGATTATATCCTATTCCAGCTACTTGGGCTGCTTTAAAAATTGCTATGCGTACTTGTTGGGTTCCACCATATTATCAACGTGAATTACTTCAAAAATTGTAGCGCTTAAGACAAGGAAAAAATCTGTAGAAGAATATTATCAGCAATTACAAACTGGCCTGATTAGATGTGGTATTGTTGAGGAGAAGAAGCTATGCTTGCACGTTTTATGGGTGGATTAAATAGAGAGATTCAGACCATTCTAGAGTATAAGGATTATAATAATATCGCTCGTTTATTCCATCTTGCTTGTAAAGCTGAACGTGAAGTGGAGGATCGACAGGCATTGGCGCGGACTAACTTTTCTGTAGGTCGACCTTCATCATGGACACCGCGTGCATCCTCTACTTCCACACATTCTACTGCACCGACACTTCCATCAGCTGTTACCTCCAGCCGTGATGCAAGGAAGCAGGCACAACCACCATTATCTGCCAAGAGCACACCTATTGGGCCTGCACAGAGTTCTTCTTCTTCCATGGCATCAACAGGGCACACCAGTGGTACTATTTGTCGTCGTTGTAAGGGAAGAGGACATTTTGCGAGAGAATGCAAATCTCAGCGTGTGATGATTGCTACTGAGGATGGTGGATATGAGTCCGCTAGTGACTATGATGAGGAGACTTTGGCTCTTATTACACATGAAGAACACGGTGGAGACGATTCTGATCATGAGACGCAATACATGGCTCCTGAAGATGCTGACAGATATGAATGTTTAGTTGCTCAACGTGGTTTGAGTGTGCAGGTTACACAAGCTGAGCAAAATCAGAGGCATAATTTGTTCCATACAAAGGGAGTTGTGAAGGAACGTTTTGTTCACGTGATCATAGATGGAGGGATTTGCAACAACTTGGCTAGCATGGAGATGGTGGAGAAGCTATCTCTCATCACAAGACCACATCCACATCCTTACTACATCCAATGGTTCAACAACAGCGGCAAGGTTAAGGTAACACGTACTGTTCATGTGCATTTTAGTATCTCTACATATGCTGATTATGTTGATTGTGATGTGGTACCTATGCAAGCATGTTCCTTATTACTTGGTAGACCATGGCAATTTGATAAAAATTATGTACACCATGGTAGAAACAATCAGTATACTCTTGTTCGTAAGGATAAAAATATTACTTTGCTTCCTATGACTCCTGATTCCATTTTGAAAGATGATATTAATAGAGCTAATAAAGCAAAACTGGAGAAAAATAAGAGTGAAAATCAGATTGTGGCAACAGAATTTGAGCAACAAATGAAGCCTACTAATAAACCATCTACTGTTGCTTCTGAAATTAAATTGAAAAGTGCATGTTTACTTGTCACCAAATCTGATATTGATGAGCTAGATTTTAGCAAATCTGTTTGCTATGCTTTTGTGTGCAAAGAGGCATTATTTTCATTCGAGGACGTGCCTTCCTCTTTGCCTCCTTCTGTCACTAACATTTTGCAGAAGTTCGCCGACGTCTTTCCACAAGACGTGCCACCGGGATTACCACCTATTCGAGGGATTGAGCATCAGATTGACTTAATTCCCGGTACATCGCTACCCAACCGCGCACCATACCGTACCAATCCAGAAGAGACGAAGGAGATTATGCGTCAAGTACAGGAGCTACTCGACAAAGTTTATATACGTGAATCCCTTAGTCCTTGTGTTGTTCCTATTATTCTAGTGCCGAAAAAGGATGGTATCGCGTATGTGTGTTGATTGTAGAGGCATTAATAATCTTACTATTCGTTATCGTCATCCTATTCCTAGGCTAGATGATATGCTTGATGAATTGAGTGGCTCTACAATATTCTCCGAAGTTGATTTGCGTAGTGGATACCATCAAATTCGTATGAAATTGGGAGATGAATGGAAAACAGCATTTAAAACTAAGTTTGGATTATATGAGTGGTTAGTCATGCCTTTTAGTATAACTAATGCACCTAGTACTTTCATGAGATTAATGAATGAAGTTTTACGTTCTTTCATTGGACGATTTGTGGTAGTATACTTTGATGATATATTGATTTATAGCAGATCTTTGGAGGAACATTTACGTGTTGTTTTTATTGCTCTACGTGATGCACGTTTGTTTGGTAACCTTGGAAAGCGCACCTTTTGCATCGACCGAGTCTCTTTTCTTGGCTATGTTGTTACTCCACAGGGAATTGAGGTTGATAAAGCCAAGACTGAAGCTATTGAGAGTTGGCCGCAGCCCAAAATGGTCACACGCGTGAGGATTTTCCTTGGCCTCGCTGGATTCTATCGGCGTTTTGTGAGAGATTTCAGCACCATTGCTGCACCTCTCAATGAGCTTACAAAGAAGGATGTGCCTTTTGTTTGGGGTACTGCACAGGAAGAAGCATTCACGGTATTGAAAGATAAGTTGACACATGCTCCTTTACTCCAACTTCCTGATTTTAATAAGACTTTTGAGCTTGAATGTGATGCTCGTGGAATTGGGTTAGGAGGTGTGTTATTACAAGATGGTAAACCTGTTGCATACTTTTCTGAAAAATTGAGTGGGCCTAGTCTGAATTATTCTACTTATGATAAGGAATTATATGCTCTTGTTCGGACTTTGGAAACATGGCAACATTATTTATGGCCCAAAGAATTTGTTATACATTCTGATCATGAATCTTTGAAGCACATTAAAAGTCAAGCAAAACTGAACCGTAGACATGCTAAATGGGTTGAATTCATAGAGACTTTCACTTATGTTATTAAAGAACAAGAAGGGAAAAGAAAATGTTATTGATGATGCTTTGTCTCGTCGTTATACTATGCTTTCACAACTTGACTTTAAAATATTTGGTTTGGAGACCATCAAAGATCAATATGTGCATGATGCTGAATTTAAAGATGTATTGCAGAATTGTAAAGAAGGGAGAACATGGAACAAGTTCGTCATTAATGATGGATTTGTGTTTCGTGCTAACAAGCTATGCATTCCAGCTAGCTCTGTTTGTCTTTTGTTGTTGCAGGTGGCGCATGGAGGAGGATTAATGGGACACTTTGGCGTGAAGAAGACGGAGGACGTACTTGCTACGCATTTCTTTTGGCCAAAGATGCGACGGGATGTAGAGCGTTTTGTTGGTCGCTGCACTACATGTCAAAAAGCTAAGTCACGACTCAATCCTCATGGTTTATATATGCCTTTGCCTGTCCCTAGTGTTCCTTGGGAAGATATATCTATGGACTTTGTTTTGGGTTTACCTCGAACAAAGAAGGGGAGGGATAGCATATTTGTTGTCGTGGATAGGTTCTCGAAGATGGCACACTTTATACCATGTCATAAAAGCAATGATGCTGCTAATGTTGCTGATTTGTTCTTTCGTGAAATTATTCGCTTGCATGGTGTGCCAAATACTATTGTTTCAGATCGTCATACTAAATTTCTTAGCCAATTTTGGAGATGTTTATGGGCTAAGTTGGGGACTGAACTGCTTTTTAGTACTACATGTCACCCCCAAACTGATGGACAAACTGAAGTAGTCAATAGAACTTTGTCTACTATGCTTAGGGTTGTTTTGAAGAATAACAAGAAAATGTGGGAAGAATGCTTGCCTCATATTGAATTTGCTTATAATCGTTCGTTGCATTCTACTACTAAGATGTGCCCTTTTGAAATTGTCTATGGTTTCCTACCTCGTGCACCTATTTATTTGTTGCTCTTCCATCTTCGGAGAAGGTTAATTTTGATGCTAAACAACATGCTGAATTGATCTTAAAAATGCATGAGTTAACTAAGGAAAATATTGAGCTCATGAATGCTAAATATAAACTTGTTGGAGATAAGGGTAGAAACCGTGTTGTCTTTGCACCTGGAGATCTTGTTTGGTTACATTTGCGTAAGGATAGGTTTCCTAATTTACGCAAGTCAAAGCTAATGCCACGTGCTGATGGTCCTTTCAAGGTGTTAGAGAAAATAAATGATAATGCATATAAACTTGAGTTGCCTGTAGATTTTGGGGTTAGTCCCACATTTAACATTGCAGATTTGAAGCCTTACTTGGGTGAGGAAGATGAGCTTCCGTCGAGGACGACTTCAATTCAAGAAGGGGAGGATGATGAGGACATCACTAACAAGGTTACACCCACAGCTCCAACTGACACATATACATGACCAATTACTAGAGCTTGCGCACGCGAATTAAATTACCAGGTACTTTTGTTTCTTGGTAATGATTCTAATGTTCATGAGAATATGATGCTACCTAAATTTGATACATTTGTCTTGCTTACAAATGAAGGGCCTAGCTTGGACAAGAAGGATGAACATTGGAGCAAGATCAAGCATGGAGATGATGGCATGCGCAAGGGGAACAAGAATGGAGTTACAAGTGATGATTTCAGGACTTTGAAGCCACCATAATGAGTGCGTGAAGCCTTGGACGAAATATACAAGATGCCACTTCATAAATTTCGTCCAAAGGCTATTATAGGTGCTGCGTCACCCTATTATTGGGCCAGGCCCATGTAATTTCGAAATACTTGAGTATAGGCTGTTTTTAGAGTCCGTATGTGTGGGGATACAAGAGTTAGGGTTGGTTTCGGACCCCTCCACCAAGGGCCACGAAATTCCCCCATCTTCCCCCCATATATACAGCCCTTAGGGCGTCGTTTAGACTTTGGGTTTTGTTTAGATTAAAGTTCGCCATAGCTGCAACTTCGCGTACTTCATTTGTGTTCAACGACCAGACAAGGACGTCACAGAACCCCACTTGATCAATAAAGCTTTCCTCTTGAATTCGCAATATCCAGATTGCAATCTCAGTGTCTTGCTTGTTCTTTGTTTGCCTGCAGAAAACAGACCTTCGTGGTCAGGTTGATCGTGCTCCGGCGTGGTCAATAACCTCTCGGAGTTGGTTTAGCGATTGCTAAGGCGCGACGTCCTCGCACGTTCGTAGTCGGATCGTCAAAGTCGACTTCCTCCAAAACGATAGCCACCATCTCATCGAAAGACGGGACACCATTGCCTCTATCATGACTTTTGCGTAAGCCTCCCCGGCAACGACGCCAGAAATTCTTCTTGCTACTTCTCGAGCTTGCGTTGTATTCCCTCGAAGAGGAAAGGGTGATGCAGCACAGTAGCGTAAGTATTTCCCTCAGTTTTTGACAACCAAGGTATCAATCCAGTAGGAGACCGCGCGCGAGTCCCTCGCACCTGCACAAACAAATAAGAACTTCGTTGCCAACGCGATAAGGGGTTGTCAATCCCTTTACGATCACTTACGAAAGTGAGATCTGATAGAGATGATAGTTTGATATTTTTGGTATTTTTTATTATAAGAACAGAAAGTAAAAGCGGAAAAGTAAAGTAGATTGTAGATTGATATGTTGAGAATAGACCCGGGGGGCATAGTGTTCTCTAGTGGCTTCTCTCATGATAGCGATATTCTACGGCGGGTAAACAAATTATTGTCAAGCAATTGATAGAAAAGCGAATAATTATGAGACTCTCTAGGCATGATCATTATATAAAGTAGATTGTAGATTGATATGTTGAGAATAGACCCGGGGGCCATAGTGCTCTCCAGTGGCTTCTCTCATTATAGCGATATTCTACGGCGGGTAAACAAATTACTGTCAAGCAATTGATAGAAAAGCGAATAATTATGAGACTCTCTAGGCATGATCATTATATATAGGCATCACGTCCGAGACAAGTAAACCGAAACGATTCTGCATCTACTACTATTACTCCACACATCGACCGCTATCCAGCATCCATCTAGTGTATTGAGTTCATAAGAACGGAGTAACGCCTTAAGCAAGATGACATGATGTAGAGGGATAAACTCAAGCTATATGATATAAACCCCATCTTTTTATCCTTGATGGCAACAATACAATACGTGCCTTGCTGCCCCTACTATCACTGGGAAAGGACACCGCAAGATTGAACCCAAAGCCAAGCACTTCTCCCATGGCAAGAACTATAGATCTAGTAGGCCAAACCAAACCAATAATTCAAAGAGACTTGCTAGGATATTATAATCATACATAAAAGATTTCAGAAAAGAACCAAATATTTCTCGTAGATAATCTTGATCATAAACCCACAATTCATCGGATCTCGACAAACACACCACAAAAAGAGATTACATCAAATAGATCTCCCCGAAGGCCGAGGAGAACTTTGTATTGAGATCCAAAGAGAGAGAAGAAGCCATCTAGATACTAGCTATGGACCCGAAGGTCTGTGGTAAACTACTCACAACTCATGGTGAGGCGATGATGATGATGTAGAAGCACTCCGTGGTAAATCCCCCCTCCGGCGGAGCTCCGGAACAGGCCCCAAGATGGGATCTCACGGGAACAGAAGGTTATGGCAGTGGAACTAGGGTTTTCTCTGTTCGTCTGTTGGTTTCGGGGTACGTAGGCATATATAGGAGGAAGGAGGGCACCGTGGGCCAAACATGGGGCCCACGAGGCAGGGGGCGCGCCCTGTAGGGGGGCGCGCCCTGTAGGGGGGTGCGCCCTGTAGGGGGGGGGCGCGCCCTCCACCCTCGTGGGCACCACGTAAGCCCTACTCCGTGGTTCTCAAGTATCCCGTGCGTGATTTTCTCCAAAAATATCTCTCCCGAAGGTTTCATTCCGTTTGGACTCCGTTTGATATCCCTTTTCTGTAAAACCCTAAAACAGGCAAAAAAACAGCAATCTGGACTGGGCCTTTGGGTTAGTAGGTTAGTCCCATAAATAATATAAAAGTGTATGACAAAGCCCATTAAACATCCAAAACATCATAAATAATAGCTGTTGGGGAACGTAGTATTTTAAAATTTTCCTACGATCACGCAAGATCTATCTACCAGATGCATAGCAACGAGAGGGAAGAGTGTGTCTACGTACCCTCGTAGATCGGAAGCGGAAGCGTCAAGTGACGCGGTTGATGTAGTCGAACTTCTTCGCGATTCAACCGATCAAGCACCGAACGTACGGCACCTCCGCGTTCAGCACACGTTCAGCTTGATGACGTCCCACGAGCTCTTGATCCAGTTGAGCTTCACGGGAGAGTTTTGTCAGCACGACGGCGTGGTGACGGATATGATG
This sequence comes from Secale cereale, assembly GCA_902687465.1. Classification (NCBI taxonomy): domain Eukaryota; kingdom Viridiplantae; phylum Streptophyta; class Magnoliopsida; order Poales; family Poaceae; genus Secale; species Secale cereale. Next base: position 807,170,780 of record LR738711.1, on the reverse strand, counting down.
TATTTACCGGCGCAGGGCTTCGCCTAAGCACTGCAACGGTATGACCGAGGTGTGTTTCTGTGGAGGGGGGCACCGCACACGGCCGGAACAATTCAACTTGTGTGTCTTTGGGTGCCCCCCTGCCCCCGTATATAAAGGAGCATGGGGGAGGCCGTCCGGCCCTTCCTATGGTGCGGCTAGGGTGCAATCCTACTAGGAATAGGATTGCAATCCTATTCCTAGTAGGAACTACCAAAGAAGGAAGAGAGGGAAAGGAAAAAGGAGGGAGAGGTGGCGCCCCCAATCCTAGTCCAACTAGGATCCCTAGGTGGGGCGCCGGCCAGCCCCTATGGGCTGCCTCTCTCTTTTCCTTAAGGCCCACTATGGACCATCCTCCCTCGTAGGGGGTTCCGGTAACCCCCTCCGGCAATCCCGTTAAATCCGAAACTTTTCCGGAACACTTACGGTGTCCGAATATAGTCGTCCAATATATCAATCTTTATGTCTCGGACATTCCGAGACTCCTCGTCATGTCCGTGATCTCATCCGGGACTCCGAACTACCTTCGGTACATCAAAACTCATAAACTCATAATACCGATCGTCATCAAACGTTAAGCGTGCGGACCCTACGGGTTCGAGAACTATGTAGACATGACCGAGACTCATCTCCGGTCAATAACCAATAGCGGAACCTGGATGTTCATATTGGCTCCTACATATTCTACGAAGATCTTTTATCGGTCAAAACCGCATAACAACATACGTTGTTCCTTTTGTCAACGGTATGTTACTTGCCCGAGATTCGATCGTCGGTATCTCCATACCTAGTTCAATCTCGTTACTGGCAAGTCTCTTTACTCGTTCCGTAACACATCATCTCATGACTAACTCATAAGTCTTTTGCTTGCAAGGCTTATTGTGATGTGTGTTACCGAGAGGGCCCAGAGATACCTCTCTGACACTCGGAGTGACAAATCCTAATCTTGATCTATGCCAACACCACGAATACTTTCGGAGACACCTGTAGAGCATCTTTATGATCATCCAGTTACGTTGTGACGTTTGATAGCACACAAGGTGTTCCTACGGTATTCGGGAGTTGCATAATCTCATAGTCATAGGAACATGTATAAGTCATGAAGAAAGTAATAGCAGTAAAACTAAACGATCATAGTGCTAAGCTAACGGATGGGTCTTGTCCATCACATCATTCTCCTAATGATGTGATCCCGTTGATCAAATGACAACTCATGTCTATGGTTAGGAAACATAACCATCTTTGATCAATGAGCTAGTCTAGTAGAGGCATACTAGGGACACTCTGTTTTGTCTATGTATTCACACATGTACTAAGTTTCAGGTTAGTACAATTCTAGCATGAATAATAAACATTTATCATCATTTAAGGAAATATAAATAACAACTTTATTATTGCCTCTAGGGCATATTTCCTTCAGTCTCCCACTTGCACTAGAGTCAATAATCTAGCTCACATCGCCATGTGATTTAATACCGATAGTTCACATCGTTATGTGAATAACACCCATAGTTCACATCGCCATGTGACCAACACCCAAAGGGTTTACTAGAGTCGATAATCTAGTTCACATCGCTATGTGATTAATACCCAAGAGTGATAAGGTGTGATCATGTTTTGCTTGTGAGAGAAGTTTAGTCAACGGGTCTGTCACATTCAGATCCGTATGTATTTTGCAAATTTCTATGTCTACAATGCTCTGCATAGAGCTACTCTAGCTAATTGCTCCCACTTTCAATACGCATCCAGATTGATACTTAGAGTCATATGGATTTAGTGTCAAATCTTGCATCGGCGTAACCCTTTACGACGAACTCTTTATCACCTCCATAATCGAGAAACATTTCCTTAGTCATCTAATTACTAAGGATAATTTTGACCGTTGTACAGTGATCTACTCCTGGATCACTATTGTACCTCCCTGTCAAACTCATGGCAAGGTACACAACGTGTTTTGTACACAGCATGGCATACTTTATAGAGCCTATGGCTGAGGCATAGGGAATGACTTTCATTCTCTCTATATTTTTCTGCCGTGGTCTGGCTTTGAGTCTTACTCAACTTCACACCTTACAAGTCAGGCAAGAACTCCTTCTTTGACTGATCCATTTTGAACTACTTCAAAATCTTATCAAGGTATGTACTTATCGAAAGTCTTATCAAGCGTCTTGATCTATCTCTATAGATCTTGATGCCCAATATGTAAGCAGCTTCACCAAGGTCTTTCTTTGAAAAACTCCTTTCAAACACTCCTTTATGCTTTCCAGAAAATTCTACATCATTTCCGATCGACAATATGTCATTCACATATACTTATCAGAAAGGTTGTAGTGCTCCCACTCACTTCTTGTAAATACAGGCTTCACCGTAAGTCTGTATAAATCTATATGCTTTGATCAACTTATCAAAGCGTATATTCCAACTCCGAGATGCTTGCACCAGTCCATAGATGGATCGCTGGAGTTTGCACATATTTTGTTAGCACCTTTAGGATTTGACAAAACCTTCTGGTTGCATCATATACAAGTCTTCTTTAATAAATCCATTAAAGAATGCAGTTTTGTTATCCATTTGTCAGATTTCATAAAATGCGGCAATTTGCTAACATGATTCGGACAGACTTAAGCATCGCTATGGGTGAGAAAGTCTCGTCGTAGTCAACTCCTTGAACTTGTCGAAAACCTTTCGCAACAAGTCGATCTTTGTAAACAGTAACATTACCGTCAGCGTCGGTCTTCCTCTTGAAGATCCATTTATTTTCGATGGCTTGCCGATCATCGGGCAAGTCAACCAAAGTCCACACTTTGTTCTCATACATGGATCCCATCTCAGATTTCATGGTCTCAAGCCATTTTGCGGAATCTGGGCTCATCATCGCTTCCTCATAGTTCATAGGTTCATCATGGTCTAGTAACATGACTTCCAGAACTGGGTTGCCGTACCACTCTGGTGTGGAACGAACTCTGGTCGATCTACGAAGTTCAGCAGAAACTTGATCTGAAGTTTCATGATCATCATCATTAGCTTCCTCACTAATTGGTGTAGGAATCACTGGAACGAGTTTCTGTGATGTACTACCTTTCCAATTCGGGAGAAGGTACAATTACCTCATCAAGTTCTACTTTCCTCCCACTCACTTCTTTCGAGAGAAACTCCTTCTCTAGAAAGGATCCACTCTTAGCAACAAAGACCTTGCCTTAGGATCGGTGATAGAAGGTGTACCCAACAATTTCTTTTTGGGTATCCTATGAAGATTTACTTCTCCGATTTGGGTTCGAGCTTATCATGTTGAAACTTTTTCACATAAGCATCGCAGTGCCAAACTTAAAGAAATGACAGCTTAGGTTTCTCGTCAAACCATAGTTCATACGGTGTCATCTCCACGGATTTAGATGGTGCCCTATTTAACGTGAATGTAGCTGTCTCTAATGCATAACCCCAAAAGCGATAGTAGTAGATCGGTAAGAGACATCATCGATCGCACCATATCTAATAAAGTACGGTTATGATGTTCGGACACACCATTACACTATGGTGTTCCAGATGGCGTGAGTAGTGAAACTATTTCACATTGTTTTTACTAATGGCCAAACTCGCTAACTCAAATATTTTACCTCTACGATCATATCGTAGAAACTCTTATTTTCTTGTTACGATGATTCTCCACTTCACTCTGAAATTCGTTGAACTTTTCAAATGTTTCAGACTTGTGCTTCATTAAGTAGATATACCCATATCTGCTCAAATCATCAGTGAAGGTCAGAAAATAACGATACCCGCCGCGAACTTCAACACTCATTGGTCCACATACATCTGTATGTATGATGTCCAACAAATCTGTTGCTCGCTCCACAGTTCCGAAGAACGGAGTTTTAGTCATCTTGCCCATGAGGCATTGTCGGTGTACTAAGGTAGGGGTACCCTAGTACCCCAACTTGTGCACGGGCAGCGGCAGCTCCCCGCGGCAGGGGTCACCACGCGCTTGCCGGAGACCTTCCTGCCCCTTATCTAGCCATTCAAAAACAAAGTATACAAGACAGAAGACCAAGACCCCGGCAAGAGGAGCTTGTCGGGAAGGCCGTCCCAGGCTCGAGATTGCTTAACTAGCACGAGGCCCTGGCAAGAGGAGCTTGTCAGGACGAATAGAAGATTTTATCTTAGAAGACCCGGCAAGGGCTCGGGGAGCGGCAAGCTTCCGGGCCCGGCAAGATCGAGATCCCCGGCAAGGTGCTTGTCGGGGGAGGTGCGCTGTGTGCCCGCGCTCCAGCTCATCGGCCCACGCGTCGCCCTGGGGCCGCTCCAGGGACGCGTGGCGGATGGCTGTGCAGCCTGGGGGACACGGTGGCACTCCACGGCAGTGGATCCATCGCCGTGGCAGACGGAGACGCTAAGGCGGGAGCTTTTGGGGTCGACGGCGACGGGCATTAAATGCCCTTGTCCCCCACTGTTAAAGTAGGTATAGACCACTGTTCTGTACTGTAGCTCCACTGTTCCCGCACTGTTACAACTACCACCTCTTTTGCATTTTTACCCCTTTCTCCTACGTTGACACCTGTCGGTGACCCCTTGCACTATAAAAGGAGGCCCGTGCACAACGTGGAGGGGGTTCGAAACCTAGATTACTCTCACGCACGGTGCAGCTGCTTCTTCAAGCTCCCGAGCGCTCAACTTAATACACAACCAAGCAGGAGTAGGGTTTTACGCATCCGTGCGGCCCGAACCTGGGTAAAAACTGCCCGCGCCTCTGCCTCGATCTGCTCTTTGTGCTCCCTCCGCCCTCGTACCGCACAGACAAGGGGCTCCGGTCCCATAGGTGTTCGTGGCGGACAGTTTCCCCCGACATCTTTGGCGCGCCAGGTCGGGGGCGTCGAGGTTGTGCGAACCTGATCCGGCGTTCGCGCGGGCGCAATCTTCATCAACCTCTCCAGCTTCATCAACAACTTCATCAGCGACAACTCCATGGCCCCGAAGAAGAAGCCCTCGGAGGTCGGAGGCCCGTCCGCGTCTCACCCGCCGCCACCAGAGCCAACGGTGGGCGGGGGAGAGGCCGTCGGAAGGGTGGTTGCCGGCGAGGACACTCACGGTGCCACCAGATCCAAGAACAAGACGGACGACCGGACTTCGGTCTCCGTGGACGCGCCGCGTCCATCACAGCACACAACGACCCCGCAGCGCCATACCACGGGAGGTGGTATCCGCTTGCTGGGACAAGGCCATACTGGAGGTTCGCGGGACGCCCCGGACCCCCGTCCGGGCACAAGCAAAGCGAAGGCGCCGGCACGGGACCCCGCTCCTTCTAACGTCGTTAGAAGTCCGAGCGTATCCCGCTCCTCGCACCGCTCGCCCGCGTTCCCCACTACTCCGGCAGAAGCGCTCGCAAGGGCGCAGCTGCTCCTCGATTTTCCTCCAGCGGCCGACAAGGCCGAAGAATGGAGGGCCACTATCCGGAGCCTGATAGACTTCGCCAACAACGACTCTCCGCAGCAGCCGTCGGCCTCACGGCCGCGGCAGGCTGAGAAGACGAAGGCTATCGGCGACAAGACTGCCGGGGGTGCGACAAGCGTGCACCCCCCGCCGCAGAAGCAGAAGACGCCGCCCCGCCGGAACAACCCCGACGACGGCTCCACAGCCTCGTCGGACCCGCGGGCCCGTCGGGACCAGCGCCAGGTCCTCGACGACCGGCGAGATGAAGACGCTCGGACCACGATCGAGCGCCGCCGAGAAGCTCGGCGACAATCCGACAAGAGAGCTGGGAACACTGTCGACGCACCCGCGCCCGGTGAACCAGGCGACTTGCCGTACGCGGCAGGCTGCCCTGCGTTCACCCGCGAGCTGCGGCGCGTCCAGTGGCCCAGCATGAAGAACTTTAAGCCCGACGTACCGGAGAAGTACGACGGCAAGACGCATCCCTCGGAGTTTCTCAGCGTCTACACTATAGCAGTGCAAGCTGCCGGGGGGCGCGACGAGAAGATCCTAGCCAACTACTTCCCGCTCGTGCTGAAGCCGAACGTCCGTTCGTGGCTCATGCACTTGCCGGAAGGCTCTATCTCTTCTTGGGCCGACCTCTGCCATCAGTTTGTTGGCGCCTTCACCGGCGGCCACAAACCCCATGGCCAGGAGAGCGATCTCCACATTTTGGCCCAGAAGGAAGGCGAACCCCTGCGCAAGTATATCCAACGCTTCAGCCGGGTACAGCACAACATCCCCGACGTTCACCCTGCTGCGGTTATCAGCGCGTTCCATCAGAACGTGCGTAACCGCCGCATGCATGAGGAGATGGCGATGACCAAGATCAGGGACGTCAGCGAGCTCTACGCTCTTGCCGACAAGTGCGCCCGTGCAGAAGAGGGGAGGAAACTCCCCGGGGAGGATGCTGGCGCAGGGGGAAGCGACAGCGACGACGCCGCCCCGGCAAAGAAGAGCCGGCGGCGGAACAACAGGAAGAAGGGCAAGAAGGAAGTGCTTGCCGTCGAGAAGTCCGGCAAGGAGGCCCCCGCCAAGCAAGCGCAGGCCGGCGGCTCCGGCAAGGAGCCTGCCCCTGCGGCGGCGGCCGACAAGCCGGGTAGCTCCGACAAGCAATACTGTAAGATTCACCGCACCAAGGGTCACGATCTTTCCAACTGCAAGCGCGTCGAGTACCTCGTCGAGCAACAAAAAGCTGAGTACGAGAGGCGCGACAAGGAGAAGGCCCAAGGTGGCGGAGAAGAGCCCAGCAAGAAGCGACCGTTTAACGGCCGGGGAGGACGCCGCGGCAAGGCCAAGCAGCGGCAAGGAGATCGACCTCCCCGGGGCCGCGACAACGACGAAGACGACGATGAAGACATGGAGGACGACGAGAACAGCGAGCAGGAGTTCCAGAAGGCCACGGAGGTCCTGTGCGTCGACGGTGGCGCCTCCCTGCACACCTCCCACCGCCAGCTGAAACAGTGGGTGCGTGAGGTGAATGCGGCGGAGCCGCCCGTGGAGTCGCGCAGGCTCCTCAAATGGTCCAGCACGCCCATCGTTTTTGACCTTGAGGATCACCCTGACCGCACCACGGCGGTCGGGTGCTTGCCGATACTGGTTTCCCCCACCATCCGCAACCTCAAGGTCACCAAAATGTTGGTTGACGGCGGGGCCGGGCTGAACTTGATCTCCTCTGCTGTGATCAAGAAGCTCCAGATTCAAGACGGCGAGCTCGAAGAGACCGGTTCATTCCAAGGAATCAACCCGGGAAGGAGCAAGCCCAAGGGAAAGATTACTCTGCCGGTGACCTTTGGCGGGGAGCTCAACTTCAGGACTGAGCGCATCACCTTTGACGTCGCTGATATTCCGTTGCCCTACAATGGAATACTCGGCCGTCCCGCCCTCGCCAAGTTCATGGCAGCTTCCCACTATGCCTACAACGTGCTGAAGATGCCGGGGCCGATAAGCGTCATCACTGTCCACAGTGACAAGAAAGATGCGCTTATTTGCGCCGACAAGATTTACCGGGATGCGGCAGCTGCGGCCGAGAAGGATACTCTTGCCGCTGAAGCTCCCGGGGGGAAGAAGACGAAGACCAAGTCCGGCAAGTGCTCTGGGACCCACTCCGGCAACCGCACCTCTTCGGAGTGCTGCGCTGCCGTCGAGGACGTTCCATCGAGCTCCACCGGCAAGAGCAAGAAAGGAATGGCTGCTCCTCCGGCAACCAAGAAAGTGTCCGCAAAGGAGGATGGCACTGGTGGTACTTTTACCATCAGTGCCACCCTTGACAGCAAATAGGAAAGCGCGCTCGTCGCCTTCCTGCGGGCGAATGTCGATGTGTTTGCTTGGCAACCATCTGACATCCCCGGTGTTCCCAGGAAGGTGATTGAGCACAAGCTTGCTGTCTGCCCTCATGCGCGACCTATCAAGCAAAAAGTAAGGAAGCAAGCCGTGGAGCGCCAAGAGTTCATCAACGAGGAGATCAAGAAACTAGAGGCAGCAGGCCTAGTTAGAGGTGTGATCCATCCGACGTGGTTGGCAAACCCAGTCGTCGTGCGCAAAGCCAACGGGAAGTGGAGGCTGTGTATAGACTTCACTGATGTCAATAAAGCATGTCCCAAGGATCCCTTCCCTTTGCCGCGCATTGACCAGATCGTTGACTCCACTGCCGGATGTGAGCTACTCTGTTTTCTTGATGCATACTCAGGCTATCACCAGATTTTCATGGCTAAGGAAGATGAAGAGAAGACTGCATTTATCACTCCATGTGGCACCTATTGCTTTATCCGCATGCCATTTGGACTGAAGAATGCAGGCTCAACTTTTGCAAGGGTAGTGTACACTGCTTTTGAGCCACAGATCCACAGGAATGTAGAAGCCTACATGGATGACATCGTGGTGAAAAGCAAGAGCAAAGAAACACTGATTCAAGACTTGGAAGAAACGTTTCAGAACCTGCGCAGGATACAGCTCAAGCTGAACCCCGAGAAGTGCGTCTTTGGAGTTCCCTCCGGCAAGCTTCTCGGGTTCTTTGTATCACAAAGGGGGATTGAAGCCAATCCCGACAAGATCAAAGCCATCGAGCAGATAGAAGCCCCGAAGCGCGTCAAGGATGTCAGAAGGCTTGCAGGTTGCGTTGCTGCCCTCAGTAGGTTCATTTCAAAATCCGCGGAACGCGCCCTACCTTTCTTCAAAATCTTGAAGAAGGTAGGTCCCATGAAGTGGACTCCGGAAGCGGAGGCGGCGTTGCAGGATTTGAAACGATACCTGTCCTCCACTCCTATACTTGTCGCACCTAAACCACAGGAAAAGTTGTTGCTATACTTAGCGGCAACCAACCAGGTGGTTAGTGCTGCGTTGGTAGCGGAAAGGGAGTCCGACGAGGAGCCAGCATCACCGGCAAGCGAATCTAGCGACAAGCAGGGGGCTGTCCCGACAAGCTCTGGCCCCGACAAGGAAGACTCTGCGCAGGAACAAGGAGAGGTGCGGAAGAAGATGGTGCAGCGCCCAGTGTATTTTGTAAGTTCCCTTCTCCAGGGAGCTAGATCAAGGTACTCTGGTGTGCAAAAATTGCTTTTCGGCCTCCTCATGGCCTCGAGGAAGCTGCGCCACTACTTCCAAGCCCATGAGATAACGGTGGTCACTCGCTTTCCGTTGAAGAGGATATTGCACAATCCAGAGGCAACAGGCAGGATCGTCGAGTGGGCACTGGAACTGTCAAGCTTCGGACTCAAGTTCGAAAGTACTTCAACCATACAGAGCCGAGCTTTGGCAGAATTCATCGCTGAGTGGACCCCAACGCCAGAAGAAGAAGTTCAAGAAACGAGCGTACCCGTGCAAGAAGCGACAAGTGAATGGATAATGTATTTTGACGGTGCCTTCTCGCTGCAAGGCGCCGGTGCCGGCGTGGTACTCATCGCGCCCACCGGAGAGCACCTCAAATATGTTATCCAGATGCACTTCCCCAGGGAGCAAGCGACAAACAACACTGCAGAGTATGAAGGCTTGCTTGCCGGCCTCAGGATTGCGGCCGAACTTGGGATCAGGAAGCTGATTGTACGGGGAGATTCTCAGTTGGTGGTCCGACAAGTTAACAAGAGCTACCAGAGCCCTTTGATGGAAGCATATGTCGATGAAGTGAGGAAGCTTGAAGAGCACTTTGAAGGTCTGCAGATGAAGCACGTCCCAAGAGCTCAAAATGAGATTGCAGACGGCCTTTCAAAGTGCGCCGCGATGAAGTTACCTGTGGAACCAGGGACCTTTTTGCTCAAGCTGACTCAGCCATCAGTTACACCATCAATTGGACAGTCCAAGAAGAGAAAGTTGGTCTCCGGCGACTACTTGCCGGCGGATCTTCCTGAACCCGCCGCCAAAGTTCCCAAGATCAACAATAACGCTGAGGAACAGTTTGCTCCTGCGAGCCCTCGGGCTTGTGCAGTTGAAGCAAGTGTTCCCGACAAGCCTCGCCCCGGCGAGCTTGCCGGGGGACCGACAGCTCCGACAGGACCAGAGGTCTTTGCCGTAGAAGCTGAGGTTCCCGCAGCGGCCCTCGAGCCTTTAGTCCTTGCCGTCGAGCCTCGAGCTCCGGCGTGGGCGCAGCAGATCGTCCGTTTTCTACAAACTGGAGAACTTCCCGACGACCCACAAGAGATAGAGAAGATAACCAGGCAGTCAAGTATGTATCAGTTTGTGGATAACGAGCTGTACAGAAGAAGACTCAATGGTGTCAGGTTGAAGTGCATCTCCAGGGAAGATGGACAGAAGCTGTTGGCAGAGATACACGGAGGCATATGCGGCCACCACATTGGCGCAAGGGCACTTGCCGGGAAAGCTTTCCGGCAAGGGTTCTTTTGGCAAGAAGCCCTCCAAGATGCAACTGCACTAGTAACCAAGTGTGAAGCGTGCCAGTTCCATGCAAAGCAAATTCATCAGCCAGCTCAAGCTCTCCAAACAATCCCTTTGTCCTGGCCCTTCTCGGTCTGGGGGCTCGATATCCTCGGCCCTTTCCCTCGCGCTGTCGGGGGCTTTGAGTACTTGTACGTTGCAATCGACAAGTTCACAAAGTGGCCAGAAGTGGAGCCAGTGAGAAAGGTGACAGCACAGTCAGCAGTCAGGTTCTTCAGGTCGATTGTTTGCCGTTTCGGGATCCCTAACAGGATCATCACCGACAACGGTACACAATTCACTAGTCGCACCTTCATGCAGTACGTCCAAGGCCTTGGCACCAAGGTCTGTTTCGCTTCTGTTGCTCACCCGAGGAGCAACGGTCAAGCGGAGAGGGCAAATGCTGAAGTGCTGCGCGGACTCAAGACAAGGACCTTTGACAGGCTGCGCAAGTGCGGAAGGAATTGGATAGAGGAGCTCCCGGCGGCTCTTTGGTCAATCAGAACGACACCAAGTCGAGCCACCGGGCAGACACCTTTTGCTCTAGTCTATGGAGCAGAAGCAGTTCTCCCCACGGAACTCGTATACGGATCTCCTCGAGTGCTCGCTTATGATGAGCTCGAGCAAGAGCAACTGCGGCAAGATGACGCATTGCTCCTTGAGGAGGGACGTCTCCAGGCTGCTGTACGAGCTGCTCGATACCAGCAAGCTTTGCGCCGCTACCATAGCCGCAAAGTCAAGGCCAGGAGTCTCGAGGAAGGCGACCTTGTTCTTCGGCGTGTTCAGTCCGCCAAGAATTCCAACAAGTTGACGCCGAAGTGGGAAGGCCCTTATCGGGTGAGACAAGTTACGAGGCCCGGCGCTGTCCGCCTCGAGACCGAAGAAGGCTTACCGGTGAGCAACTCCTGGAACATAGAGCATCTTCGCAAGTTTCACCCCTAAGGCGCGGTTGCCGTGATCCGCTCCGGCAACCACCTTTTGTACAAGCCTTGCCGCTGTTGCATGTAACCCTTTGTACAAAGCCGGGCACAGACCCCGTGCATCAGTAAAGTTTCGTGTTTTCGCATCGATTGCCTTTTGCATGCTTCTCTTTGCTATTTGCATGTTTTGTTTGGCATTTGATGCAACACTCAGACATACGGTAAGCACTATTACGCCGAAAGGCAATATGCTTTTTCCCTCTCCCTTTCCTCTTCTCTTAAGCAGAAGGAACGTTCCTCGCGCACAAGTTTGCCGGGGGGGAAGGAGATGGAGGAGGGACTAAGTGCTGTTCAAGTAAGAAGAGCCTTACCGGAAAGCAAACAACATGAGCAAGCAGCATATGAAAGATAAGTTGTTAGAATTTGACCAGTTCAAATTTTAAATTTTGGTTGTCTTCTTTGAACGATCACACTTTGTATGGAAAACCTGTGCGCGGAGGAACCTACCCGTAGCTTGCCGCACCCTTATCTTGTTTTCGAGTCCACTCAACGATTTAAGTGAGCTGCGACAAGTGTCGCGCCCTTGCCTCGTTTCCGAGTACGCTCAGCAAGCTAAGTGCGTTGCGACCAGCTGCGGCAAGGTTGCTTGCCGGCGAGGACCTTGGCCAGCAGGCTGCTCAGAGTCCAGCACTCAGCGCTCGCGACAAGGGCCCCTTGCCGGCAAGCTCCCCGGGAGCGTAAGGTGAAAAACATACAAGGTCAAAGATTGGAACAAGGAAGATAACATTGCACTGATTGATTGAAGTAAAGCAAATATCTTACAAGGATAACTTGTCGCAATGGACTAATGAGTTCATAACATAATGTGCAGCAACAAAAAGATGAAGATAAATGGGGCCCTAGTCTACGCGGTCGCCTTCCTTCCGGCCAAGCCTCGCTACCTTGGCGATGATGTGGCCGACCTGCTCCTTCAGGGCCTCCATGTCTGCGTCTGCCGGCAGGGTGCGAAGAACGTTTGTGAGATTAATCCCCGGGTTGCGGTACACGATCTTCGTCAAGACCCGCTCCAGAGTTCCCGCGCAGAGACGGCGCGACTCCTCGGCCAGCTGCGCGGGGATGCGGTTCCGGAGACCTGCAAGGGCTGGAGCGACGCCTCTGAAGAAGAGGCTGAGCTTGGCGCTGTGCGGGAGATCTGGATCCGGCGAGTAGATAAGATGTTCAACCTTCAAAGCAAGCAACTCCTGGTCAATGTTGGACGCAGAAGAAACCAGCTCTTCGGTCCACACCTCGATAGTCTGCCGGAAGAGCTCGGAGGCCTTGTTGACGCTCTCCATCAAGGTTCGCTCCTTGCGGAGCTCATCCTTCAGCTTGGTCTCCTGGGCCCGGGCAGCATCAAGCGATTCCTTCAGGGTGGTGACCTTCAGCTCCAAGTCTTCAATGGAATCCTTGGCGGCCTTCAGCTCGTCACCCCTCTGGGACAAACTCACCTGGAGCTCTGAGTTGGTGTGAGCATCCTTCTCGCGCTCCAGGATGAGCGCGGCAACCTTCTCGGCGCTCACCTTCATCGCCTTCTCCAGTTGTTCAACCTTGGCGGCGAGCTCTTTCTTGGCGTCCTCCGCGGCAGCCGCGGCGGCCTTCGCCTCTTTCAGCTCCCCGCCAAGGGCAGCCTCGCGAGCGGCAAGATCTTCTTCATGAGAATCCAGATCCACCTTCCGCTGCGCGAGCTCTCCCTCTCGCCGGGACATCTCCACCCCGGCGAGGCGCTGCTGTTCATCGGCTTCGGCCCTCTCAAGTACCCACTCTTGGTACTCGCCGGCGAGACGCTCTCGCTCCTCCGCCACCTGGCGGAGAGCAGCCTGGTTGGCGGCGCTGAGCTCCGCCGCACGCTTCTCCATCTCCGCCGCGGCCTTGGCGGCGAGAGCCTCCCGGGAAGCGAGCTTTGCTTGCCTGGCCCGGTAAAGGGCCAGGAGTTGATGAAGCAATCGCTCCTCCTCGGGCCCCTCACCTCCACCGGGCGCCTGGACTATCTTCAGGCCTGCGGAGGCGAGGACCTCTCCGTCGAACGCCTCGCCCTCCGCAGGAGCTCGCGACGAGGACCCCCACGGCATCTGGATGAAGACGCCATTGGGGGCCTCGAGATAAAACCTTTGCTCCTCGCCGGTGGAGGGACCGGTGGCCGGCGCAGCATCCGATGCTCCCGCCACCTCCGGGTCGGCGGTGCGGCCACCGTCTCCCTCCCCGGCCGCTGCGTCCGCAGCCGGAGCAGTCTCTTGCGCGGCCGGCTCGGCGGCCTCGCCCACCTCCTCGACGACTGGAGCGTCGCCGCCACCGCCCTGCGCGTCCTCCTCCTCGAGGATGATTACCTCCGTCTCCATAGGCGCAGGAGGAGGAAGATCTAGAAAGAAGAAGAAGACAAAGAAATTCAAGACTCAAGCAAATATCCAAAAAAGAGACAAGCCAAGAAGACAAGTTACAAAGGTTACCTTGGCGGGCGTCCTCAGCGACGGGCTCCCTCGCCGGAGAGCTCGGCCTCGTCGGAGTAGTCGCCCTCGCCGGGGAACTTGGCCTTGGCGGGGTGGCCGCCCTTGCCGGGCTGCTCGTCCTTGGCGGGGTACTCTGCCTTGGCGGAGTACCCGCCCTTGACGGAGCACTCTCCCTTGCCGGAGAGTCCTGCCTTGGCGGGGACGGCGGTGCCTGCAGCTCCTCGGCGGTGGTCTCCGGGCGCTCTTCCCGCTGCGGCTCCTCCTCTGCACAGAATAAGACAAGAGATGTCAAAATATGAAGATAAAGTCAAAAGCCTCAGACGTACCCCGACAAGCAAAAAGGAAGAACCCCAGACTTACGCTGGGGGCTGCGCTGCGGGCTGCGCTGGGGGCTGCGCTGCGGGCTGCGCTGGGGGCTGCTCATCGGAGCAGTGCCAGAGTCCGGCAGGCCCGGCTCCGGCGCGCCCTCCGTTGCCGCCGCTGCCGAGTCCTCCGCGACCTCGGCCTCGGGCGCCTTGGCCTTCTTCGCGGCGCGATGGGCCAGGGTCCTGAAACCAGAACAGAAGACAGAGTTAGCATCAACAGAAGCTCAAGACAAGAATTAAGAAGATGAAGAATCACGGATCCTTACTCCTGGTCTTCCTCGTCGTCCTCGCTCAGGGCGGAGAAGTCATACTCCACCGTGGGCGCGTCGACGCGAGGAGCGGGAGGCGAAGACTCCCTCGCGCGCTTGGTGCTCACCGGGGCTGGGGGCTGCGAAGACCCAGCCCCTGTGGCTGCCGGCGCCCGGGGGGCGGGCGGAGCCGCTGCTCCGCTCCGAGAAGACCCCTGCCGGCTCGCTGCCGGCCTGCGGGGCGCCTCCGTCGTGGTCCGCGCCCGGCCCGCCTCTGCTGCGGCTGGTGCGCCGGACGGCCTTGGCGCGGCTTGACTCCCCCGGGGAGCCGCCCGCCGAGGTGGCTGTTGCCGGGGCGCCTGTGCCCTTTCCCCCGTCGCCGCCTTGCGGAGGCGCTTTGCCGGGGACTCCTTCGGGCTTGCCGGGGGCGGGGAGCTCTCCGACGAGGAGAGGTCGTCGGCGTATAATTCCGTAGATCCGCCGGAATCTTCGGCCTCCTCCTCCTCCTCCTCCTCTGCCTCGGCCGGCTCGCTGGGCCCAGCATCCAGTGCTGCGGCCCTCTTCCCCTTGGCGCCTCCGCCCCTCGCGGCGCCTCTGCTTCCTCCGGCGGTTCCCTCCCTTGCCGCGGCCTCCGTCGCGATCCCATGGATCCCGGAGTGCCTCAACGAGGGGACCCCGGTGAGCGCTTCGGGTGGGAGGTTCAGCAACCGCCGGATCTCCGCCTCTTCCGCCTGGGTGGACGCCTCCTCGGCCTCCGCCTCCTCCGGCGAAAACCCGAAGACTCCTGCCGCCGCGGCTGCGGCGGCCTCCTCAGCCCGAGAAGCTATGTAGGCGATTTCCTGCTCGGTGGTGTCCCGCGTATGCAGCTTGAGGTCATCCTTGTTGCTCGCCACCTCGACGAGGTTGTCGTAGAAGTTGAGGACGTCGATTGGCTTCGGGGCGATCCACGAGCGGTCCAAGCCATGCGAGTCGCACATCGGCATCATGGCAAGGATTCGATCCCTCGCGGCGTTGTTGCAGAGCGGCACCACTTCCCGGGGAGTCCTGAACCACTCGGGGTGCGCCGGGTCGTACTTGAAGAGCTCTCGTACCATCCCGCGCAGCTCCAGAGTGGTGAAGTTAAAATTAAGTCCAGGGCGCAGCCGCATGATGTCTGCCGGGCCGCCGTACAACCAGGCCGGCCTCTTCCGGTCTTGGAGAGGGGCGATGCGCCGGCGGAGGAAATCTGCGCCCACCTCGGCAACTGATAGCCGGGCCAGCCGAAGACGGAGGATCCGGACAAGAGCGATGTCGAGCTTGACGTCGTCGGAGTCTAGTTCGCTCCAATCTCTGCCGCGCGCGATAGGCGTTGTACGCGGCGCAGTAAAGGCTTGCGGCTGGTCCTCTACAATCCAACACCACTCAGCTCGCCATTCCTCCCACTTGCCGCGGAGCTCCCCCGGCAAGTACGACCCCTTCTTCCCGAGACGGAAGACCCAAGAAATACATCCGGAGAGAGTAATCTAGCGCCAGGTCCTCGACGACCGGCGAGATGAAGACGCTCGGACCACGATCGAGCGCCGCCGAGAAGCTCGGCGTCAATCCGACAAGAGAGCTGGGAACGCTGTCGACGCACCCGCGCCCGGTGAACCAGGCGACTTGCCGTACGCGGCAGGCTGCCCTGCGTTCACCCGCGAGCTGCGGCGCGTCCAGTGGCCCAGCATGAAGAACTTTAAGCCCGACGTACCGGAAAAGTACGACGGCAAGACGCACCCCTCGGAGTTTCTCAGCGTCTACACTATCGCAGTGCAAGCTGCCGGGGGGCGCGACGAGAAGATCCTAGCCAACTACTTCCCGCTCGTGCTGAAACCGAACGTCCGTTCGTGGCTCATGCACTTGCCGGAAGGCTCTATCTCTTCTTGGGCCGACCTCTGCCATCAGTTTGTTGGCGCCTTCACCGGCGGCCACAAACCCCATGGCCAGGAGAGCGATCTCCACATTTTGGCCCAGAAGGAAGGCGAACCCCTGCGCAAGTATATCCAACGCTTCAGCCGGGTACAGCACAACATCCCAGACGTTCACCCTGCCGCGGTTATCAGCGCGTTCCATCAGAACGTGCGTAACCGCCGCATGCGTGAGGAGATGGCGATGACCAAGATCAGGGACGTCAGCGAGCTTTACGCTCTTGCTGACAAGTGCGCCCGTGCGGAAGAGGGGAGGAAACTCCCCGGGGAGGATGCTGGCGCAGGGGGAAGCGACAGCGACGACGCCGCCCCGGCAAAGAAGAGCCGGC
This sequence comes from Secale cereale, assembly GCA_902687465.1. NCBI lineage: Eukaryota > Viridiplantae > Streptophyta > Magnoliopsida > Poales > Poaceae > Secale > Secale cereale. Next base: position 807,154,145 of record LR738711.1, on the reverse strand, counting down.
GGCGGAACAACAGGAAGAAGGGCAAGAAGGAAGTGCTTGCCGTCGAGAAGTCCGGCAAGGAGGCCCCCGCCAAGCAAGCGCAGGCTGGCGGCTCCGGCAAGGAGCCTGCCCCTGCGGCGGCGGCCGACAAGCCGGGTAGCTCCGACAAGCAATACTGTAAGATTCACCGTACCAAGGGTCACGACCTCTCCAACTGCAAGCGCGTCGAGTACCTCGTCGAGCAGCAAAAAGCTGAGTACGAGAGGCGCGACAAGGAGAAGGCCCAAGGTGGCGGGGAAGAGCCCAGCAAGAAGCGGCCGTTCAATGGCCGGGGAGGACGCCGCGGCAAGGCAAAGCAGCGGCAAGGAGATCGACCTCCCCGGGGCCGCGACAACGACGAAGACGACGATGAAGACATGGAGGACGACGAGAACAGCGAGCAGGAGTTCCAGAAGGCCACGGAGGTCCTGTGCGTCGACGGTGGCGCCTCCCTGCACACCTCCCACCGCCAGCTGAAACAATGGGTGCGTGAGGTCAATGCAGCGGAGCCACCCGTGGAGTCGCGCAGGCTCCTCAAATGGTCCAGCACGCCCATCGTTTTTGACCTTGAGGATCACCCTGACCGCACCACGGCGGTCGGGTGCTTGCCGATGCTGGTTTCCCCCACCATCCGCAACCTCAAGGTCACCAAAATGTTGGTTGACGGCGGGGCCGGGCTGAACTTGATCTCCTCTGCTGTGATCAAGAAACTCCAGATTCAAGACGGCGAGCTCGAAGAGACCGGTTCATTCCAAGGAATCAACCCGGGAAGGAGCAAGCCCAAGGGAAAGATTACTCTGCCGGTGACCTTTGGCGGGGAGCTCAACTTCAGGACTGAGCGCATCACCTTTGACGTTGCTGATATTCCATTGCCCTACAATGGAATACTCGGCCGTCCCGCCCTCGCCAAGTTCATGGCAGCTTCCCACTATGCCTACAACGTGCTGAAGATGCCGGGGCCGATAAGCGTCATCACTGTCCATAGCGACAAGAAAGATGCGCTTATTTGCATCGACAAGATCTACCGGGATGCGGCAGCTGCGGCCGAGAAGAATACTCTTGCCGCTGAAGCTCCCGGGGGGAAGAAGACGAAGACCAAGTCCGGCAAGTGCTCTGGGACCCACTCCGGCAACCGCACCTCTTCGGAGTGCTGCGCTGCCGTCGAGGACGTTCCATCGAGCTCCACCGGCAAGAGCAAGAAAGGAATGGCCGCTCCTCCGGCAACCAAGAAGGTGTCCGCAAAGGAGGATGGCACTGGTGGTACCTTCACCATCAGCGCCACCCTTGACAGCAAATAGGAAAGCGCGCTCGTCGCCTTCCTGCGGGCGAATGTCGATGTGTTTGCTTGGCAACCATCTGACATCCCCGGTGTTCCCAGGAAGGTGATTGAGCACAAGCTTGCTGTCTGCCCTCATGCGCGGCCCATCAAGCAAAAAGTAAGGAAGCAAGCCGTGGAGCGCCAAGAGTTCATCAACGAGGAGATCAAGAAGCTAGAGGCAGCAGGCCTAGTTAGAGGTGTGATCCATCCGACGTGGTTGGCAAACCCAGTCGTCGTGCGCAAAGCCAACGGGAAGTGGAGACTGTGTATAGACTTCACTGATGTCAATAAAGCATGTCCCAAGGATCCCTTCCCTTTGCCGCGCATTGACCAGATCGTTGACTCCACTGCCGGATGTGAGCTACTCTGTTTTCTTGATGCATACTCAGGCTATCACCAGATTTTCATGGCCAAGGAAGATGAAGAGAAGACTGCATTTATCACTCCATGTGGCACTTACTGCTTTATCCGCATGCCATTTGGACTGAAGAATGCAGGCTCAATTTTTGCAAGGGTAGTGTACACTGCTTTTGAGCCACAGATCCACAAGAATGTAGAAGCCTACATGGATGATATCGTGGTAAAGAGCAAGAGCAAAGAAACACTGATTCAAGACTTAGAAGAAACGTTTCAGAACCTGCGCAGGATACAACTCAAGCTGAACCCCGAGAAGTGCGTCTTTGGAGTCCCCTCCGGCAAGCTTCTCGGGTTCTTTGTTTCGCAGAGGGGGATTGAAGCCAACCCCGACAAGATCAAAGCCATCGAGCAGATAGAAGCCCCGAAGCGCGTCAAGGATGTCAGAAGGCTTGCAGGTTGCGTTGCTGCCCTCAGTAGGTTCATTTCAAAATCCGCGGAACGCGCCCTACCTTTCTTCAAGATCTTGAAGAAGGCAGGTCCCATGAAGTGGACTCCGGAAGCGGAGGCGGCGTTGCAGGATTTGAAACGGTACCTGTCCTCCACTCCTATACTTGTCGCACCTAAACCACAGGAAAAATTGTTGCTATACTTAGCGGCAACCAACCAGGTGGTTAGTGCTGCGTTAGTAGCGGAGAGGGAGTCCGACGAGGAGTCAGCATCGCCGGCAAGCGAATCTAGCGACAAGCAGGGGGCTGTCCCGACAAGCTCTGGCCCCGACAAGGAAGACTCTGCGCAGGAACAAGGAGAGGTGCGGAAGAAGATGGTGCAGCGCCCAGTGTATTTTGTAAGTTCCCTTCTCCAGGGGGCTAGATCAAGGTACTCTGGTGTGCAAAAGTTGCTTTTCGGCCTTCTCATGGCCTCGAGGAAGCTGCGCCACTACTTCCAAGCCCATGAGATAACAGTGGTCACTCGCTTTCCGTTGAAGAGGATATTGCACAATCCAGAGGCAACAGGCAGGATCGTCGAGTGGGCACTGGAACTGTCAAGCTTTGGACTCAAGTTTGAAAGTACTTCAACCATACAGAGCCGAGCTTTGGCAGAATTTATAGCAGAATGGACCCCAACGCCCGATGAAGAAGTTCAAGAAACAAGCGCACCCGTGCAAGAAGCAACAAGTGAATGGGTAATGTACTTTGATGGTGCCTTTTCGCTGCAAGGCGCCGGTGCTGGCGTAGTACTCATCGCGCCCACCGGAGAACACCTCAAGTATATTATCCAGATGCACTTCCCAAGAGAGCAAGCGACAAACAATACTGCAGAGTATGAAGGCTTGCTCGCCGGCCTCAGAATTGCGGCTGAACTTGGGATCAGAAAGCTGATTGTACGTGGAGATTCTCAGTTGGTGGTCCGGCAAGTCAACAAGAGCTACCAGAGCCCTTTGATGGAAGCTTATGTAGATGAAGTGAGGAAGCTTGAAGAGCACTTTGAAGGTCTGCAGATGGAGCATGTTCCGAGAGCTCAGAATGAAATTGCAGATGGCCTTTCAAAGTGTGCTGCGATGAAGTTACCTGTGGAACCAGGGACCTTTTTGCTCAAGCTGAGTCAACCATCAGTTACACCATCAATTGGGCAGCCAAAGAAGAGAAAGTTGGTCTCCGGCGACTACTTGCCGGCGGATCTTCCAGAAACCGCCGCCAAGGTCCCCAGGATCAACGACAACGCTGAGGAACAGTTTGCTCCTGCAAGCCCTCGGGCTTGTGCAGTTGAAGCAAGTGTTCCCGACAAGCCTCGCCCCGGCGAGCTTGCCGGGGGACCGTCAGCTCCGGCAGGACCAGAGGTCTTTGCCGTAGAAGCTGGGGTTCCCGCAGCGGCCCTCGAGCCTTTAGTCCTTGCCGTCGAGCCCCGGGCTCCGGCATGGGCACAGCAGATCGTCCGTTTTCTACAAACTGGAGAACTTCCCGACGACCCTCAAGAGATAGAGAAGATAACCAGGCAGTCAAGTATGTATCAGTTTGTGGATAACGAGCTGTACAGAAGAAGACTCAATGGTGTCAGGTTGAAGTGCATCTCCAGGGAAGATGGACAGAAGCTGTTGGCAGAAATACACGGAGGCATATGCGGCCACCACATTGGCGCAAGGGCACTTGCCGGGAAAGCTTTCCGGCAAGGGTTCTTTTGGCAAGAAGCCCTCCAAGATGCAACTGCACTAGTAACCAAGTGTGAAGCGTGCCAGTTCCATGCAAAGCAAATTCATCAGCCAGCTCAAGCTCTCCAAACAATCCCTTTGTCATGGCCCTTCTCGGTCTGGGGGCTCGATATCCTCGGCCCTTTCCCTCGCGCCGTCGGGGGCTTTGAGTACTTGTACGTTGCAATCGACAAGTTCACAAAGTGGCCAGAAGTGGAACCAGTGAGAAAGGTGACAGCACAGTCAGCGGTCAGGTTCTTCAGGTCGATTGTTTGCCGTTTCGGGATCCCTAACAGGATCATCACCGACAACGGTACGCAATTCACTAGTCGCACCTTCATGCAGTACGTCCAAGACCTTGGCGCCAAGGTCTGTTTCGCTTCTGTTGCTCACCCGAGGAGCAACGGCCAAGCGGAGAGGGCAAATGCTGAAGTGCTGCGCGGACTCAAGACAAGAACCTTTGACAGGCTGCGCAAGTGCGGAAAGAATTGGATAGAGGAGCTCCCGGCGGCTCTTTGGTCAATCAGAACGACACCCAGTCGAGCCACCGGGCAGACACCTTTTGCTCTAGTCTATGGAGCAGAGGCAGTTCTCCCCACGGAACTCGTATACGGATCTCCTCGAGTGCTCGCTTATGATGAGCTCGAGCAAGAGCAACTGCGGCAAGATGACGCATTGCTCCTTGAGGAGGGACGTCTCCAGGCTGCTGTACGAGCTGCTCGATACCAGCAAGCTTTGCGCCGCTACCATAGCCGCAAAGTCAAGGCCAGGAGTCTCGAGGAAGGCGACCTTGTTCTTCGGCGTGTTCAGTCCGCCAAGAATTCCAACAAGTTGACGCCGAAGTGGGAAGGCCCTTATCGGGTGAGACAAGTTACGAGGCCCGGCGCTGTCCGCCTCGAGACCGAAGAAGGCTTACCGGTGAGCAACTCCTGGAACATAGAGCATCTTCGCAAGTTTCACCCCTAAGGCGCGGTTGCCGTGATCCGCTCCGGCAACCACCTTTTGTACAAGCCTTGCCGCTGTTGCATGTAACCCTTTGTACAAAGCCGGGCGCAGACCCCGTGCATCAGTAAAGTTTTCGTGTTTTCGCATCGATTGCCTTTTGCATGCTTCTCTTTGCTATTTGCATGTTTGGTTCGGCATTTGATGCAACACTCAGACATACGGTAAGCACTATTACGCCGAAAGGCAATATGCTTTTTCCCTCTCCCTTTCCTTTTCTCTTAAGCAGAAGGAACGTTCCTCGCGCACAAGTTTGCCGGGGGGGAAGGAGATGGAGGAGGAACTAAGTGCTGTTCAAGTAAGAAGAGCCTTACCGAAAAGCAAGCAACATAAGCAAGCAGCATATGAAAGATAAGTTGTTAGAATTTGACCTGCTCGCCGGAGACCTTCCTGCCTCCTATTAAACCATTCAAAAACAAAGTATACAAGACAGAAGATCGAGACCCCGGCAAGAGGAGCTTGCCGGGAAGGCCGTACCAGGCTCAAGGCTGTTCCACTAACACAAGACCCTGGCAAGAGGAGCTTGCCAGGAAGATTAGAAGATATTGCCTCGGCGCTATGCGCGCCCCGGCAAGGGGCCCGGGGAGCGGCAAGTTCCCGGGCCCGGCAAGATCAAGGCCCCGGCAAGGCGCTTGCCGGGAAGGCTACGCTGTGTGCCCGCGCTCCAGCTCATCGGCCCACGCGTCGCCCTGGGGCCTAACCGGGGACGCGTGGCGGATGGCTGTGCTGCCTAGGGTACACGGTGGCACACCACGGCGATAAATCCGTCGCCGTGGCGGACGGAGACGCTAAGGCGGGAGCTTTTGGGGTCGACGGCGACGGGCATTAAATGCCCTTGTCCCCCACTGTTAAAGTAGGTATAGACCACTGTTCTGTACTGTAGCTCCACTGTTCCCGCACTGTCACAACTACCACCTCTTTTACATTTTTACCCCTTTCTCCTACGTTGACACCTGTCGGTGACCCCTTGCACTATAAAAGGAGGCCCATGCACAACGTGGAGGGGGTTCGAAACCTAGATTACTCTCACGCACGGTGTAGCTGCTTCTTCAAGCTCCCGAGCGCCCCACTCAATACACAACCAAGCAGGAGTAGGGTTTTACGCATCCGTGCGGCCCGAACCTGGGTAAAACTGCCCGCGCGTCTGCTTCGATCTGCTCTTTGTGCTCCCTCCGCCCTCGTACCGCACAGACAAGGGGCTCCGGTCCCATAGGTGTTCGTGGCGGACAGTTTCCCCCGACATCTTTGGCGCGCCAGGTAGGGGGCGTCGAGGTTGTGCGAACCTGATCCGGCGTTCGCGCGGGCGCATTCTTCATCAACCTCTCCAGTTTCATCAGCGACTTCATCAGCGACAACTCCATGGCCCCGAAGAAGAAGCCTTCGGAGGTCGGAGGCCCGTCTGCGTCTCACCCGCCGCCACCAGAGCCAACGGTGGGCGGGGGAGACGCCGTCGGAAGGGTGGTTGCCGGCGAGGACACTCACGGTGCCACCAGATCCAAGAACAAGACAGACGACCGGACCTCGGTCTCCGTGGACGCGCCGCGTCCATCACAGCACACGACGACCCCGCAGCGCCATACCACGGGAGGTGGTATCCGCTTGCTGGGACAAGGCCAAACTGGAGGCTCGCGGGACGCCCCGGACCCCCGTCCGGGCACAAGCAAAGCGAAGGCGCCGGCGCGGGACCCCGCTCCTTCTAACGTCGTTAGAAGTCCGAGCGTATCCCGCTCCTCGCACCGCTCGCCCGCGTTCCCCACTACTCCGGCAGAAGCGCTCGCAAGGGCGCAGCTGCTCCTCGATTTTCCTCCAGCGGCCGACAAGGCCGAAGAATGGAGGGCCACTATCCGGAGCCTGATAGACTTCGCCAACAACGACTCTCCGCAGCAGCCGTCGGCCTCGCGGCCGCGGCAGGCTGAGAAGACGAAGGCTATCGGCGACAAGACCGCCGGGGGTGCGACAAGCGTGCACTCCCCGCCGCAGAAGCAGAAGACGCCGCCCCGCCGGAACAACCCCGACGACGGCTCCACAGCCTCGTCGGACCCGCGGGCCCGTCGGGACCAGCGCCAGGTCCTCGACGACCGGCGAGATGAAGACGCTCGGACCACGATCGAGCGCCGCCGAGAAGCTCGGCGACAATCCGACAAGAGAGCTGGGAACACTGTCGACGCACCCGCGCCCGGTGAACCAGGCGACTTGCCGTACGCGGCAGGCTGCCCTGCGTTCACCCGCGAGCTGCGGCGCGTCTAGTGGCCCAGCATGAAGAACTTTAAGCCCGACGTACCGGAGAAGTACGACGGCAAGACGCACCCCTCGGAGTTTCTCAGCGTCTACACTATAGCAGTGCAAGCTGCCGGGGGGCGCGACGAGAAGATCCTAGCCAACTACTTCCCGCTCGTGCTGAAGCCGAACGTCCGTTCGTGGCTCATGCACTTGCCGGAAGGCTCTATCTCTTCTTGGGCCGACCTCTGCCATCAGTTTGTTGGCGCCTTCACCGGCGGCCACAAACCCCATGGCCAGGAGAGCGATCTCCACATTTTGGCCCAGAAGGAAGGCGAACCCCTGCGCAAGTATATCCAACGTTTCAGCCGGGTACAGCACAACATCCCCGACGTTCACCCTGCTGCGGTTATCAGCGCGTTCCATCAGAACGTGCGTAACCGCCGCATGCGTGAGGAGATGGCGATGACCAAGATCAGGGACGTCAGCGAGCTCTACGCTCTTGCCGACAAGTGCGCCCGTGCAGAAGAGGGGAGGAAACTCCCCGGGGAGGATGCTGGCGCAGGGGGAAGCGACAGCGACGACGCCGCCCCGGCAAAGAAGAGTCGGCGGCGGAACAACAGGAAGAAGGGCAAGAAGGAAGTGCTTGCCGTCGAGAAGTCCGGCAAGGAGGCCCCCGCCAAACAAGCGCAGGCTGGCGGCTCCGGCAAGGAGCCTGCCCCTGCGGCGGCGACCGACAAGCCGGGTAGCTCCGACAAGCAATACTGTAAGATTCACCGCACCAAGGGTCACGACCTCTCCAACTGCAAGCGCGTCGAGTACCTCGTCGAGCAGCAAAAGGCTGAGTACGAGAGGCGCGACAAGGAGAAGGCCCAAGGTGGCGGGGAAGAGCCCAGCAAGAAGCGGCCATTCAATGGCCGGGGAGGACGCCGCGGCAAGGCCAAGCAGCGGCAAGGAGATCGACCTCCCCGGGGCCGCGACAACGACGAAGACGACGATGAAGACATGGAGGACGACGAGAACAGCGAGCAGGAGTTCCAGAAGGCCACGGAGGTCCTGTGCGTCGACGGTGGCGCCTCCCTGCACACCTCCCACCGCCAGCTGAAACAGTGGGTGCGTGAGGTGAATGCAGCGGAGCCGCCCGTGGAGTCGCGCAGGCTCCTCAAATGGTCCAGCACGCCCATCATTTTTGACCTTGAGGACCACCCTGACCGCACCACGGCGGTCGGGTGCTTGCCGATGCTGGTTTCCCCCACCATCCGCAACCTCAAGGTCACCAAAATGTTGGTTGACGGCGGGGCCGGGCTAAACTTGATCTCCTCTGCTGTGATCAAGAAACTCCAGATTCAAGACGGCGAGCTCGAAGAGACCGGTTCGTTCCAAGGAATCAACCCGGGAAGGAGCAAGCCCAAGGGAAAGATTACTCTGCCGGTGACCTTTGGCGGGGAGCTCAACTTCAGGACTGAGCGCATCACCTTTGACGTTGCTGATATTCCATTGCCCTACAATGGGATACTCGGCCGTCCCGCCCTCGCCAAGTTCATGGCAGCTTCCCACTATGCCTACAACGTGCTGAAGATGCCGGGGCCGATAAGCGTCATCACTGTCCACAGCGACAAGAAAGATGCGCTTATTTGCACCGACAAGATTTACCGGGCTGCGGCAGCTGCGGCCGAGAAGGATACTCTTGCCGCTGAAGCTCCCGGGGGGAAGAAGACGAAGACCAAGTCCGGCAAATGCTCTGGGACCCGCTCCGGCAACCGCACCTCTTCGGAGTGCTGCGCTGCCGTCGAGGACGTTCCATCGAGCTCCACCGGCAAGAGCAAGAAAGGAATGGCTGCTCCTCCGGCAACCAAGAAAGTGTCCGCAAAGGAGGATGGCACTGGTGGTACCTTCACCATCAGTGCCACCCTTGACAGCAAATAGGAAAGCGCGCTCGTCGCCTTCCTGCGGGCGAATGTCGATGTGTTTGCTTGGCAACCATCTGACATCCCCGGTGTTCCCAGGAAGGTGATTGAGCACAAGCTTGCTGTCTGTCCTCATGCGCGGCCCATCAAGCAAAAAGTGAGGAAGCAAGCCGTGGAGCGCCAAGAGTTCATCAACGAGGAGATCAAGAAACTAGAGGCAGCAGGCCTAGTTAGAGGTGTGATCCATCCGACGTGGTTGGCAAACCCAGTCGTCGTGCGCAAAGCCAACGGGAAGTGGAGACTGTGTATAGACTTCACTGATGTCAATAAAGCATGTCCCAAGGACCCCTTCCCTTTGCCGCGCATTGACCAGATCGTTGACTCCACTGCCGGATGTGAGCTACTCTGTTTTCTTGATGCATACTCAGGCTATCACCAGATTTTCATGGCTAAGGAAGATGAAGAGAAGACTGCATTTATCACTCCATGTGGCACATATTGCTTTATCCGCATGCCATTTGGACTGAAAAATGCAGGCTCCACTTTTGCAAGGGTAGTGTACACTGCTTTTGAGCCACAGATCCACAGGAATGTAGAAGCCTACATGGATGACATCGTGGTGAAGAGCAAGAGCAACTGCGGCAAGATGACGCATTGCTCCTTGAGGAGGGACGTCTCCAGGCTGCTGTACGAGCTGCTCGATACCAGCAAGCTTTGCGCCGCTACCATAGCCGCAAAGTCAAGGCCAGGAGTCTCGAGGAAGGCGACCTTGTTCTTCGGCGTGTTCAGTCCGCCAAGAATTCCAACAAGTTGACGCCGAAGTGGGAAGGCCCTTATCGGGTGAGACAAGTTACGAGGCCCGGCGCTGTCCGCCTCGAGACCGAAGAAGGCTTACCGGTGAGCAACTCCTGGAACATAGAGCATCTTCGCAAGTTTCACCCCTAAGGCGCGGTTGCCGTGATCCGTTCCGGCAACCACCTTTTGTACAAGCCTTGCCGCTGTTGCATGTAACCCTTTGTACAAAGCCGGGCGCAGACCCCGTGCATCAGTAAAGATTTCGTGTTTTCGCATCGATTGCCTTTCGCATGCTTCTCTTTGCTATTTGCATGTTTTATTTGGCATTTGATGCAACACTTAGACATTCGGTAAGCACTATTACGCCGAAAGGCAATATGCTTGTTTCCCTCTCCTTTTCCTTTTTCTCTTAAGCAGAAGGAACGTTCCTCGCGCACAAGTTTGCCGGGGGGGAAGGAGATGGAGGAGGAACTAAGTGCCGTTCAAGAAAGAAGAGCCTTACCGGAAAGCAAACAACATGAGCAAGCAGCATATGAAAGATAAGTTGTTAGAATTTGACCAGTTCAAATTTTAAATTTTGGTTGTCTTCCTTGAACAATCACACTTTGTATGGAAAACCTGTGCGCGGAGGAACCTACCCGTGGCTTGCCGCACCCTTATCTTGTCTTCGAGTCCACTCAACGATTTAAGTGAGCTGCGACAAGTGTCGCGCCCTTGCTTCGTTTCCGAGTACACTCAGCAAGCTAAGTGCGTTGCGACTTGCTGCGGCGAGGTTGCTTGCCGGCGAGGACCTTGGCCAGCAGGCTGCTCAGGGTCCAGCGCTCAGCGCTCGCGGCAAGGGCCCCTTGCCGGCAAGCTCCCCGGGAGCGTAGGGTGAAAAACATACAAAGTCAAAGATGGGAACAAGGAAGATAACATTGCACTGATTGATTGAAATAAAGCAAATATCTTACAAGGATAACTTGTCGCAATGGACTAATGAGTTCGTAACATAACGTGCAGCAACAAAAAGATAAAGATAAATGGGGCCCTAGTCTACGCGGTCGCCCTCCTTCCTGCCAAGCTTTGCCACCTTGGCGATGATGTGGCCGACCTGCTCCTTCAGGGCCTCCGTGTCTGCATCTGCCGGCAAGCTGCAAAGAACGTTCCTGAGGTTGATCCCCGGGTTGCGGTACACGATCTTCGTCAAGACCCGCTCCAGAGTTCCCGCGCAGAGACGGCGCGACTCCTCGGCCAGCTGCGCGGGGATGCGGTTCCGGAGACCTGCAAGGGCCGGAGCGACGCCTCTAAAGAAGAGGCTGAGCTTGGCGCTGTGCGGGAGATCTGGATCCGGCGAGTAGATAAGATGTTCGACCTTCAAAGCAAGCAACTCCTGGTCAATGTTGGACGCAGAAGAAACCAGCTCTTCGGTCCACACCTCGATAGTCTGCCGGAAGAGCTCGGAGGCCTTGTTGACGCTCTCCATCAAGGTTCGCTCCTTGCGGAGCTCATCCTTCAGCTTTGCCTCCTGGGCCCGGGCAGCATCAAGCGATTCCTTCAGGGTGGTGACCTTCAGCCCCAAGTCTTCAATGGAATCCTTGGCGGCCTTCAGCTCGTCACCCCTCTGGGACAAACTCACCTGGAGCTCTGAGTTGGTGTGAGCATCCTTCTCGCGCTCCAGGATGAGCGCGGCAACCTTCTCGGCGCTCACCTTCACCGCCTTCTCCAGTTGTTCAACCTTGGCGGCAAGCTCCTTCTTGGCGTCTTCCGCGGCAGCAGCAGCGGCTTTCGCCTCCTTCAGCTCCCCGCCAAGGGCAGCCTCGCGAGCGGCAAGGTCCTCCTCATGGGAGTCGAGATCCACCTTCCGCTGCGCGAGCTCTCCTTCTCGCCGGGACATCTCCACCCCGGCGAGCCGTTGCTGTTCTTCAGCCTCGGCTTTCTCCAAAAGCCACTCTTGATATTCACCGGCGAGACGCTCGCGCTCCTCCGCCACCTCGCGGAGGCCCGCCTTGTGGGCAGCGCTGAGCCCCGCCGCACGCTTCTCCATTTCGGCGGCGGCCTGGGCAGCAAGGGCTTCCCGGGAGGCAAGCTTCGCCTGCCTGGCCCGGTAAAGGGCCAGGAGTTGGTGGAGAAGCTTCTCCTCCTCGGGCCCATCTCCTTCGCCGGGCGCCTCGACGACTGTCAGACCCGCGGAGGCGAGGACTTCTCCGTCAAACGCCTCGCCCTCCGCGGGAGCTCTTGATGAAGACCCCCAAGGCACTTGGATAAAGACGCCATTGGGGGCACGAAGATAGTACGCCTGCTTCTCGCCGGTGGAGGGGCCGGCGGCCGGTGTAGCATCCGGTGCTCCCGCCACCTCCGGGTCGGCGGTGCGGTCGCCGTCCCCCTCCCCGGTCGCGGCGTCAGCGGCCGGAGTAGCCTCCTGCGCGGCCGGCTCGGTGGCCTCGGTCGCCTCCTCGGTGGCCTCGGCCATCTCCACGACGACGGGAACGTCATCGCCGCCGCCCTGCGCGCCCTCCTCATCCTCGATATTGATGACCTCGGTCTCCATCGGCGCGGGAGGAGGAGGAGGAAGATCTAGGAGAAGAAGAAAAAGAAGTTCAAAATCAAGCAAAGATCCAAAAAGAAGCAAAGTCAAGAAAACCAAGTACAGAACGTACCTTGGCGGACGTCCTCTGCGGCGGGCTCCCTTGCCGGGGAGCTCGGCCTTGGCGGAGTGGCCGTCCTCGCCGGGCTGCTCGCCCTTGGCGGGGTACTCTGCCTTGGCGGAGTACCCGCCCTTGGCGGAGCGCTCTCCCTTGCCGGAGAGTTTTGCCTTGCCGGGGACGGCGGGGCCTGCAGCTCCTCGGTGACGGTCTCCGGGCGCTCTTCCCGCTGCGGCTCCACCTCTGCACAAGAGAAGATAGAAGAACCAAGACATTCAAAAAAAAAAAAAGAGAGAGATCAAAGCCCTAAGCGCGCCCCGACGAGCAAAAACAGTAAACCTCTAACTTACGCTGGGGGCTGCGCTGGGGGCTGCTCCCCGGAGCGGCACTCGGGTCCGGCAAGCTCGGCTCCGGCGCGATCCCTGCTTCCGCGACGGATGGGTCTTCTACGACCTCAACTGTGGGCACCCTGACCCTCTTCGCGCGCTGCTCCAAGGTCCTGCAATCACAAGCAACAAGCAAAGTCAAGCGTCAGCAACAATCGAGATATAAAAATCAAGAAGGAGTAAGGTCTCGGGTCCTTACTCTTGGTCCTCCTCGTCGTCCTCGCTCAGCGCGGAGAAGTCAAACTCCACGGTGGGCGCGTTAGCGCGAGGAGCGGAGGATGAAGATTCCCTCACGCGTTTCGGAGCCACCGGGGCTGGGGGCTGCGTAGGCCCAGCCCCTGTGGTGGCCGGCGCCCGAGAAGTGGGCGGAGCAGCTGCTCCGCTCCGAGAAGATCCTTGCCGGCTCGGTGCCGGCCTGCGGGACGCCTCCGTCGTGGTCCGCGCGCGCGGGGCCTCTGCCGTGGCCGGCACGCCGGTCGCCCTTGGCACGGCTTGGCTCGGCCGGGGAGCTGCCCGGCGAGCTGGCTGTTGCCGGGGCGCTCGCGCCTGCTCCCCCGTCGCCGCCTTGCGGAGACGCTTCAATGGGGACTGCTTCGGGCTCGCCGGGGGCGGGGAGCTCTCCGACGAGGAGAGGTCGTCGGCGTAGAGCTCGGTGGATCCGCCGGTGTCTTCCTCCTCCTCCTCCTCTCCCTCGGCCAGTTCGCTGGCCCCAGCGCCTTGCACTGCGGGCCCCTTCCCCTTGGTGGCCCCGCTTCGTCCGACGCCTTCGCTCCTCGCGGCACCCCTGCTTCCTCCGGCTGTGCCCTCCATTGCCGCGGCCTCCGTCGCGATCCCATTGATCCCGGAGTGCCTCAGCGAGGGGACCCCGGCGAGCGCGTCGGGAGGGAGCTCTAACAGCTTGCGAATCTCCTCCTTATCCGCCTGGCTGGAGGCATCCGCGGCTTCCGCCTCCGCGGGTGTGTATCCAAAGTTTCCCGCCGCCGCGGCTGCGGCGACTTCTTCAGCGCGAGAAGCCATGTAAGCAATCTCTTGGTCGGTGGTGGCCCGCGTGTGCAGCTTGAGATCGTCCGTCTTCTCCAACACCTCCACAAGGTTGTCGTAGAACTCGAGGACGTCGATAGGCTTGGGCGCAATCCACGTGCGCTCCAATCCATGAGAGTCGCACGCGGGCATCATAGCGACAAGGCGATCCCGGGCGCTGCTGGCGCAGAGCGGCACCACTCCCCGGGGAGCGCGGAAGTACTCGGGGTGTGCCGGGTCGAACTTGAAAAGTTCCCTGACCATACCCCGCAGCTCGAGTGTTGTGAAGTTAAAATTGAGGCCGGGGCGCAGCCTCATGATGTCTGCCGGGCCGCCGTATTGCCACGCCGGCCTTTTCCGGTCTTGGAGGGGGGCGATCCGGCGACGAAGAAAGTCTGCGCCCACTTCAGCGACAGACAGCGGCGCCATCCGAAGACGAAGGATTCTGACGAGAGCGATATCCAGCTTGGAATCGTCGGAATCGAAATTACTCCAATCCCTGCCGCGCACGATGGGCGATGTGCGCGGCGCGGTGAAGTGTTGCGGCCGCTCCTCGACGACCCAGCACCACTCCGCGCGCCACTCTTCCCACTTGCCGCGGAGCTCCCCCGGCAAGTAGGCTGATTTCTTATTCAGCCTAAACACCCAAGAGATTCCTCCGGAGAGGGGGGCGTCGGCCTCTACTCTGGGGATGAAAAAGTGCCTAAAGAGAGCTACGTTGGGCTGGATTCCTACGAAGTTTTCGCACATGTGTGCGAAAACGGACATGGTGAGGATGGCGTTGGGAGTGAAGTCGAGGAGGTGGAGGCCATAAGTATTCATGATATCGCAGAAAAAGTTTGAGAAGGGAGGGCACAGACCGCAGTGGAAGAAGGCTGCGAAAAAGTAATACCCGCCGGGGTAGTGGTCCTTGGCGACGGCCGGGTAGACGCGCGTGCGGGGGTGCGCTGGGGTCTCCTTGGCCCAGAACAAATAATATTTGTTCCAAAGCTCCCGCACGCCGAGCTTCGGCGCGAAGACAATGTGCTCCTTCCGGTACGCGGCGAGCTTCGCCGCCTGATCTGACTTCTCCCGCTTGGACTTCTCCGACTTCGCCTTGTCGGTCTTTGGGGCCATGGCAGATGCGGTGGAAGGAAGGGGACGAAGAGCTTGGTGGTGGCGGAGGAGTAGAGGCAAAGCGCAGAAGAATCTGAGGAAGAAGACGATGGCAATGAGTGCGCAGGGAGGGGAACCGCGCCGCTCTCTCTGCTTTTATGGGAGAGTGGGGGGCGTTTCGCCCTTCCCATTAAAGAAATCGTGGGCACGTCCCATCCCACGGCGCCGCAATCGACGCGTGCCGTTGCCGTGGGGTGCGGCGGATATGGAAGTGGATTCGGCGCGCCGCGGGCCGCGGGTGCCCGTGCACTGTTTTGGGCCTGGCCCAACAGCGCTCGGCACCGTGTGTGGCCCAGGCCCGGGGGCTCCTGTCGGTGTACTAAGGTAGGGATACCCTAGTACCCCAACTTGTGCACGGGCAGCGGCAGCTCCCCGCGGCATGGTTCACCACGCGCTTGCCGGAGACCTTCCTGACCCTTATCTAGCCATTCAAAAACAAAGTATACAAGACAGAAGACCAAGACCCCGGCAAGAGGAGCTTGCCGGGAAGGCCGTCCCAGGCTCGGGATTGCTTAACTAGCACGAGGCCCTGGCAAGAGGAGCTTGTCAGGACGAATAGAAGATTTTATTTTAGAAGACCCGGCAAGGGCTCGGGGAGCGGCAAGCTTCCGGGCCCGGCAAGGTCGAGATCCCCGGCAAGGTGCTTGCCGGGGGAGGTGCGCTGTGTGCCCGCGCTCCAGCTCATCGGCCCACGCGTCGCCCTGGGGCCACTCCAGGGACGCGTGGCGGATGGCTGTGCAGCCTGGGGGACACGGTGGCACTCCACGGCAGAGGATCCATCGCCGTGGCAGACGGAGACGCAACGGCGGGAGCTTTTGGGGTCGACGGCGACGGGCATTAAATGCCCTTGTCCCCCACTGTTAGAGTAGGTATAGACCACTGTTCTGTACTGTAGCTCCACTGTTCCCGCACTGTTACAACTACCACCTCTTTTACATTTTTACCCCTTTCTCCTACGTTGACACCTGTCGGTGACCCCTTGCACTATAAAAGGAGGCCCATGCACAACGTGGAGGGGGTTCGAAACCTAGATTACTCTCACGCACGGTGTAGCTGCTTCTTCAAGCTCCCGAGCGTTCAACTCAATACACAACCAAGCAGGAGTAGGGTTTTACGCATCCGTGCGGCCCGAACCTGGGTAAAAACTGCCCGCGCGTCTGCCTCGATCTGCTCTTTGTGCTCCCTCCGCCCTCGTACCGCACAGACAAGGGGCTCCGGTCCCATAGGTGTTCGTGGCGGACAGTTTCCCCCGACCTTCAGCTTTGCCTCCTGGGCCCGGGCAGCGTCAAGCGATTCCTTCAGGGTGGTGACCTTCAGCTCCAAGTCTTCAATGGAATCCTTGGCGGCCTTCAGCTCGTCACCCCTCTGGGACAAACTCACCTGGAGCTCTGAGTTGGTGTGAGCATCCTTCTCGCGCTCCAGGATGAGCGCGGCAACCTTCTCGGCGCTCACCTTCACCGCCTTCTCCAGTTGTTCAACCTTGGCGGCAAGCTCCTTCTTGGCGTCTTCCGCGGCAGCAGCAGCGGCTTTCGCCTCCTTCAGCTCCCCGCCAAGGGCAGCCTCGCGAGCGGCAAGGTCCTCCTCATGGGAGTCGAGATCCACCTTCCGCTGCGCGAGCTCTCCTTCTCGCCGGGACATCTCCACCCCGGCGAGCCGTTGCTGTTCTTCAGCCTCGGCTTTCTCCAAAAGCCACTCTTGATATTCCCCGGCGAGACGCTCGCGCTCCTCCGCCACCTCGCGGAGGCCCGCCTTGTGGGCAGCGCTGAGCTCCGCCGCACGCTTCTCCATTTCGGCGGCGGCCTGGGCAGCAAGGGCTTCCCGGGAGGCAAGCTTCGCCTGCCTGGCCCGGTAAAGGGCCAGGAGTTGGTGGAGAAGCTTCTCCTCCTCGGGCCCATCTCCTTCGCCGGGCGCCTCGACGACTGTCAGACCCGCGGAGGCGAGGACTTCTCCGTCAAACGCCTCGCCCTCCGCGGGAGCTCTTGATGAAGACCCCCAAGGCACTTGGATAAAGACGCCATTGGGGGCACGAAGATAGTACGCCTGCTTCTCGCCGGTGGAGGGGCCGGCGGCCGGTGTAGCATCCGGTGCTCCCGCCACCTCCGGGTCGGCGGTGCGGTCGCCGTCCCCCTCCCCGGTCGCGGCGTCAGCGGCCGGAGTGGCCTCCAGCGCGGCCGGCTCGGTGGCCTCGGTCGCCTCCTCGGTGGCCTCGGCCATCTCCACGACGACGGGAACGTCATCGCCGCCGCCCTGCGCGCCCTCCTCGTCCTCGATATTGATGACCTCGGTCTCCATCGGCGCGGGAGGAGGAGGAGGAAGATCTAGGAGAAGAAGAAAAAGAAGTTCAAAATCAAGCAAAGATCCAAAAAGAAGCAAAGTCAAGAAAACCAAGTACATAACGTACCTTGGCGGACGTCCTCTGCGGCGGGCTCCCTTGCCGGGGAGCTCGGCCTTGGCGGAGTGGCCGTCCTCGCCGGGCTGCTCGCCCTTGGCGGGGTACTCTGCCTTGGCGGAGTACCCGCCCTTGGCGGAGCGCTCTCCCTTGCCGGAGAGTTTTGCCTTGCCGGGGACGGCGGGGCCTGCAGCTCCTCGGTGACGGTCTCCGGGCGCTCTTCCCGCTGCGGCTCCACCTCTGCACAAGAGAAGATAGAAGAACCAAGACATTCAAAAAAAAAAAAAAAAGAGAGATCAAAGCCCTAAGCGCGCCCCGACGAGCAAAAACAGTAAACCTCTAACTTACGCTGGGGGCTGCTCCCCGGAGCGGCACTCGGGTCCGGCAAGCTCGGCTCCGGTGCGATCCCTGCTTCCGCGACGGATGGGTCTTCTACGACCTCAACTGTGGGCACCCTGACCCTCTTCGCGCGCTGCTCCAAGGTCCTGCAATCACAAGCAACAAGCAAAGTCAAGCGTCAGCAACAATCGAGATATAAAAATCAAGAAGGAGTAAGGTCTCGGGTCCTTACTCTTGGTCCTCCTCGTCGTCCTCGCTCAGCGCGGAGAAGTCAAACTCCACGGTGGGCGCGTTAGCGCGAGGAGCGGAGGATGAAGATTCCCTCGCGCGTTTCGGAGCCACCGGGGCTGGGGGCTGCGTAGGCCCAGCCCCTGTGGTGGCCGGCGCCCGAGAAGTGGGCGGAGCAGCTGCTCCGCTCCGAGAAGATCCTTGCCGGCTCGGTGCCGGCCTGCGGGACGCCTCCGTCGTGGTCCGCGCGCGCGGGGCCTCTGCCGTGGCCGGCACGCCGGTCGCCCTTGGCACGGCTTGGCTCGGCCGGGGAGCTGCCCGGCGAGCTGGCTGTTGCCGGGGCGCTCGCGCCTGCTCCCCCGTCGCCGCCTTGCGGAGACGCTTCAATGGGGACTGCTTCGGGCTCGCCGGGGGCGGGGAGCTCTCCGACGAGGAGAGGTCGTCGGCGTAGAGCTCGGTGGATCCGCCGGTGTCTTCCTCCTCCTCCTCTTCTCCCTCGGCCAGTTCGCTGGCCCCAGCGCCTTGCACTGCGGGCCCCTTCCCCTTGGTGGCCCCGCTTCGTCCGACGCCTTCGCTCCTCGCGGCACCCCTGCTTCCTCCAGCTGTGCCCTCCATTGCCGCGGCCTCCGTCGCGATCCCATTGATCCCGGAGTGCCTCAGCGAGGGGACCCCGGCGAGCGCGTCGGGAGGGAGCTCTAACAGCTTGCGAATCTCCTCCTTATCCGCCTGGCTGGAGGCATCCGCGGCTTCCGCCTCCGCGGGTGTGTATCCAAAGTTTCCCGCCGCCGCGGCTGCGGCGACTTCTTCAGCGCGAGAAGCCATGTAAGCAATCTCTTGGTCGGTGGTGGCCCGCGTGTGCAGCTTGAGATCGTCCGTCTTCTCCAACACCTCCACAAGGTTGTCGTAGAACTCGAGGACGTCGATAGGCTTGGGCGCAATCCACGTGCGCTCCAATCCATGAGAGTCGCACGCGGGCATCATAGCGACAAGGCGATCCCGGGCGCTGCTGGCGCAGAGCGGCACCACTCCCCGGGGAGCGCGGAAGTACTCGGGGTGTGCCGGGTCGAACTTGAAAAGTTCCCTGACCATACCCCGCAGCTCGAGTGTTGTGAAGTTAAAATTGAGGCCGGGGCGCAGCCTCATGATGTCTGCCGGGCCGCCGTATTGCCACGCCGGCCTTTTCCGGTCTTGGAGGGGGGCGATCCGGCGACGAAGAAAGTCTGCGCCCACTTCAGCGACAGACAGCGGCGCCATCCGAAGACGAAGGATTCTGACGAGAGCGATATCCAGCTTGGAATCGTCGGAATCGAAATTACTCCAATCCCTGCCGCGCACGATGGGCGATGTGCGCGGCGCGGTGAAGTGTTGCGGCCGCTCCTCGACGACCCAGCACCACTCCGCGCGCCACTCTTCCCACTTGCCGCGGAGCTCCCCCGGCAAGTAGGCTGATTTCTTATTCAGCCTAAACACCCAAGAGATTCCTCCGGAGAGGGGGGCGTCGGCCTCTACTCTGGGGATGAAAAAGTGCCTAAAGAGAGCTACGTTGGGCTGGATTCCTACGAAGTTTTCGCACATGTGTGCGAAAACGGACATGGTGAGGATGGCGTTGGGAGTGAAGTCGAGGAGGTGGAGGCCATAAGTATTCATGATATCGCAGAAAAAGTTTGAGAAGGGAGGGCACAGACCGCAGTGGAAGAAGGCTGCGAAAAAGTAATACCCGCCGGGGTAGTGGTCCTTGGCGACGGCCGGGTAGACGCGCGTGCGGGGGTGCGCTGGGGTCTCTTTGGCCCAGAACAAATAATATTTGTTCCAAAGCTCCCGCACGCCGAGCTTCGGCGCGAAGACAATGTGCTCCTTCCGGTACGCGGCGAGCTTCGCCGCCTGATCTGACTTCTCCCGCTTGGACTTCTCCGACTTCGCCTTGTCGGTCTTTGGGGCCATGGCGGACGCGGTGGAAGGAAGGGGACGAAGAGCTTGGTGGTGGCGGAGGAGTAGAGGCAAAGCGCAGAGGAATCTAAGGAAGAAGACGATGGCAATGAGTGCGCAGGGAGGGGAACCGCGCCGCTCTCTCTGCTTTTATGGGAGAGTGGGGGGGCGTTTCGCCCTTCCCATTAAAGAAATTGTGGGCACGTCCCATCCCACGGCGCCGCAATCGACGCGTGCCGTTGCCGTGGGGTGCGGCGGATATGGAAGTGGATTCGGCGCGCCGCGGGCCGCGGGTGCCCGTGCACTGTTTTGGGCCTGGCCCAACAGCGCTCGGCACCGTGTGTGGCCCAGGCCCGGGGGCTCCTGTCGGTGTACTAAGGTAGGGGTACCCTAGTACCCCAACTTGTGCACGGGCAGCGGCAGCTCCCCGCGGCAGGGGTCACCACGCGCTTGCCGGAGACCTTCCTGCCCCTTATCTAGCCATTCAAAAACAAAGTATACAAGACAGAAGACCAAGACCCCGGCAAGAGGAGCTTGTCGGGAAGGCCGTCCCAGGCTCGAGATTGCTTAACTAGCACGAGGCCCTGGCAAGAGGAGCTTGTCAGGACGAATAGAAGATTTTATCTTAGAAGACCCGGCAAGGGCTCGGGGAGCGGCAAGCTTCCGGGCCCGGCAAGATCGAGATCCCCGGCAAGGTGCTTGTCGGGGGAGGTGCGCTGTGTGCCCGCGCTCCAGCTCATCGGCCCACGCGTCGCCCTGGGGCCGCTCCAGGGACGCGTGGCGGATGGCTGTGCAGCCTGGGGGACACGGTGGCACTCCACGGCAGTGGATCCATCGCCGTGGCAGACGGAGACGCTAAGGCGGGAGCTTTTGGGGTCGACGGCGACGGGCATTAAATGCCCTTGTCCCCCACTGTTAAAGTAGGTATAGACCACTGTTCTGTACTGTAGCTCCACTGTTCCCGCACTGTTACAACTACCACCTCTTTTGCATTTTTACCCCTTTCTCCTACGTTGACACCTGTCGGTGACCCCTTGCACTATAAAAGGAGGCCCGTGCACAACGTGGAGGGGGTTCGAAACCTAGATTACTCTCACGCACGGTGCAGCTGCTTCTTCAAGCTCCCGAGCGCTCAACTTAATACACAACCAAGCAGGAGTAGGGTTTTACGCATCCGTGCGGCCCGAACCTGGGTAAAAACTGCCCGCGCCTCTGCCTCGATCTGCTCTTTGTGCTCCCTCCGCCCTCGTACCGCACAGACAAGGGGCTCCGGTCCCATAGGTGTTCGTGGCGGACAGTTTCCCCCGACAGGCATGGTTCGCAAGCACCAAGTGATTCATAATCAAGTGATTCCAAAAGTCCATCACTATGGAGTTTCTTCATGCGCTTTACACCAATATGACCTAAACGGCAGTGCCACAAATAAGTTGCACTATCATTATTAACCTTGCATCTTTTGGCTTCAATATTATGAATATGTGTATCACTACGATCGAGATCCAACAAACCATTTTCATTGGGTGTATGACCATAGAAGGTTTTATTCATGTAAACAGAACAACAATTATTCTCTAACTTACATGAATAACCGTATTGCAATAAACATGATCAAATCATATTCATGCTCAACACCAAATAACACTTATTTAGGTTCAACACTAATCCCGAAAGTATAGGGAGTGTGCGATGATGATCATATCAATCTTGGAACTACTTCCAATACACATCGTCACTTCATCCTTTAACTAGTTTCTGTTCATTATGCAACTCCCATTTCAAGTTACTACTCTTTAGCAACTGAACCAATATGAAATACCGAGGGGTTGCTATGAACACTAGTAAAATACACATCAATAATCTGTATATCAAATTTACCTTTGTTCACTTTGCCATCCTTCTTATCCGCCAAATATCTAGGGCAGTTCCACTTCTAGTGACCATTTCCTTTGCAGTAGAAGCACTTGTTTCAGGCTCGAGTTTAGCTTTGGGTTTCTTCACGGGACTGACAACTTGCTTGTCATTCTTCTTGAAGTTCCCCTTCTATCCCTTTTCCCTTTACTTGAAACAAGTGGTCTGGTTAACCATCAACACTTGATGCTCTTTCTTGATTTCTACCTTCGCCGATTTCAGCATCGTGAAGAGCTCGGGAATTACTTTCGTCATCCCTTGCATATTATAGTTCATCACGAAGTTTTACTAACTTGGTGATAGTGTCTAGAGAACTTTGTCAATTACTATCTTATCTGGAAGATTAACTCCCACTTGATTCAAGCAATTGTACTACCCAGACAATCTGAGCACATGCTCACTGGTTGAGCTATTCTCCTCCATCTTGTAGGCAAAGTACTGTCAGAGGTCTTATACCTCTCGACACGGGCATGAGTATGAAATACTAATTTCAACTCTTGGAACATCTCATATGCTCCGTGGCGTTTCAAAACGTTTTTGAAGTCCCGGTTATAAGCCGTAAAGCATGGTGCACTAAACTATCAAGTAGTCATCATATCGAGCTTTTGTCAAAACGCTCATAACGTCTACATCTGCTCCTGCAATAGGTCTGTCACCTAGCGGTGCATCAAGGACATAATTCTTCTGTGCAGCAATGAGGATAATCCTCAGATCACGGAACAATTCCGCATCATTGCTACTAACATCTTTCAACTTGGTTTTCTCTAGGAACATATGAAAAATAAACGGGGAGCAACATCGCGAGCTATTGATCTACAACATAGATATGCTAATACTACCAGGACTAAGTTCATGATAAATTAAAGTTCAATTAATCATATTACTTAAGAACTCCCACTTACATAGACATCCCTCCGGTCATCTAAATGATCACGTGATCCAAATCAACTAAACCATGTACGATCATCACGTGAGATGGAGTAGTTTCAATGGTGAACATCTTATGTTGATCATATCTACTATATGATTCACGCTCGACCTTTCGGTCTCCAGTGTTCCGAGGCCATATCTGCATATGCTAGGCTCGTCAAGTTTAACCCGAGTATTCTGCGTGTGCAAAACTGGCTTACACCCGTTGTATTTGAACGTAGAGCTTATCACACCCGATCATCACGTGGTGTCTCGGCACGACGAACTTTCGCAACGGTGCATACTCAGGGAGAACACTTATACCTTGAAATTTAGTAAGGGATCATCTTATAATGCTACCGTAGTTCTAAGCAGAATAAGAAGCATAATAAGATAAACATCACATGCAATCAAAATATGTGACATGATATGGCCATCATCATCTTGTGCTTTTGATCTCCATCTCCAAAGCACCGTCATGATCACCTTCGTCACCGGTGCGACACCTTGATCTCCATCGTAGCATCGTTGTCGTCTCGCCAACTATTGCTTCTACGACTATCGCTACCGCTTAGTGATAAAGTAAAGCAATTACATGGCAATTGCATTTCATACAATAAAGCGACAACCATATGGCTCCTGCCAGTTGCCGATAACTTTACAAAACATGATCATCTCATACAAAACCGTATAACTCATCATGTCTTGACCATATCACATCACAACATGCCCTGCAAAAACAAGTTAGACGTCCTCTACTTTGTTGTTGCAAGTTTTACGTGGCTGCTACGGGCTTAGCAAGAACCGTTCTTACCTACGCATACAAAACCACAACGATGTTTCGTCAAGTATGTGTTGTTTTAACCTTCACAAGGACCGGGCGTAGCCACACTTGATTCAGCTAAAGTGAGAGAGACAGACACCCGCCAGTCACCTTTAAGCAACGAGTGCTCGTAACGGTGAAACCAGTCTCGCGTAAGCGTACGCGTAATGTCGGTCCGGGCCGCTTCATCTCGCAATACCGCCGAAGCAAAGTATGACATGCTGGTAAGCAGTATGACTAGTATCGCCCACAACTCATTGTGTTCTACTCGTGCATATCATCTACGTATAGACCTGGCTCATGATGCCACTGTTGGGGAACGTAGTATTTTAAAATTTTCGTACGATCACGCAAGATCTATCTACCAGATGCATAGCAACGAGAGGGAAGAGTGTGTCTACGTACCCTCGTAGACCGGAAGCGGAAGCGTCAAGTGATGCGGTTGATGTAGTCGAACTTCTTTGCGATTCAACCGATCAAGCACCGAACGTACGGCACCTCCGCGTTCAGCACACGTTCAGCTTGATGACGTCCCACGAGCTCTTGATCCAGTTGAGCTTCACGGGAGAGTTTCGTCAGCACGACGGCGTGGTGACGGATATGATGTATTTACCGGCGCAGGGCTTCGCCTAAGCACTGCAACGGTATGACCGAGGTGTGTTTCTGTGGAGGGGGGCACCGCACACGGCTGGAACAATTCAACTTGTATGTCTTTGGGTGCCCCCCTGCCCCCGTATATAAAGGAGCAAGGGGGAGGCCGGCCGGCCCTTCCTATGGTGCGGCTAGGGTGCAATCCTACTAGGAATAGGATTGCAATCCTATTCCTAGTAGGAACTACCAAAGAAGGAAGAGAGGGAAAGGAAAAAGGAGGGAGAGGTGGCGCCCCCAATCCTAGTCCAACTAGGATCCCTAGGTGGGGCGCCGGCCAGCCCCTATGGGCTGCCTCTCTCTTTTCCTTAAGGCCCACTATGGACCATCCCCCCTCGTAGGGGGTTTCGGTAACCCCCTCCGGCAATCCCGTTAAATCCGAAACTTTTCCGGAACACTTCCGGTGTCCGAATATAGTCGTCCAATATATCAATCTTTATGTCTCGGACATTCCGAGACTCCTCGTCATGTCCGTGATCTCATCCGGGACTCCGAACTACCTTCGGTACATCAAAACTCATAAACTCATAATACCAATCGTCATCAAACGTTAAGCGTGCGGACCCTACGGGTTCGAGAACTATGTAGACATGACCGAGACTCATCTCCGGTCAATAACCAATAGCGGAACCTGGATGTTCATATTGGCTCCTACATATTCTACGAAGGTCTTTTATCGGTCAAAACCGCATAACAACATACGTTGTTCCTTTTGTCAACGGTATGTTACTTGCCCGAGATTCGATCGTCGGTATCTCCATACCTAGTTCAATCTCGTTACTGGCAAGTCTCTTTACTCGTTCCGTAACACATCATCTCATGACTAACTCATTAGTCTTTTGCTTGCAAGGCTTATTGTGATGTGTGTTACCGAGAGGGCCCAGAGATACCTCTCCGACACTCGGAGTGACAAATCCTAATCTTGATCTATGCCAACACCACGAATACTTTCGGAGACACCTGTAGAGCATCTTTATGATCACCCAGTTACGTTGTGACGTTTGATAGCACACAAGGTGTTCCTACGGTATTCGGGAGTTGCATAATCTCATAGTCATAGGAACATGTATAAGTCATGAAGAAAGCAATAGCAGTAAAACTAAACGATCATAGTGCTAAGCTAACGGATGGGTCTTGTCCATCACATCATTCTCCTAATGATGTGATCCCGTTGATCAAATGACAACTCATGTCTATGGTTAGGAAACATAACCATCTTTGATCAATGAGCTAGTCTAGTAGAGGCATACTAGGGACACTCTGTTTTGTCTATGTATTCACACATGTACTAAGTTTCCGGTTAGTACAATTCTAGCATGAATAATAAACATTTATCATGATTTAAGGAAATATAAATAACAACTTTATTATTGCCTCTAGGGCATATTTCCTTCAATAGCATGGAACAATAAAAAATTATAGATACGTTGGAGACGTATCAGCCAATATTTTCCATGCTGGATGTGTTATTCTCACGATGAGTGTTTATTCCCTTGTCATTGCACGAGAGTACGACAAAGGTATTAGGGATGCCCAGTCCCGAAATGAAAAAAAAATACTGTATGCTGTCAAATAATAAATTCCTTGGAAAGTGTTGGTATGGAAGGCAACCGTGGATTCGGCTACCCATGGCTTGTGAAAGTTTGCTGGAAAAGGAATAAACTTTATTTTATGTTTGGGAACCGCCTATGATATATCTTGCATGGAAAGTGTTGGGAACCTCAAGTCATTCTCGTTGGTGGGAAAACTATACCTCCCAAAAAAATATCTCTCAATTTAAGCTTTGAGCTCTGGCACCTCTACAAATCCCTACTTCCCTCTGCAAAGGGCCTTTCTTTTACTTATGCATTTTTTATTTTTGAATTTGAGTCTCCATCTTCTCTTACAAGCACCAACTAGGAAACACTATGATCGTACTTGAGCATTGGATGTAACCAATATGCGAATGTGTTTCATGAATGGATCAATGGTTGAGCATAATGGGCTAGGGATAACTTATTTTTAGCATTGATATTTTGAAAGACATGCTTGCTTGTTGATATGCTTGAGTATCTAAATTATTATGTCAAAACTAGACTATTGCTTTGAATCATATAAAAGTTCAAATGTCCATGCTATAAAGAAAAGAATATGATATGAATTGATAGGCAGCATTCCACATCAAAAATTCTATTTTTATCACTTACCTACTCGAGGACGAGTAGGAGTTAAGCTTGGGGATGCTGATACGTCTCTAACGTAACTATAATTTGTTATTGTTCCATGTTGTTATATTATCAATCTTGAATGTTTTATAATCATTTTATAGTCATTTTATATCATTTTTTGGTACTAACCTATTGACATGGTGCCAAGAGCCAGTTGGTGTTTTCTGCATGTTTTTTACATCGCAGGAAATCAATATCAAACGGAGCCCAAACACCGCAAAACTTTTTGGAGATTTTTTTGGGCCAGAAGGAACACTATGGGCCCTGGTGGCACCTGGGGGGAGTCCCGAGGAGGGGACAACCCACCTGGGCGTGCCAGGAGGCCCAGGCATGCCCTGGTGGGTTGTGCCCACCTCGGGTGCCCCCTGGACCGCCTCTTTGCTCTATAAATACCCCAATATTCCAGAAACCGTAGGGGAGTCGGTGAAATATTCATCCAGCCGTCGCAGAGTCCAGAAACATGAGATCCAATCTAGACACCATCACGGAGGGGTTCACCACTTCCATTGGTGCCTCTCCGATGATGCGTGAGTAGTTCTTTGTAGACCTACGGGTCCGTAGTTATTAGCTAGATGGCTTCCTCTCTCTCTCTCTCTCTTGATTATCAATACAATGGTCTCTTGGAGATCCATATGATGTAACTCTTTTTGCGGTGTGTTTGTTGGGATCCGATGAACTTTGAGTTTATGATCAGATCTATCTTTTTATATCCATGAAAGTTATTTGAGTTTCTTTGATATATTATATGCATGATTGCTTATAGCCTCATATTTCTTCTCCTTTATTGGGTTTTGTTTGGACAACTTGATCTATTTATCTTGCAATGGGAAGAGGTGCCCGGTAGTGGGTTCGATCTTACGGTGCTTGATCCCAGTGACAGAAGGGGAACCGACACATATGTATCGTTGCCACTAAGGATAAAACGACGAGATTCATATCTAACGCCATAGATAAACGGATCTTGTCTACATCATGCCATCGTTCTTAATGCATTACTTCATTTTTCCATGAACTTAATACACTGGATGCATGATGGATAGCGGTCGATGTGTGGAGTAATAGTAGTAGATGCAGGCATGAGTCAGTCTACTAATCTTGGACGTGATGCCTATGTAATGATCATTGCCTGGATATCGTCATGATATTTGAAGTTCTATCAATTACCCAACAGTAATTTGTTCACCCATCGTTGCTATTTTCTCGAGAGAAGCCACTAGTGAAACCTGCGGCCCCCGGGTCTTCTTCCTCATATATTTGCCTTTGTGATCTATTTGCCTTTGCTTTTATTTTAAGATCTACTAAACCAAAAACCCAAAAATACCTTGCTGCAATTTATCTTGTTTATCAACCAATCTACCAATATTTATATTTCTCTCATGCTCGTTACCCGAAAGGGATTGACAACCCCTTTAACACGTCGGGTTGCGAGGTGTTGTTATTTGTGCACAGGTGTTATTTACGTTGTGTTTCTTGGTTCTCCTACTAGTTTGATAACCTTGGTTTCACATCTGAGGGAAATACCTAGCGCCGATGTGCTGCATCATCCCTTCCTCTTTGGGGAAAACCCGACATGGCTTTAAGCAACGTCACCCACCAGCCGGCGGACTACACGTCTGTTGGGGATATAACCCTAGGATACGACCCGCCATGTTGGGTCGGGTCACAAAGGTGGCGAGTCAAGAACCAGAGTCTAACATGGGCCGTGGCGAGGAAGCGGCAGACCTAAAATGCAGTTCACCAAGTGGGCCGGCTCAAGGCCCAGTACCGAAGACGGTGGCTCATGGACCAGAAGATACAAGCCGCCCACTGTTTGCTTACTTGGACGAGTTAGAGATGTGTTCGGTCATGAGTCTAATTATGACCCGGACTCTTGTAAGCCCAGGGTCTCGACCTAAAGGCGATCCCCTGAGGAATATTGGAGAAGTGACAATCAATCGATATCTGGGTCAAGCGAATCCGCTCCCTTGTAATCGATACTCAAGCAATAAGCACATAAGCAGGACGTAGGCTATTACCTCGATCATGAGGGGCCGAACCTGGGTAAACTCGTGTCTCTCGGCCCGCTCAATCCCGACAAGCTAGTCACCATTTGTGATGGCCTCACGTCTAAGTCCTCACACTAGGACATCCCCCGTGCTAAAACCAGGACAACGTCCGTGCCGGACAATCGGCGGACTCTACGTCCTTGCCCGGCAGCGCTCGGCGCCCGTCAGCCAGCCCACACCTCATGGGACAAGTAAAAAAGTGAAGACTCTATGCCCCACTCTTCGAGTCACTCGGAGGCTCAAAGGCTACACCTAGTGGGTGCACTGGCGCATCCCCACTGGAAAAAAGCTACGCCGGCTAAGGCCCGCAACCGGCCGCCATCGGCAATCTCAAAGACAACAAAACGAAGACCCTCTTCCCGACTCTTTGAGTCACCCAGAGGCTCAAAGGCTACACCCAACGGGTGTGTTGGTGTGCCCCCCCTAGAAAACAGTTGAGCCAGCTAAGGCCCGCAGCGGACTACCATCAGCAACCTCAAAGACAAAAATAGCGGAGACCCTCCGTCCGACTCTTCGAGTCACCCCGAGGCTCGGAGGCTAGTGACGTGGGGAAGACCCCTGGGTAGGCTCAAGGATACAAGGCAACATTTCAGAACAATGTTGGGGGAGCAACCCCCGATAAGCCAACCCTGGCCGGCTGAAGCCCGATTGGCTGGGGACGACTGGCTGGAGCCTGGCTGGCTAGAGAACAGCCGACTGGAGACCTGATTCGCTAGAGCCTGGCTGGCAGGAGCCCCGGCTAGCTCAGGCCTCGCCGGCTACGGCCCGGTGGATGCAGCCCGACAAAGTCAACATCAGGCGTCCTGTCCGACATGGGCAAAAGCTACTGTGGCCGACAGACTATAGAGGTCATACCGCAATATTCAGGCACTATTATCAAATAGTGCCACCCGCTATGTGACCCCATGGGACAAGACGGGGCAACCGGCTGGGTCCCATGGGACCTGATGACTGATGTCTATTACGCAAATTTATTCTTATAGACTCGTGTTGGGCCTCCAAGCGTAGAGTTTTGTAGGACAGTAGCCATTTTCCCTCAAGTGAATGACATAAGGTTTATCAATCTATGGGAGGCGTAGGATGAAGATGGTCTCTCTCAAACAATCCTGCAACCAAATAACAAAGAGTCTCTTGTGTCCCCAACACACCAAACACAATGGTAAATTGTATAGGTGCACTAGTTCGGCGAAGAGATGGTGATACAAGTGTAATATGGATAGTAAATATTGATTTTTGCAATAGGAACAATAAAAAACAGCAAGATAGCAAGTAACAAAAGTGAGCACAAACGGTATTTCAATGCTTTAAAACAAGGCCTAGGGTTCGTACTTTCACTAGTGCAATCTCTCAAAAGTGCTAACATAGTTAGATCATATGGCAATGCCTCGACGTGCGATAAAGAATCATTGCAAAGTTCTTATCTAGCGCAGAACATAAGATGAAATTGTTGGTGGGGTACGAAATCACCTCAAAGTTATTCTTTCTGATTGATCTTTCCAAGAGTTCATATACTAAAATAACACAAATATCCTTTCTGGTCGATCTATCCAAGAGTTCGTACTAAAATAACACCAAGTCATCCTTTCCGATCAATCTATCCAAGAGTTTGTACTAAAATAACACCATATGATACAAATCAACCAACTCTAATGTCAACTAGATACTCCAATGTCACCACGAGTATCCGTGAGTTGATTATGCAATATGCATCAAACAACTTCAGATTCATAATAATCAATCAAACACAAAGAACTTCAAAGAGTGCCCAAAGATTTCTACCGGAGAAACAAGGACAAAAATGTGCATCAGCCCCTATGCATAGATTACCCCAATGTCACTTTGGGAATCAGCGAGTTGAGTGCCAAGACATAGATCAAGTGCTCTGAAATCCATAAAAGTATTCAATTCGATAACAACGAAATCTCAAAGGGAAAACTCAATCCATCACAACAAAATAGAGAGGGAGAAACACCATATGATCCAACTATATTAACAAAGCTCGCGATACATCAAAATCGTACCATCTCAACAACACGAGAGAGAGAGAGAGAGAGAGAGAGAGGTAGAGAGATTAAACACATATCTCTACTGGCACAAACCCTTGGCACCAAGGGTGGACTACTCCCTCCTCATCATGGTGGCCCCCGGGATGATGAAGATGGTCTTCGGTGATGGTTTCCCCCTCCGGCAGGGTGCCGAAACAATGTCTAGATTGGTTTTTGGTGGTTCCAGAGCCTTACGGCGGCGGAACTTTTCGTCTACGGTTATTTCTGATGGTTTCTGTATTTATAAGATTTTTTGGCGTCTGTCTCACATCCATATGGGCTTTGAGGGGCCCACTAACCACCAGGCCACCACTTTGGCACCTGGCGCCCCTGGTGGTTAGTGGCCACCTCGTGGCTCTTCTGGCCCTCCCACGAAGCTTCGGGCGTCTCTTTTGTTCAAAAAAATCATCAAAAAGTTTTGTTGCATTTGGAGAACTTTTATTTCTACACACAAAAAAACACCATGATAGTTCTGCTGAAAACAACATTAGTCCGAGTTAGTTCTATTCAAATCATACCGACCCCATACAGAATTGTTGTAAACATGGCATGAATACTTCATAAATTATATATACGTTGGAGATGTATCAGCACCCCCAAGCTTAATTCTTGCTCGTCCTCGAGTAGGTAAATGATAAAAGAAAAAAATTGGTCAACAGGGAGAGAAGGGTTGAATCCTAACCTTTTTTAGAGTTGAGGGTTATAATTTAGATGATATTGAAGTTTGGGGTTGTAAATTAGACTAGGCCAAGAATTCGGGATTGAAATATACACTTCTCTCTTAAAAATGAAAATTGTAAATGTTCATGTTTTTTTAGAAAATGTTCAAAATTTTGAAGTTGTTAATAGTTTTTTCAGAAAAGGTTTAAAAGTGAACACTTTTTTAAACTGAGAACCTTTTCTGAAAAAATTAGAGGAGCCATAGTTGCACCGTGTTACCCACCAAAGCCAGTCATAAGTTGCAAACAACGTTTCAGACTCTCTTTCCTTCCTATTATTTTCCTTAACCAACCCCTTGCTTCACTATTCTTTGCCCGACCTAGCCCGATGCACCTCCTCGAGCCTACCCAAATCCTTCGTTAATGCCCCTCGAGCTGCCCCATTCATCGCCCGTCTTGATCCCTCCCAACAGTGTCCCCTCAAGCCTATCCCTCACCAAGCATAGAGGTGACAGGTGGCGACGCTAATGTCAACCGAAGGCATGCAACCATAGTGAGGACTTCGTCGAGGTCTTGCGAAGCTACTTGTCAGGCAAAATTCACTTTAGCTAAAGGAGTCTAGGTGCCTCCTTGTGTTGGGGTGCATGGAGTTGGAGAACTTTTTCATTATATGGTACGCTTTTCCCCCTTCTGTCTAATGCATGAACATCTTTAGAATTTGTTAACATTTCATAAAATTCGCTAATACTCTCTAAAATTGTGAACATTTTTACAAAAGTCACGAGGACTTTTTAATTTCATATTTCTTCTAAAAATATCATGAACACTTCAATTGTACTTAACAAACATTTGAACATTTATGGAAATTTAAAATTTGTGAGTATTTTTAAAACATTAGTTCAAAAATATCTTATTTTAAAAAAAAATCAAGAATAATTTTTCAATATTTTATGTATTTAAATCTGTCCAAAAAACTTAATGAACTTTGTTGAGTTTTTTAACCAATGAAGCGATATATTGGACAGGCCCATCCACACTTTAGGGTCACTATTCATCCCCCTAGGTTTTCCCCCAATGGAAGCACATATTAGTTACTTGGGAAGCACAAGTTAGTACTATTTAGTAGCACGAGTTAGTACACTTGGAGACATAATAGTACAACTTTGTGAACACATGTTATTACGGTTTCCGTGCACAAGTTAGTACAATTTTGTAGCACGAGTTAGTACACTTGGAAGAACATAACAATACAATTTTGTGAACACATGTTATTATAGTTTGCGAGCACTGTTAGTACAGTTTGAGAGTATAGGTTAGTGCAATCGTGCTTGGGCCCTTACAGGAGCACAAGCACAAGTTATTTCACTTGGGAGCATATGTTAGTTCACTTTGGGCCACACATTTCGTCTGAAAAACACATGTAATCTAGTTTTAAAGGTTTTGATGTGAGAATGCAACGATGAAAACGGTTTATAATTCGGATGCACGGTTCATGATTTTTTTAAAAATATATATGAAAAAACCCGCAAACAACCAACCCCCATCCCTCATACGTGGGTGAGAAAACCCATCAAAGCTCTTTGGCAGTGACAACTGACGCACACCGCCAGAGGAGTTTGAGGATAATACTGAAAAAATGTACCCCTTGACTAGTGATTCACATGAGAATGAGAACTCATATCACATATGTTACACGTGGGATGGCAAGCAAACACATATGTAGGCGTAGAAGGAGGATAAGTGCTCGTTTAATCTAGTGGAGGGAAGGGAAACAAAGGAAGATAAGATGAAAAAATAGAGATGATTTATAAATGATTCAAAAAATAAATATAAATGTTCATGAATCAAAATTCACATTTTTAGAATATAAATGTTCACGAATATTGGAAAATCGTCAAGATTTTAAATATTCATGAATTTAAAAAATATTCACACATTTTGAGAAATGTTCATGAATTTCAGAACATTCCTCAATTCAAAAAAATTCAAACATTCATAGACTGTTATGAACTTTAAAAATGTATTGACGAGTTAAAAAATGGTCATAAATAGAAGGAAAGTAGGAAAACATAAAAAGTAAGAACTCAAAATGAAAATGAAATAAAATCCCAAAAATAAACCCGGTGAAACAAACATGGAAAATCATGAAGAGAAGAAACTGACCGAAAGCTTCCCAAAATCATGGATGTAACATCGTGTTATGGGCCAGCCCATGTGGGTGGGTGCCTGTTTGCTCGCCCTAAACAAGTGGAAAAAGAAATTTGCAGAAGAATACGAGGAGAGACGGAAAATCCTATTTAGTGCGCAGGTCGACGGTTAGCCACCCGGCCCAAGTAACGCAGACTCCCTCTTCCATTTTAATTTTTCTCCAGTGTGTTTTTTTTCTTTTGGTTTGTTATGACTAGTTCTTTTTCTATTTTTTATTTCTTAAATTATTTAAAAATATAAATAAAAATTAAAAATATCTGATACCACTCAAATTCAACAACAAAAATTAAAATCTAGATATGTTTCAAGCTTACGTATTTTTTGAATTCGCTAACATTTTTAAAAATTAGTGAACTATTTCGAATTCATGAATATTTCTTAAACTAGTGAACATTTTAATAATCCATGAACATTTTTCTATCTGCTAATTTTTTGGTATTCATGAATATTTTTCCAATTTTGTGACCATTTTAAATTTGCATTTTTTTTTTATTTCATGGAATTTTTTGAACACTCAAAATAACCAACCTCTTTTGAATTCAAGTACATTTTTCAAATTTGTTTTTTGTTTGAAATCGGAACAATTTTATAGTAGCAAAAAACAGAAAAATAATATGATAAGACATAATAAAACAGTGGCGCTCCGCCCCCCATATAGGCGGGCCCAAAAGCGTGTGCTAGGGGAGCACGGGTGCACACTTCCTTGCTTTCCGCCGCATGGGTCACTAAATAGGAGTTCTGTGGAGAGACATGGTTGGCCGTTGCATTGGCGGGAAGACGTTAGTAGAAATTGAATACATACTATCATCTCATATGATTTGGAGCGAGCCTAACAATCTTGGGTTTTTATTATTTATGCCACTGGTTGTGTCTCACTATCCAGTTTTGTCATTAGAAGTTACAACTAGTCAAAAATGCCATCGTTTTGTTAGATGTTTGCTCAAAAATGCCATTAGACATTATTATTTTCACGTCAAACCCATTGACCATGTTATATGACAAAAAATAAGGCTAGACCCACATGTTAGTTCTCTCTATCTCAAAATGATACATATCGCTCCATTTGTCAGGAGTAACCAAGCAATAATTTTACGAAAAAATAAGAACGTTGTTGGGATCAAGTAGGCCCCACACTTTATTGTAGTGAGATAGAGGGAGAGATGGCATGTTGGTCCATAAGTATTTATGTCATTATAATAATGTCTAATGGCATTTTTGAGCAAGCATCTCACGAATCGATGACATTTTTGACTAGTTGTAACTTCTAATGGCAAAACTGAATAGTGAGACACAACCAGTGGCATAAATGATAAAAACCCAAGATTGTTAGGCTCGCTCCAAATCATATGATATGATAGTATGTATTCAATTTCTACTAACGTCTTCCCGCCAATGCAACGGCCAACCATGTCTCTCCACAGAACTCCTATTCAGTGACCCATGCGGCGGAAAGCAAGGAAGTGTGCACCCGTGCTCCCCTAGCACACGCTTTTGGGCCCGCCTATATGGGGGGCGGAGCGCCACTGTTTTATTATGTCTTATCATATTATTTTTCTGTTTTTTGCTACTATAAAATTGTTCCGATTTCAAACAAAAAACAAATTTGAAAAATGTACTTGAATTCAAAAGAGGTTGGTTATTTTGAGTGTTCAAA
Organism: Secale cereale; assembly: GCA_902687465.1. Lineage (NCBI taxonomy): Eukaryota > Viridiplantae > Streptophyta > Magnoliopsida > Poales > Poaceae > Secale > Secale cereale. Next base: position 807,119,173 of record LR738711.1, on the reverse strand, counting down.
AAATTCCATGAAATAAAAAAATGCAAATTTAAAAATGGTCACAAAATTGGAAAAATATTCATGAATACCAAAAAATTAGCAGATAGAAAAATGTTCATGGATTATTAAAATGTTCACTAGTTTAAGAAATATTCATGAATTCGAAATAGTTCACTAATTTTTAAAAATGTTAGCGAATTCAAAAAATACGTAAGCTTGAAACATATCTAGATTTTGATTTTTGTTGTTGAATTTGAGTGGTATCAGATATTTTTAATTTCTATTTATATTTTTAAAGAATTTAAGAAATAAAAAATAGAAAAAGAACTAGTCATAACAAACCAAAAGAAAAAAAAACACACTGGAGAAAAATAAAAATGGAAGAGGGAGTCTGCGCTACTTGGGCCGGCTGGCTAACCGTCGACCTGCGCACTAAATAGGATTTTCCGTCTCTCCTCGTATTCTTCTGCAAATTTCTTTTTCCACTTGTTTAGGGCGAGCAAACAGGCACCCACCCACATGGGCTGGCCCATAACACGATGTTACATCCATGATTTTGGGAAGCTTTCGGTCAGTTTCTTCTCTTCATGATTTTCCATGTCTGTTTCACCGGGTTTATTTTTGGGATTTTATTTCATTTTCATTTTGAGTACTTACTTTTTATGTTTTCCTATTTTCCTTCTATTTATGACCATTTTTTAACTCGTCAATACATTTTTAAAGTTCATAACAGTCTATGAATGTTTGAATTTTTTTGAATTGAGGAATGTTCTGAAATTCATGAACATTTCTCAAAATGTGTGAATATTTTTTAAATTCATGAATATTTAAAATCTTGAAGATTTTCCAATATTCGTGAACATTTATATTTTAAAAATGTTAATTTTGATTCATGAGCATTTATATTTATTTTTTGAATCATTTATAAATTATCTCTATTTTTTCATCTTATCTTCCTTTGTTTCCCTTCCCTCCACTAGATTAAACGAGCACTTATCCTCCTTCTACGCCTACATATGTGTTTGCTTGCCATCCCACGTGTAACATATGTGATATGAGTTCTCATTCTCATGTGAATCACTAGTCAAGGGGTACATTTTTTCAGTATTATCCTCAAACTCCTCTGGCGGTGTGCGTCAGTTGTCACTGCCAAAGAGCTTTGATGGGTTTTCTCACCCACGTATGAGGGATGGGGGTTGGTTGTTTGCGGGTTTTTTCATATATATTTTTAAAAAAATCATGAACCGTGCATCCGAATTATAAACCGTTTTCATCGTTGCATTCTCACATCAAAACCTTTAAAACTAGATTACATGTGTTTTTTCAGACGAAATGTGTGGCCCAAAGTGAACTAACATATGCTCCCAAGTGAAATAACTTGTGCTTGTGCTCCTGTAAGGGCCCAAGCACGATTGCACTAACCTATACTCTCAAACTGTACTAACAGTGCTCGCAAACTATAATAACATGTGTTCACAAAATTGTATTGTTATGTTCTTCCAAGTGTACTAACTCGTGCTACAAAATTGTACTAACTTGTGCACGGAAACCGTAATAACATGTGTTCACAAAGTTGTACTATTATGTCTCCAAGTGTACTAACTCGTGCTACTAAATAGTACTAACTTGTGCTTCCCAAGTAACTAATATGTGCTTCCATTGGGGGAAAACCTAGGGGGATGAATAGTGACCCTAAAGTGTGGATGGGCCTGTCCAATATATCGCTTCATTGGTTAAAAAACTCAACAAAGTTCATTAGGTTTTTTGGACAGATTTAAATACATAAAATATTGAAAAATTATTCTTGATTTTTTTAAAATGAGATATTTTTGAACTAATGTTTTAAAAATACTCACAAATTTTAAATTTCCATAAATGTTCAAATGTTTGTTAAGTACAATTGAAGTGTTCATGATATTTTTAGAAGAAATATGAAATTAAAAAGTCCTCGTGACTTTTGTAAAAATGTTCACAATTTTAGAGAGTATTAGCGAATTTTATGAAATGTTAACAAATTCTAAAGATGTTCATGCATTAGACAGAAGGGGGAAAAGCGTACCATATAATGAAAAAAGTTCTCCAACTCCATGCACCCCAACACAAGGAGGCACCTAGACTCCTTTAGCTAAAGTGAATTTTGCCTGACAAGTAGCTTCGCAAGACCTCGACGAAGTCCTCACTATGGTTGCATGCCTTCGGTTGACATTAGCGTCGCCACCTGTCACCTCTATGTTTGGTGAGGGATAGGCTTGAGGGGACACTGTTGGGAGGGATCAAGACGGGCGATGAATGGGGCAGCTCGAGGGGCATTAACGGAGGATTTGGGTAGGCTCGAGGAGGTGCATCGGGCTAGGTCGGGCAAAGAATAGTGAAGCAAGGGGTTGGTTAAGGAAAATAATAGGAAGGAAAGAGAGTCTGAAACGTTGTTTGCAACTTATGACTGGCTTTGGTGGGTAACACGGTGCAACTATGGCTCCTCTAATTTCGGAGAGATGCAAATCACCATCTTCCCCAACTCCTCCAAATCGGCACTATGCAGACAACCGGCTTCTCCTTCTCAATTCCGCGGAATTAGGGTGTTTGGCCCAACCTCGACCACGAAGTTGGAGAAGCTACCAGCTGTAGAGCTACCAAACATGCCCTACATGTACAACAACTAAATCATAATACAAGAACCTGGTCGGTGGGTGTAGGATTCTAACCAATCCTAGTTTTATTAGATAGTGCTATAAGGAAGAAAATCGACTCTTGGTCAGGGGGCTCTCAATTCCCTGCATCATGCGAGCAACATCACCCTGTGATGAAGAAATGGGAAAGTTGGAAAAGATAGTGAAATCACAAAGTCAATCACAATCTTAGAAGAATCCCAATGGAGGATGAAGCCCATTATGCTCGTTCCCATAGACCATGGAAATCCCCTTTACATGAACCAATGCATGTTATCAAAGTTTACTAAGATATCATTGACGTTTCACCATTAATAATGGCATTTGTGATTTCTCTATAATAGACACATTTACCTTTATCTTTCCTTTACCATCAAGGGTATTGGTGGTTAACTGTACCAGGCCAAGAGGCTATAAAAGGCACTCATTGGTCATTTGTGGATGATATCACTCTTATCAAAGTATATTTCACCTAAATAGTGGTGTTGAGAGCTCTTCTTCATGGTGCAAGCATCTTCCATCTCTTTTAGGGGCACGTGAGAGGTTTTGAAAAGGATGCCTAAATCAAAGTATTCCTCTCGATGGATTATTGTTCTCGCTTCTCAACGATTTACCTTGATCTTCTCAAGAGCGCAACTAGGCACCACATTTTGTAGAATTGAACTTGTATAAAGGTCTAAGTGTTCTCTATTAAAGTACGACGACCCGTAGCACGACCAGTGCACGCCCCCTCCCTTATATCATCTTCACTACAACAACGGTGAGTCACCAAATCCATTACTTGATAAAACACATCAGGTGTGTCCCTAGCTATGCACCATTCAACAACTTGAGGTTCCCACCTTTGGGCTGGATGACGAATCTGACTCTTAAAAAACGTTATTGTAGCTAGTGCATGGCAGGTATTTTTCCGTTTCATTACCAGAGCTTGTGGAATATTGAGATATGAACAACCAATATAGAGATGTTGACTTCAAAGAACCTTAGTTTTACTAGGGAGTTTTGTTCTTTGTGTTTGTTGGGTCATTCCAATCTAGTGTGCTACTTTTACTCAATCCATAAAGACATATCAATGTTGTAAACTAATATGATCTCTCCACCATATCTAATATCACTGCGATTTAAATTCCGGAGAGAAAAAAAGATGAATTGGTCATGATTCATCACCGCAACGGTAATTTCTCTTGGCTTCGAATTCCAGTGAAGCATCTATCTTGAAAAAGAAATGTACCTACAAGTTTTCATAAATTCCAAGAAAAATCCATGTGTAGATGCGACTATGCGAGAATACACTATAGATGAACAAAAAATCATGGAAAGCTGATTTTACTTGTGAGGTCCACATGAAAAAACGAAATAAATTGAGAATTTTTGTCTATTATGGAGGGCAAGAATGTTTTAGAATGTTTTTCCCTCTTGAATAGCATGTTGTTAGTCTTAATTGCTAAACTGCGTATACCTTTCTTTCAGAAATTTCTTGAAAACTATATACTTCTTTCTAGAGAGCTCACGACAAACTAGGAGAAAAATAATAATTCCGCACTCACAACTGAAAGCACTACTAGTCAGAATTTCGTACGAACTCATATTCGACGTATTCGCCGCCTTCTATTCCAAGAAAAAAAAATAGGTTTCATTTGCCTCCTGTCGGTGTTGCCTTAGGTCCGTCTCGTCTCCGGTGGCCCTAGGGCCATAGAGGCGTGGTGGACCCAGGCCCTTGCTAGCGGGAGATATCATACTTTGTTTTTATGTGTGTTTTTGAATTCATTTAGGGTTTGTGTCCTGTTCAGAAAGGTGAGGCGGCGGTGGCCCCCTGAAGATGGTATAAGGGTCTCCCCACCTAGCCGATGTCCCGACGATTCATCTAGTGTCGTTAGGGAGATGGGTCCTCGGATCTCGCGGGATTCGGGCGATGCTGGTCTTCGATGGATCTGCTTGGATTCATTCTTTGTTCATGTGTCTGTAGGTTGGATCCTTCTGATCTACTGTTCCCTTCATTAGCGACAATTGTTGTTCTAGTGCGCTGGTCGTGTGGGGTCATGATGAATTCCCGACCGTCTACTATATCAAAAAAATTCCTGGTTCCGGTGAGGGAGGGGCGTTGATGGTAGCACGCTTTCGATTTTCTTCAGTACTTGTAGTCGTCGAGGTGGCCTACGGACCTGAATATAATTTTTGTTTATTGTTGGTGCTCCTTGTACTGCCATAACATATGTTGAGTATGTCCAATTCTTTTCCAAAAATAAACACTACAGATCAAAGCACATGCCCTCCAGGAGTGTATTTACATTTCATATGAAAGTACTATTCTGGTCCCGAGCTCAAATGCACCGTGTGAACTATAAAATCGAAAAATATAATTAAAAATTCAAAAAATTCTGAATTTTCTTGTGATAAACTTTGACAAATATTTTGTATGCATACAAAATTCCAGCACGAAATGACATTCATGAAAATCGTGGCAAAAAAAGTCAATGCTGAAATTTTGCAAGCATATAAAACATTTGTCAAAGTTTACCAAAAAATCAAAAAAATGTTTCAAATTTTATTTTGATTTTACTGTTCATCAAAGAGCATTTGAGCTCGGGAGCATATATTACACATCCCATTTCATCCACTAGTCTTGCATGTCAATGATCAATTGGTCGGCGTCCATATGCATCTCCATCGCGCAATCACCAGGCCCCACTGCAGTCGGCAACACATCATCTTTATCCTTACTTTTTCTGTTTCTTAACAAGTCGTTTGGAAATTTTGCATCCATGCATTAACCGCAGGCTATAAAAATGGCCGACAGAGCATCACGTCAAAACGGCGAATCCTTCCCTTGGTTTCCACGCTCCTCGCGCGTTCTTTTCCCATTCTTTTTTCCCCTTCACGCTTTACCGATGCGACTTCTGTAACGTTATGTCGACCACGGAATGTTTGCTGCCAACAAATTTAGGGTTCCATTGATTCATAGGGATTTTGAAGGATTATAATTCTTAGGATTTTTTCATATGATGGTAGTTTGATTCATAGGGTTGAATCATACATGAATTTTTTCTAATATTTTTTGCTACTTTTCATAGGATTTCTAGCATCAACCGCAACCTCTTTTAAAAAAATCTTTTTTTCTTTCTAAAATACGATCAAACAACTCAAAATCATGTAGGATTGAGATGAGCACAGCATTCCAATTCTATGTGTTTTCTATTTCTGTGTTTTTAGAATTCTGCGAATCAACAACAACAACAAAAAATGGCCTTCTTTTTCCTCCTCCACAAAAAAATATCACAAGCTTTCCTCTTTCTCCTGTCGGCGCCGCCGGTACGCTCCATCTCCGATGGCCTTGAACCATGAAGGTGTGGACGCCCTGGGCTCCTCGCCGGCGGGAGGGTCCCCGCGCTCGTTTTTGTTTGATTCAGTGTCATGATTGGGGTTATGTGGCAGCGGCTATATCCCTTAGTAGGAATAATGTCTCTCACGTTCTATCCCCGTTTTGATGGTGCGTCTAGCATCGTCGGAGGGCGTGTGAAGGTGTGTCTCCGACGGATCCCCTGGGATTTGGTCAGTGCTGGTCTTCGGTGGATCTGTTTTGATCTGGTCTTTGTTCGTCTTCATTTGGGTGTTTATATGTTTGATCCTTCTGATCTATGACCTTCTTCATCAGTAATGGTTGCTGCTCTGATGCGCTGGTCCTATGGTGCATTAGCACGACGACTTTCCGTCTGTCTACTACAACAAGATTTGCACACTCCGGTGAGGGAGGGGCGATGACAGCGGGATGCCTTCGACTCGCTTCAATGCTTGTAGTCGTCGCTGGATGGTCTACGGATCTGGTTGTAATTTTTATTACTTCAGGTGTTCTTTGTATTGGAAGTGAATAGATTAGAAGTTAAAAAAACAAAAACAATCCGCCTCCTCCTCCTCCTCCTCCACAAAAACTAGGGTTTTTGCCTCCCGCCGTAGGTCCGCCTCCTCTCTGGTGGCCTTAGGGCCATGGGGGCGCGGTGGATCTCGGCAAGGGTCGGCGGAGGGCTCCGTTTTTAATCGTTTCTTTCAGTTTTGCTAGGGTTTGTGTCCTGCTCAGGAGGACGAGACGGCGGCGGCTCCCTGAAGATGGAATAAAGGTCTCCCGCCCTAGCCCCCGTTCCGGCGATGCGTCTAGCATCGTTGGTGGGCGTGTGGAGGTGTGTCTCCGGCGGAACTATCTTTGGTGGATTTGCTCGGATCTCGTCATTGTTCGTCTACATTCGTGTGTCTTCGGATTGAATTTTCTGATCTACGTTATTCTTCATCTGCGGCGGTTGCTGTTCTGGTGCGCTGGTCCTACGGGGCCTTAGCACGACGACTTCCCGGCTGTCTACTACAACAAGTTGTGCCCGACTCCGGCGATGGAGGGTCGATGACGGCGGCGCGCCTTCGACTCGCTTCGTGATGGTAGTTGTCGCTAGGTGGTCTATGGATCTGCATGTAATTTATGTTATTTCTGGTATTCGTTGTACCGCCATGATTGAAGATGAATAGATCAGAAATTTTCTCGAAAAAAAAACAAAAACAAAAAACCAGGGAATCAAAGAGGCTCCAAATATTTATTACAGACTGCACAAACCGGGGCTAGTTTACAATCAACAATACAAAACTCCACATTTGCCTGACCCAGCACGTAGCCAACCAGCCGTACGGACGTTTAGGCCGGCAAAATTTGCAGGGGTTACTAATTCCATTAGAGCAGATTAACTAATCGGCTCCATGTAAATTGCTCATGCATGACGCCACTGATTAGCTAACAACCAGAGAAACTGGGGGACATCGACATGCCAATGTGTGAAATGCATCAGCTATCTAGCTCGATCGACCGGATTCTACGTACCGTACATCGAATTGTAGAAGAAAAATGAGCAACTTGCACAATCAAAAGTGAGCCTCTCGCATCATGGAGTTTCTTTAGGCAACTTGCCCTAAGACTAGTCCCAAGGTGGTACTACCAATTATCTCGATTGCGGGCCAAGTAAAGATATTCCCCGTACAAGGGGGGCGGCCCGCTCTGGTTTTTCTTCTAACTTTCTTGAATTGAGCTACGAACAAGTTGTTTATTTGTTATTTGAAATGTATGCGCGCGGGGCGCCAAGTGGGCTCGCGAGATTTCTCACGATCGTGATAATGGGAAACTTGCAAGGTGCAGTGTAGTGTCCAAGTGAGCCGCATGCAAGCTACTACTAGTTGTGATCTGTTTAATAGTTTTCCATGGGTCACCGTCGAGGTATAGTTCGTCCCCGAGAGCGTTTCCACGCGTGAGTAGCAATTGGGCAAAACTTCGCGTCGGCGAGATCGACTTAGACAGCAACACGGATAATGATAGGAGGTGCGGATTGATTTGGTGCACGCGGTTCATTTGATTAGGATTAAGCACATGAGTAATGCACACGGCCACATATACGTACTTCATCATGTAGATTTACACGTATATGTAAGATCTCTCTAATATCGTATGCAAAGTTCGAGTAATATGTAGTCGAATCGGTACTGCACATTGATTCAACCACTAATTAAGTTAACAAGATGAGATGATTTACACAAAAGAACCAGGTGCACAAAGCAACACACAAAAAATCACATGACACTAGGGCTGATGCAGGGTGCAAATCATGTCGCTCCAGATTCCAGAGCCCCAACCTTGCGCGCATGGTACGGTCTACGGCGTCGGCGGTACCTTTCTGGTCGGCCGGAGTGCATGACGTACGGGCATCAATTGACGTGCGGCACAGCCAGCGCGAGCTGCTCCGCCGTGCGCGCGAGCGACTGGAGGTTGCACCGCACGATGGTGTCCACGAACAGGCGCGTCTCGTCACTGGTGTTCCCCGGCGGCACGTCCACCACGTACGACTCGACCACCAGGGTCACCCGCGGCGCCCCGGCCGCCGTCGACGCCACCTCGTTCACGGTGGTCACGGACCGGTAGTTGGCGAGGCGGTGCTCGCCGCCGACGATCCGGAAGCTGAGCACGCGCCGCTCGTCGTCCAGGATCTCGAGCCGCTCGCGGCTGCTGGTGCCGGGCAGGCCGGAGACCACGCGCACCTCCCGCACCGACCCCACCGCGCCACCGTCGCCGTCCACCAGGCGGCAGCTCTTGATGAAGCGCTTGTACGCCTGCGGCCGGTCGAAGCGCCGCACGACCGACCACACCGCCTCCACGGGCGCCGCGATCGCCTGCACCACGGCCGAGCAGCACTGCCCCGCGCCGGCCGCGTGCTCGTGGTACCGCGCCACCTCGCCCGGCACCGCGGCGCCCTGCGCCACCAGCGCCTTACAGCCGGCGCTGATCCGGCTGCGCTGCTGAGGCGACGGCCGTGCAGCTGCGTACGGCATTGCAGACAAGCCGCGAGCGGATCGAGATTGTGAGTTTTATCGCTGTGAAGAAGAAGAGTGGGTGGGTTAGGAACTTAGATTAACGGAGGAACTTCTAGTCTTGGATGTGCTATATATGTCAAATGGGAGACCAAGAGTGGATGGTTGCAAGTTAAATACTACTAGTCCTAGTTAATTTTCTTTAGGAGGTTGCACTTGCTTTCGTTACTTTGTGCTGGGAGAAGCAAGTTGATGCGGTAGTTTAGGAATTGTTTCTAATGAACGGGTGGTATGGAGAGTGAAGCCTAAAACGGGGGCGGTTAGTTTGACAATCTCTAGAAGGGTGGTAAAGGCTACCATCTCTCTCTCTCTCCCCAGAATTTTGAGGTTAATTTTGATTAGCGAGTTATATGTCGTAAAAAGGTTATAACATTAGAACCACTTAGGTATCCAATGATACTATGGCACATAATTTATATCATTTTCTTGGTCAAATTTCTGATCAAAGTTAAACTTAGAATTTGGGGCGTGAGTGAACCTCGAGATCTGCCATTTTGCCGGTCTCATCTACAAATCCGCGGCTAGCAATTAATAAGAACATAAGGGTTAGTTGTGAAGATCTGCAGGGCAACCATTGTCTATCGTGCCCAGTCTTAGAAAATGGGCTAATCCGGCTAGGAGGATTGAGATATATAAGGTTGTCTTCTCTTAAAGAGATCACCTAAAGATTATTGATCTATCCATTGTATGTGCTCATGTGTCTTCCTATCCATTCTAACCACAACATTTAATACTATAAAAATAAGCATTAACTGTTGAGATAAAAAAATGTGAAAATGAATTATGCATTTGTATTGACATGTATAAATGACACCGATGATGCAATAGTGCATACCTCGCATGTGCATGATTAAGATGTCGCATAGCTAAACATCACACACACATAAAAGATCACATTGGCAAAGAGCAAAATTGTGCAAGACTAAGACAACGCCTGAGGTGTGTTAATCTGTAGGCTATGTCGTCATGCATGTTAGGTAAAAACATACTGGCTACCTGCCTCAGCCGTGTAAACATCGCCGTAAATAGTTGTCGGTTTTCCTAATGCTATCTTAAGGGTTTTCTCTGAAAATATGAAATTACCTTCATGCCAAAATATAAGACGTTTTATAGGCTAGTTTAGCCAATAAAAACATTGTTTTGATACAGAGGTAGTATTTAGTGTAATGAGCCAAAACTGATGTGCCAGTTGATCGTAGAAAATATATTAAAGTAGGATCCATGTTGGCATGTTGTTTGGGATTGACCTTTTGATATATATAGCAACTACCACTTGAAGCATCGATAATTGATGACAAACTATTTAGTACAGAGTACGACGGCAAAACTGATTAATGAAAGGTTTATTTAGCATGTAGTTCATGGATACGGGAATCCTTAGCCACTTGGTAATAGAAAGGAATATGTGAAACGTTTTGTATTGGTGCTTGGTGTTGTATTATTGCACTATTTTATCCAGAGTGACTTCTGAATTTGCGTGGAAGATGGCATGGATGGATGTACATTGAACTTTGTTAGCCCGGTATCCTGGAAAGTATCTAAATTATAAACTTGTTAGGTCCACTTGTTTCATATAATTGTCGGTTGTTTAATTGGCTACAGGCCGTGAGTGTATGGTATCCCTTGTCGCTCCTATGGTGGCAAAGCGCTTCTCTCTCCTCGTCGCCGCCGGCCAGTAAGGTTTCTAGGACATCACACATGCCGGTCCGGTTCCTAGAAAGTTGTTCCAATTTCGGTTGGCAGTGTGTTCGTGAGTGTGGCATTGGTGTTTCTTGGGAGCGTTTTGTTGGTTCTGATGTGCATCATGGCACCACGGCGCCGAACACATCCACGAGGTTTCTCAATAATCCGGGCAATAGATGGTCCCTGCCAGGTGAATTTTGAAAAAACCCACAGAGAATCAATGTTGGGTTTTTGAACACTGCGACCAATTCCTTGATGTGGTTTTCGTTAGTTGAATGTGGCAACGACATCACCGACACGACATTTCTTTCTAGAAGTGTTGTTTTAGAATTTCAAATGTTATGGTGAAAACCTATGTTCTAGCATTCACTGGTTAATTTCGGTAATGTTGTCGTTTGTGTTCTTGAAGGTGCTAAGGTGGTGTTTCAGTTTTTTCATAGGTTGTTTAGGACCTCTTTGATTACAAGATATCTTAAACGCAGGAATAGGAAATACACAATAATGGAGTGGCATGCCATCTTCCATACTACAAGACTTGTATAGACGTTTGATTTGACACATGAAAATGTAATATTCTTCAGATGAGGCTGGAGTGAATGAGAAAGGTTTTATGAAAGCTAGTACAAGCGATCCTACCGAAAAAATATGGATTGTAATCCTAGGAATCAAATAACAAAAACAGAAAAAAAAAATGAATCCTCCAAGATTCCTTCGAAAATATGGGTCGTGTTTAAGATTCGGATTTATGGGTTTATGTTATGCTTATTTATGGGTTTATGGGTTGTGTCTGTGAGTGTGCATGTAACCTCGCCACTCCAACAAAAGGTTATCAGACCATATGTGTTACATGTAACCAAACACCACATACTCTTTATATGCCTAGAGCAGGCATGCAATCAAATACCATGGGTGTGTTTCTTCTCAACGAGGCTGAGGAGGATGCAAATAAACAAACTATGTGCAAAAAATGTTTCTTAGCATGTATTCGCTTAGGCCATGTTTGGTTCATGACTAACTTTACCACAACTAAGATTAGGCAAAGTGTGGCTAACAAAATGGTCATCACAAGTATGGCGAGCTTTGGCAAAAAAGTTGAGCCTATGACATGTGGACCATGTTGTTAGAAAAGTGTGGCAATGAACCAAACACATGCCTAAGTTGTTGTAGCATGACTAAGATTAGGCATGACAACCTTAGGTTGCAAACCAAGCAGGCCCTCAGTCAGGCCCAAGTCGGTCACGTATGCAAAGAGACAAAAAAAACTTTGTAGGCTACTGCACCTGAAAAGATGTCATTTTATTGTCTGTCAGGCTAGCCTATTGTCTAGAAGTTTGGTTCATCACCTAGCCTGATGGCTACCAAACCAGCTAAGACTTGTTTGGTACTAGATGGAAAGTGCGGCTTGCCGCACCCCCGCACCCGTGCCGGGTGCGGTCATAGCAAACCTCGTAATAAAGCTATAATATCAAAGGTGACTGCATGCAACAATTCAATGGGCATTTTCATCAGGATTAAAACAACTCAAAGCCAACCCTATAAACAACTCAAAGCAGTCCAACCTTATGTCTGACAATTTTATTAGCCATTAAGCGACCAAATGTTGTATCCATAACTACAATGGAGGTGGTGCAAAAAGAGATAGAGGTAAGAGTGGTGGCAAACAGATACAAAAGGAGACCATTGATCCAACATTAAGATTTCTTAAAGACACATGAGGAAGCCAACAATTATTAATAGTGACCCGGTAGTAATCGCCTTGGTGCACGGTGATTGTCCAAGTCAATGATCCAGCTTCTGTTGTTTCTCAGGGAAGCATTAGTCCGGTAGAAATAATCAAAATCCATTACAGAGTTAAATATGATTCAGTAGAAAACATCAAATTTAGTACAATGTGGATGGATATTCCACTCACACAAAATGTGACATACATATATGTTAGATAATAACGAGAAATAAACGAGACACGGGAGACATAAATTTAACGTGGAAACCCTTGCGGGAGAAAACCACGGACGCACGAAGGCGCAATCACTATGAGGAGGAGTATTATAAGCACGAGACGACATGCCGTCTTAGGTGCGACTACGTGGGGTATATAAGAGGGCAATACATGAGAGTCCTTGGAGGACAAGTAAACAAGTTGTACTCGTACGCGTCGGTACCAACGCAAAGGCCCACACCGTATGTACTACGTCTACTCCAATACGGTACAATTTAGATCACAATTTAACAATCTTCACCTTGAGCCAAATTCCCTCCAGTAGTCGAAATAAAGTAAATAACTCCATCCAAATCAGCATAAACACCTTGTGCGTCAAAGTCCATAGGACTAGTGAGAAATACCAACTAAGCCTGAGGAAATCTCAAACTTATTGGTCGGAACTGGCTTTGTACTCATATCAGCAGGATTATCATGAGTACTTATCTTGCATACCTTCAAATCGCCTTCAGGAACAACATCTCGAATATAATGAAATCTAACATCGATGTGCTTCGTTCTCTCATGATACATTGGATTCTTTGTAAGATATATAGCACTTTGACTGTCACTAAATACGGTAGGCAAGATAAATCTCCACAAAGCTCAGCGTACAAACCTTTCAACCAGATAGCTTCTTTGCATGCCTCAGAAATAGCCATATACTCGGCATCAGTAGTGGAACAAGCCACAATAGACTGTAAAGTTGCTCTCCAACTCACAGCACAACCACCAATCGTGAAAACATAACATGTGAGCGATTTTCTCTTATCCAAATCACCAGCAAAATCAGAATCAACAAAACCAACAAGTCCATCTCCAGTTTTCCCAAACTGTAAATAAGCATTAAAAGTACCTCGCAGGTATCTGAAAATCCACTGAACTGTTTTCCAATGCTCTTTTTCAGGATTAGCCATGTATCTACTGACAACACTCAATGCATATGATAAATTCGGACGGGAACAGACCATAGCATACATAAGTGAACCAACTGCACTCGAATAGGGAACTCTAGACATGTACTCAATATCTGCATCTGACTTAGGACATAAAGCTGATGATAATTTGAAGTGTGCAGCTACCGGAGTACTTACTGGATTGGCACTATGCATATTAAAATGATGAAGAACTTTATCAATATATCCCTTCCGACTTAGATATAATTTTCGAGATGGTCTATCTCTGGATATTTCCATGCCAAGAATTTTCTTTGTTGCACCCAAATCCTTCATCTCAAATTCATTACTCAATTGCTTCTTTAGTTCATTAATATCTGACATACTCTTTGCAGCAATTAGCATATCATCAACATAAAGGAGCAAATAAATAGTTGAACCTTTGACAGTTTTTAAATAAACACATCTATCATAATTAGACCTTTTGAAACCTCGAGAGAGCATAAAGGTGTCAAATCTCTTGTACCACTGTCTACGGGGTTGCTTCAGTCCATAAAGAGATTTCTTTAACTTGCAGACAAGCTTTTCTTTTCCAGGAATAACAAAACCTTCAGGTTGTTCCATATAAATATCCTCTTCTAATTCTCTATGTAAAAATGTAGTTTTAACATCCAATTGTTCAAGCTCAAAATCATTCATGGCAATAATACTAAGTAAAGTGCGAATAGAGCTATGCTTCACAACCGGAGAAAAGACTTCATTATAGTCAATACCTGGAATCTGACTGTAACCTTTAGCAACTAACCTTGCTTTATATCTTGTCTCATCATTAGAAGAAACACATTCTTTCCTCTTGAAAACCCACTTGCAACGAATAGGTTTCTTCTCTCTAGGTAATCTTACTAAATCCCAAGTGCCATTCGTTTCAAGTGATTCCATCTCATCATGCATAGCGGTCATCCACTTATTACTATCACCAGAAATAATAGCCTCGGAATATGAAGAAGGCCCGGCATTACCTTTAATTTCTCTGCAACAGATAAAGCAAAAGAAACAATATTGCACTCTTCAATTAACCTTTTAGGTTTATCAATACCCCGCCTAACTCTGTCACGTGCAGGATTCCAACCGGGTGGAACAATAGGCTGATTTGGAGTGGGAGTGACATGTTCATCATCAACGACGGGTTCATCATGTGCATTAACATTTTCATTACCGGATGTATCACCTGAATCAATAACATGCTCCACCTGAACAGCAGGATGCTGAATAGTAGCATGTTGTTCACTCTCAACAGGAACATTAGTAGATGTAACATCATGTAACATAGCAGATTCATTAAAGATAACATTTCTGCTAATAACAACCTTCTGGGTTTTAGGATTCCATAATTTAAAACCTTTAACACCAGACTTATAACCAAGAAAGATGCACTTAACAGCCCTAGGCTCCAATTTTCCATTATCAACATGAGCATAAGTAGTGCAACCAAAAACTCTCAAGTATGAATAATCAGTAGGTGAACCAGACCATACCTCAATTGGAGTTTTCTTATTAAGAGCAATAGATGATGAACGGTTAATGAGATAACAAGCAGTGGAAGCGGCCACAGCCCAAAAACGCTTGTGCAAACCTGCATTAGACAACATGCAACAGGCTCTGGAAATAATGGTTCTATTCATACGCTCAACAACACCGTTTTGTTGAGGAGTATAAGGAACGATGTAGTGTCTGACAATGCCTTCAGACTTGCAATAATTCTTAAATTTCTTAGAACAGAATTCCATACCATTATCAGTGCGAAGTATTTTTACCTTCTTTTCAGTTTGTCTTTCAATCATAATCTTCCACTCCTTAAATGCTGAGAATGCTTGCCATTTATGCTTTAAGAAATAAGGCCAAACTTTTCTTGAATAATCATCAATTATAGTCAGCATGTAACTAGCACCACCTAATGACTTCTTGCGAGATGGTCCCCATAAATCAGAATGCACACAATCAAGAATACCTTCAGTTGTATGAGTCGAAGTATTGAACTTCACCCTCTTATGCTTGCCGAAGATACAATGCTCACAAAATTTCAATTTACCAGTTTTGTATCCTTTAAGAATACCTCTCTTATTTAACTCTGCCAAACCAAGTTCAATCATATGTCCAAGACGCATATGCCAAAGGTTAGCAGCATCACAATCAGAATTCTTTCAAATAACTGGAGTAGCATTACCTGAAACGGTAGAACCTCGAAGGTAATAAAGACCGTCGGTCGAACTTAAGTCACCTTTCATCACAATAAGGGAACCACTGGTGACCTTCAAAACACTATCTCCGCCTGAATACTTGTACCCCTTTGCATCAAGGGCACTCATAGAGAGAAGATTTCTCTTCATCTTCGGAATATACCAAACATCTGTCAAAGTTCTGATTGTGTCATCAAACATATTGATTCGAACGGAACCTATGCCTTCAATCTTGCATGGTGAATTATCAAAACCCAAAACGGAACCAGCCGCAATAGTGGAATCAAAAGTAGTAAACCAATCTCTATGTGGACACATATGAAAAGTACATGCAGTATCAAGTATCCACTCATCATTGATCTCAGCACATCCAGCAATAACGACAAGAGCATCATCGGAACTATCATCACGAGCAACGTTAGCAGAATTTTCACCTTGTTTGTTACCTTTCCTCTTTTCTTTATTCTGCAACTTGAAACACTCTGAGATGTCATGCTCGTCTCTCTTGCAATATCTGCAATACTTCTTGTCTCTAGATTGCGACCGGCCCCTGTGGTCGTTCTTAGTTTTGCCTCTGTTTCCATTATTGGAGTTCTTCTCCTTTGTCCTGCCACGAACAGATAATCCCTCGACTTGGGATGAACTCGAACCATCATGAGGCACCATTAATTTCGTCTTCTCCTTAGAGTTCAAAGCTTCATAAACTTCATTAAGTGTGAGAGTATCACGACTGTATAATATGGTGTCTCTAAAATTGGTATAAGAACTTGGCAGTGAACAAAGTGACATTAAAGCAGTATCTTCCTCTTCATACTTAACCTCCATTGTAGCTAGATCGGATATGATCTCTTTAAATTCTGAAATATGATTCAAAACATTATCTCCCTCGGGTTACCTATGCAGGAATAATTTTTGCTTCAGATGCATCTTGCTGGTAAGATCTTTTGTCATGCAAATCCCTTCCAGCTTTAACCATAGAGCGGCGGCAGTTTTCTCGCTCAAAACTTCTTGTAAAATATTATTATGCAAATGGAGTTGAATTTGTGACAAAGCCTTACAATCATTTCTTTTTTCCTCATCAGTCCAGTCCTGAATTCTATTCTTCCCAAAATTATCCAGTGCTTCATCATAGTCGGACTGTGCCAACAACACCCGCATCTTGAGTTGCCATAGGGTAAACCTTGTGTCACGGTCGGATACGTCTCCAACGTATCTATAATTTTTTATTGTTCCATGCTATTATTTATGAAGTCTTGGATGTTTAATGGGCTTTATCATTCACTTTTATATCATTTTTGGGACTAACCTACTAACCCAAAGGCCCAGTCCAGATTGTTGTTTTTTTGCCTATTTCAGGGTTTTGCAGAAAAGGAATATCAAACGGAGTCCAAATAGAATGAAACCTTCGCGAGAGATATTTTTGGAGGAAATCACGCTCGGGAAACGTCAGGACCAAGTCAGGGGACAGAGGGCCTGCCCTCGAGGGTGGGGGGCGCGCCCCCTTCCCAGGGCACGCCCCCCTGCCTCGAGGCTGGCCCCTATGGCCCCCGGTGCCCTCCTTCTTCCTATATATACCTACGTACCCCAGAAACTCCATACGCAAAGAGAAAACCCTAATTCCACAGCCGTAGCTTCTGTTCCCGTGGATATTCCATCTTGGAGCCTGTTCCGGGTGGGGGATCCATCACGAAGGCCTTCATCATCATCATCATCATCGCCCTCACCATGAGTTGTGAGTAGTTTACCACAGACCTTTGGGTCAATAGCTAGTATCTAGATGGCTTCTTCTCTCTCTCTGGATCTCAATATAAACTTCTCCTCGGTCTTCGAGGAGATCTATTCGATGTAATCTCTATTGCGGTGTGTTTGTTGAGATCCGATGAATTGTGAGTTTATGATCAAGGTTATCTATGAAATATATTTGGTTCTTCTCTGAACTTTTTATGTGTGCTCATAATATCCTTGCAAGTATCTTCGAAATATTGGTTTGGTTCGGCCTACTAGATCTATAGTTCTTGCAATGGGAGAAGTGCTTGGCTTTGGGTTCAATCTTGCGGTGTCCTTTCCCAGCGATAGTAGGAGCAGCAAGGCACGTATTGTATTGTTGCCATCGAGGATAAAAAGATGGGATTTTCATCATATTGCTTGAGTTTATCCCTCTACATCATGTCATCTTGCTTAAGGCATTACTCTGTTCGTATGAACTCAATACACTAGATGCATGCTGGATAGCGGTCGATGTGTGGAGTAATAGTAGTAGATGCAGAATCGTTTCGGTCTACTTGTCTCGGACGTGATGCCTATATACAATGATCATGCCTATATAGTCTCATAATTATTCGCTTTTCTATCAATTGCTCGACAGTAATTTGGTTACCCGCCGTAGAATACCTCTATCATGAGAGAAGCCACTAGAGAAAACTATGGCCCCCGGGTCTATTCTCAACATATCAATCTACATCTACTTTACTTTTCTTGCTTTTATTTGCTGTTTTATTAAACTAAAAATACCAAAAATATAATTATCATCTCTATCAGATCTCACTCTCGTAAGTGATCGTACAACCCCTTATCGCGTTGGCTGCGAAGTTCTTATTTGTTTGTGTGCAGGTGCGAGGGACTCGCGCGTGGTCTCCTACTAGATTGATACCTTGGTTCTCAAAAACTGAGGGAAATACTTACGCTACTGTGTTGCATCTCCCTTTTCTCTTCGAGGGAATACAACGTAAGCTCAAGAGGTAGCAAGAAGAATTTCTGGCGCCGTTGCCGGGGAGGCTTACGCAAAAGTCATATACCAAGTACCTATCACAAACCCTTGTCCTTCGCATTACATTTATTTGCCTCTTGTTTTCCTCTCCCCCACTTGACCCTTGCCGTTTTATTCGCACTTCTTCCACCGTGTGTTTATCGTTCGCTTGCTTCTCGTTTGCTTGTGTGCTATGTGCCTTCTATGTGCTTGCATCTTTGCTTGCTATCTATTGTTATGGATCACCTTAAAGTGTTCTACTTGGATCATCTTCGATCCTTATGCGCTCATGTTGAAACCCCAACTATCCTAGTTGATGGGAAATCTTTAGATGAGCATGCTCATTTTGTGCATCGCCGTTTGTCTGAAAAGGGGATACTCTTATGGGATCAGATAAACAGCTTGTTGTGTTATGCTGGGAATCTTTGTGAAATCTGTGATTTTACTTGTTGCTCTAAGAACCCTGAAAAACACCTCCCCTACCTATGTGAGTTTAATGATAATGAAATCTTATCTTTTTATGCAAAGGGTGTTTATAGTTACTATGATATCGAACGAATTGAAGAATTTGTTGCTTTTAAGGGTGCTTATGAAGTTGCTTCTTTGATTGAAAAGTATGATATTACTCTCTATGAATCTGAAAATTTTGACATACTTAAATATTGCTATGAAAACTATGCTCATAATGCCAGTATCAAAGAATTTATTGAAGGAATGACCGCTGCTTTGAAGGAAAATAATGATATGCATGAATCTATAGATAATTATGATTCCAATGATTTGATTGAAATATCCCTTGATGAACATGATGCTTGCTATTCTTGTGGACATGATGCCAATATTTATGAAGAAGAATTTGATATAGTTCCCTATGTTAAACATGAGATCGTTTCTATTGCACCCATACTTGATAGTTCCTTCAATGAAAAGCATGATTGCAACGATGCTATTATAAATTCTCTTGATGTTAATTGTGCTAATGATATGCAAAACCCTAAGCTTGGGAATGCTAGTTTTGCTATGACTACTATTTGTTGCAATGATCATGATTGGGGTGATTCTTCTTATGATTTTGAAAATTTATTTAATCCCCATGATGAATATGAGATTTATAATAATGTTTGCAATAATATTGAAAGTGGGTTTGGAAGATTGTCAACTTTAGATCCCACTATTTTGGAAGAGTGTCAACTTCGCATGCATGTGGATCGTGTTGAGAATATGTTATGTGATATATATTTTGTTGAATTTGATCATGATCCTACATGCAATTATTATGAGAGAGGGAAATATGGTTGTAGAAATTTCATGTTACTAATTTACCTCTCGTTATGTTGAGATTGCTATTGTTTCTTTCTCCTTCCTTGCATATGCTAGATCTTGCTTGTCTTCATAATTTGTTTTCATATAAGATGCCTATACATAGGAAGTATGTTAGACTTAGATGTGTTTGTCACATGCTTTATGATGCTCTCTTTGTGCTTCAAGTCTTGTCTTCCATGTGAGCATCATTGAATCCTCAAGCCTATCTTAATGGCTATAAAGAAAGAGCTTGTTGGGAGGCAACCCAATTTTATGTTTTTTGTTTTTGTTGATGTTAGGGAATAAATATTACATATAGCCTCTGATTAAATGTGGTTTCATGTTTTTTTAAGTGTTTGTGCCAAGTAGAACCTTTGGTAAGTCTTGTGTGAAGTTTATATGATCTTGCTGTAAAAACAAAATCGTTAGCGCTCGCTAAAGTAGTCGTGGGATTTTACTTGAGCGTGCTTTTAGTTTATTATTTTTGCTGCTGATTGGTAGACAAATTGCGCAAATTTACCAATTTAGTTTGAATTTTTTGGAGTTCCATAAGTAGGCGAACCCTGCAGATTACCACAGACTGTTCTGTCTTTGACAGATTCTGTTTTTTCATGTGTTGTTTGCTTATTCCGATGCATCTATGAGTAATATTGGAGGATATGAACCATCGAGAACTTTGAGTACAGTAGGTTTAACACCAATATAAACAAATAATGAATTCATTGTTGTACCTTTGAGTAGTGGTTTTCTTTCTCATACTAACGGAGCTCATGAGAATTTTTGTCTAAGTTTTGTGTTGTGAAGTTTCCAAGTTTTGAGTATTGCTTTGATGGACTATGGAACAAGGAGTAGCAAAGGCCTAAGCTTGGGGATTCCCAAGGCACCCCAAGTAAATTCAATATAATCAAAAGCCTAAGCTTGGGGATGCCCCGGGAAGGCATCCCCTCTTTCGTCTTCATCCATAGGTAACTATACTTGGGGCTATATTTTTATTCGCAACATGTTATGTGTTTTGCTTGGAGCGTCTTGTATAATTTGAGTCTTTGCTTGTTAGTTTTCCACAATCATCCTTGCTGGACACACCTATTTGAGAGAGTTAAATATGGCCTAGAAATTGTTAGAACACTCTATGTGCTTCACTTATATCTTTTGAGTTGAATAGTTTTTGCTCTAGTGCTTCACTTATATCTTTTAGAGCATGGTGGTGGTAATATTTTGTAGAAATCTTTGAACTCTCATGCTTCACTTATATCTATTTGAGAGTCTATTAAAACAGCATGGTAAAGTGTTTAGGCTAAAGAAACTAGTCTTCACATGATAAACATCCAATGTCAATGTAGTAAAAAAATTCACACCAAGTGCATTGAATAGAAAGAGATGTTGGATGCTTGATAATTGTTTTGAGACATGAGGATAGTAATATTAGAGTCATGCTAGTGGAGTTATTATGAAATTGAGAAATACTTGTGTTAAGGTTAGTGATTCCGTAGCATGCACGTATGGTGAACCGTTGTGTGACTAAGTTAAAGCATGAGGTATTTGTAGAGTGCCAACCTATGTGTGAAGGTCGGGGGAGCGCGATGGTTAACTCCTACCAACCTCCCCCCTAGGAGCATGCGTTGATTGCTTTGTTTTGATGACTCATAAATTTTTGCAATAAGTATATGAGTTCTTATGACTAATGTTGAGTCCATGGATTATACGCACTCTCACCCTTCCACCATTGCTAGCCTCTCTTGTACCGCACAACTTTCGCCGGTGCCATAAACCCACTATATATCCTTCCTCAAAACAGCCACCATATTGTTCCTCAAAACAGCCACCATACCTACCTATCATGGCATTTCCATAGCCATTCCGAGATATATTGCCATGCAACTTTCCACCGTTCCGTTTATATGACACGCATCATATTGTCATATTGCCATGCGTGATCATGTAGTTGACATCGTATTTGTGGCAAGGCCACCATGCATAATCTTTTCATACATGTCACTCTTGTTTCATTGCACATACCGGTACACCACCAGAGGCATTCATATAGAGTCATACTTTGTTGTTGTAGTATCGAGTTGTAATTTTGTGTTGTAATGGAAGTGTGATGATCATCATTATTAGAGCATTGTCCCATGGGAGGAAAGGCTGAATCTATAAAGCCCCTCTGCAAAAAAAGGCTGAAGAAAAAAAGAAAGGCCAAAAAAAAGAAGAAAAAAGAAAAAAGGGGACAATTGCTACTATCTTTTTCCACACTTGTGCTTCAAAGTAGCACCATGTTCTTCATTGTAGAGAGTCTCATGCTTAGTCACTTTCATATATTAGTGGGAATTTTCATTATAGAACTTGGCTTGTATATTCCAACGATGGGCTTCCTCAAATGCCCTAGGTCTTCGTGAGCAAGCAAGTTGGATGCACATCCACTAGTTTCTTTTGTTGAGCTTTCATCATATTTAGCTCTAGTGCATCCGTTCCATGGCAATCCCTACTCACTCACATTGATATCTATTGAAGGGCATCTCCATAGCCCGTTGATACGCCTAGTCGATGTGAGACTATCTCCCTCCTTTTTGTCTTCTCCACAACCACCTCTATTCAACCCATAGTGCTATATCCATGGCTCACGCTCATGTATAGCGTGAAAGCTGAAAGGTTTGAAAAGATAGAGTATGAAAACAAGTGCTTGGCTGAAACCGGGGTTGTGCATGATATGAATATTTAGTGTGATAACGAGGGAGCATAGCCAATACTATATGATTTTGTAGGGATAACTTTCTTTAGCCATAGTATTTTGAGAAGACATGATTGCTTTGTTAGTATTGCTTGAAGTATTGTTATTTCTTATGTCAATATAGACTTTTATCTTGAATCTTTCAGATTTGAACATTCATGTCACAATTAAGAGAATTACATTGAAAAACTATATTGGTTAGCATTCCACATCAAAAATTCTTTCTTTATCATTTAACTACTCGAGGACGGGCAGCAATTAAGCTTGGGGATGCTTGATACGTCTCCAACGTATCTATAATTTTTTTATTGTTCCATGCTATTATTTATGAAGTCTTGGATGTTTATGGGCTTTATCATTCACTTTTATATCATTTTTGGGACTAACCTACTAACCCAAAGGCCCAGTCCAGATTGTTGTTTTTTGCCTATTTCAGGGTTTTGCAGAAAAGGAATATCAAATGGAGTCCAAACGGAATGAAACCTTCGCGAGAGATATTTTTGGAGGAAATCACGCTCGGGAAACGTCAGGACCAAGTCAGGGGACAGAGGGCCTGCCCTCGAGGGGGGGCGCCCCCCTTCCCAGGGCGCGCCCCCCTGCCTCGAGGCTGGCCCCTGTGGCCCCCGGTGCCCTCCTTCTTCCTATATATACCTTCGTGCCCCAGGAACTCCATACGCAGAGAGAAAACCCTAATTCCACCGTCGTAGCTTCTGTTCCCGTGGAGATTCCATCTTGGAGCCTGTTCTGGGAGGGGGATCCATCACGGAGGCCTTCATCATCATCATCATTGCCCTCACCATGAGTTGTGAGTAGTTTACCACAGACCTTCGGGTCCATAGCTAGTATCAAGATGGCTTCTTCTCTCTCTCTGGATCTCAATACAAAGTTCTCCTCGGTCTTCGAGGAGATCTATTCGATGTAATCTCTTTTTGCGGTGTGTTTGTCGAGATCCGATGAATTGTGAGTTTATTGTCAAGGTTATCTATGAAAGATATTTGGTTCTTCTCTGAACTTTTTATGTGTGCTCATAATATCCTTGCAAGTCTCTTCGAATTATTGGTTTGGTTTGGCCTACTAGATCTATAGTTATTGCAATGTGAGAAGTGCTTGGCTTTGGGTTCAATCTTGCGGTGTCCTTTCCCAGTGATAGTAGGGGCAGCAAGGCACATATTGTATTGTTGCCATCAAGGATAAAAAGATGGGGTTTTCATCATATTTCTTGAGTTTATCCCTCTACATCATGTCATCTTGCTTAAGGCGTTACTCTGTTCGTATGAACTCAATACACTAGATGCATGCTGGATAGCGGTCGATGTGTGGAGTAATAGTAGTAGATGCAGAATCGTTTCAGTATACTTGTCTCGGACGTGATGCCTATATACAATGATCATGCCTAGATAGTCTCATAATTATTCGCTTTTCTATCAATTGCTCGACAGTAATTTGTTTACCCACCGTAGAATACCGCTATCATGAGAGAAGCCACTAGAGAAAACTATGGCCCCCGGGTCTATTTTCAACATATCAATCTACATCTACTTTACTTTTCTTGCTTTTATTTGCTGTTTTATTAAACTAAACATACCAAAAATATAATTATCATCTCTATCAGATCTCACTCTCGTAAGTGACCGTAAAGGGATTGAAAACCCCTCATCGCGTTGGCTGCGAAGTTCTTATTTGTTTGTGCAGGTGCGAGGGACTCGCGCGTGGTATCCTACTGGATTGATACCTTGGTTCTCAAAAACTGAGGGAAATACTTACGCTACTGTGATGCATCTTCGTTTCCTCTCGAGGGAATACAACGCAAGTTCAAGAGGTAGCACGGTCCAGCAGCGGAAGATCGTACTTCATGGATGCCATGAGTCGATAAAATCTGGATATTGTACGGGTGGTGGACGTAGCACTTGAGGATAAAAAAGTAATCCTATAGCCTTCATGTGTAGGATAGGAGTACTAGTTGAGGTACTTGATGATTGCTATGGTTCTCCGGTCTTCGCGTGAGGATGTGACGGCTGGCCAGATCCTTTGCTCCCGAAGCCTCGGGCGTGATGCGTTAGTGCAGCAGATTATCGCATGCACAGGAGTCGGCTAACACGGCGACTTGATATTTGACAGCGGCGGGTAGCCAAAGCCTCGGTGGACTGCTCGATTAATAAACAGATCAGCAGCTTGTACAACAGCTCGCACCGGAATCAGTCTCCAATCCGGAGACCGCAGGACGGCGGCGGCGCGCACAGCCGAACCCTAATATCTCATATCAAATCTCATATCTAAAACTTGGCTCTGATACCACTTGTTAGATAATAACGAGAAATAAACGAGACACGAGAGACACAAATTTAACGTGGAAACCCTTGAGGGAGAAAACCACGGACGCACGAAGGCGCAATCACTATGAGGAGGAGTATTACAAGCACGAGATGACATGCCGTCTTAGGTGCGACTACGTGGGGTATATAAGAGGGCAATACATGAGAGTCCTTGGAGGGCAAGTAAGCGAGTTGTACTCGTACGCGTCGGTACCAACGCAAAGGCCCACACTGTATGTACTATGTCTAGTCCAATACGGTATAATTTGGATCACAATTTAACAATATATACGCCCTTTGTAAAGAAATATAAGAGGGTTTAGATCACTATTTTAGTGATCTACGCTCTTATATTTATTTATGGAGGAAGTACTTTTCACAAAGGGAGGTTGCCTAACCCATACTAAAATAGCTATGAGCATGATTTGAGGAAATCAGCAAGGGTAAGTATCAGCAACTATATGAACAGAGCGCATCGAGTATCCATCTGTAAACATATGCAAAAGGATTAACCGTTAAACACCACCAAAATGTTATCTCTTTAGGGGCAGCTGGGCAAAGGGGATGCAAGAAATGAAGGAAATATGCCCTAGAGGCAATAATAAAGATGTTATTTGTATTTCCTTATATCATGATAAATGTCTTTTATTCATGCTAGAATTGTATTAACCGGAAACTTAGTACATGTGTGGATACATAGACAAAACAGTATGTCCCTAGTATGCCTCTACTAGACTAGCTCATTGATCAAAGATGGTTATGTTTCCTAGCCATAGACATTAGTTGTCATTTGATCAACGGGATCACATCATTAGGAGAATGATGTGATGGACAAGACCCATCCGTTAGCATAGCACTATGATCGTTTAGTTTTACTGCTATTGCTTTCTTCATGACTTATACATGTTCCTATGACTATGAGATTATGCAACTCCCGAATACCGTAGGAACACCTTGTGTGCTATCAAACGTCACAACGTAACTAGGTGATCATAAAGATGCTCCACAGGTGTCTCCGAAAGTATTCGTGGTGTTGGCATAGATCAAGATTAGGATTTGTCACTCCGAGTGTCGGAGAGGTATATCTGGGCCCTCTCGGTAACACACATCACAATAAGCCTTGCAAGCAAAAGACTAATGAGTTAGTCACGAGATTATGTGTTACGGAACGAGTAAAGAGACTTGCCGGTAACGAGATTGAACTAGGTATAGAGATACCGACGATCGAATCTCGGGCAAGTAACATACCGATGACAAAAGGAACAACGTATGTTGTTATGCGGTTTTGACCGATAAAAGATCTTCATAGAATATGTAGGAACCAATATGAACATCCAGGTTCCGCTATTGGTTATTGACCGGAGATGAGTCTCGGTCATGTCTACATAGTTCTCAAACCCGTAGGGTCCGCACGCTTAACGTTTGATGACGATCGGTATTATGAGTTTATGAGTTTTGATGTACCGAAGGTAGTTCGGAGTCCCGGATGAGATCACGGACATGACGAGGAGTCTCGGAATGTCCGAGACATAAAGATTGATATATTGGACGACTATATTCGGACACCGGAAGTGTTCCGGAAAAGTTTCGGATTTAACGGGATTGCCGGAGGGGGTTACCGGAACCCCCTACGAGGGGGATGGTCCATAGTGGGCCTTATGGAAAAGAGAGAGGCAGCCCATAGGGGCTAGCCGGTGCCCCACCTAGGGTTCCTAGTTGGACTAGGATTGGGAGGCGCCACCTCTCCTTCTTTTCCTTTCCCTCTCTTCCTTCTTTGGTAGTTCCTACTAGGAATAGGATTGCAATCCTATTCCTAGTAGGATTGCACTCCTAGCCGCACCATAGAAGGGCCGGCCGGCCTCCCCCCTTGCTCCTTTATATACGGGGGCAGGGGGCACCCAAAGACACACAAGTTGAATTGTTCCAGCCGTGTGCGGTGCCCCCCTCCACAGAAACACACCTCGGTCATACCATCGCGGTGCTTAGGCGAAGCCCTGCGCCGGTGAATACATCATATCCATCACCACGCCGTCGTGCTGACGAAACTCTCCCGTGAAGCTCAAATGGATCAAGAGCTCGTGGGACGTCATCAAGCTGAACGTGTGCTGAACGCGGAGGTGCCGTACGTTCGGTGCTTGATCGGTTGAATCGCGAAGAAGTTCGACTACATCAACCGCGTCACTTGACGCTTCCGCTTCCGGTCTACGAGGGTACGTAGACACACTCTTCCCTCTCGTTGCTATGCATCTGGTAGATAGATCTTGCGTGATCGTAGGAAAATTTTAAAATACTACGTTCCCCAACAGTGGCATCATGAGCCAGGTCTATGCGTAGATGATATGCACGAGCAGAACACAATGAGTTGTGGGCGATACTAGTCATACTGCTTACCAGCATGTCATACTTTTCTTCGGCGGTATTGTGAGATGAAGCGGCCCGGACTGACATTACGCGTACGCTTACGCGAGACTGGTTTCACCGTTACGAGCACTCGTTGCTTAAAGGTGACTGGCGGGTGTCTGTCTGTCTCACTTTAGCTGAATCAAGTGTGGCTACGCCCGGTCCTTGTGAAGGTTAAAACAGCACATACTTGACGAAACATCGTTGTGGTTTTGTATGCGTAGGTAAGAACGGTTCTTGCTAAGCCCGTATCAGCCACGTAAAACTTGCAACAACAAAGTAGAGGACGTCTAACTTGTTTTTGCAGGGCATGTTGTGATGTGATATGGTCAAGACATGATGAGTTATACGGTTTTTGTATGAGATGATCATGTTTTGTAATGTCATCGGCAACTGGCAGGAGCCATTTGGTTGTCGCTTTATTGTATGAAATGCAATCGCCATGTAATTGCTTTACTTTATCACTAAGCGGTAGCGATAGTCGTAGAAGCAATAGTTGGCGAGATGACAACGATGCTACGATGGAGATCAAGGTGTCGCGCCGGTGACGAAGGTGATCATGAAGGTGCTTTGGAGATGGAGATCAAAAGCACAAGATGATGATGGCCATATCATGTCACATATTTTGATTGCATGTGATGTTTATCTTATTATGCTTCTTATTTTGCTTAGAACGACGGTAGCATTATAAGATGATCCCTTACTAAATTTCAAGGTATAAGTGTTCTCCCTGAGTATGCATCGTTGCGAAAGTTCGTCGTGCCGAGACACCACGTGATGATCGGGTGTGATAAGCTCTACGTTCAAATACAACGGGTGTAAGCCAGTTTTGCACACGCAGAATACTCGGGTTAAACTTGACGAGCCTAGCATATGCAGATATGGCCTCGGAACACTGGAGACCGAAAGGTCGAGCGTGAATCATATAGTAGATATGATCAATATAAGATGTTCACCATTGAAACTACTCCATCTCACGTGATGATCGGACATGGTTTAGTTGATTTGGATCACGTGATCATTTAGATGACCGGAGGGATGTCTATCTAAGTGGGAGTTCTTTAAGTAATATGATTAATTGAACTTTAATTTATCATGAACTTAGTCCTGATAGTTTTTGCATATCTATGTTGTTGTAGATCAATGGCCCGTGCTACCGTTCCTTTGAATTTTAATGCATTCCTAGAGAAAGCTAAGTTGAAAGATGATGGTAGCAATTACACGGACTGGGTCCGTAACTTGAGGATTATCCTCATTGCTGCACAGAAGAATTATGTCCTTGAAGCACCGCTAGGTGACAAGCCCCCTCCCGCTAATGTGGACGCTTTGAACGTCTGGCAATCGCGGTCTGATGACTACACGATAGTTCAGTGTGCCATGCTTTACGGCTTAGAACCGGGACTTCAACGACGTTTTGAACGTCATGGACCATATGAGATGTTCCAGGAGTTGAAGTTAATATTTCAAGCAAATGCCCGGATTGAGAAATATGAGATTTCCAATAAGTTCTACAACTGCAAGATGGAGGAGAATAGTTCTATCAGTGAACACTTGCTCAGAATGTCTGGGTACTACAATCATATGACTCAACTTGGTTGCAAAGTTGACAAGGATAGTGTTATTGATAGAGTTCTTCAATCACTGCCACCAAGCTATAAAGGCTTTGTGATGAACTATAATATGCAAGGGATGCAAAAGACAATTCCTGAGCTCTCCGCCATGCTCAAGGCTGCGGAGGTAGAAATCAAGAAGGAACATCAAGTGTTGATGGTTAACAAGACCACTAGTTTCAAGAAAAAGGGCAAGGGAAAGAAGGGGAACTTCAAGAAGAATAGCAAGACAGTTGCTACTTCCACGAAGAAACCCAAGTCTGGAGCCAAGCCTGAAACTGAGTGCTTCTACTGCAAGGGGACTGGACACTGGAAGCGGAACTGCCCCAAGTATTTGGCGGATAAGAAGGATGGCAAGGGAACAAAGGTATATGTGATATACATGTTATTGATGTGTACCTTACTAATGCTCGTAGTAGTACCTGGGTATTTGATACCGGTTCGGTTGCTAATATTTGTAACTCGAAACAGGGACTACGGATTAAACGAAGATTGGCTAAGGACGAGGTGACGATGCGCGTGGGAAACGGTTCCAAAGTCGATGTGATCGCCGTCGGCACGCTACCTCTACAACTACCTTCGGGATTAGTTTTAGACCTAAATAATTGTTATTTGGTGCCAGCGTTGAGCATGAACATTATATCTGGATCTTGTTTGTTGCGAGACGGTTATTCATTTAAATCAGAGAATAATGGTTGTTCTATTTTTATGAATAATATCTTTTCTGGTCATGCACCCTCAAAGAGTGGTCTATTCTTATTGGATATCGATTGTAGTGATACACATATTCATAATATTGAAACCAAAAGATGCAAGGTTAATAATGATAGTGCAACTTATTTGTGGCACTGCCGTTTAGGTCATATTGGTGTAAAACGCATGAAGAAACTCCATAGTGATGGACTTTTGGAATCACTTGATTATGAATCACTTGGTGCTTGCGAACCATGCCTCATGGGCAAGATGACTAAAACTTCGTTCTCCGGAACTATGGAGCGAGCAACAGATTTGTTGGAAATCATACATACTGATGTATGTGGGCCAATGAGTGTTGAAGCTCGCGGCGGGTATCGTTATTTTCTGACCTTCACTGATGATTTGAGCAGATATGGGTATATCTACTTAATGAAGCACAAGTCTGAAACATTTGAAAAGTTCAAAGAATTTCAGAGTGAAGTAGAGAATCATCGTAACAAGAAAATAAAGTTTCTACGATCTGATCGTGGAGGAGATTATTTGAGTTACGAGTTTGGTCTTCATTTGAAACAATGTGGAATAGTTTCACAACTCACGCCACCCGGAACACCACAGCGTAATGGTGTGTCCGAACGTCGTAACCGTACTTTATTGGATATGGTACGATCTATGATGTCTCTTACCGATTTACCACTATCATTTTGGGGTTATGCTTTAGAGACAGCTGCATTCACGTTAAATAGGGCACCATCTAAATCCGTTGATACGACACCTTATGAACTATGGTTTGGCAAGAAACCAAAGTTGTCGTTTCTTAAAGTTTGGGGCTGCGATGCTTATGTGAAAAAGCTTCGACCTGATAAGCTCGAACCCAAGTCGGAGAAATGTGTCTTCATAGGATACCCAAAAGAGACTGTTGGGTACACCTTCTATCACAGATCCGAAGGCAAGATATTTGTTGCTAAGAATGGATCCTTTCTAGAGAAGGAGTTTCTCTCGAAAGAAGTGAGTGGGAGGAAAGTAGAACTTGATGAGGTAATTGTACCTTCTCCCGGATTGGAAAGTAGTACATCACAGAAAATTGTTCCAGTGATTCCTACACCAATCAGTGAGGAAGTTAATGATGATGATGATCATGAAACTTCGGATCAAGTTTCTGCTGAACGTCGTAGATCAACCAGAGTACGTTCCGCACCAGAGTGGTATGGCAACCCAGTTCTGGAAATCATGTTACTAGACCATGATGAACCTGCGAACTATGAGGAAGCGATGATGAGCCCAGATTCCGCAAAATGGCTTGAAGCCATGAAATCTGAGATGGGATCCATGTATGAGAACAAAGTGTGGACTTTGGTTGACTTGCCCGATGATCGACAGGCCATCGAAAATAAATGGATCTTCAAGAGGAAGACCGACGTAGACGGTAATGTTACTGTTTACAAAGCTCGACTTGTTGCGAAAGGTTTTCGACAAGTTCAAGGAGTTGACTACGATGAGACTTTCTCACCTGTAGCGATGCTTAAGTCTGTCCGAATCATGTTAGCAATTGCCGCATTTTATGATTATGAAATCTGGCAAATGGATGTCAAAACTGCATTCCTGAATGGATATCTCAAAGAAGAGTTGTATATGATGCAACCAGAAGGTTTTGTCGATCCAAAAGGTGCTAACAAATTATGCAAGCTCCAGCGATCCATCTATGGACTAGTGCAAGCATCTCGGAGTTGGAATATACGCTTTGATGAGGTGATCAAAGCATATGGTTTTATACAGACTTTTGGAGAAGCCTGTATTTACAAGAAAGTGAGTGGGAGCTCTGTAGCATTTCTAATATTATATGTGGATGACATATTGTTGATTGGAAATGATATAGAATTTCTGGACAGCATAAAAGGATACTTGAATAAGAGTTTTTCAATGAAAGACCTCGGTGAAGCTGCTTATATATTAGGCATCAAAATCTATAGAGATAGATCAAGACGCTTAATTGGACTTTCACAAAGCACATACCTTGATAAGATTTTGAAGAATTTCAAAATGGATCAGTCAAAGAAAGGGTTCTTGCCTGTATTACAAGGTATGAAGTTGAGTAAGACTCAATGCCCGACCACTGCAGAAGATAGAGAGAAAATGAAAGTCATTCCCTATGCCTCAGCCATAGGATCTATCATGTATGCGATGTTGTGTACCAGACCTGATGTGTGCCTTGCTATAAGTTTAGCAGGGAGGTACCAAAGTAATCCAGGAGTGGATCACTAGACAGCGGTCAAGAACATCCTAAAGTATCTAAAAGGACAAAGGATATGCTTCTCGTGTATGGAGGTGACAAAGAGCTCGTCGTAAACGGTTACGTCGATTCTAGCTTTGACACTGATCCGGATGACTCTAAGTCACAAACCGGATATGTATTTTTTATTGAACGGTGGAGCTGTCAGTTGGTGCAGTTCCAAGCAGAGCGTCGTGGCGGGATCTACGTGTGAAGCGGATAAAGGAGTTCATATCCGATCTAGGTGTAATACCTAGTGCATCGGGTCCAATGAAAATCTTTTGTGACAACACTGGAGCAATAGCCTTGGCGAAGGAATCCAGGTTTCAAAAGAGAACAAAGCACATCAAAAGACGCTTCAATTCCATCCGCGATCTAGTCAAGCAGGGAGACATAGAGATTTGCAAAATACATACAGATCTGAATGTTGCAGACCCGTTGACTAAGCCTCTTCCACGGGCAAAACATGATCAGCACCAGGACTCCATGGGTGTGAGGATCATCACTTGGTAATCTAGATTATTGACTCTAGTTCAAGTGGGAGACTGAAGGAAATATGCCCTAGAGGCAATAATAAAGATGTTATTTGTATTTCCTTATATCATGATAAATGTCTTTTATTCATGCTAGAATTGTATTAACCGGAAACTTAGTACATGTGTGGATACATAGACAAAACAGTATGTCCCTAGTATGCCTCTACTAGACTAGCTCATTGATCAAAGATGGTTATGTTTCCTAGCCATAGACATGAGTTGTCATTTGATCAAAGGGATCACATCATTAGGAGAATGATGTGATGAACAAGACCCATCCGTTAGCATAGCACTATGATCGTTTAGTTTTACTGCTATTGCTTTCTTCATGACTTATACATGTTCCTATGACTATGAGATTATGCAACTCCCGAATACCGTAGGAACACCTTGTGTGCTATCAAACGTCACAACGTAACTGGGTGATCATAAAGATGCTCTACAGGTGTCTCCGAAAGTATTTGTGGTGTTGCCATAGATCAAGATTAGGATTTGTCACTCCGAGTGTCGGAGAGGTATCTCTGGGCCCTCTCGGTAACACACATCACAATAAGCCTTGCAAGCAAAAGACTAATGAGTTAGTCACGAGATGATGTGTTACGGAACGAGTAAAGAGACTTGCCGGTAACGAGATTGAACTAGGTATAGAGATACCGACGATCGAATCTCGGGCAAGTAACATACCGATGACAAAAGGAACAACGTATGTTGTTATGCGGTTTTGACCGATAAAAGATCTCCGTAGAATATGTAGGAGCCAATATGAACATCCAGGTTCCGCTATTGGTTATTGACCGGAGATGAGTCTCGGTCATGTCTACATAGTTCTCGAACCCGTAGGGTCCGCACGCTTAACGTTTGATGACGATCGGTATTATGAGTTTATGAGTTTTGATGTACCGAAGGTAGTTCGGAGTCCCGGATGAGATCACGGACATGACGAGGAGTCTCGGAATGTCCGAGACATAAAGATTGATATATTGGACGACTATATTCGGACACCGGAAGTGTTCCGGAAAAGTTTCGGATTTAACGGGATTGCCGGAGGGGGTTACCGGAACCCCCTACGAGGGGGGATGGTCCATAGTGGGCCTTATGGAAAAGAGAGAGGCAGCCCATAGGGGCTGGCCGGCGCCCCACCTAGGGTTCCTAGTTGGACTAGGATTGGGAGGCGCCACCTCTCCTTCTTTTCCTTTCCCTCTCTTCCTTCTTTGGTAGTTCCTACTAGGAATAGGATTGCAATCCTATTCCTAGTAGGATTGCACTCCTAGCCGCACCATAGAAGGGCCGGCCGGCCTCCCCCCTTGCTCCTTTATATACGGGGGCATGGGGCACCCAAAGACACACAAGTTGAATTGTTCCAGCCGTGTGCGGTGCCCCCCTCCACAGAAACACACCTCGGTCATACCATCGCGGTGCTTAGGCGAAGCCCTGCGCCGGTGAATACATCATATCCGTCACCACGCCGTCGTGCTGACGAAACTCTCCCGTGAAGCTCAACTGGATCAAGAGCTCGTGGGACGTCATCAAGCTGAATTTGTGCTGAACGCGGAGGTGCCGTACGTTCAGTGCTTGATCGGTTGAATCGCGAAGAAGTTCGACTACATCAACCGCGTCACTTGACGCTGCCGCTTCCGGTCTACGAGGGTACGTAGACACACTCTTCCCTCTCGTTGCTATGCATCTGGTAGATAGATCTTGCGTGATCGTAGGAAAATTTTAAAATACTACGTTCCCCAACAAGAAAGCCACATCACAAGATATTATTCCCGCATAATTAAAGCATTACAATTAGATAATTATGATGGAATGTCTCAAAACTTTGCTGAGCAGATGGAAATAGTAAACTCTTTGATACAATGATGGGTAAAACTCTACTGGGTGCAGGGCTGGCTCTGGGATTTCAAAGGCCCCAGGGCAAACTCCACTAGTGGGCCCAACAGAGAGAAAATTTTGATTTGATACATGAATGGATAAACTTAAAGTTATAAAGACTGATAATTTTCCATTAGAATCAAGTATCGAATAATATTTCTTGAATGTGTTCGTAACCAAGCATCATAGAAGCTACAATGCAAAAAGAAAAAGAGAAATAGCATGCTAACAAACCAGACCCCCAAGCCTTTAGTAATCATGCAAAACTCAAAGTCTCCAAAACAAGGTTGTCTTACATCTGAATGATCGAGTGACACTGACGGATTGACCCAGGCCTGAACTGACCGAGGCTGACAAGCTCCACCACAAACAATGGAATAAACCAAGCGATTTGGCAGTCTGACACGCTAACGAATGGATGTGGCTGCAAGCGATGTAAAAAGAAAGAACAATCTGACACCGGATAGAGATTTTTTAGATTGAGAATATGAAAAAATGACTCACCCAGCAGGCGGTGAACTGTAGGTTTTCAATATGAGATTCTAAAAATTACCTGATGCATTGTCTCACCAATTTCTTGCCGACTTGATCACTCCCGTGCCTCTGTCTCCAACAGTCAAACTCTCTGTGATCGTGCGTGATTAGGGAATTAGGGATTATAGTCAGGGGTTGGGCGTATGAACGAGGACACATGACTCCATGCGTGATTCACTCAAGATAAAACGAAGCATCAACTGTGTTGTGTGCTTGCTAGATGGCATGGACAGATGGGCTGCTTGTGCGATAGATGGGCATTTTTATTTTACTAGCAAAAGAGCCCATGCGTTGCAACGGGAGAGAAAACATAACACACGCTCTTAACCCAACAACCATCACTCAATACCATAATATGTCCATCTCCTTTATTTTAGCGAGGCATTATATTTGTGTTGCCGCTGATCCTCCTTCTCACCCTCGCCGGTGATGGCCTCGATGTTCACACAAAACAAAACAAAACAAAACGCGTTTGAATATGGTCAATCCTAAGGCGTCTCTCTCTTCCTCTCTCTCTCTCTCTCTCTCTCTCTCTCTCTCTCTCTCTCTCGTTTTCTCTCACTCTCGCGATGAGAAATCTGTTGTTTTCCCCTGCGACATTTTTAGAGGTATGCATGTGTAGTTAATGATGTTTTCTTTCCCTATATGGTTATAGTGGGGTGTTTATTTGCAATCCGGATCACCACCGGTACGAAACAAAAAAATCATGCGCTATAAATTATAAGTTTGCTTCTAAAACAATATTTTAATAATATTTAAAAGGTAAAATTAATATCATATTCATATTCCACATATTTTTCTAATCAAATTTCATATATAACATGTTAAAATCGGAGTTATGGTTTAAAAGATACGTATAAGTTAGAAAATCATTTGCTTGACTTAAGTATCTTCCAAAATAATATTTAAAAATACTTAACAGGTCAAAATAATCTCATATTCATAGTGTACTATTTTTCTAATCAAATTTCATATATAATATGTTGTGAAAATACCAAGTTAGTTTAAAGAAGTAAAAACAGAAATAGAAATAAGAAAAGGAAAAAAATTGAGACAAAGAAATGAAAAAAGGAGGGTCACGAAAAAGATGTGGTAAAAGAGCAAAACGCAGGATCGAACCCGGGTCTCCCGGGTACGAAACAGTGGGCCTATCCACTGCGCCACTTGAGTGCCTTAAGATACATTAGGGTTTGACCTTATATAGTTTAAGACGATGACTAAAAAAATATCAAATCATTTACTTATGGGTGGCATGGTGGGTAATTTACGTCAGTTTTGAGGGTAATTCAGATGACGAACGACCAGAAACACAATTTACTTTATTATTAGGTAAAGATTTTCTTCACTCTGCCCTATATGTACTGTACCAGCTATGGGCCCCTATTTCGGCCGTGGCCTAGGCCGTCACCCCTCTTGCCCTGGGCCAGAGCCGGCCCTGACTGGGTGCTTAACTAAATAGTTAATGTTGACCCTTGTTAAAGCACAAAACAAATATAGTCAACAATCTAAAGGTACCATCGACAGTAAACATCAGAGCAGTAAACACCATATAGAACCATGACCCTTTATTAGAAATAGTGCACTGCGTGACCTATGACTGAAACTACAATCAGGATAAAGCACAGACAATAAACTATGTAATAAAGTGGGCGTTCCTAGATGTTCACCATATTGTTTCATATAAAGCAATAGTGTAGGTTGATTTTCTAAATCTTTCATACCATTGATTAGAAGCAATAATACGAAATGATTTTCTACATCTTTCATATCGTTGATTAGAAGCAATAGTACAAAAATCTTTCATGCCATTGATTAGAATCAATAGTACAAACTGATTTTCTAATCTATTACTTTGATCACATTTCAACAATTTCTTGGGACCATTTTTTTCTATAGCACCTAAATGTTGAGCCTCTATTTGTATACGTGTATCCATATCAGAAAGACTAAATTCAACTAATTCAGTTAGGCTCTAATCATCCAAAGTTTAGCAGTCAATGTTATTAACTTTTCATATAGTATTTTGTCCCGTGCTCCTAAAAGATGGCATCCAATCAGAGATGAGGACTGTGCGTGAGGGGCGACAAATTTACCATATGTGACTGCATCCATGTGCCAACTAATTTAAGTTCTTCTTTATCTGTTTCCCCACACTGCACAAAAAATGGGCACATCCATCCAACACTTCCTATCAGAATTAAAAAAACATGTCCCTAGTATTTTAGCTAGGAATGGCAAGTTTAGCAAAACTTGTTTTCTCATGGATACCAAATAACATGTTTGTTTGACTAAGTAATGACATATGAATAACCGACACTTTTCAAAATGGACTTTGAACCTTAATTCAAACAATATACAGTCGATCATGCAACATCCTCTGTTCTTCTAGCACATAGATAGGAAGAAGCAGAGAAGAACATTGTACCTGTCAATGCCACAGCCACTATCTGCAACCCCAAGTAGCAATCCAATGAGGATTAGCTACTGCAAAACAATATATAGATAGTAAAGAAACAACATACTGTCAATCAGTTAACATGAACCTAAGAAAAATGATAAAGAAGAGAAAAAAGATGGAACAGAGAAATCAAAATTCTAGGAACAAAGAACCAGGGAGCAACCAAGGTGACATTACTTTGTGAAGACTGACACCACTACCACTCGGGCAATAAGAGCATAGGACCCTGGAAAAAATGTACAAGAATATATTCAGTGGCAGCAAGAGCACTGAGGAAGTAGCCATGGACCAATCAAGCATGTATAGCTGAACTATGCTGTAAATAGCTACCTACCTACCATATTGAGAAGGTCACTAATTGTTCATCATTCGCGATAGACACATGAACGGCTAACTGTCTTCCCTATAATGAGATACTCGGTTGGGGACTGAATCAACATTGCAAACACAATATTAGGCAAGATACAGTATAAAACTAGATATAGAAAGTCAGCTCAAAATTATAACTTGCCCAAGGCTAAGTCTTTATTAATGTGCTATGTGAAATGATGTTGTAGAGACACGAGAAAGGAAAATTGCAAGAAAATAATAATTATGATGATTGCACCTCTGCTCTGCTGCATAATCCATTTGGTGTATGTTGTGTTTGCAATTTGTTACATTCTTCCTTCTGCTGCAATTGCTAGCCATTACGAGATAGACCCGAAGCATCAAAATTAGAAATAATAAAAGCAGAAAGCACCAATCTATCTATGAATTTTTTCACTCGAGTCGTCATATATCTATGCGAAACATAAGATTAGTACAGAAAGGCCCAACATATTTTCAATAGGAGCTCAACTTCAAACTTTCTCTGATTCAAATATCTGAGCACATCATATAGATATCAGCTATGTCTTCATTGATATACCACCCAGTGGATGACCCAATTACTTTTAAAGGCTTGTTTCATCAGAAATAAAAGCAGAAAAGCACAATGCACATCTTGATTCAGAGCATGAGACACAAAACAGAGATATTGTTCAATTTTCTAAGAGAGACAACCCTTTCACAGATATGAGACTGAAAATGTTCGTTCGTATATCTTATGAACACTATGAATGTGACATCAGTGAATGCTACATATCTTTGATAACTGGAAAGCATCAGAATGTGGAGTATCAGGCTGTAAGAAACCTTAGATGTTATCCCACAATTTAACTTGGCTTGCCAACGAAAATAGCAGAATGCAAGGTACACTAATTTGAGATGCATGATAAAAAATACATATAAGTTGAATAAGAGGAATGCAGTATGTGAATGCAAGACAGCTAACTGTTGATGCTATCTCTTGGCATAAAACCAAACCGACAGCATCAGCTGCGTAAACTCTGCACTAAAGAAGTAGTTTTTTTCAGAGATTTGCCAGTCGTTGCATTCCTCGCATTGCACCATGAGGGAATCTCACAGTTATAGTACCTTCACACAAAAACACCAAATAAGACCACCATACACCAGCCCTAAAATGCATTGCAAATCAAGAGATACCTAAAGGAGGCAGGGCACACAGCACATACACGGCGACACAATCGGGGTGAATGCCCTGGTGGCTGCCTTGTACTCGCATCATTAGAAGAAGTCTTTGTGGCGATGTTGTTCAGCTTTGTGTAGTCCTTGAAGCAGTGGACGATGCACTTTCCCTCGATGATGTGTGCGCTCTGCGTGTCAAATTGGTCGGAGAGGAAGCGCTATTTGGCCCCGTGGAACTTGATGGGCCTCTAACCCCTCGTTGGTTACCCCAAGTGGAAGGTGTGAGATGCAGTGTTGTGGAAGTTTTTCCCTTAGCAAAGATGCCAAGGATCGAATCCCCAGAGATGTGACGCCCGAGACCGACGTCCCAGAAGATTCCAGAAGATTCCAGATGTTCCGGGTTGCCCGTGTGTTTCTTTTGAGCTTGTGTATTTATTTTTGCATTGCATCATGTCATCATGCCATCATGTCATATTTTATTTTTGTATTTCAACTTAAATTAATTCGTGTGGACCTTCGGCCCATTTAAATCGAGGGAAGAAGGTCTTCTCTTTAAAACATATAAAAACCTCCTAATAATTATGGAGCTATATTAATAATTATTCCATTCCTCGGAATCACCGTAACACACTTGCATAATTTTCCCCATGTCTTCCTTTTCTTATTCCTTGCTTCAAAAACCTTGCCAACATTCTTTTCCGTTGTTTCGAGGTTCCTCCAAAAATTTGAACATTTTTGGACACTTCTATAATCTCGTCTTAGTTCAAACCTAT
The DNA here is from genome assembly GCA_902687465.1 of Secale cereale. Lineage (NCBI taxonomy): Eukaryota > Viridiplantae > Streptophyta > Magnoliopsida > Poales > Poaceae > Secale > Secale cereale. The sequence continues at coordinate 807,079,602 of LR738711.1, read as the reverse complement.
TTGAATTAAATTCAAATATGTTTGAATTATTTTCCGATCTGGCCTTTTCTATTTTTATCGGTCCTTGCTCATTTTATGATGCCCGAGAAAAATGCTCCCATGTGTTATTTTTTCCCTAACCCCCTCCTCTTTTTTGTTTTTCTCTTTTGTTTCTGCTAAAAATCTAATAAAAAGAGAGAGCCTAGCGGCCAGGCCATTCCGGCCCAGCCGCACCTGCCTCTTGGGCCTCCCTCCCAGCCGGCCCACATCTCCTCCTCCCTCCAGGCCTCAAGGCCCATCTCTTCTCCCAGCCCAACTCCCTTTGCTCTGAACCCTAGCCCGTCCCTCAGCACTCCTCGCTCCCTCTCTTCCCGCAGCCCGCCGCCGCACCCTCAGCTCTCGTCCCCTCGCGCGCCCCTCACCTCCTCCTTCGATCCCGCATCCCCTTCGAGCCCTCTCCCTCAGCCTCGAGTCCCTGAGGCCTCGTCCTCCCTCTCCCGTGGCCTCCCTCGCCATGGGAGCCGTCCGTAGCGCGCGCCCGCGCCCAAGCTCAACAGCAACCGCGGCCCCTCCTCGTCTCCGCGCCGAGCCCTCCTCGCCGTGGCCTCCCTCGCCTCTCCGGCGCCCTGCGGCCGTCGTCCCCGTGCGGCCGTCCTCAGGCACCTCCGCATCCCTCCAGCACCCCAGGGAGTTCGACCTCCTCCGCGCCAGGAGCCCCGCGTCCGCATCCCTTCAGGCCGCCCGAGCGTCGTTCCTCGCCTCTTCCTCAGAAGGTCCGGCCAGGAGCCCAGCAGCCCCGTGTGGCCCCGTTCTCCTCGCGGCCAGAGCGCCCCGAGCTCCCTCCTCTCCAGCTCACCAGTTCGCCCGTCCAGCGCCTCCTCAAGCTCTGCCCGGCGCCCGTGCTGCCCTTTTTGTTGTTCCTGTGCGTTTTGTTTTGTTTTGTTTTGTGTTGCCGTGTGCTATTGCAAATGTCCAGGCACCGTTCGTTGACCAAGTGGAGACCGGAGAAACGGAGATGCATCGAGTTCATCTACGGTAAAACCGAACGTCTACGGAAACGAGTACCCCTACGCTCGACGACCCTCATGTACCACGACGACCGAACGAGACGATGACAAGTACCACGACACGTGACGTGAACGCCTACCGTTACCGAAGACTCGAGTACCACTACGTCCGACGACACGACAAGTACCCCTACACGGCGAAACGACCAAGTTCCACTACTTCCCCTACGACACGTGTACCACGACCCGCGTGAACGACTACTTCCTCTACTTCCACTACTACGGCTACTTCCTCGACGCTCTCGAACCGTCCTGAAACGCACGCTTCGAAGGTATACCGAGACGACCCCGTGGATGCTTGCTTGGTTGTATGAAATGTCTCTCGTGTGTGCTTCGTGCCCGTTCCACCTTTTGTCATGTTCCTCGGTTGCCTCGTCACCGACTCGTGGGAACCCGGTAACGGGATCAACCCACTTCCATCTCGTTTGACTCGCTCACGCCATCTACCTTTTGCACCGGTCTCTCAACGAGTTACCGGAACCGATATGTTGCCGTGGCATCATTTTCGGAATCGTTGCCGTGGCACTCTTTTCTTTCCACCACGGTGTCAAATGCTTCATGTCTCTTTTAAGTCAACCTTTTAATAAAATTGCATTAACTTGATCATGTCATCCGCATCATGTTAACAACACTAAAATGTTTAATTGTTGTTGCTTATAATTTTTAAACATGCTCATGGGGATTTTTCCGGATATGTTGTTGTTATTTTCCGGCCTCATTTAAAATGCCTAAATAGTGTAGTTTTTTTATGCTTCACCTCTTGCCATGTTAACAAACATTTAACCTTGTCTTGTAAATAACAAGAGTCAACTAAATAATTATTGTGGTGTTTTGTCAAATATGCAACTC
>LR738711.1:807059928-807077497 GCA_902687465.1 Secale cereale | reverse complement strand
TTGCATATTGATCTCCACTTAACTTGTAGTATTTGTTTGTGCACTTTGCCATGTCATGCATATTTAAACCGGACATGCATCATACTTGTTTGTGCATCGTATGCCATGTTTATGATATGTGTGTTTACCGTGTTGTTTGTTTCTTTCCGGTTTGCTTCTCTTGATAGCTTCGGTTTCGTTCCGGAGTTGTGAGGCTTCTTCTTCGTCTTCTTCTTGGATCCGTTCTTCTCCCTTGTGGAATTCCAGGCAAGATGACCGAACCCGGATACCATTACTATTTTTGCCTCTTGCTAGAGTATCGCTCTATAGTTTTGCCTCGATGCCCATGTTCTTCTTGTCAGCCTCCTACTTGTAACCAATTGCCATGTTTATCCACCCTACCTATGCAAACCGTTGCTTGGCTAAGTACGCTTCGCTCAGCCCCTCTTATAGCTTTGTTAGTTGCAGGTGAAGATCGAAGATGCTTGCTTCATGTTGAAGTTTGGTTGGGTTATATCACACTATATAAATGCTTAAAAATGAAATCATCTATATACTGGCAGGGTGGAAGGCTAAGCCTTTTGCTTGGTGTTTTGTTCCACTCATGCCGTTAGGAACCGTATAAACCGGTGTTATGTTCCTTGATTATGCGTTCCTAACACGGTTGGGGTGTATGGGACCCCCTTGATAAACCGCTAAGTGCTAAGTCTTTTCCAGCAAGTCCCAACCTTTGGTACTATTTGCCTAATAACAAACTAATAAAACTTGCATGTGGACTAGCTATCCCTTTTATTTTAATTCAACAACCCCGGGCCAGTGCTCCACATGAGTGTTGGTCCGAAACGGGGAGTCTGCGGGGCCACCTCGAGGAAACTCAAGGTTTGGTAAAAACCTGTAGAATCGCCCATCCGGTCGTGTCCTGAGACCTAGATACGCGCGGCTACTATCAGGGTGTCGACACGCCGGGAGGATTTGCTGGATTAGCCTTACCTTAGTTCGGTTTAACTCGAGCACGGGATTCCGAGAATACTCGGGTCTTCCCACCTATGGAGTTGCGACTCCGCGGATCGTGGGCTTGTAATGGGTCAAGTTGGAACACCCCTGCAGGGTTTGAACTTTCAAAAGCCGTGCCCGCGGTTATGTGGCAGATGGGAGCTTGTTAATTCCGGTTGTAGATAACTTGACACAATGTTTCAATACACTACCCGCGTGTGTACCGTGACTGTCAATTTCCGAATAGGGATTCGGGAGTTGAACACGGTGGGGTTATGTTTGACCGGCTTTAGTTAGGATCACTTCGTGATCATCTTTCGACCGATGCTCTTCTCTTCTCGCTCTCTTTTACGTAAGTTAGTGCTAGTTGCTGCTGCAGACTCTTGTTTGTTCCTTCACCTCTCGTTCTTTCTTCAGCCTTGTCCTCACCCAAGGCTTAAATAGTCTTGTTACCCGGGAACGGGATTGCTGAGTCCTCTGTGGCTCACAGTTACTTCACCACACCAGATGCAGGTTCAGTCGAGTTTGATGCAGGAGCTGGTTCAGTGCTTCACCAGGAGCTCGTTGAAGAGTTTGGCTGTTAGCTTGTGACGTTTCGATGTTCAGTAGTGGTTTCTACTAGGATTCGATCCTGACCTGTGGCTTTATGTTGTTTTGGTATCTTTCTTTGGTTCTTCACCCGTAGTCGGGTTGTGATGTTTTTGAATGATGGTTGTTTATGTAATGTATTGTCTGAAGTGGCGAGTGTAAGCCAACTATCTCCTTTTGCATTTAATCCCTCTTTTACATGAGTTGTGCAAAGATACCAAACTTGAGATCATTCTAGGATGGGCTTATACCTTTAAGTCGTGCCTCGACACGTAGGAGGTATAGTCCCATCCTGGGCATTACAAGTTGGTATTCAGAGCCTTCTCCGACCTAGAAGCCCCCACTGTTTGATCGAATCGTTGACGGTTGAGTCTAGGCACACACTGAAAACTTTTTGAGTCCTATATTATATCGGAGAGTAGGATTTCTTTGCTTCTCATCCCTTTTCTCTCTGGTGAGGACTCCTGACGATTACTCTTTTCTCTTCTACTTTCAAAAATTGCACCAAATTTTTTTTTAGGATCCCGCGAGTATTCTGGGATTGTTTCGATGTTCTTGTGACAAGGATATTGTTCTCGATGCCTCCTGTTCCCGAGGAGTTGAGCTTCGGGGTATCATTGACACAAGCATATCGCGACAGTACTAAATACTTAAGGCGGCCGACATCGAAAATCTCTCCTATACGGCCAGTGGCAAGATAACCCCGACATCACCCAGTACTGGGGAGGTAGTTCGAGAGTATTGCCATAGCTTGTTATAGTGGATGCGTTTTCGAAGGTCTGAGGTAAACAGTTTCCGAGAAAGACTGGTTATGTGTTGAAGGATGGATACACCTGGATGTAGGTTTAGAGTTGATTGCGCGGTGCTTTCCGTGTATCCCCAACACCTGATTGCATAACTGGAAACTTTCGGAAATCTATAGGCGGGTTCATCTAGTAGTTCTAGGCATTCTTCCAACGGATGCTCGATATGAAGTTTGGGGTTCTACATTGAGTGAAGTGGTTTTATGGACTTGTTCTGATCGGGAGTTGCATCTTAAAGGGTCCTTGGCTATGCTGATCCGGGGATTGCAAAACCCTTTTGTAACATGTTCCATGAGATTTCAGCACGAAGATGTCGAACGAAGCTTCTATCTTGTATTTGTTCTATCTGATCCTTGTTCCTTTTTTATTTACCTTGTGTTCTTCAAGTGGCTTCTCGTCAAGTTGATGTACCTGCGGAATTCATCCGTTCAATTCTCTGTTCGGATGATATTGTGAAGATCATGTTGCACATCTACCCTTTGTTTTTGTTTTGATTCTGGTATTCGAGTTGCTTCGATGTCAAATGTTGATTCCATACCTTTCCTAATCGATGTTCTCATATTTCTATGAGAGTGCCGGTCCTTCTTGATCATCAAGATGGTCATGTTAAATTCTTCTCAACCGGCGTCCTTTTCTTCGAGTTAATCAGATTTTTTCATCATTTGCAAGATCAACTCTTAGTCTTTTCCCAACGGTGTATGTTCTTTCATCCCAAGTTGTCTTTGTTTTTCCCCACCCTCCCACCCTTCTTCTTCTTGGAGCCAGAAATTCTCAAAGGAAGTATCCATTTTATTCATGTGATGTTTCTTCATTCTTTTCCTTCAATGTTCTTATCCGGTGATTATCAAGAAGATGCTCAAGAGCTTCAAGTTCATCATTCTTTTGTTCTCTAATTCTGCCGGTGGATGTAATTCAAGAATTCGGTGTTGATTTTATCTTTTTCCTCTTTTCACAATGCTTTCTTATTCCGGTGCACTAATTAATCATTCTCCTCTTGCTATTCATATCCGGAGTGCTGAAGATTCATAATTCCATTCTTAATCCTTTCAAATTATTTTTGAGGATTATCATCGTATTCAAGCCTTTTAATTCTACCGGTGCAATATCTCTTAAGCAATCTTTTCAACTGTGATTTCTTTAGAGTGGGCCCTAACCCACAGGTCTTTTCCCAGGACCTTACCTAACTCTTCTAATTTTTCTAGAGTTATACTCAAATTCTTTCCGAAGTGTGACGTAAGAATGATTTCCATCAGTCACATGCCTTCTCCAAGTCCGCTTTCAAATTCTTTTCATCTTTGGTTCAACCTTTAAATTCTTCATGCCGGAGTGCTCAAAAATTCTTCATGGCATTTCTCGTCTTCATTCTCAACATTTGAAGACCGGAGAAGAGTTTCTCTTAAATCTTGGCCGTTCTCTTGGAGATTCGTGGTTCTAGCTTCATGCCATCCTCATTATTGTTCCGTTTGTGAGGAATTCTTTTCATACCGTCCGAAGCATTTCATAAATTCTTTTCTTTGTGTTCCTCCGAAGGCCATCATCTCAGAATATTTCTTCGTTCTCAGTTTTCAACTTCGTTCTCCAAATATTCTTCAATGATGTCTCTTCGTTCGTCTCCTAATTCTTACGGTGGTTCATTCAAGTTTTCTCTTCCGTTGTTATCGTTTTAATTCATTTGTTCTTTTCACAATCCTACCGGTGCTTCGTTCAAGATTACCCAAGCTTGTGCTAGATCTCTCTTTTTTTCTTTCCAACGAGAATAAGTAGTATGCCAAATCCTTTTGGTTGTCATCAATTTAATTGATGAAGGAGATGCATCACATAATTCTTATTCTTATTCCTTCAAGGTGATTTAATTCTTTTTCCGGAGCTTCAAGTTATTTCAATTATATCATTTCAAAGCTCCATCTAATTCATCACAGGCCTTTGAATCTTATTCTTTTCATCTTTCACTTCTCATTCTTTCATTACCGGAGTTCTCATGGTGGTCCATCATGTTTTAATTCATCCTTGAAGTCTTCATCAAGATTCTTGTTAGAGCTCAAACATTCTTCATCATGCTTTCCAATTGCAATTCTTTCTACCTTACCTTTTCAGATGGTGTTATGTCATTCTTGACAATTTCTTCATGTTTCATGATTCATGAGTTGTCAAGAATGAGTTATTTAAACCCATCATTTTTCTTTGTTCAGGAGATCCTTCCAACCCCTCCTTTTATCTCTTGGAGTTATCTTGGGTTGTATTTCACCTAAAAGCTTTCCCTAAGGATTGTTGATATTATGGTGCTTATGAATAACCCAAGTTCTTCATTTTTCATTCCGGTGTATAAGTTTATCATCTCCTTGTTGATCTCAATCAAATCAATTGTTTTCGTCAGTGGCTGGTTGTCACCTCATAATTTTGAGATGTTTTCCATAAGCCCACATCAAGCTTATTCTTCTCGTTGTTGAAATTCCAACAACTCTATTCAACCCTTCTCCGTAAGGATGCTCTTCCAAATTTAATTTGAGAGAAGTTGTCATTTTTCTTCTCCATTCATTTCTTTCGTTGAACTATATGCTATTCTTTCATTCCGGAGGCTTTGTGATGTTGCTCTCTTTAACCATCATCTCGTTTTTATCGGGATCATATTCTTTCCCTTGCTTATCATTTAACCGGAGTGTGGTATTCTTCTTTCTAGTTCTCTCATCTTACCAAGTTTTTGCCTATCTTTTAACCGGAGTGCTGTCTGAATCTTTCTTACCCCTTGTGCCATTCTTTCAATTGTTTCGGAGGCAATATGTTGCTGTTTTCATCAAGTATCTTCCCATCTTCTCAAGTTCTTGTTCAATTCCTTCCATTTTCAGACGGAGTGCTGTCCAAATTCTGTCATTCTTATTCCTTGGCTATACCGTTGCAGTTTCATATTCTTGTGGTTCGTAAGCTCTTGTTTCATGTCTTTCAACCTGCAAGGTTCTCATAATATACCTTGTTCCTCTTTTCTAACGGAGTTTTCATATTCGTTCATCTCCGTCGTATTCTTCTTTCTTTGTTCAACCTCTCAAGGTTCTTTGGTTTCACTAGTCTGTCGAAGAAGCAACTTTGTTTTACCTCTTCCTCTTCCGTTTTTACCCGGTGATATCTCTAGGATCTCGGGTCGAGATCCTCTGTTAGTGTGGGAGAGTTGTGACGCCCGAGACCGACGTCCCAGAAGATTCCAGAAGATTCCAGATGTTCCGGGTTGCCCGTGTGTTTCTTTTGAGCTTGTGTATTTATTTTTGCATTGCATCATGTCATCATGCCATCATGTCATATTTTATTTTTGTATTTCAACTTAAATTAATTCGTGTGGACCTTCGGCCCATTTAAATCGAGGGAAGAAGGTCTTCTCTTTAAAACATATAAAAACCTCCTAATAATTATGGAGCTATATTAATAATTATTCCATTCCTCGGAATCACCGTAACACACTTGCATAATTTTCCCCATGTCTTCCTTTTCTTATTCCTTGCTTCAAAAACCTTGCCAACATTCTTTTCCGTTGTTTCGAGGTTCCTCCAAAAATTTGAACATTTTTGGACACTTCTATAATCTCGTCTTAGTTCAAACCTATTTGAATTAAATTCAAATATGTTTGAATTATTTTCCGATCTGGCCTTTTCTATTTTTATCGGTCCTTGCTCATTTTATGATGCCCGAGAAAAATGCTCCCATGTGTTATTTTTTCCCTAACCCCCTCCTCTTTTTCGTTTTTCTCTTTTGTTTCTGCTAAAAATCTAATAAAAAGAGAGAGCCTAGCGGCCAGGCCATTCCGGCCCAGCCGCACCTGCCTCTTGGGCCTCCCTCCCAGCCGGCCCACATCTCCTCCTCCCTCCAGGCCTCAAGGCCCATCTCTTCTCCCAGCCCAACTCCCTTTGCTCTGAACCCTAGCCCGTCCCTCAGCACTCCTCGCTCCCTCTCTTCCCGCAGCCCGCCGCCGCACCCTCAGCTCTCGTCCCCTCGCGCGCCCCTCACCTCCTCCTTCGATCCCGCATCCCCTTCGAGCCCTCTCCCTCAGCCTCGAGTCCCTGAGGCCTCGTCCTCCCTCTCCCGTGGCCTCCCTCGCCATGGGAGCCGTCCGTAGCGCGCGCCCGCGCCCAAGCTCAACAGCAACCGCGGCCCCTCCTCGTCTCCGCGCCGAGCCCTCCTCGCCGTGGCCTCCCTCGCCTCTCCGGCGCCCTGCGGCCGTCGTCCCCGTGCGGCCGTCCTCAGGCACCTCCGCATCCCTCCAGCACCCCAGGGAGTTCGACCTCCTCCGCGCCAGGAGCCCCGCGTCCGCATCCCTTCAGGCCGCCCGAGCGTCGTTCCTCGCCTCTTCCTCAGAAGGTCCGGCCAGGAGCCCAGCAGCCCCGTGCGGCCCCGTTCTCCTCGCGGCCAGAGCGCCCCGAGCTCCCTCCTCTCCAGCTCACCAGTTCGCCCGTCCAGCGCCTCCTCAAGCTCTGCCCGGCGCCCGTGCTGCCCTTTTTGTTGTTCCTGTGCGTTTTGTTTTGTTTTGTTTTGTGTTGCCGTGTGCTATTGCAAATGTCCAGGCACCGTTCGTTGACCAAGTGGAGACCGGAGAAACGGAGATGCATCGAGTTCATCTACGGTAAAACCGAACGTCTACGGAAATGAGTACCCCTACGCTCGACGACCCTCATGTACCACGACGACCGAACGAGACGATGACAAGTACCACGACACGTGACGTGAACGCCTACCGTTACCGAAGACTCGAGTACCACTACGTCCGACGACACGACAAGTACCCCTACACGGCGAAACGACCAAGTTCCACTACTTCCCCTACGACACGTGTACCACGACCCGCGTGAACGACTACTTCCTCTACTTCCACTACTACGGCTACTTCCTCGACGCTCTCGAACCGTCCTGAAACGCACGCTTCGAAGGTATACCGAGACGACCCCGTGGATGCTTGCTTGGTTGTATGAAATGTCTCTCGTGTGTGCTTCGTGCCCGTTCCACCTTTTGTCATGTTCCTCGGTTGCCTCGTCACCGACTCGTGGGAACCCGGTAACGGGATCAACCCACTTCCATCTCGTTTGACTCGCTCACGCCATCTACCTTTTGCACCGGTCTCTCAACGAGTTACCGGAACCGATATGTTGCCGTGGCATCATTTTCGGAATCGTTGCCGTGGCACTCTTTTCTTTCCACCACGGTGTCAAATGCTTCATGTCTCTTTTAAGTCAACCTTTTAATAAAATTGCATTAACTTGATCATGTCATCCGCATCATGTTAACAACACTAAAATGTTTAATTGTTGTTGCTTATAATTTTTAAACATGCTCATGGGGATTTTTCCGGATATGTTGTTGTTATTTTCCGGCCTCATTTAAAATGCCTAAATAGTGTAGTTTTTTTATGCTTCACCTCTTGCCATGTTAACAAACATTTAACCTTGTCTTGTAAATAACAAGAGTCAACTAAATAATTATTGTGGTGTTTTGTCAAATATGCAACTCATTGCATATTGATCTCCACTTAACTTGTAGTATTTGTTTGTGCACTTTGCCATGTCATGCATATTTAAACCGGACATGCATCATACTTGTTTGTGCATCGTATGCCATGTTTATGATATGTGTGTTTACCGTGTTGTTTGTTTCTTTCCGGTTTGCTTCTCTTGATAGCTTCGGTTTCGTTCCGGAGTTGTGAGGCTTCTTCTTCGTCTTCTTCTTGGATCCGTTCTTCTCCCTTGTGGAATTCCAGGCAAGATGACCGAACCCGGATACCATTACTATTTTTGCCTCTTGCTAGAGTATCGCTCTATAGTTTTGCCTCGATGCCCATGTTCTTCTTGTCAGCCTCCTACTTGTAACCAATTGCCATGTTTATCCACCCTACCTATGCAAACCGTTGCTTGGCTAAGTACGCTTCGCTCAGCCCCTCTTATAGCTTTGTTAGTTGCAGGTGAAGATCGAAGATGCTTGCTTCATGTTGAAGTTTGGTTGGGTTATATCACACTATATAAATGCTTAAAAATGAAATCATCTATATACTGGCAGGGTGGAAGGCTAAGCCTTTTGCTTGGTGTTTTGTTCCACTCATGCCGTTAGGAACCGTATAAACCGGTGTTATGTTCCTTGATTATGCGTTCCTAACACGGTTGGGGTGTATGGGACCCCCTTGATAAACCGCTAAGTGCTAAGTCTTTTCCAGCAAGTCCCAACCTTTGGTACTATTTGCCTAATAACAAACTAATAAAACTTGCATGTGGACTAGCTATCCCTTTTATTTTAATTCAACAACCCCGGGCCAGTGCTCCACATGAGTGTTGGTCCGAAACGGGGAGTCTGCGGGGCCACCTCGAGGAAACTCAAGGTTTGGTAAAAACCTGTAGAATCGCCCATCCGGTCGTGTCCTGAGACCTAGATACGCGCGGCTACTATCAGGGTGTCGACACGCCGGGAGGATTTGCTGGATTAGCCTTACCTTAGTTCGGTTTAACTCGAGCACGGGATTCCGAGAATACTCAGGTCTTCCCACCTATGGAGTTGCGACTCCGCGGATCGTGGGCTTGTAATGGGTCAAGTTGGAACACCCCTGCAGGGTTTGAACTTTCGAAAGCCGTGCCCGCGGTTATGTGGCAGATGGGAGCTTGTTAATTCCGGTTGTAGATAACTTGACACAATGTTTCAATACACTACCCGCGTGTGTACCGTGACTGTCAATTTCCGAATAGGGATTCGGGAGTTGAACACGGTGGGGTTATGTTTGACCGGCTTTAGTTAGGATCACTTCGTGATCATCTTTCGACCGATGCTCTTCTCTTCTCGCTCTCTTTTACGTAAGTTAGTGCTAGTTGCTGCTGCAGACTCTTGTTTGTTCCTTCACCTCTCGTTCTTTCTTCAGCCTTGTCCTCACCCAAGGCTTAAATAGTCTTGTTACCCGGGAACGGGATTGCTGAGTCCTCTGTGGCTCACAGTTACTTCACCACACCAGATGCAGGTTCAGTCGAGTTTGATGCAGGAGCTGGTTCAGTGCTTCACCAGGAGCTCGTTGAAGAGTTTGGCTGTTAGCTTGTGACGTTTCGATGTTCAGTAGTGGTTTCTACTAGGATTCGATCCTGACCTGTGGCTTTATGTTGTTTTGGTATCTTTCTTTGGTTCTTCACCCGTAGTCGGGTTGTGATGTTTTTGAATGATGGTTGTTTATGTAATGTATTGTGTGAAGTGGCGAGTGTAAGCCAACTATCTCCTTTTGCATTTAATCCCTCTTTTACATGAGTTGTGCAAAGATACCAAACTTGAGATCACTCTAGGATGGGCTTATACCTTTAAGTCGTGCCTCGACACGTAGGAGGTATAGTCCCATCCTGGGCATTACAAGAGACTCATAGGTTCAACAAGTAGGTGTCAACTGCTAACGGCGCCAGATATTAGCAATCAACGTGGGCCTGCACACAGATACAAATAACTTTGCTCCCAACGAGTACAAAGAGGTTGTCAATCCCTCCGGCCTTGTAGTTCACAAAGGATTAAATGCAAATGATAGTAGTGATAGATAATGTTTGCAATAGTAAATAAAAGCGAAAAGTAAATAGCGGATGTGATCAATGATGGTAATATGGACCGGAGTCTCATGATGTTCACTAGTGATGTCTCTCTCCCAAAAGACGATAAAACAGCTATGTGAGGTAAACGAATTACAGCTGGGCAATTGACAGGACCACGAACGCAAACCAATGCTGACTACATTGCAAGAAAGGTTGAGGTTCAAAGCATGGGCGGTACGCCAAAGTAAGTAGACCGAAATCAATCAATATCTACTACTAATCATCCACCTTGAGATATCTATCCAGAACATCACGCTGGTATTAAGTTGCGAGTCCCACCCATAGTATAAACTCAATGCAACAGACAACTGCATTAAAAGAACTTTGCATAAAGTAAACAATCCTTGCACCCGCGGGCACAAGCACCGTTGTTTTCCCCCTTGTGGCAACAGCACATCCCCTAGACTCATGTTTCTGTCAGTCAAGCTAGTCATCAAGGGGCATGAACCCACAATCGAGCATAACGTTCCCTCTTGGAGTCACTACCTATTACTTGGCCAAAGCAATAAATAACAACGGAGAACATGCAAGAATTACTTACGAACATAAATATAAAAGAGGTAGATCAAATATATTACTCAATCACAATCTGAACATAATCTCATAATCCATCGGATCCTAGCAAACTCATCATAGCAACAGCATAAGGATTACATATGTGCCTCGATCATGTAGGGCAGCTCACGAGGACTAATTAGTGAAGCACAAGAACGGGAGGAGAACATCACATAGCTACTGGTCATGGACTCATGGTCTAAGGGAGACTACTCACAACTCATCCGGGAGGCGTCCATGGTGGTGGAGAGGCTCCCGATGATGATCCTCCCCTCCGGCAGGGTGCCGAGAAGAGTTCTCCTGGTGCTCCTGATCTTGGAAGCGGCAGCGGCGGCGGAACAGAGATGAGATCGCGAAAAAGATTTTCCGTCCCGAGGGTTTCGAAGGACGCTCTAAATATATGCCAAAGGGGGGCACCAGACGGGGCTCGGGGGGCCCAGGCGCCCCCTCGGCGCGGCCCAGGGGGGGCGCGTGATGGGCCTCGAACCCCTCGTTGGTTACCCCAAGTGGAAGGTGTAAGATGCAGTAAGTAGAAGTGTTTTCCCCTAGCAAAGATGCCAAGGATCGATTCCCCAGAGACTCCTAGGTTCAACAAGTAGGTGTCAATTGCTACGGCGCCAGATTAGTAGCAACCAACGTGGACCTGCACACAGATACAAATAACTTTGCTCCCAACGAGTACAGAGAGGTTGTCAATCCCTCCGTCCTTGTAGTTCACAAAGGGTTAAAAGCAATGATAGTAGTGATAGATAGTTTTTGCAATAGTAAGTAAATAGCGAAAAGTAAATAGTGGATGTGATCAATGATGGTAATATGGACCGGAGTCTCATGATGTTCACTAGTGATGTCTCTCTCCCAAAAGACGATAAAACAGCTATGTGAGGTAAACAAATTACAGCTGGGCAATTGACAGGACCACGAACGCAAACCAATGCTGACTACATTGCAAGAAAGGTTGAGGTTCAAAGCATGGGCGGTACGCCAAAGTAAGTAGACCGAAATCCATCAATATCTACTACTAATCATCCACCTTGAGATATCTATCCAGAACATCTCGCTGGTATTAAGTTGCGAGTCCCACCCATAGTGTAAACTCAATGCAACAGACAACTGCATTAAAAGAACTTTGCGTAACGTAAACAATCCTTGCACCCGCGGGCACAAACACCGTTGTTTTCCCCCTTGTGGCAACAGCACATCCCCTAGACTCATGTTTCTGTCACTCAAGCTAGTCATCGAGGGGCATGAACCCACAATCGAGCATAACGTTCCCTCTTGGAGTCACTACCTATTACTCGGCCAAAGCAATAAATAACAACGGAGAACATGCAAGAATTACTTATGAACTAAAATATAAAAGAGGTGAATCAAATATATTACTCAAGATCAATCTGAACATAATCTCATAATCCATCGGATCCCAGCAAACTCAACATAGCAACAGCATAAGGATTACATAGGTGCCTCGATCATGTAGGGCAGCTCACGAGGACTAATTAGTGAAGCACAAAAACGGGAGGAGAACATCACATAGCTACTGGTCATGGACTCATGGTCCAAGGGAGACTACTCACGAGTCATCCGGGAGGCGTCCATGGTGGTGGAGAAGCTCCCGGTGGTGATCCTCCCCTCCGGCAGGGTGCCGGGAAGAGTTCTCCTGGTGCTCCCGATCTTGGAAGCGGCGGCGGCGGCGGAACAGAGATGGGATCGCGAAAAAAATTCCTCCTCTGAGGGTTTCGGAGGGTCCTTTAAATATATGCCAAAGTAGGGCACCGGGGGAGCCTCGGGGGGCCCAGGCGCCTCCCCGGCGCGGCCCAGGGGGGGGGGCCCACAGGGCGCCTGTAGCCCCTGTGCCCCCCCAGGTTGCCCTTCGGACGCAGTGTTGTTTCCGGTTCGCTGATTTTTTATATAATTTTTCTGGATTTTTCTGGGCAGTTCTCGAAACGTGAAAACCTGAAATACAAAAGCAGCCGAAAACAGAAACTGGCACTAGGGTGCACTGGATTAGTAAGTTAGTCCAAATATGATAAAAAGTGTATGGAAGTGTATGAATATCATAGCAATATCACCCAAAAGTGGCATGGAGCAAGCAGAAATTATAGATACGTTTTGGACGTATCAACATCCCCAAGCTTAATTCCTGCTCGTCCTCGAGTAGGTAAATGATAACAAGAATAATTTCTGTGGTGACATGCTATTAACCATATAGGACTTTCTCATAGTCATATGACAAAAGCTTACTGAGACAATGATTCTAAAGTAATTAAGTTGTCTCGAGAGAAAATCACAAATGACTGAAAGTTTTACAACATGAAACTGAAACATCAAAAAGATTTGCAATGAACATGATGTGCAAATATGATAAAGTGATATCTAGCTTGCCCCCTTTAGTGATGCAAAACATAAATGCAAGGGCACCTTCAAGGTTTAAGTGATGACTAGATACAATCATTTCAGAGTAAACGATATCACAATCATGCAAAAGACAATGCTACTTTGGGACAATGCACATTACACTCAGAATGACAATCATGTTCTCAGTAGTTGGTGCTTCAACATAAAGGTAAAAGAAAGGTTAAGTGCTAAAGCTTTTTATTTGGAAACATGGAAGCAATTGTGTCAATGGTAGTAGTACTTCATATGTGTCATGCATAAAACATCCTATAAGTTGCAAGCCTCATGTATCGAATACTAATAATGCTCGCTCCTTGTCCTAATTAGCTCGGATCCCCATGGGTTATCATTGCATTACATATGTTTTAACCAAGTGTCACAAAGGGGTACCTCTATGCCACCTGTACAAAGGTCCAAGGAGATAAATCGCATTTGATTTCTCGTTTTTGATAGATCTCAACTTCAGGACATCCATACCGGGACAACATAGAAAATAGATGATGGACTCCTCTTTAATGCATAAGCATATTCTCATGAGAGATTGAGGATTAAGGTCGAAGCTAAAACTTCCACCATGATGCATGGCTTTGGTTGGCGGCCCAATGTTCTTCTCTAACAATATGCATATTAATTCAACCCACGGTAAATCACCCTTACTTCAGACAAGACGAACATGCATAGCAACTCACATGATATTCAACAAAAGTGTGACAGTTGATGGCGTCCCCAGAAACATGGTTACCGCTCAGCAAGCAACTTATAAGAAATAAGATACATAAGCAACATATTCTTTACCACAATAGTTTTTAGGCTACTTTCCCATGAGCTATGTATTGCATGGTTAGTTTTCTTAGTGCAGGTGGAGGTTAGCAAAAGACTGGGAGCGACCAACTAAGAGAGCAATGACGGTCATAATCATGCAGAGTGACAAAGCAATATTGAATCAGACATGGTAGTTATATCGCTACTTAGAAATAAAAGATCACCAAGGCTTGACAGACTTTCTTTACAGTCTTGAATATGCAGCATACGCCAAGTCAATCAAAATAAATTCTCGAAGGAAGATATTACTAAACCATACCACATCATAGGCAAACAAACCAAGTTGGTACTCCAATAACATATTGGGAACCCCCCAGCTATTTGAGATTAACCATAAGAAAACCTGAACTACTAAGCACCATCATGCAAGTAGCATCTTTATCATAGACACATTAACCAATGCAATGGAAGCAAACTCTCTTAATAAGGTGAGCATGGTAATTAAAGAGAGTTCAAGCAACCAACTAAACAAAAGCTCTTGAAAAGATAAGCATGAATACTAAGAGCAGAGCACGATAGTAGCTATTAAAAGACAAAGAACACACACAGCATAGATAGACATGAAAATTCTATGTAATGTTCTAGGTAGAGGTGGAGCGTGTTTCTCTCCCACATAAAGGAATGCTGGGTTCCGACTCGTTATGAAAAACTAAAAAGAAAACTAAAAGCAAGACGCTCCAAGCATAGCACATAACACATGAAGTGATAAAAATATAGCGGAACGAAAGACGAACTGATAATGTTGATGGAGAAGGGGATGCACGGGGGCATCCCCAAGCTTAGACGCTTGAGTCTCCTTGAATATTTCTTGGGGGTGCACGGGGGCATCCCCAAGCTTGAGCGCTTGACACTCCTGAATCTTTTTATCATCTTCCCTCGCACACTTGAAAACTCCCTTCATACATAACTCATCATAATCTGATGAGCGAGGTTAGTACCCTTAATAAAATAATTATACCTTGCTGGAAATAAGGATATTCTTGAATTTCTACTGTTTCTCAAGATTGCCAAAAGGTTTTTGCAAAGAAAAAGCAAGTTCTTAATTTGCAAAGTGAAGGTAAGGCAAAACAGGACAGAATCTGTGAAAAACAGAACAGAAGGCAGTAATTGACCTGTTCGGGATACTTCTGCAACTCAAATTAAAAAACTCAGAACTGACGCACGAAAGACAATTATATAGAGAACGCTGTCGAAACAATTCAGACCAAAAAGATGATCTGGTGATTTTATACGAATTTTTCTATCCAAGGACAGAATCTGTTTCCTGGACAGCACCTCACAACTTTTGAACTTTCTAGCAATCAGAGGCTATACTTGGCATAAATATGAAAAGAAAAGATACAATGATGATGCTACAGCAGTAAACAACATCAAGACACAAGAAAAGCAAAAAATTTATTCATGTGGGCTGCCTCCCAAAAGCGCTTTCTTTTATGCCTTTAAGCTAGGCATAATGCATAGATCAAGTTTTATCAAGAGTAAAAGAATAGCTAGCCCGTACAACGGACTCAAAAGGTAACTTGACCTTCTTTCGAGGGAAGTGTTCCATCCCTTTCTTGAGAGGAAACTGAAATTTTATATTACCCTCTTTCATGTCAATGACAGCACCAACGGTGCGCAAAAAGGGACGTCCCAAAATAATTGGACATGAAGGATCACATTCAATATCCATGATAGTGAAATCAACGGGCACATAATTATCATTGACAACAATAAGAACATCGTCGATCCTCCCCAAAGGTTTCTTTATGGAAGAATCAACGAGACGAACACCAAAAGAACAAGAATCATAAGGTTTCAATTTAAGCATATCATATATCCTTTTGGGCATAACAGAGGTACTAGCACCAACATCACATAATGCATAACAAGAGAAGTTATTTATCTTAATTTTAATCATAGAATCCCAACCATCTTCTAGCTTTCTAGGTATGGAGGATTCTACTCTGAGTTTCTCCTCCCTAGCTTTGATGAGAGCATTAGTGATATGCTCTATGAAGGCAAGATTAAGCGTGCGAGTGTTGGGATCTTTAGCCATTCCTTGTAGAAAGGTGACAACTTCTGAAATACTACAATTATCAAAATCAATTTTATCATTAGTGGGCAGAATTGTAGTGTCATCCTCTTTGTTTAATTTGCTCTCTATTATAAGAGTTTGAACATCTTCCCAAGTTTGGGAAAGCTTAGGAGCAATTTTAAACTGAGGCTCATACTTTTTTCCTGGAAGACCATGCCATGGGCATAACTCTCCGTCATAACTAGTGTAATCACAAGGTTTATTTTTTCTGTAAATCCCGTCAGAGATAAGTGGGGCAATGGAAGTAGGGGTGTACTCCTCCCATTTAGTGTTTTTGGTAGAACCCATAGTAGCAAGCAAGCAAGATAACTATTTTTGTGATTTTCGATAAAAGGAACTAAAGCAAAAATGAAAAGTAAACTAACAAGACTAAAAAGCAAAGGTAAAAGATAGCATGCAACTCCCCTATCCTGAAGAGTGGAGTCCCCGGCAACGGCGCCAGAAAATACTCCTTGATGGGCCTCGAACCCCTCGTTGGTTACCCCAAGTGGAAGGTGTAAGATGCAGTAAGTAGAAGTGTTTTCCCCTAGCAAAGATGCCAATGATCGATTCCCCAGAGACTCCTAGGTTCAACAAGTAGGTGTCAATTGCTACGGCGCCAGATTAGTAGCAACCAACGTGGACCTGCACACAGATACAAATAACTTTGCTCCCAACGAGTACAGAGAGGTTGTCAATCCCTCCGGCCTTGTAGTTCACAAAGGGTTAAAAGCAATGATAGTAGTGATAGATAGTTTTTGCAATAGTAAGTAAATAGCGAAAAGTAAATAGTGGATGTGATCAATGATGGTAATATGGACTGGAGTCTCATGATGTTCACTAGTGATGTCTCTCTCCCTAAAGACGATAAAACAGCTATGTGAGGTAAACAAATTACAGATGGGCAATTGACAGGACCACGAACGCAAACCAATGCTGACTACATTGCAAGAAAGGTTGAGGTTCAAAGCATGGGCGGTACGCCAAAGTAAGTAGACCGAAATCCATCAATATCTACTACTAATCATCCACCTTGAGATATCTATCCAGAACATCTCGCTGGTATTAAGTTGCGAGTCCCACCCATAGTGTAAACTCAATGCAACAGACAACTGCATTAAAAGAACTTTGCGTAAAGTAAACAATCCTTGCACCCGCGGGCACAAGCACCGTTGTTTTCCCCCTTGTGGCAACAGCACATCCCTTAGACTCATGTTTCTGTCACTCAAGCTAGTCATCGAGGGGCATGAACCCACAATCGAGCATAACGTTCCCTCTTGGAGTCACTACCTATTACTCGGCCAAAGCAATAAATAACAACGGAGAACATGCAAGAATTACTTATGAACTAAAATATAAAAGAAGTGAATCAAATATATTACTCAAGATCAATCTGAACATAATCTCATAATCCATCGGATCCCAGCAAACTCAACATAGCAACAACATAAGGATTACATAGGTGCCTCGATCATGTAGGGCAGCTCACGAGGACTAATTAGTGAAGCACAAAAACGGGAGGAGAACATCACATAGCTACTGGTCATGGACTCCTGGTCCAAGGAAGACTACTCACGAGTCATCCGGGAGGCGTCCATGGTGGTGGAGAAGCTCCCGGTGGTGATCCTCCCCTCCGGCATGGTGCCGGGAAGAGTTCTCCTGGTGCTCCCGATCTTGGAAGCGGCGGCGGCGGCGGAACAGAGATGGGATCGCGAAAAAAATTCCTCCTCTGAGGGTTTCGGAGGGTCCTTTAAATATATGCCAAAGTAGGGCACCGGGGGAGCCTCGGGGGGCCCAGGCGC